>JADMLD010000108.1:1200000-1800000 GCA_017589585.1 Phylloscopus whistleri | reverse complement strand
GCAGATAAATAACCTTTGCATCTGAATCTAGGTCAGCTCGTTGTCTCTGTCAGGGAAATAATCCCTAATACCTGTTTATGTCAGACTGAGGAAACTGATCTTAGCCACCTTGAACTGTTGCCTTTGAAGGCACAGGTTGTCAAGTCTTCCTGACTGCAACAATCTGACACAAAGGAAGTACCTCTGGCAAGTTGATTGTATTTATCCATCATGCAAGCAGTTGCCCAGCCTGTGGATTTCATCTCTTCCTCTGCAGGAGCGTTTTGCAGCCAATAGATACCTGCAGGATGCACAGGCACAGAACTGGTGAAGACTCACCAGGTTCCTGAACCTGAAACTACACAATTACTGAAGTAATTGTGACTATTTGCATAACTTAAGGCAAGTGTTTTCAGATTTGGGATTGTGCTGGCTAGCACCAAGTTTAATACTACAGAAGCAGTAGATTAGTTTGATTCCACATCTTTTAAATATTGAATTGTGTAACGTGAAATGGTTTGGACAAAAACACTTGAATTGACTTGCAATAATGCATGGAAGAGTTCATGCAACATCAGTCAGAATGAGGAAAAATAAACCACAGTGACAATCATTTGGCAAAAAGAGAGATAAACATGCAAATAGGACTTTATTCCAGTTCACCATAACCAGATGTGATCTATAGTGTATCATACTTTCCATTCTTTAAAAAAAAAATTATGGGCTAGATAAAATTCTATTACTGTACTTGTTTTCAGTACCAAAAATATGTCCTTGATTAGATAGCTTCAATCACAAACAGTAACATATATTTTCCTGCCACCTGCAAATACAAACCATGCTGTGTTAGGACCGAACTGGAACAGGAATTAATATATTTGTACAGACAAATGCTATTACATTATAAAATAATAGCATTTCTAATTATTATTTTCTAATTTTTTTCCTTTTTTTTTTTACCACATAAGTACAGCATTAAGAACATATAAAAATTCTTCCATAATTTAAATTTAATAGTTTTTCCTAATTTTTTTTGCTGTGGTTTAGTTTATTTTTTCTTAGTCAAAGTTGTTTGACTTCCCCAGAAGCCTTCATAAATCATGTTAAACAAGACACATATCTCTGTCGTTTAAAACTCAGCTAGAAGAGAGATGTTAGTTCCACCTATGCAGTTTGAATTTGTGTCTTCTACGTTTCTGCTGATGCCACAACAGAAGGGGAAAAAGAGCCCCCAGGTTTTTGACATTTTACAGGCAATTTCAAAATTCCATTGCTATTTAGAGGACATTTGGATTAAGACAAGAATTTTTCATCCTGGACTTTCAGAGGCATATGGAGCACACCCTCAAGTATGAAGTATAAAATGGAAATACTTTCATAAGGAATTACTGCTTCTGAAATGGGAATGCTTTGCATAAGTTTGTTGACATTTGGTGGATTATTTCTGTGTCTGTCTGAGGTTGTCTGCACTTCAGAATTTTCCACTCTTGCTAGTCTGAATGTGGCACTAGCAGAGCCTCAGCTGTAGACAAGCCATGTGTGTCCTTACCAACAGATAACAACCCTTTTCAGAGCAGATTTGGATGCCACAGCAATATGAATGACAGCATCTGCTGGTACATGAGAAACCTGAGCTAAGCAGGCAGGCAAACCTGGAGTACCACTCCTCAGGCACTGCTTTCCTTTGTGACAGTAGCCACTGAGAGGAGGCTTGTCACCTGAGAAGACAGGGTTAATGTGCTCTGAAAATGTGTATGTGCTTCATGGGAGTAGAAATACTTGTACAGAAGTTGGGTGAAGAATTGAAGGATTCCTGGCCAACTGGTTAAGGAGAGTGCCAGAGCCAGTGGAGTGTGGCCAGGCCTGTGGCTGTCCCTGCTGCTCACCTGCAGCCTTCTGTCTTCTCCTGCCCTGCTTCTCTGGTGGACCAGAGCTCACACCACCAGGACAGTGCTTGGGACAGCAAAATCATGTGAGGTGAGTGTTCTTGGCTGTCTGGTTTCCTCTCTGGTTGTGAAGGACATAGCTTTGTGTTTGTGTATCTGACCATGCAGGGCGTTTGCCACACCAAATTACGTGGCAGTAGAGTGACATATGTGGGACAACAGAGAACCCATCCAGGCTTCCATGCAAAGAGCTGACTCTAAGCAGCCTGTTGGCACTTTAGGAGCAGGATCTGACCTGCAGCTCTTATGTGGTGACTGTTTGTCTCTGAGGTGCAGCTGCTTCTGGAAAGGAGCTTTGCAGATGTAGACTCCTAAAGCTCAGCCTGCTCTTCTCTGCAGCTTTGGCCATTGATACTTGAAGATACAGCTAAAGAAGTGTCTTCAGCAGTATTTCTGGATAACACCTCCAGCATGTCTTAGGATATTTGGTGTTTCCACAGTCTCCAGTTCTTGGAGCTACGGGAAAATGTACAAATATCCATTTCCTTGCAGAGGTTCAGGTTACACAGGCTCTTGGGTTTGTAAGCTGTCTGAGAGGTCAAATCCAGTCAAATGCTTGTGTGGCTTATCTTGTATTAAATATTGCAGTAGTCATCTTATCTATCTGAGAAAGGTGAAGGGTTCAGTGATCCCAAGACTTGAATCTGTGGTGCCAGGGAGTCAGGGAATTTTTCAAACTTGCTGTATTATGCTTATCCTCTTACAGTCTGACTTTTTTTAAAAGTGGTGTTAAAGACTGCCATACAGTTAAAAAGGTACAGTTAAAAACCCCCAACAATCTCTGATTGTATTCATTTGTAAGCCTTGCTTATGCTCTGATCCTACAAAGCACTGAACACCTCAAGTGAAAGGGATTTTAACTTCTGTGGGCTGCAGTGGGAATTCTTGTACTGTACGCTCAGAAAGCGGAAGAGAGGGATCTTGAGCAGAGTTCAGAAATGTCTTTGGAGCTCAGTGGTGACAACACTCACAACCTTATCCACAAAGCCATTATTTTAAAGGGCTTCTACAGCTCTCAGCTCCCACAGCTGTGGTAACATGAGCATATTTGCTATCATTATACAGATAAACAAATGTCTAATCTTTGTGGCTGAGAAAAATGTAAAAGCATTGAATCCATTTATCTCAACACCAGCAAACCAGACAGATGACTGAAACATCACAGGGTTCTGAAGTACAGTAATTCTTAAAACAAGCTTGTGGTATTTTTTATGTGTTTAGACTTATCAATCCTGGCATTTTTAGGCTTATTTCCTGCGACCCCGTTTTGTTTCTTATTTTAAGTTTTGAACAACAAAATTCCTACATCTCTTTGCACATGGGAGCAAGCTAATCCTCTAAAAATTCTGAGACCAAGACTGCTTGTCTTGGTTTTTAGTGGGTGGCTTGCTGGGCCTCTATTGGCCCTCTTAAAGATGATTCTAATGCTGCTGTGAAAGGGCTTTCATTGACTGAAGAAGCCCTGCTACGTGCTGCAATATTTTGATATTTTCTCTGTGTCTCCTGATACATTTCACAAGTTGTTCCCACAAATACTGGGATCAGCTTAACATAAGAAGCAGGACCTTCCCTTTGAACCCTGAGCTACTGTCTCATCCAGGCTCTTAAGATGCTTAAATGATGAGCAGTATTTTTGTTCAAAGCTCTTGGCTATTCTTTCTGGACAGAAGCACTCTAATTCCTTAAAACTTTTCCAAGCAGCTCTTCTAAATAACACTGATACACACAAAAAAATTGCTTTTCTCTTTGCCTGCCTGGAGTGTGTGTGTAATCTCATATCTGAACAACATAATTTATTATCAATATCTGAAGTGGATTGCTACAGCTCCCCCCATATATTAATAGTTGTAGCTATTATTTTCTAAAGAAGGATCTCCAGGGCCTTTCTTGTGAAATAAGCATTGCTGCTAACCGGGTAGCTGGCTGCAAAGGATGATAGTGTCCCCTGCTATTATAAATCTAGTGAGCTCACCTTTAAATGTCTGTCTCTATTCTCCCCTTTGGGCATTGTTCCAGTCACTTTTTGGCCTTTTTATTTTAAAGAAAAATCCCATCCATATGGTCAAAGGAAGAAGTATACTTGCCCTCAGATTCATTTAATGTGTGCTTGTTCTGTATATTTTGGAACTGGACTGCCATTGTGCAGGAGAGGAAAAAATAGCCATCTTCAATGAAAATCTAAATTAGTAGCCTGCACGCATCAAACAAGAATAAAAGCCCATGCTGGAGGATACAGTAGATCTAAATATGCATGCCCTGATTCACGTAGATGGCCAAACTCTTTCAAACAGAAACATAATTTGACCTATGAAGTAATTAATGCCATGATTATGGGGAGGGAAGAAACCACAGTTCAGGCTGCAGCCGGACTGCTTTCCATTAATAGAAAGCTCTATTATTCCCTGCCCCCCCTCCCCATACTTATCTCAGTTTTAAAAATTATGTTGGCTGCAAAATTCCTGTCTGTGCTGAAGGCATAGCAGAACGTTTCAGCAAAATTTCAAAGAAGTTGGTGTTTGAGTTCCCCAAGTTATCTGATTGTAGTTTTGTTCCTCTGTTATCTGAAAAGAGTAGCTCACTTCTTCTTCAGTCTTGCCATATAAATCCCTTTTACCAGATTTTTGAGGAAGACAGATTGGCTTAATTAAACCATGTTTCTTGGTTTTATTCTAGGTAATTCTGAGACCAGTCTCCCACACACCAATATCAATGGGGTTTTTTTCTGCTGGATTAAGCAGAAAGAGGAATACCAGCTGAAATCTAAAATACCATGAGAGGAGGGGTTTTTTTCACACAACTTGTAATTAACTGTGGTACTCATTGCTACAGGATTCTATGAATCTCACTTTTTTGTATATATTGAAAATGTAATCAGACAACTTAATGAGAGTAAAACCTACCAGGGATTTTCAAATATACGCAGATACTAACTCTTAAAAAAATACTTATAAAAACTATCTCTGAATCTTAGAGCACTAGGAATTCTAGGACTCTACTGAGGATGTGCCACTGCATGTTTGCCACTTCTTACTCACTTCCTTAGGCATTTGCTGTTGGCTTCTGTTGGAGGAATGGTACCTGGTGGCCTGGACCTTTGATTTGATTGCTCTGATCAGCCTCAGGTATGTCAACAAAAAATTAACTTTGACTCAAAGGGTCGTATTCTGTGATCACTTCTGACAATTATAAGCACAAGGAACATGGTCATATTTTCAAATTCTGGGGTAAAATATATGGACACCTAAAATATGATCTGCAAGTTTTGCATTATTTGAGGGAACACTTTGTCATAATAAGAGCCTGAAGTGCCAGGAACAGAGAAGAAGTATTGTAGGTTAGGCCTTCTATACATCCTGCATAGAAGCTCATTTGTAAATGGTCCCTCTCTCTCCACTTAAGACAGCTATAAAATCAAGCTAATAATGTTTATACTTAGTTTTGGAAGGAGCTTTGAGAGCTAGAAATAAATGCTTACTCTGCAAATGCAAAGATTTATTTTTTTACATGGAGTGATTGCAACTGAGTAAAAATGGGAAGAGGATCAAAAACATTTGGAAGACTCAAGATCACAAATGACTGTCAGTGACACTAATTTTCCTAATGTTTTAGGTGCTTTTGTATGTCCTCTAGGTAGGCTAGGATGCATCCAAGAAAAAGCTCTGGCATTATGTGCCCTAACTTTTTGGTACCTGGCACCTGCTGTGCAGTTCCAAACCTTATGTTAGGCACAGCATTTCTGGCTGTGTGAATATTGAACACGTTTTGCCAACAGGAGAGCAATGGAGTTGCCTCAGAACACTGAGCTTGAAGGCAAGAATCCTTTACTAGGTGGAAATTAATTTTTCAAAGGAGCATAGACCTTGCTGTTAGGCAGATTTTTCTGGGATTTAAAAATACATCTCATTTTAGGCAGCTACTTCTTCATTTTGGGGAGATTTATCCCCAAAACCTCAGATATAAAAGAGTTGAGTTCTTTGCAAAACCCTATTTTATAATAAACCCTGTCTAATAAATACTGACTCTGGCCTTAAATTAAAATGGAATAATTTATTGCTAGAGTTGACTAATCCCCTTGAAGATGTCCAAAGCATAAACTGGGCATCTTCAAGGCCTGCTAGGACAAAGATGGATGAGGAGAAGACTGGCTGTGAGCCAGCAAAGCTGACCACAGCGAGGGAGAAAGTGTGATGATTACACCTTGGCCAGCCCCTGCTGCCCTGACTCCAGGCTGTTCTATGGAAAGATGTGTAAGGACAGAGTGAGGATTTTGAAGAAGCTGAGACACTGAAACTCAGCAGCCTGGGACCAACGCTGCTGTAAATGGCAGCTTCTGGGAACCAGCAAGCTCATCTAGACACAAAATCAATCTTTAGTTAAAATCCCTCGTCTTTCCACAGGTTTTTAAGGCCAATACAATAGCAGGGTCCTAGAACTGGCTCTGAGAGTGCAATGCTCTAATACAGAGCAGTTAAAGTACCCTGGAAGCCTGGCACTGCCTCATGGAATGGTTAATCCATCTTCCCTCTCTGCCTCTGCTGTTCCTGCACATTTGAACTGTCATATCCTTTCTCCATTATGTAATAGCCTAGAGGTCACACATGTTCCTCTGCTTTGAATAATACATCTCTATGAAGCCTCAGTATCTCTGTTTGAAAATTTATTTCTTTCATTTTAATATTTTATCAATTTTGTCCTAAATGGATGACCTTAACTGGTTGCAGTTCATTTCATTTCTTCTCTGCTTAAATATTTTAGAAGTTCCAAAGTACAAACATCATTCATGTGGTGTGTAACAAAAATGCTCAGCTTGAGCTTTGGATTACTTAATTGTAATTGTCAAGCTATTATTAAAATTGATTTTTTTTCTTTTTTTCAATTTCTTCCCCCCTCTCCTTCTCACATTTCTAATGGTGTTTGTCATATCCTTTATGTTGGTATTTAACTAAACTCCAGTGCTTATAGAAGACCTATGCAATGCATTAGGACCACTATTTGTGGACAACAGACAGGCAAGAGTCAAAATCACCCTGCAATGGGGACAGGCATTGCATTCAGAAAACACTTCAGCAACATAATTGGTCCAATACCAGATACAGTTTTTGGTGTTAGGTACAAGTTCAGCCTTTTGCCCTATGTTTGGAGAAAAAAGAACCAGAGTTATATTTTATGACCTGGCCATCTTGATGCTGCAACCAATCTGGATTTCATTAAGCTGGAAAGGGGTTTTATTTGAATGGTAAATCATCACAACACACACATATGCACCAGGAGATAAAAGGAGTTAACAAATACCTGGCAGTCCTAGCTCTGAAATGAGTTGTGCTGTTAGAGAGGTGCCATTTCGGGCACATGAGGTTCTTTGTAAGAGTAGCAGTCCTAGCCTTTCTCAAGCCTTTTTAGGTAATTAAATTCAATCTTCATAAATTTCAGTATCATTTGGCTTCCTGTCCTCAGCAGGTTGATGTCACTACAGGCAGCTTCACACTGACAGTTGCTGAGTGCCTGGTCTCACTGACCCTTCTGATGTGCAAAATGCTTTGGGTTATTTAGATGTGAAAGGCAGTAAAAGCTAGTAAGCACAATTTGATTTAATGATTGTTATTCTGCACTTATACCATGAGAAAGCAAAACTAAGATATCTGCACTTCACACTGTGGCATTTTGATTAAAAATAGGAATAACAACACTGAAGGAATCTGACTCATGTCCTTGAGTGATTTCAAAATAACTGTAGCTGTTCTGAGTTTGCAAAATATAAAAATCAGTATACAATCCATTTTTTATATATTTAGGACATTTGATTGTGTGGGACAGGTCTATATTTATGCTGATTATTACCTTTCTCATTTTTATCTATCTTGCTTTTGTTCAGTACTACTCTTGCCCAGTTTTAGCTGTTGGTAAGATATGGACTCATGTTTCATTTCTGACATCTCTGTGTCCTATTACAGTGACATCACCTGCCTTCTGGTTTGGCTATGCAGTATTCCACACCAGGAAGACACATTAAATCCTTTGCCTTCCCACTAAGTGCCTAACTGCCATATTGAGGACAGTATGAAAGAAATGGCACCACCTCTCTTGCACTGCCATGGGGTTTTGGTTCACCTGGTGTCGTGTCACCACAACAGATGCCATGCAGGTCACTGAAAGCAGCAATCTCTGTGCCCTCCATATGAACCAATGGGCACATCTTGTGTCCAAGTGGGATTCCTGGGCTGTGCACAGAGGTGGAAATGAGTGGATGTATAAGCGGGTTGCCTCTTGTTTGCTCCTGGGATGGAGATCTGGATCCTTGGACATCAGCCAAAAAGTCCTGTCAGGTAATCCTGTCTTCCTCCAAACAATAGAGTGGATGTGCCATAACCAGAGCAAATGCTTTGAATAGTTCTTTAAAGGACACTTGAAACACTTCTTGCATATTTTTTATGCCCTGTGCAAACAGCTTCCCTGGTTTCTGAGCAAGCTCCTGAGGGTAACCAGCACTGCTTCTGTGACTACAGGAGTTTCCTAATTCAGGTGGTGTGGCAGGTGAGGTTATCTTGACTCAACAGGGAGTGTGTTAGTATAATCCTTCAGAAAGTTTTTGCAAACACATCCTCCTCATCCCTAATTATATAATTAAAAAGTATAAGCATTGAAAATCCTTCTAAATACATATTTAAATCCTAAAGGATGTCCTTAGACTGAAGTATTACATGAGATAGGGAGCTTAGCAATGAATTGTACCAAGGCCTGATACATTACAACAATTATGAACATGTTCACTTTATTAACTAAATATCAGTGATTGTGCTCTGAGCAGTGCACCTCGTACTTAAATTTAAGCAGCTTTAATGTACTTGTAAACTGTATTTCTGTGTAAGTCAGACAGAACATGAGGGAAAGGAAGAATGGGGTGTACAAGGAGAAGACCAGGAACTGAGGCACAGAGGCAAAAGATACAGAGACAGTTCAGTCTGATTCCAGTATCTGCTGTTCAGTAGTAGCCAGGCACAGATTCCCAAAATACCGTAAGGAAACTGTGGCATTTCTCCAGAAGCAGACTTCCCTGAGAAATCTGTCACTTTGGCCAAAGGGAGCACAGGCTGCTGCTCTTTACCTCAACAGGGCAAACATCCTCATGAAGAGCAGGATTTTTGTGTGACTACAGCTGCTCTTTTAACTCTCTGCATAAAGACCTGCATTTGGGGAACTAAAGGTTATGGATTCAAATCCCAGTTTCCACTTCCAGATGCATGTATACATTTGGCTGGAAACAATGCTGCCTGTCTGGATGTATACAGCCACGGATCATTGCAGCAGCACAAGTCAATTAGCCTTGGTGACACTCTGGTGTCCTGTGAAATAATTTTATGGATACTTCAGGGGATGTTGTCAGAAAGACAGCGCTGAGAACTACAGGACACAAGGGGCAAGGCCAGCAAAATAACCACCTTTGGCACAGGTTTCCAAACACCTCTGTGTTTACAGACACCTGAACCTTTCTGCATTTCCTGAGTCTCTCTTGGGAAATACAAAGGATCACAATTAACCTTTCCTTATTACCAAGCACAGGAAGCAATAGGGGAGCATCTCAGGTGACACATCTCATTTGAGCATTCCACTGGTGTCTGCAATCGTGGACGTGTCGTGGAAGTCAAGGCAGGGAGAGCTGAGCCTCCTAATTACAATGTGTATTTACAGGGCCCATTTTTATTTTAAAGGCAATAATACACAGTACTCTTCATTTGACCTGCAATGTAGGAGTCAGACTGGTATGAGATAAACCTCCAGTCATTCTTCAGTACTTCCATTTCACTGGAGGCTACTCTATGAAATAACGAAAGAGGGCAAGTGGTTACTTTATATTAGCAACTAAATATTTTGGGGGGTTTTGGTTTGGTTTGGTTCTTTTGTTGATTTTTTTTTCTTTTACATTTTTCTATTTTCTTCATCCCAAAAACTCTAATGAATTTCTCTTAAGAAATGCTGAAATTTTATAACTTTATTTTTCCCTCGATTTAAAAGACCTCCTGTCTGTTTTATTTTTGTTTTGTTTTGTTTGGAGTTGTTGGGGTTTTTTTGCCTTGCCCCTTTTGGAAGAGAAAAGGTGTACATGATGAACACCTTTTATTTGCTTTTTAATATGACCTGCAATTTTTGAAAAATAACAGGTTATTAATGTCTACCTTTACAATTTGTGATTTTAATTTCTCTCTAATGAAAGCATCAGAGTTTTTTTAGCCTCATGGTTCTGTATTTTGCTTGGTATTTTAGCTTTTTCTCCCCAGAAAGTAGTATAAGAAGTATAAAATGGCAGGTTTTCTGAATAGAAGTAAGTATAAGCAAAAGAAAATATAATTTTTTTTTTCTTTCACTTGTCCCTCCTGCTCAGATTTGAAGTGTAGAAGAAAGTTTTCATTTCACAGAAAATTTAAGGGAAATAATAGTGATTTTTCTTCCTCTCCATCCACTGTAATTCCCTTTCCTTCTCAGTGTTTTTCACTGTGACATTGCACTTTTTTAGGAGCTGAAATTAATGTAGAAATTAAGTGTTAGATGTGAGAGACCTAATGGGAGACAACATCTGAGAGTAAAATTAGAAGAAAACAAAATCCTTGATGGAGAGAGTAAAACATAGAATCATTTGTTACTGTTAGACACATCTTGGAAAGAAATTGAGAAAAAAATACAGGATAGGATAAAATTAAATTAAAACAAACACTAAACCATGCCATGAATTAAAAACAAGACACTGTCCTTAAAAGCTTAGTATTGTACAAGTTTTGATAATGAATTATATGCAGAGACAAGCAAGGTAATTTTTCTATTTGACAGTCCCCTGCAAGCCTCATTTGCAAGGATGTGCTGAGTTGTGGGGCCAGGTTTGGAGATTACCTCAGTATGTTGGGAAGAGTTTAGTTGACAGCAACAAAAATTTCAAAAAGTTGAAAAATTGGGCCTTTGAAGAGAGACTGAGAAATTTTGTCATGGTTCAGCTAGAAAAAGCAAAGCTGAAGTGACACACAATGATTTTAAAAATTACTAAAAACGTATGTTATAAGGAGAAGAGGACTCAGACTTGCCAGTGAGAAAGAAAAGGACAGTCCAAACTGTAGATTTCAGTGAAATGTAGCTGGCTCCATCTGAGGGTTGTGCCAGGGAAAACCAAGTGGAGTGCTGGGTGCTGGGATGAGGATTTCTGGTGGCAAACAGTCACCTTCTGTCTTTCAATTCAAGCAGACAAAGGAGGGCACCAGGAATTCAGCTTGTGGGGCAGGAGGAGAACAGCACTCCTGCCATGGAATTTTTGTGCTGGTGCCCCAAGGTTGTCCCTAGCTAGCAAAATCTAATTACCTCGTTTTCCTTCTTATGAATCCCTGGGAGAGCAAGGCAGTTTTCAGCAGATGTGGCAGGTACAGTTTGACTCTGGCCCCACTTTATTTCTGCAGGAAAGGTTGTCAGGGACTGCAGAAATGGCTGTCCTGGTATGGTTGAGCTGAGATTTGGAATGTCTCTAGGAAGAATTTAGACATAATGAAATCAACTGTGTTCCTTGCAGGAGAATGAAAGCAACCTACCAACAATCCTGAGTCTCAGTATTGATTGTGTTCTTATATTTGCAGTGCTTTGAAGCTGCTATGGTCTGTTGGTTCATTAAGTTACGTTTACAAGTTGTCCCTAAACACTGGCTTTTACATAGTCTGCATTTTAACACTCTTTAAGTGCATATTGATATGTTCTGTCCTCTGTGCAAACCACAGTCAAAGAAATCTCTTTTCTGCAGTGGCTAATGAGGTACCAGAGTGGTAAAATAAACAGAAGGAGGAATTACACAGTGTCAGGAAGCTAGACCAAAGAAATGTCACCTTCAGAGAAGCAGCGATGAGAAATGACCTTTCACTTTATTACAGTGTGCCAAATTTGGTTGGGTTTAGACAAGAACCTACAATTACTGAATATTTAAAAGTGCACATTCTTACTCATGGAGAAGTCAAATAGAGTTGGGGGGACTTATGCCACAGAAGTACCTAGGATGAAGGATGGGTTTGACACACTGACAAGTACCATGAGTGAGATTACAGTTGAATTATGCAATTAGGTTTGATTAACTATACATATTATTAAGGACTTTTCATAACAGAGGAAAGGATGTCAGGTCCTGGTGATTGTACTGACCTCTTATGCCACTGGGAAAGATGCAGAAAGGCTTTCAAAAGAGCAGTATAGTCCCTATTTAATCTTTAAATAAGAAAGAAAGGTCAAGGAGCCATTGCTGCTACTTTATTTCTCTCAAGTCTTCACCAAGGAGACATCCCATTTTAATGTGCATTTCCTTAGATTTATACATATTAGTAAAATATGCATCACTGAAACATTGCATACTTTTGAATGCACTGAATTTATAGCAGAACTTACAAAGTGTAGTATGTGCATGTGTGTGAATCCTCAAAATTATGTAAGTAACCTCTGAAGGTTTCTCACTTTAATTCATTTCTGACACAAAAATAAAAGGAAAAAAGAAAACCCTCCAACAGATTATTTAACATCTTTGTAAAAATGTCATATCCACACAGATATTCACTTACCATGCCAAAGAAAGAGAAAAAAGAGTGGCAATTTCTATTCATAATGTAGTTTAATATTAAAATTATATTAATAATTAAAGATAAATAAATGAAGGTGACAATGAGCTCAACACAGGTAGGGAAAAAAAGCCCCAAACAAAATGGCGAGCACCAGTGTAATTACAGGGACTTCTTCAAGTCTACTGGTTATGCTCCAGCTTTGGTAGGAAGCCTAATTGTTCCTTGAACTTTTACTTCCCTTCTGAGCTGGGAGTGACACTCTCAGAGTAGGTGCAGCCCAGTTCTTCCAAGGGCAGATGCTCAACAGCAGCGGTGCCTCACCACCGGCATGGCCTGGCTCCTTGTCAGCAGGACAAGCTCCCTGTGTGCTGCACACAGAGCTGCATGAACAGCACATTCCATCAGGGAATGGAATGGAGCCTTCAGGACTGGGAAGTGCCAGTGTCAGTACACCTTTATCTCAGTCCTTTGAGATGTCGGCGTTATGAGAGTCTGCCATGATGTGATTGGTGGCTTTTGCAGTGGGATGCAGCAGTTTTTCTGCCTCCTTTCAGAGTCTGCCCGTGACCTTCACTCATGTTTCACATCCAGGCATATTTCTCCCAGTCCATTCCCCACCTTTCTTTGGATGTAGTTTTTGTTCTGCGTTTTAACGAGATGGCTTTCCCTCCTCTGTTGCATGGATCCCTACAAGTCACTGATTCATCCAGGACCCTTTTTCACTTCTGGTGTCCAGCAAGCTGAAAGTAAGGATTATAAAGAATGTCTTTTTGAGCTGCCAGAGGTGTTGGGGCTGTCCTGTGATCATGTACTCCATAGTAAGAGTTGTCCAGTCTGAGGTTGGAATTTTCTGAGGTTTTAGGTATTTCAGTTCTAACAGTTCTCCCTTGCAAATAATGAAAAACAAGAAATCTAAAAGAAACCTAAAAGCTGTTAAAAGTTGTGTTAGAAGCATGGGTTAAAACTGTGCCACAATTCAAAAAGAAAAACATGCAGACCAAAACATCCCCTTCATGGCTGAATGTGAAAATTATGCAGTCCACAAACACACAAAAAAAAAAATTACAGGCCAATTTCAAATAAGAAATTAAGAAAGCTAAAAAGGATATGAAAAGAGCTTTGCAAAGAATGCTGTAGCTGAGAGTAGAGAAATTTGTAAATACACCAGGAATCTAGTTAAGGATTAGTGGAACCACACTATGACCAAGGTGTAGAAGGGGCTGCAGCAGATGAAGGAACCTCAGTGTGAACTCTTTCTGTTGCTTTTTACAGCAGGAACTGTCTCATTCCCAATTCTGATGCATTCTTTATAACAGGCAAGTCAGAAAATAGATCAGTTTGAAGTAAATACATGGGATGTGTTTATCCAAATAAACAAGTCAGAGGTCAGTAAGTCATCAGGACAACATCCACCCAGGAGTCCTGAGGAACTCAAACATGAAATTGCAGAACTGCTGGCCATGATGTGGAATATAAGAAAAAAGAGCCACTGTATTGGGGGGTAGGTATACAGCTATCTGCAAAATTGCCAACTTCCATCTACCAAGAGGCTCTGGATGGATCCTGAGAGCTACAGACAGGTGAACCTTAGCCTCATTCCTAGCATAATAGTGGAGTAACATCTCTAGTAGTAGTAGTAATAGTAGTGATAATAAATAAGATCAGTGAGCCCATGGATAAGTGTGACTTGTTGAGAAGGGATCAGGCTGGCCTCTGTAAGGGGAAATACAGCTTCACTAAGCTGAAGTTCTTTGATGGTGACAGTAAGAATATGGACAAACAGGACCAATTGGACATAATCTATTTGGGGTTTCAAAATGTCTTTTCCAAGGTTCCAAAGGACAGGACAGGACAGGACAGGACAGAATAGAATAGAATAGAATAGAATAGAATAGAATAGAATAGAATAGAATAGAATAGAATAGAATAGAATAGAATAGAATAGAATAGAATAGAATAGTTCCAGTTGGAAAGGAACCTACATCATCTAAGTCCAGCTGTCTAAGGTTATTTCAGAAAGTAAAGTTAGACTTGAAGAAAGGTCCTTGTATGGACTGAAAACTGGGCAAAGAAGAGAGTAGTGATTAATAGGTATTTTCCAGATTGGAAAAGATTTGGCAGTAAGGTCCCCCCAGGAATTGGTCCTGGGATCAATTTAATTCAGTATGTCATCAGAGAGCTAGAGGAGAGAATGAAAAGTGGAGGTTTTGGGTTTGAAGATGACATTAATTGATTTTGCATCACAAGTTTTAATGTGGATAAGTGTGAGCTTATGAAAAATAATCTAATCCCTACCTACATGATGTAGAACTCATGTACTGAGTGTGCTGAACTCTTGAATTCAGGGAGAGATCTTGGAGTTACTGCTCTCAGTTCCCTGAAATCATGAGCCCATGGTGCTATGACAGCAAAAAAAAAAACAAAACCAAAACAAAAAACCCTCAAAAAGCCAAACAAAAAACAAACACAAGGAAAGTGCTGAGTACAAATGGAGATGACATTTTGTCACCATACAAAGCTGTGGTGCACCCTCTATTTGGTGTTCCCAGTTCTCTGTTTTCCACCTCCCAAGAAGGAGGCAGTAAAAGCAAAGAAGATACAGAGAGGACCTGTCAAAAAGCTTGTGATGATGTAGCAACAGCCTCGTGGGGAGAGAAAAAAGCTGCTATTCTTCATTTTGGAGAGAAGGGTGAGGGCAGATGTGCTAAAGGTTTACAAAATCGCAGATGTAATGGATTAGCTAAATCTTCCTAGTATCAGAAAGCTCAGAAAGGAATTAGACAACTTCATGGATGTGCATGAAGGGATGCTGGAATGATTAGGCAGGAATGTAACCACTAAAACCTCTACAGTAACAGGGATGCTGGAGCAGTAGAAGAGGAATACATTGCCAATAGTTGCTGAAGTCACATGCCCTCCTGAAACAACTTTTCCTTTTGTTGTTACCCCTCAGGCTTCTGTATTATGGGCCAGGCATTAGCCACCACCACCACCATCCTACCCCCTCCATCCCCCCAAACTTCCCAGGGAAAAAGGTCTAAGTTCAAAAATAAAAGAGGAAAACCCCTACTGTTTGAGGTGCAATAACAGCTCCAGGTGCAATATCTTTAAAAAATGGGGAAGGGGTATGAGGGTCAGAATATAAATAATATATAGATAGAGAAGTGGAGGGGAACACAGGAAAAAAGAGCACCCAGGTGTGCCTATTACTTCCTGTGGACCTCCAGGGATGGAAAAATGAAAACACTTGCCAGAACACCCCCTCCTCCCCATTTTTTTCCCTGCTGTCAGAGACACAATACCAGACTGAATGGATCCATTGGTCTTACCCCAGAGAATGATTCTTATGTTTGAATGGCCCTTTATTGGTGACAGTCTTGGCCATCCTGGAATTCAAGCAAAGAGTTGTGACAGGTTGTACAGAGATTTACTGCATAATTTGTTTCTCTCTTTAAAAGAAAAACTTTAAATAATGGTCTCAGTTTTCAACTGAAATAGAAAACTATAGGGTATTGGAGAGAGGGCAAGTAAGACATAGAAGAAACTGCTAAGGGAAATATTTAGGATGGATATAAGATCTAAAACTGTATCTCACATAAATCACTGGGTTTTAATCTTTTTTGATTTCCAGTGTAGGTGTGTGGCAAATTTAACCTACTTAGAATAAATTTGCTTCTTTGAATTTCCCTTTGCATTTCCCTTAGTTCTCTTGGAGTTTTGCAGACCACAGGTTGCTAAGTATTACAGAAAAGATACCACCTTGGAGATTAACTATTTCTAGATTCCTTCTGCAGAGTGGGAGCACATCTGCATGAACACTGACCAGATTATGATACCAATGGTCACGCTGTGGTAACATTTCTTTTATAGAGCTGAGTAGTTGTGCAATGCATAGCTGACTTTGGGGCTTAGGTTTTTTGGCAGATGCTCATCTGTTTAGAAAAGCAAAGGGAAGGCTCCAAATCTTACATGTCATCTCCCCCCATAGTGCATCTGTTCAACTCAGACTTGCAAGGCACTGGGTTTCATCATTTGTGAAAGTGGGTCACAAACCCAAACAAAAAAATAAGAAATAATGACTCCATCTATTTCCCTGTGTGTGATACCAATCAAATTGTGAAACAGATCTTCAGCTACAATAAATCAATATAGGTCCATTAGGACAATTTCATTTACAGGGAGTGAGAATTTGGTGCTGTGCTTTGTATGTGAGAAAAAAAAGCACTTGGAAAAATAAAAATAAAAATAATTCAAAGGAAAAAACAATCCTGTATCTTTTGCTATACAACAATTATGCAAATATTTTTAATAGAATAATAGAAAACTGCTGGAGAGCATTTGGTAAAGAGAGGGATTAGATAATAATTTGACTGTAAAACTAAATTATATAAAGACAGGCCACACATTAATTATTTTACATCACCCACTTTCCTCAGACTAGAGCACATAGGTCTGACTGTGAAAGTACTAACAGAGTCCCAACAGTCCTATTAAGAGACAAAGAAAGAGAGATCTGGTTAGGCTATTTTTTCATCTTAATACCACTGCCTTATCGCTTTATAATTTTGAAAATAAAACCCTTTAAGCGAAAAAATACCACACTGCTAGAATAAAGATTTCCAAAACTCCCTGATCCTGATTCCCATTTGCTTCATCCCCTCTGTAGTCATTTTGGCCTGCAAAACTTTATGATATCAATCTGGTAGATCATTATCCCTTCTTTGTATAAACGTTTGTTTATGATAAGATGAGATAAAATGGTAAAAGCAGGTCTAGGGGGCTTATTTGTTTCTATTACACATTGGGAAGTGTGTGTGCCTATGACTTTTGAATACTGAAATGGACATTGTAAATTGGGGTGGGAGGAAGAGTTCTGCCCCATTTTCTTCTATCCTTGCCGCTCCAACTCTTCTCTGATCTCTTCTGTTTACTTTCTTTCCACAGCTTTTTATTCTCTATTCTTTTTTTTCTCTTCCTATTTCTTTCTACATAGCCATCCTGCTCCTACCACTTAATCCTGCAGTTGTTCAGAGTTATTTTGAAATTGGACAATATGCTCAGTCTTACATCTCAATTTCATTTAGGACCCAACTGTGATCACCACTGAACCTGAACACTCCCTTGCCTTACAAGGGTTGAGGAATACAGCCCAACTCTACATCACCAAAGGTTTTGTAATATGGACCTTGTGTTTAAGCAATTATTTTTTTTTCAGATGAATTCATAATTTGAACTGTAGTTTGCATGAGAAATTTTACGGGCTGAAAATGAATAGAGCACAAAGGATGACTGCTTCAGAAGACTGAATGTTCACAGCCCTCACCTCTGTTTCATACATCAGCACACACCTTCTGTAATCAAATATATGAGATTCCTTTGAAGTATATCCCTGAACTGGTAAGTGAGATAACCTGGGACTTCTGGAATCCAGAGAGTGGGAAGGCTTGAGGCAGGCTGATACACAGAGGCTGGGACAGAACTGGCCAGCCTGTGCCTCAAGCTGGATGTGGCTCTCTAGGTATTTAAATACAACCTCTGTGCTGGCTGGCATGGGGGCTGTGGCATAATCTCTGCCTCCAGAAGCAGTGACTCAGCATGAGCTTCCAAGGCCAATTTTAGGGATTTCCTTGGCCTCTGCCTGTTTATCTAGCAGAGCCCCATTCCTCAGGCAAACTCTTCAAGGCCATTTTATCATCAGCTGCCCTGAACCATTCCCACAGCCTCATTGCTCCAGAACTGGATAGGTATCTTGAGGCTTTTAACACAGGGAGGATTCTGATGAGGTGTTTGGAGAGCTGAGGAGATCAGACATTATGGGAAAAGACTGTGAAATAGTCTGATAGGTTATGTTTTTAAATTACATCTTTTCCTCATCCACAGTAAATTTTTTCCAAGCCATATGATCCTCAAATTACCAATACAAATGGGAATACAATTAATAGCAGAGCCATATCTTTATAGGGAGCATCACACTTTTTGTGCCAGGAAGGCATGCCTTTTATTCTATTAAACTGAGCAAAAGTCTTCTCCTGGGCCTCATCTCCTCTGCATGGTGCCATCCTTTCAGGAATACATCATCATCAGAGTGCTTTGTCCCAGTGATGTATTACACTAATACATCTGTTGCTTTAATGATATATTAGTGTAATACCTTATCAGAGTGATGCATACCAATGATCTATTGCTCAAAAGGTGGTGCCATTCAGGAATGAAAGAATTCATGGACACAGTCAGTGTAATTACACAGATAAAAGCTGACATAGATTATGCTGGAAGCTGCTTTCATGGAACCAAGAGCACCAGTACGATGCCAGCCTTTTTGGTGCCATTTTCTAGTGCCATTGCACTGGATTTGTAATACTGAGGTTGTTACATCTCTTTTAAATCCTCTAAATATACCAAGAGCAACTACCATTAGCCTTGGGTCACTGTGAAGCAGAATGTATCCAGTTCCATTATTTTTACTGTATGGTACTACAGTACTTACTTACCCGTAACCACATGAAACCAAGTAACATTAACCTCCAAATAGCCTGAAGAGCACACCATCTCTCATTATAATAATCTGGGCTTCATCCTTTGCCTGGCTTTAATTATTGTCCATTCTCAAATATTTTCGATTACATGACAGTTAAACTACTTCAGCCTGTCATTAACTGGAGGCCTCTTTAATCTCAACCTTCATTTCCTTTAGCGTTACATTTATTTTCATTACTTTAGCCACTGAAAAACAGGTGAAGTCAGCCTCATTTACATTGTTTTGTGTAGCATGTTAATTAAACATTTCAAAGCATCATCCAGAGATTGTGGCAAAAAAACCCACCCAAGTTCTACTTTCTATTTTTTAAAATTTTACTGTAAGGAAGGGGAGAAAACTGTAACCCAATAATATAAAAAACCCTCAAAACTCAGATCTTTTTCCCCTCTGCCTTAACTCCCTCACTAATTGGGTCCAAACTTCCTCACTAATTGGGTTTCCAAAGAGAAGAAAAAGACAATCAGAACCACATTTTGCTCGTGGTAATTTAACTGAGGTACAAAGTATTGATTAGCTTATTTACATTTCCTCTAAATATGCTCTACACCAAAGTGTGAAGAATGTTGCAGAGGAGAAAATAAAGGCCTCCAACTTGTTTCAGTTTATCGAGCAGGGAAAGGTGTGTAGGTAACTCGAGAATTTTTTGCCAAATAGTCCAGCACAAAATAATCAGTAATACAAATGAGGGAGAAAAGGACAGGCAAAGTATTTATAGAATGTAAATACTGGGATTTTTCTTTCCTCTTCACTTTCTCTTCTGTTATCTTCAGCTTCACTGCTAGTGACAAGTATCATTTTAATTTGCAGGGAGAGTTGCTAAAGCAACTTTCAGGAATGTATTTAATCAGGTGGCAAACTGAATTCAGAGAAGCCATAATGGGGGTACAGGGTGATGGATGCAGGACAAGAATCCTTCTTGTTACATTCCTAATCCTCCAAGGTCACTTGGCTGATGTGTGACCTTGCAGTTTAGAAACTGCTGACCCAGATCTTTCTCCTGCCCCACAGGAGGATGATATAATCTAGGAGCTCATGGGTGGGGCTGTGCTACCTGATCTCTTGCTAGGAGAGCAGCCTGCTAGGGATGGCAATGCAGGAGGTATGGTTGCAGCAAAGAGAAGTTCCTTCAACAAGAATCTGTGACAGATTTATTCAGATCAGAAAACCTGCAAATTTCCCAATTGCATCTTGGCAGGGAGGAAGGGGAAAAGCATCCTCTTTATCTGGTGTGAGAAACCCCAGTAGGACTGACCTCCAGGGCCAGGCTATTTAATATTTTACCTGAAAGTATAATTGTTCAAGTCACTGTAGGGAGGATCTTGGCCAACAGGTTGTTTCAATGAGGTTTCAGTAGGATTTATCAAAAAATTGTATATTTTACAAATGAAAATTTGTAGTTCCTGCAGTGCTGGCCTCCTGATCACGGTGTGCCTAGTGTGCTTTTTGTGGAAGTCTGATCTGTGACAAAAGCCTTCCAGAGGGTGATTAGCAAACACAGTAGCAGCTAATTCTGATAAACTGCAGGTGAGCAAATAGACCTTTTTGTAACTTGCCTTGTGTGCTGAGCAGTTGGGAGGGACAGGTTTGGGATGGGGAGAGAGACTTTGCAGGTGGGCTTCTGACACTGTTGCTCTGCCCGTGTGCATCCTAAACGAGCCTCTGCCACACCATACACATTAACAACTCATGACACGTCATATTTTCAGGGTCAAAACAGTCAGTGAAGTAGGGGGTGTGTCAGTCTTTTCTTAAGAGATAGGCATCTGCATGGAGAAAGAGAATAGAGTGAAAAATGCTTAACAGTGTACAACAGCCTAGGGGTCTGCAGGCAAAGTGTGTGGTCTCAGCCAGCATGGCTCTAATGGCCATTCAGTCATAGGCAGTCCTTCTTTTTCTGCTTTGGAGGGGCAGTTTGTAGGGTCTTTGGGAACCCATCTGAATGATGAGTGACTTCAAGTTTTTGTTCTCCTGAGTTAATTTTAGCAACATCTGTTTTCCAGTCTTGTTCACTGTGTGCTACACAAATGCTTTTGCAGAAAAGGAGGAATGATGGACAAGGTGGGTGGCAATTGCTTGGAGTTGCTCTCTCTGCACTGCCACTCTGTGTCAAACCACACCATGTTACTGGGTTGTGTCAGATTATGTGTGAACACAGCATTCCTGTTTGTTAAATACCATCCATTTTAGCCAAGTGGCATTCCTTTTAGTTAAATAAATAATAATTGGGTTTTAAAAGTTGGAGTTTGCCCTTAAGCTAGGTTTAGGAACCTAAAAATGTGTTGTTTTGAGCTGCAGTCCATAGAGAGAGCAAGGCTTCCCAAGAGAAATTCATCCTAACTTCCACAGGATGGGGTACAATTACTTAACTGACTCTTTCTTACAGCAGGTAACCTAGGAATCTAGGTTAAACTGAGTAACTCTCTCTATATATATCATACTGAAGATTAGCAGAATTTGTATTTGTTTTCTACTGCTTAAAACTCCCCAAGACTGGTATCTTCCACTAATTTCAAAGAGTTTTGGAACAAAACCTGACACTGTTACAAGTCTGAAACTTTGTTAGCAGCAAAGTGGCTCGATGAAGTGGAATTGGTTTGGGAGGGGAGAACTGTGAAGTGGCACTTGAGGTCTGGCAGGTTACCTGTGTTCCTCTGGCACAGTCCCCAGGAGAAGCTTAGTGTATCACCCTATGTTCTTAAAGTAGGAAAAAACCAACCTTAAAACTACAAGCTTTCAAATCTGAACTGGAAAATGGTAGTGCAGAAAGTGAAATCAACAGAGGAGAAAGAGAAGGAGGGGGTGCCAGGGCATCAGAAATGGGCCAGCAGCCATTTCATCTGGATCAGGAGCAGCTGAGTTTGCCTGGCAGTGTCTTAACACCTGGATTGTAAGATGCAGTGGCTGAGATGAAGGTGTGTGATTAATGCTGCTGACTCTTATGGGAAAATGGATTTCTGGCAAAGGGGTGGAAAGAGCAGTTGGGGGCAGTAAAGTGGCTCAAACCTTGGAACAATTTGCTTTCCTACATGAGAGCTGGAGTCATCAGCCTCTATGAACAAGACCCTTACTATGAGCAGATCAGTGAGGAGTTCATCATTGATTGAATTGGGACCAGGATTTCAGTAATTCATGGCTAATTGGTAATCACTGTAAGTAATTTCTAATTGTGGCAAATGTGCAACAGTTGTGTTGCTGCCTGGAGCTGAACTGTTTACTTCAGGGTTGGGGTTTATTTGGTGTTTCAGCATGGGAAGCAGGGCTCATAAATCCCTGTGTTATTACCTTTAAAAGATGTGATTTAAAAAGTAGGACTTGGCTGATGACAATGGGTGCATGGAAGGACCATTAATTTAAGTGAAAGAAAGGTGCATTCTTTCCTTTTCAGGCTCTCACACACTGCTTGCTGACCTAAGTGTACTAAATAACTGAATAAAACATTTGTGGACAGGTACTCAGGTATGGTAGAAAAAGCTAATTAAAAAAAAAAAGAACTTATAATAGAAAAGGCTTTTCTGTAAAATGATGGCATTGTGTCAGTGGTAAATTCTTATCTCATGTTGAGGTGATAGCCATTTCTGTTTATAGATACTTTTTGAGGAGATTCTTTTTTTCAGAATAGATCTCTTCTGTCCCTAATCTAGCTGGTTTCTAAAGAGCTGTGATAGTCAGTGAAAGATGTATAAGCCTAGAAAACAAGCTGACAGAACTGGTGGCTTTATTAGGACAGTTGAAAAGAAAACCAAATTTTAAATTTATGCGTAGTAAGAAGTCTGAGGAAAAGCTGGTTTTCAGTTAAAAAAGTACTGTAGAATGGAAAGGTACTTGGTAGGATTTTAGTATCAGGGTTTGATCCTCTGTTTTCCCTAGCACCCACTACTGAGGGGAGATTGGGAGAGGGGGAAATAAAAAAATAAAATAGTTAGGGTGTTCCACCAAAGGGAGGAAAAAATAATCCTTTCATCAGCTGCACCTGCAAGTCTTGGTCTGGGAATTAGCAGCCTGGCTGCCACCTGAGTCTGGGTTGGAATGAATCCTGGTCTCCCTCAGAAGGAAACTCTTATGCATGGTGAGGCAGAGACTCTGGTGACCAGGAGAACTTCCCTGAATGAAGATGCAGACTAAGACAGACTGCCAGGAAGGTGGCTGAAGGCTAACAGTAAAATTTGTTTATTTTAGCTCCTTAACACTTGTCCTATACCTTTACAGCCTGCTTCCATTAAACACCCAGGAAAGTTTATTACTATTTCTGTTCTCCAAAAATAAACAGAACTGTTTGAATGTGGTGGTGGGGAAGATGCAAAGAGTTGCCTCACACTTCTGCTTGTCCAAAGTGTGTTCAGGGGCTAGTGTTCAAAAGTTTAAAAAAGAAAAAGTCAAAGCCTAAACCTTACCTATCTCTATGACTGCAATTAAGGGTAAAAAGCCTCAGCTGCTGTTTGGCTCTGGAAGTACCTGCACTTAACTTACATCGTTAAAAGTTCTCTGAATTCCACCTGAGACTGAACCACATAGCACACAGTTTGACCAGTGAATGTTGCTACTCCTTTCTTCCAGATCAAAGGAGCAGAGGAGAAGGGAAGAAGCAAAAAGAAAGGTTGATGACACAGAGACCTTCATACTGCAGACCACTACTTAGTGAGCCCCAGGACACAGGTAAGCTTAGCTCAATTTCTTTTTTGAAGGAAAATGTGCAGGTATTACCTGATATTTGCCTGTATCAGAGGGGTAACTTGTCAAGGAAAATGCATAAACAACTAGTGAAAGTAACATCCATTTTCTGCCAGCCCTAGGCAGCTTCTCAGCGTGTGGTTGGGTCACAGATATGGTTCTGAGGCACCTGCAGTTGTGAGCTATGTGGGGGCCTCAGTGGACTCAAACAATTCTAGATTCTGCCTTAGAGGTGAGACTACAAAAAGATCCAATTTTTAAACCAATGTCTTCTGTATTTGTGCCTTTGTCTCACGTCCAAGTGTGACTGCATCAGCAATGCTTCTGCTATGACCAACTTAAAATCAAATGAAGAAGTAGAAAGTGCAGACCTGAGGTCAGTGGTAAAAGTCCCAGTTTTCTAGATGCTCAGTACATGGTCATCAAAAATATAATAGAAGTGATAGAACTAAAACAGGCGAGTAGTAACAACTGAAAATTCAGCTTCTAAATCCAGACTGAATTGGCAGAGTGACTCCTTTGTTTCCAGTATATGTTCTCTAATTCAGAACTTTGAAAACCCACTGGCTTAGGATTGTACAGACTATCACAGGCCATTGAGTTACAATGGCATAATGAGGTAGCTAACTGTGTGTTTTTCTCCTCTCTTGCACATTTGAAGTGAAAGAAAAGTATTTTAGTGTAACACGTTGCATTTGCCATTACAACAGCTAAAGAGGGTGTGAAAGAATAGTTAGGGAAGCTCAGCCACAATTGCATACCATGTGGGGTCATCTTTATCCTGATTTTTTTTTTTTTTTGTCTAGCTCTTTCTCTGACACTGCTATGGAGTGTGTGCATTTTTGCAGCAGTTGTTCTCTGTGCTTTCCTGGTGGGGAGGAACATTCACGAATACTTTGTGAAGAAGGTCTGGGATTGAAATTGCAGTATCATAAAACTTGTTTTGGCAGTTGAATGGTTAACAGCACCAGCACACATTTGACTGGTTTGAGATCAGTGGGTGAAATTCATATCTCCTCCAGAGTCTCAGTCACATCTTCTGCATTAATAGCCAGCCCAAGTGAAAGCCACTGCTCAAAGCAGCAGATCTTGTAGGATATTGAACAGAGGAAGCTTCTCAAATGGGGAGGTGTTAAGGGACAGAGAGCAGCTTTGGCTCACCAACAATCTAGAAGAGTGTGTGGAGAAACCTTAAAAGTGCAGGTGGATGTGCTGTTCCACTATGTAATTTTCTTTAAAACGTTGCTATCCCCGTTGTAGTTTTAATTAAGCAAAAGAGAAAAGTTGGCTGCTAAACATAATATCTTTGGGCCAATGCTCAAGCACAAATTGAGCCATGCAAATACACAGCCAACCAGCTTGGTTAGTTCTAAAGTGGCATTGATGAAATCTTCTGGTTTGTTGTTCTGTTTTTGGGTGTTTCCCCCTCTAATTCTTTGGTTAGTTTTACTCAAAACTTAACTGATGTTACTATATGGTAGCTAAAAGCCTGCCTGAAATTTTGCTTTAATAATCTAATTTTTAGTGATTCAGCATATTTAACCTCGAGGAGTAGAAACAGCAGTGCCACAGATTGCCGTGTGTGTTTCCAGGGGACTTGGTTGGTTTGGGGGACGGTTTTTAAATGATAATTCTTCTAAATGCAAAGGAAACAAAGCATTTCCTTTGAGCTGAGCGTGGTTCCATCCAAACGATGCTAAGGGTCGCTCTGTAAGAACCGGCGATAAGGACAGAAGCGAGGAAAGCTTTCGTTACGGCCGGAATCGTCCTAGTAGGCTCCAATATCGCAACAGAGCGGGGCAAACGCGTCCTTAAATTCGCTGCTTGTTGTGTGTGACAGCCAGGTGGTTTCGGCCCCTTC
Source organism: Phylloscopus whistleri (assembly GCA_017589585.1). Taxonomy (NCBI): domain Eukaryota; kingdom Metazoa; phylum Chordata; class Aves; order Passeriformes; family Phylloscopidae; genus Phylloscopus; species Phylloscopus whistleri. Next base: position 1,774,437 of record JADMLD010000108.1, on the reverse strand, counting down.
TTCCATCCCCGTCCGGTCCCGATCCAGAGCGGCCCGGTGCCGGGGATGCGCTGCGGGAGCAGCTGGAGCGCGGCTGCCCCCGGCGCCGGCCGCGCTCCGCAGCCCGCGGGGAGAGGCGGGCCCAGCCGCCGCCCTGCTCTCCCAAACCTCGGGAAAAGGATCCGCGGAGCCAAGGGAGTGCTGCGCTGCTCTGGGTGCCCTGTCTCTGCTGGCCTGGTGCCGGTCTCCTTCTGCTCAGGCTCATCATGGAGGTGGGGGGGATCTCAGCAGGCAGCCGTGCCTTGGGACGATGGAATGGCAAGCTTGTCCTTGCTTAGAGAGATGCAAAAGTCGCATAATTCATGCAGGATTTTTTTATTCCTGCACCTATAAATAAGTCCCTCTCATCTTCAGTGTTGTTAACCTTATCACGAGGAAGCAAGTATTGGCCTGTAACCTAACCTCTCTGCATTGGTGACTTTGCCACCCTCTGTGTATTGGCACAGCTTTTTCCGTCAGCAGACTTTCTCCCTTTTGGGAACAGGATTTTGGGTAGAGGTCCTGTCTTAAAGTGCTCGTGAGCAAGGCCCTAAAAGTTACCTGGCTTTGAGATGAGAGCCATGAAAGAAGTACCTTCCTTCCAAGTGCCTGCTGGCATAGGTGCCTCAGCCTGGTGCCTCAGCCTGGGGTCTGAGCAGGTACAATCCCTTAATACAGACCTCTAAAGGCCCTTTAAGTTTCTTTAATATTTTTTTTTCTTTCTTTCCTAACCCTATGGCAAAATCATGTGTTACCACTTTGTCTCTAAGAAGGCTTTACTGTGCCAGTAAAAACCTGAGGCTCGGTTGTACAGGGAGCAGCTAAAAAGAATATGACACTCAGTAGTATGGGAAGCCTTGCTGGAGACAGTGTCACTGAGGTAATAGGAGACTTTAACAGGGCCCAGAGAGGAGCAATTTGCCAGAGGAGGTCATTGTGAAAAGCACAGTCAACCCATTTTGAAAGACACTGGTCAGAAAAGTCTTCATGGTACAGGAAGTTGCTGAAGGCATGGCAGTTTGGAGGTCAGAAAGATTTTGGTAGGGATGATTGACTTTTAGTAACAAATTAAGCTAGAAACTTTGAACTAGATGAGATGGTCAATCAGAGGCAGTGTATAAAGCTTAGATGTTCATGTAGGTTAGAAGAATATTCTGGGGTGGGATGAAGGGGAGGGATGTGCCTCAGTTGAAAAGATAAAACAGGATAAACAGGGAGATGTAGAGAACTGGATGAGGCAACAGTTCAGAGGTAACTTGGAGAAGAGAGAAGGACCCTAATCTTCAGCCAGCTGAAACATTTGAGCTGTCAAGCTCAAATGGTGCTTAAGGGAATCTTCAGACTTTCCTTGCAACCTGAATTATCTTCATCTTTTTAGCTTCATTTAGGTGGGGTTTGGGTGATGTTTTAGTTTTGTTTTTCATTTTTTGTTTCCTGTTTTGTAACCTGGAGTATCTAGCTCCCAGTAACTTGTTGGACTTCATTACTTTATGGTAACTCAGAGGCACTGAGTGCATAAAGCAGGACCTTTGGTAGAAGCCCAGGTGTTGTGAAGGTCTCCAACAATGTCAACAATGGAGTATAATAGTCTTCATATTTTTATATTCTCCAGTGAAGAGTGTTAGGAGTTCTCAACATTTTTAATAAGTTAGTTAAGTGTTATGGAAGAGAGAGAAGTAGGTGCAGTGTCAGACTTGACCCAGCTTCCTTGATTAGCATACCCAGCTGGACAGCAGAAGTAATTATGTCTGACATGGTATCACAGCTGTGGGGACTGGAGGCTTGTATGAATCACAGAAGCCTGACAAACCCTGAATAGGAGAGTTTCTCCACTCCACTGTGCAGACTTTTTTCTTTGTTTGCACTAGAAGACCAGAAAGATGTTCCACACTGTTTCCTCCTAGTCTCAGCTCTGTTGTGGTATCCTCTCCAATGCTGTTTTCTCTTGGAAAGCTGTTCTTGAGTATCTTCTTGGCCCACTTCCCAATTGCTTTGCTACTCAGATGATTTTAAAACCCCTGATTTTGCCTTTTTCCCCATGTAAATGAAAGCATCAAGTGTCTCCCTTCTGAGTTGAAATGATACATCTCTTGTTCATAAGGCAACCAAAATGTTTTGTTTCTGATGGACACTCTTCTTGGCACCTTGGCACCTTGGGGCACCTAACTTAATGGTTATTGAGATCAAGAAGGCTTACTCATTTTCTTATAAGCTGCCATTCAATATATTAGAATGAATAAAACCTCCAAACTTTAATCAAGATTTCCAAGAAAACCCAACAATAACCTCTTGAATCTTGCACAGGTCTATGGCCTTGCTGGACCTCTTCTCTCAAAGTCAGTCACCTTGATTTTTCCCTTTTATCCTCTGCTTGATGACCTTTACAAGACTAAGGGGGAGATCCATACCTTCTCTGGCTAGGCAGGGAATGCTTACTGTTCAAGCTCCCACCTGATTCCATTGATTCTGACTCGTGCAAAATCCTCCATGTAGGAAATATGGAAAAGGGACTCCTTCCCTTAAGAACACTTCATCTTCTCTCTACCTCTCTTTCTTCTTTAATACAAAAAAAAAAAAAAAAAAAAAAGTGGATTTTGTTGTTGTTGGGAGGGGGGACATATACAAAGAGAGAGACTAGTAAGTATGTGAGTGAATCAGTTTATTCTTCCATTTTCAGACCCTCGATTCTTCATTCATACAGTTGCTTTTTAAGGATGGAAGCACACAAAGGGGTAACCCCCTGCCCCACAACTCCTTCAGTTGTTTGTTGCTCGAGTTGGGGGAAAAGAAGTGTGTGAGAGCGTGTTCCCTGGGCCCGTGACTCCATCTGCAGGCAGGAGCATGCCACTCTCTGCAGAGAGCCACCACCACCTCCCTGCAGCGTCGAGCCCCTCAGGCCTTGAGTGACACTGCTGAAATCCCCCGGTGTTTCTCAGTGCACTGCAGTATCTCTGTCCCTCCCAAAACCTAAATGAGAATAAGAGTAATAAGAAGTCAAATTATATAGGTACCTCATGAATTTTGCTTCCATGACCTGGGCACCTTTAGTGCAAGCAGCCAACATATACGAGGGGTTATATGACTAAGTTTGTGTGCTTACTGGTGAAAGGAGAGAATGGCACTGAGGAAGAATGGCTGCAGGTTAGCGAGAAAAGCAATTAAATCCTGTGGCCGCAGCACCTACACGTCAGGGATGTGTTGATGATAACGGTTTGCTGGGAACAGCAGCCTTAAAATTCCACATCTAGCTTTGCTGGTGAACTACCACAGGCAGAGTGCATGTCCCCAGCTGAAAGGTGGAGGTAATGATGCTTTGCAAATATCTAAGAAAAAAACCCAGCCAACTTCCAGTGCTTGCATTTTAGAGGGATTAAAAATACAGTCACTATTCTACCTGCTCTGCAGTTATAAATTCATTTAGATTGTATAATCTTCAGGATACACCAAGCTTGAGTTTGGAATGATTAATTAATGTTTTCCATTAAGTAGCTCGTAAACCAGTAGCAATTCTAAGAAAAAGTATTTGGACATTAAAGAGTTCTGGATATCATGAGGGTGTTTTGGGTGAAGAGTCCTAGTAGCTAAAAAAGCCTGGTGGCATATTTGTGTTCTGTAAACTACTCCCATAAAACCAGACATGAATACCATGTTTAGGAAACATTAGATACTCATATTGCAACACTTTCACTTAGATTGGGAGAGTCCTTTTAAGATCATCTAGTCCAGCCTCAGTGCTCAAACAGGTAATCTAAGTTGTTCAGGCAACCTCTCTGGTCTACCTGTAACAGTGTTTGACTCTTCTAATGGTTAAAAAAAACCCCAACAAACAAACAAAACCCAACCAACCAACCAAAAAAAAAAAAAACACACACACAAAAAAACCCCCCCAAAACAAACCACCACACAAAAAACATCACCACAACAAAAAAAATTGTGTTCTTGTGTTCAGATGGAACATTGGTGTTGTGTTGTTTGGTTTTGGGGTGTTGCTCTGGTTTTGGTTTGGGGGTTTTTGTCATTTTGTGCCCCTTGCCTCTTATCCTGGCGCTGGACACTGCTGAGAAATGCCTGATTTCTTCAACCTCCTTCCCACCCATCAGGCACTTGTACAACTGGACGAGATCCCTCTGAGCCTTCCCTTTTCCACGCCAGACAGTCTCAGTTTTTCAGCCTCTCCTCGTACAGTAGATGCTCCAGTCCCTTAATCATCTTTGTGGCCTTGTACTGGACTCGCTCCAGTAGGTCCAGATCTTTCTTGTGCCAGGAAGCCCTGGAGGAGATGCAGCATTCCAGAAGCAGCCTCAGCAGCACTGAGTAGAGGTGCAGGATCACTTCCCTCCACCTGCTGGCAACTGTCTTCCTCCTGGTGGCCTTCTTGGCTACAGGGGTGCATTGCTGGCTTGTGGTTGCCTTCTTGTTACCAGGATCCCAAGGTTCTTCTTGGAAAAGCTGCTTTCCAGCTGGTGGATGCCTAGGATATCCTGGTGCCCAGGGCTATTTCTTGTTACTTTGCAGTTTCCCTTCTGAACTTCAGGACATTCCTCTGCACACTTCTCTTGAGGTAATACTTCCGAAAGGTGACACAACCATCTGGTATTATCAGCCACTCCTTCCAGTTTTAAATCATTTGCCAACTTGTTGAGGATGCAATCCTCAGCTTTTTTTGTATGGAAATGAAAGCTGCTTCCCTCCAAGTGTTACCACTTCTCCTTTCTTTCTACTTATGAAGTTTAGTGCTTCTCTGTAGAATTTTTCACTATTATTAATCTATTTCTTTTGGACAAATAATTTGCATCTTACTGTAAATTACAGACTTGAAAGAGCATGGGTGGCCTTAGAGCTACTGAAAAATAGGGACTATAAACAGTATTTCCATCAGTATTAGCAGGGGTTAAGGAGGCTAGCCTTTATTTCTAGTATCTCAAAACACAAATAACCTTTTCCTGTGTGTTGTACAGACTGATGGGGAAGTGCCAATGGAAAGAGAGATTTCCTACAGGCTGCATGCCTTCATGCCCAGCAGGCTGACTTGCAGCCCAAACCCTTCTGCCTGCCAGTAGGTGAGGGCTGATCACTGAAAACATGCAGCATGGTCAAGCATAGCTGAATTCCCTGGGAAATTCCTCACACCAGGCAGATGAATTCTGCTAGAAGCTTGATCTCTGCATGGTCCTTCCTCCCTTATCCTAATGAATTTCTTTCCCTTGGGAATGTCAAGTCTCAGCACCACCGTATTTTCTTGTTTCCCAAATGCCCTTCTCTCTCACCCTTTTTTAGGTATTCCAAAGAGGGCATAGTTGGCATCAGCACCACTGCCATGCCCCTGTGTGCCTGCCTTCCTCCTGCTGTGTCTCTGATAAGGTGCTGTGTCAGAGGGAGATGAGTTGGGTGCATGCACAGTCCTAGATGATAGCTGAGCTCTAGACCTGAGCTCTCATGGTCCAGTGCAGCCTCAGTATCACTCTAGTGTTTCAACAATAGAAAACTAGCTAGTTAATTGAGAAACCAGAATTGATTTCCCTGAGGAATTTGCCGCCTTGCTGGTGCAGCAGAGACTCTGCCTTTCAACGTAATTGTAACAAGGTGTTTAAAAACTTGGACACACTTCCATTTAGCAAACAGATGTGGCTTAAAACGCTGTTGCCTTGCTACTTAACGAAGCTGCAAGACTTCTCACTGAAGTAGACAGAAGGATAAACACATTCTGTTTTGCCACTTTGGGGGGTGGTTTTTCCGGGAGGAAGTAATGCCTTAAACCATGGCAGGTGTTTGATAATAAGGCTGTGCCTAAATCTTCAGTCAGCCAGTGACTAGCAAACTATTAAGCAAAAGCAAAATGAGAGAGGAAGTTCTCTGGGTCTCACTCTGATTTACCTCAGACAATTCTTAGGGTGGGGTAAAGTTATTGATGCTCTTTAATGTAGAATATAAAATTATGCAAAAAGATCAGGATTGGAGCAGATAATTATCCGTTTTATTTCCACATTTGTAACTGCAGTAGCCCTGAGCTAAGTGTTCCAGTCCTCAGTTGACTAAACAAATTCTTCTCATCAGTTCAGAAATTGCTTAGTGTTTTATGTTGTAAAATATTCATTTATTTTTTCTATATTTAATCTGTACTGGATAAGAAGTTGCTCACTTGGGGGAGAAATTCTGCATTTCAGGTATCTGTAGGCCTAACTCCAGTAGTCCTAGGGTCAGGTTAGTGCTTGGTTGGTTTTTTTTTGTTTGGGTCTTTGGTTGGTTTGGGGGTTTTTGTTTTTTGCAAAATAGGCTTACAGTAAAGGGATGTGAAGGGGTGACATATATATTAGATGTAATTATATTATATGTAATATCATTACATACATACATTATGTAATTATGAAATTGAAAAGCCAACTGCAGTTACAGTAAAATACGAATCATGACACTCTCTGGGAACTCGGAAGAAACATCCTATAGTATTTAAGTAGCAACAAAATTATGTGGACACTAATATGTGGTACTTCTTCAAACCTATAGACAATGTATTTCTGGCCTGTGAAATCTAGGATTTTATGTCAGCATGGGTTTAAGGCCACTAGCCCTAAAGTGTTGATTTTTTTTTTTTTTGATTGAAATTAGTAGCTATATTATCTTTCCTAGGTAGTGTGCTATTCTAACAGCTGAAAACTATAAACACCATGGTTTTTCTGAAGAAGTATTAATGTGTTAAAGTTGCACTTCAACTAGAAGCATCTTGTGCTAAAATTTGTATGAAGTGATGATGGCTAGTTAGTTTGCCAGGATTCAGACAAGACTCTGAGAAAACTGGTTGTGTTTTAGCAAAGCAACATAGGTCATATTGCACTTTTCCTCCTTGATGCCTCTCCATTTGGAGGCTTTGAGACTAGAGTGTAATTCTTGGTCTTCAGGAACATTTGTGATTCAGTATGCTCTCTGCAAGAGTTCTTGCTTAGAAGTGGCTGTAGGCCTTTCGTTTAAGAAAAAAGAGGTTAAAAAACTTTGTGGAAGGAGAACTTGGTTGTCTTTTAACAAAGCTGAAGCCTGCGTGTCATTTAGGGTCTGCTGGTTCTGCAAGTGCAACTCCTGCTTTGTAATTGATTGGTTTTTGTCTTAGGATGATACTCATCAGGCAGCAATGGCTTTTGATCATTGCTCATTGGCCTTTGTGGGGTTGGTTGGTGGCCTTGCCAGTCACTAACTTGTTGTTATTAATTATTCTTACAAACCTTTTACTTGATGTTATTTGTTTACAGAGCAATTGCAAACATGGATGATGGTGTCCATGAGCTGTTGTCCTCTTGGGCTTGTCCATCCCTTTGTGTTTGCCTTTCAAATGCTTAGGAGCAGAGATGTTTGTAATCACATGCTGTTTGAAGGACTGATTTGCAGTTACTGCAGAGCATGGAAACATTGGCATAAATTAAAGCCAGAGGAGTTTATGCTGTTAAGGGTAATGGCCAACATATGTGAGAGAGATGGCAATTTCAATTAAAACTAGTGGGCCTCATTGTACATATTGAAGATGCAGAGTCTATAGAAGGTATTTGCCCATGTTCAACAGGAAATGAATCCAAAGATAGGAGTAACTTTAAAAAGAGCCTGTGGAGCCTGAATAACTCTCCTCTGCACGCTAAGGGACACACAGAGCTGACCTGGCCTTCCTTTTGGTAGGCTGTACTTAAAGCAGAGGTGGCCATAGTTTGGTTTGAGAGGGCCCAGAAACTGATTAAAATAGTCTCATTTTTCCACTCAGTGCACTTCTTTTAAAAAATCTGACCCTGGGAGCAGAACTCTTTCAAGTTTCAAAGAATAAAGCAAGGATGCCAGCTAATTTTAAGTTTCTGTTTAGCAACATTTTCAAGTATTTGGTAGGTTGCATAAAGACAGTTTGGATGCTAGATACGCTGCAAAAGTTTTAGGAATGTTACATCATTTATTACTGTTTAAAACCTTATTTATTCAATTTGTTTCATTTTTCTTATGTGTAAGCGAAGAGAATATTTACTTTCCTCAAAAGTGGTTTCTGGAGCTGAACTTAATTCATATGTGTAACTAGGTTTGGTGTTTGAAAGGTGCCATACAATCATTACTTATTAATAGCAGGACCTGCTGAAGCAATGCATTATTTATATTATGTTATCTGTGGAGGACTTGCAACTATTTTCTTGTGTTTGGACTAAAAATGTTGCAAAGTGTGCTCAGCTGACTTAATTTTTTCTTTTTGTGCTATAGCACCAAACACATAATGGGAGATTATTTTTAAAATGGCATTATGCCCTTAGTTACCTTCCTTAAATCAACGTGTAAAACAGTGGGAAGTGAGGACTGATGTGCCTATGGTTTCAGGGAGAAGGCTCAATACTATCTGTTGACTAGAACCAGATCTGGAGTCATGCACTTAGCCAGGACAGAGATGAAAAACTAAGTTGTTCCCAAAGAGAGTATTTCCAGGTGTGGGGCTAGAAACTCTTCAAAGCTAGAGTATATAAAGTTTCTCCCTGATAATTCATTTAAGCATTGGGATTTCTTTCACTGCAGAACAAGCTTAAGGCTTGGCCCACTAAACTCCTAGGAAAACTGTTAAGATGTCTATGGAAGCCAAGGTCACCCTCAGAGAGATTTAATGCTGCTCTGCTGTGTGCCAGTCCCCATGGCCCTTTCAAAGAGCTGTGCTCCCGTGGTGCCTTTTTGCTGCAGCCACCTCAACTCCCCTAAAGGGGGTTTCAAATGATGGAGGGGGAAAAAAACCTGCATGGCACATTATAAATTAATGCTGACAATGTCAACATTAATTTATGCCAGAAACGCATGAGGAATAGAGGGTGGCAAGAGTGATAGTGAAGAACACAGTATTTCCTGTGCCCTGTTCTGGAGCACCTGGGGAAGGGCTGCCACAGCAGTGGTGGATCACAGCACAGAGCCAGTACTCTTCCTCTCTCTGAAATGGCTACTTTGTGGCCTCCTGCACAGACAGGATCACTGGGTGGCTGCTCACAAAGCTGCCTTACTTCAACACCGTTGAATGCATTGGGAAAATAAGTCACCAGGTCTAGCATTGCAACTCCAGCAGTGAACAAGGTTTTGTTGCTAGTCCCAGGCATGTCGAAATTAAGGTCTGTGAGCAACACTGAAGAATGCCTCTGATATTTTTGGTTATCACTACTAAAGTAGTAGAAATCTCCAAAACCAGTATAAACTGGAGAACTGAGGAAAAAGATAGGACCTAAATATTCTGATGGATTTCTGTCCCTTGGTCATGAGTAAGTGTAAGGCAGCGGTTTGGACTCATCCCTGCCCCCAGAAATCTCTGGTACTGACAGTTTACACGCTTTGGCTTTACCTCAGGATTTAAAATAAATAAATCTCTCCATGAAAATGAAGTATTTAGCCGTATTGTGAAATGATAAACCAGCTGAAGCCAGGAGGAATTTGTTTTGTCTCAGCATATGTGTACCCTGTATGTGTGGCTTTGAAACTCAGAATTGCATAGGCATGGTAGTGAACCTGAGATACATATATGTAATCTTTTAAATACTACTTAGATTTTTTTTTCCTTCTGAAAGGCTTATTATAGCTGTAAAATGAGTATAAGATTATATGAAACCATTCTAAATTGATGTGACTAAGAGTTTAAATTTACTGTTTAAAAATACTTAGGTGGCAGATTTAGTGTTTTGTGTTTTCCTAACCAGCTGTTTATTTTTTAAAAATTGAAGTTAGGATGAAAAATAGTGTGATAAAATGATGAGTCAGGTTGTCAAAAGCCAAAAAATTCTAACAGGTATACATGCTAGAATAATGCGTATTTTTATTTTTGCAACGTCTGACTCACGATTTTGATTATGTATTCTGCGAAGTTCAAAGTTTTCTTACACAAAGAGGGAGCTATATGAAACAACCATGCTTCAAATAATTTTACTTCAATTGTAGTAACAGGTTTTGGAGTTTAAATCATTAACAACCTCTGTGTGAACTTTTATCCAAATGACTGCAAGTCACAAAGAGAGCACTTCTCTTTCACGGAGTACCTTTTGTGCTTTAGTGAGACCCAATCCCTCTTCTATTTTTTTTTCCCCCACCTTCATGTCTGTCTTTGAAGAAAGATGTGTGATTTGTGAAGTAATGAGAGTATGTATCATTTAATGAAAGCTGCTATCCTGGCTTCATAATGCACACTGGAATTGCTTGAGGATAAAGCTTCATATACCTGCATTACAGCAGGGAAAAAAAAAAAAAGTAAATTTCAGAAGTCTAGATTGCTGTGTGCACTGTAGAAATATCATGTAGCAGTTAAATCAACCATTAGGGGTGACCTAATCTTGAATTCCTCCCCCCTCCATATATACACTCTCAAGGAGTTGTAATTTTCATGCTGCTTGTATGATTTCCACTTTTTAAAACCTGCACTAGAAATTGGCAGAATACCAACTTGCCCACCTTTCTTTCTGGCTTATTTTGGGTGCCTGTTTTGGCCTGTAGGGAGTTGAGTATAAAGCAGCCTCTCCCTCCCACACCGAAGTTCGGCTGCATAAAGCCCCTTCGGCCCCTGTGCTTTGTGAAGGGATAGCTGAGCCCATCCAAGAAAATCTATGGGGTTAGCTGTGCACCACAATTTTGCTTTTCTAACAGAGGAAGACAAAACGCCTTAATTTAAAAAGGAAAAAAAAAAAAAAAAGTTGATGTTATTATTTTTGTTCCCACCACAAACGGGGGGATTACAGTGCGAATGGTCGAGACCCACAAATTCACACACACACCCCTTTCCTTTTTTTTTTTTTTTAATTTAATTTAATTTATTATTTTTTTTCCCCCAAGAGCGGATTAGCAGCGGGTGCAGGACCGGGGCAGCGCATCCTCCGCCGCCGCGCAGCGCCGCGCCCGGAGCCCGCGGGGAGCGGGGGCACCGTCCCCTGTGCTCCAGCGGGGCGCGCGTGTGTCTGTGCGTGTGTCTGTGCGTGTGCCCGCCCGCCGGGGCTGTGCGGGGGTGTGTGCCGTGTCCCTGCCCGCCCGTGGGCGCGCCGGGAGCGCCGCCGCCGCCGCTGCCCTTTGATCCCGGCGTTAGTGTTAGTTAGGGGCCGGGAGGAGCGCGGGGCGCAGCCCTCGGCACCGCCGCGCCAGCCCTCACCCCGGCACGGCGCCCGGCGCCCGCCCGCCCGCCGGGAACACATCCCCGGCCGCTGAGGGATACTGCGACCGGGGACAAGCCAGGTGCACGACCGGGTTGCGGGGGGGTGGGGGGGTGGGGGGCGGGGGGGAGAGGAAAAGAAAGCGAGAGGGGGAGAGGGAGCCCTTCGCGGTGGCTCCGAAAAAGCCGGCTTCAAGCCCCCTTTCCCCCGGCGAAGAGGGAAAACCCGCCCCGGTTAGCAGCTCCCCCGGGGGCCCCGGCTTTGTGCCTGTCCGTGTCCCCCCCTCCCGGTCTTATTTGATCTCCCGTTAAACCAAGGAGGAGAATGTGAAAAAAGGGGGAAAATGCCCAGGAGGAAGCAGGAGCAGCCCAAGCGCCTCTCTTCACGTAAGTGCCCCCTCTTTTTGCCATTTTCTCCTTCTTCCTCTCCCCGTCTCCTTCCCCTCTGCAGCCGCCTCCGTCGTTTCGTGTATTAGTTTAGGGTTACAGAGGTGAAACTGACAAAGACACAGCCTGGGTTATTCCTCTTTTAGGTCTGAGCTAAGGCAGCCATGTTGGTGATGAACAGCCTTGTGCCCTTTTAATTTTTCCTCTCTCTCCTTTCCCCCCTTCTTTCTTCGCGTCTCTCGCCCTTTCCTCCCTCTCCCTCCCCTCGCCCGTGATTGTGCATTTGTGCTAAGGGGGGGGGGGGGGGGGGGGCGCGGTGGAGGGGGGGCGGTGTGGGTTTCTCTTTGGGGCCGGAGGGAGGGGGGTCTGTTTTATTGGGGTGGGGAGGGGGGCTAAGCACGGGAGGGGAGGGCGGCGAGAGGGGAAGCGGCTGCTGGCGTCTTGTGCGGAACCAGCCGAGAGGTCTGTCCCCGGCTAAAGGTTGCGGCGGGGCTGGGCGGCCCGGGAGCGGGGGGTAGGCGGGCAGCGGCAGCGGAGGGGGCCAGCGGGGCACCCCACACCGACCCCAGGGCCACCCCGGAGGGGGCCGTGGCCGCCGGCGGCGGCGTGGGAGGGGGCGGCGGGGAGGCAGACCGTGGCAGGCGAGGTCCCTGCAGAGCAGGGAGAGGAGGCGGCGGCGGGCTCCGGGCTCCTCCTGGCCGCAGTGAAATGAAGGGTCAGGCGAGCCAGGCGAGACTCAGGCTTCGGCGGCGCTGCCCCAGACGAGAGCAGCAGAGCACAGGGCTAAAGTGCATCCGATCTCCGCCCGCGGGCACCCACTGCGCTCACACGCACACACACATACACACACACATCCCCTGACACGGCTCACCCTGCCCTGTTCCTGAGCGCTCCCTCCCCCCTCCCTGCCTGTTTTCTCCCCTCTTTGCAAAACAGTTAACTTTTCTCCCGCTCCCTCTCCCCTCCTCTCCTTGTATTCAGCGCTCGGCAGCTATTGAGAGGGAGGCGGAGAGGAGGGGAAGGGACCTAAAAATACCCTGCCCCTGCATGGCCCCAGGGCTGCTTTAAGGAGAGCGTGGGGTGGACGGAGGGGTCATTTGTCTGTCCCCGACACATCTGCTCGGAGCGTGCCTGCCGCCCCTTCCGCGGCGAGCTCGGGGCAGGGCGAGAGCTGAGCCGCCGGTGCCGGAGCCGGGCTCGGTCACCGGGAGTTCACCGGGGCGGCTCCTGCCCCTGCCCGCGGGGCGCCGCTGCGGGCGGAGCGCGGCCCGGCCCCCGCTCCGCTCTGCGGGCGGAGGGGGCTGGGGCAGCGCTCCCCGCGTCCCTCCCGCACCGGCACACGGGCCGGCATGGGGGATGTGGGGGCGGCGGGCTGGGGCGAGGGGGGAGCACTTGCAGCCCCGCAAAGATTTGCCTCCCCTTTTCCTTTCCTGCCGACTCGAGGCAAGGGCTTGAGTTGTGGTGGGCTTTGCTTCGGGGGGGGTTGATGTTTGAGGTTGGTTTATGGGGTTTGCCCCCCCCTTCTCCTCCTCCTGCCGTTTGCCCCCGCATCGCCCTTTGGCGGTCCGCCCGCCGGAGGAGCCGAGCCGGCAGCCCCGGTTCCTCCCGCAGAGCGTGGCCGGGCTCGGCTCGGGGGGGCGGCGGGAGCGCGGCGCCCGCCTCTGCAGCGCCCCGGCGGCGGGCGGGGGCAGGGGCCAAGCCGGGGCGCGCAGGGGCGTTTCGGGGGGCGGCCGTGGGGGGGCCCGGCTCGGCAGAAGCCCCGCGGGGCTCCCGGGGCGGGCGGAGGCGGCGGGGCCGCGCCGAGCTGGCGGCTGACCTTGCCCTCGCCCCCGCCCCGGCGCGCTGCCCTCCGCCCGCCCCTGGGGCTGACATCAAACCTGGGCTCCATCTTAGCTCGGCCGGGCGCTGCCGAGCGCGGCGGCGGGGGCTCGGCTCGGCGCGGCTCCGCCGGGCCCGGCCCTGCGCTGCCCCCGCCTCCGGGTTGCGGCTGAGGCCGCCCGCGGCCCCGACCTCCTGACCGCCGCGCCGGGGGAAGTCACGGCTTTTTCTGGGCCGAGGAACAATTGCCTTCATTGTTCAGATAGAGTTCGGCGTGTGTTATTGTTTTGATTTTTTTAGGTTTTTTTTTTTAATACACGGCCTAATTTGTACTTCTTTCGGATTAATTTTTTAGTTCAGTTCATGGGAAGAGGGTTTTTTTTTCCTGGTGTGAGAATGGCACACCCGCCATATGTCCCACATGAATGCTACCCTTCAGTGGGATTTATATATTTTAATTTCTTTTGCAACTAGATTGTACTGGATCAAAAACTATTACCTGACAATAGTAATAATATTTAAGATATCTCAGAATAATAGTGTTCTGGATTAAGAAAATACCTTGGAATTCAGTGTGCAGATGATGTAAATAGTGGTTTGGTTTGGGTGGGTTTTTTGTTTGGTTGGGGTTTTTTTAAGCAACATGTTGCTTTAATGGGTACTCAGCGTAAAATACGTTGATTCTCGCTGGTTTTAGCAATACATTTCTTAGCGAGTCAGAGGGTGTATTTCATTTTGATGTATTAATGGTGGCAGAAGAATGTAAAGTGCCCCACGCGCATCCCAAAAGAAGCTGTCAGCTGCTGTGCTCAGCCTTGACTCTGCCCCACTGAGGGCATCGTGCTGTGATTCACTCCCAAGTCAGGTTACAGGTTGCTGCTGGTGCCTGAATGCTCTCCAGGACACCTAAGTGCTGTAGCATCTTACCGAACCTCCCTGGGATAGTCTGGATTCTGTTACAGTTGTTTGTGAATAAACAGTCAGGTGTCGATGCACAGAATAATTTGTGTTACAGTGTAATATCTGCTTGAAACGTAACTTAGCGTGGCAAGCCCTTGTCCGCTCTAGAACAGCTTGGGTGGGGAGCTGTGTTCTCAGGGTCTCCAGGCCGTAATGAATTCCTCATAAATTGTTACCTGAGGATTGCTGTCACTGCTGACTAGCACCCCGATTTTATACTTCTGCCCACTGACTCCACTGCACAGCCCTCACCTACATTTGCTGGTAGTTTCCCTTGAGAAGACTGCACTGCCAAAAACCATGCAATGATGAGGAAGCTCTCTGTACAAGACTTTTGTGGAGATGTACCAGGCTGCTGCAAGAGTTTAATTCAGTTCCAAGAGAGCAGTGTTTGAAGGAAGAGAAGGACTGATATTATTAGATGCAGTAATAGTGTGTTTGGGTGGCATCTGCTTAAAATGACAGTTAAGGTTGAACTTTCAGTCGCTGGAGTTGTTTACAGCATAATTTACTTTGGAAGGGTCCTTTGCAGGTCGTGTGGCCTAGCCTCCTGCTCAAAGCAGGATGAGCCTCAGGGTTCAGTCAGATGGATGGGCCCTTTGAGACTCCAGAATTTACATGGAGTGTAAAGTGGAGGGTTTGTGTCCAAAGAAGTCAGGTTTGGGGAACTGTTTAGTCACAGATGCCAGCAGAATGTCTTCAGTCACATTCTGTGAAACAAAAAAGAAAGTGCATCCTTCTTAACTTAAGATATAAATGAATGAGGAAAGGATTTTAGAAGTTCCTGGATAGACAGTGGCTCATTCATACCCAAATGAAATACTGCAGCAGTGTGGACTTGGTTTACAATGGCAGAATTAAGTCTATAACTTAAAATTTTCCCCAGTACATGTGTATCTTGTGATTACGTTTGGTTGTGGCTAACTTGGACAAGTCAATTCATTTTCACTGGAATGTTTTAAGGAGTTTTGCTCATTTCTGTGTGTATGTGTGTTAGGAGTATTTTTCCCTTTCAGCTACTTCAGCAGTTAAATATTTGTTTCCCATTTATTCAGCATAAGAATCTTTAGAAATATATGTATAAACACAACCCTGTCTTTCTTCTCCTTGTTGCCTTGCTTTCCATTCTACCTCAGGCTGTGGTTTTCTTTACTGAGGATTCCTGAAAGTCTGCTACCTCTGAACGGCTCCATGTGACTCGGAAGTGCTCAGCCTGAAAAGTAAAAGTTTTGGGAAGTCTTCAGGCACTCGAGTAAATGTTTAAGATCTAGAGCACTACACTGCCTTAAGTGCAGCAATCGATACTCCTTGGGGTTTGGGTCTGTCTCGGAGGCTTGTCAGCAATGCAATTTGCGAATGAATGCCACAATTCCATTTATTCAAAGCTTGCTTTTATTACAGAGTCTCAGGCAGAATTAAATGCTACATTGAGAAGTCTGAACTGCTGCTAGTTTCTGAGGAATGTTTTCAATGCAGGACAAACTGCAGTGTCAGTTTCTGTTGGATTTGTTTTGTTAAAGGAGGAGATGTGGAATTGATACAATATTAGTTTCCATATCAAAGGCTGGATATCTGACTATGAGCGGGTGTAACTCTTCTTCCTTTCATGGTCAGGTACAGTGTTGGATGTTCCAGATACTGTGTTGAAGTGTTCAGCTGTCACTGTTTCTGTACAGTAAAAAAAACACTTGAACTCTGTGAAGGTTTTTATTATATTGTGTCTTTATTGCTCGATTATATCATCAGAGGGAAAAAAATGCTGTCAAACAAGTGAATTAACAGTGATTTAGAGCTTCCTTCATTTCTATTTCTGCAGCTCGCTTCATCTGATACTTTCTGATAGCAAGAGAGGATGCATTGGATGGGTTTTTCAAAAGACTTCCCAATGTCAGGAGTGCTTTTGCTGTTATTTGGTATTTAAGAGTCGCCTCCAAGACAAAAGGCTTTTGCCAGGAGCAGGAATCTTTCTCTTTCAGACAAGTTTATTACTTTAGTAGCACACATCGCATGTATAAGGGGAAGCTTTTATTTATTTTTCTAACATGTTTTATTTATTCTTCTAACATGTTTACTATTTTTGACCTCTTACCACTGCAGGGATCTTGATATAGCACATAGTCCACAAGAGGATGCACACAGGGAAAATTATTATTCTAGGTATGATGAGGTTAATAATTTCAATGCTCTCATTATGGTTGTCCTGGTGGTGCTGTAATGCACCTCTCAAATAAGCAGCCTTTTGGTGGATTGAGGAACAGCCCCATTGCTCCATCTGAAAACACTCCTTTCATTTTGTCCCTCTTGTGATAGCAAAGTCTTCACAGACCTCAAAAATACCTTCTCCCTTTATGAGGACACTTTCTGACATGTAAAATCTGTCTCTTGAAATTTGTATGCCCTTTTTTGGTGGTGTTTTTTTTGTTTTGTTTTTGTGGGGTTTTTTTTGTTGGTGGTTTTTTTTGGTTGTGCAAACTAAGTCACTTTTACAGGATCATTCAGTGATGAATGTCCAAAGCACATCAATGGTAGGCTCTGTCTTAGTGTTGTCTGATGGTACAAAATATGGATAAATCATGCTGGAGTATAGATTGGGCTACCAAAGAGTCAGTGTTGTGCTCACTAAGCTAATTAAGTCTTTAGGATCCTATGAGTGAGATTTTAGAGGGGGTAGGGGTGCCAAAGATTCAGAACAAAGCTACAAAATTTATAGTTGGGCAAACAGGACAACTGGCAGGGAGAGCAGTGGGATGGGAAATGTAAGACCACGTGGACAGAATGCATTTTTACTTTTAAAATGGAGAAGAATGAGTATGACCTAATCTTTGTAGCAGAGTGATTGTTGTCTTTTTCATATGTGAGAAGGCAGGAGTAGGAGGAAGTAAGTTAAAAAAAAAAGAAGGAAGAAGAGGAGCCAGGAGGAGCTGGCTGTTCAAAGTGAAGTATTAGTAATTTCCTATAATTTAATCAGACCAGATCCCAGAGCAAGATAATGAGAGCATGACCTACAAAAGAGGACTTTTTGGAAGTTAAAAGGGTTTCTAACATGAAGCTTCACAAGGCATGTGATTTGTCATGAAGCACTGTATAGAGGACTTCTTTTTCCCTTTCACATTGCAAAGAAATCATAATATAGATATGCGTTTAGATGGTTAGGGTGAGCTGATATGGAGTGTGTCTGGAATCCTTTTACTATTGCAGCTTTTTCAAGCATGACTATGGAGTTCTTTAAAAGTATATCTTCTAAATAGCAATTTGGGTTTTTTTCCTAGTTTTTTGTTGCCTAGTTTGCTATTCACAGTGCATGATTTGTATCATTTGGGTTTACACATACAAATCCCTCCAGGATGTTTGGAAGCTAAAGTATCATATGCCTTTAAATAATAATAATATGCAAAATACCTGGACTGCAAAGTCACCAGTGGTATGTAATAGAATCCAGTTTTCATGGGGATTGGGGGAGTTTTCTTCCTCTCTCTTTTTGCTCCCCAAAGTAAAACTTTTTTTTGTTTTACCTTAAATGTTTTCTCTGAACAATATGTGCTATGTATTGATATGGGCACGAAGAATAATAAATTATATTGGGCTAAAGGAAAAAAAAACCTTCAAAAAGGTGGATAATATGATAATATTCCTTTCTCCAGGGATTTCCTTTTTTAAATGCAATGAAATAATAGAACTCAGACCCATACTTCATTTCAAGGGATACATGCTCTAGGGTACAGACAGCATCAATGCTGTGCTTACATACTGCGTTGTGGCTACACTTGTAGGATTCAGCCACTTGTACCCATAAGCTCACTTGAAAGCTTGTCTTTCAGGTTTTCTTTTTTGCAGACTTAGTCACCTTTATGGTAATTTATTCTCCCAAAGACAGTTTCTCTTTTCCTTGCTTGGTATCCTTCTTGGTCTAGGCACCAAATATTTTGAATGTCCTGTCTAAGCCTGACAGCTTTGGAGTTGGCTCTATTCCTTGAAATTTCTCTTGCCTTTCAAGGGATTTCCTTGTTTGTGGTGTAATTATACTGAGTATTGGAGTTCCAAGTTAAGCCTGACACTAAGATAAGTCTGTTCCAATTTGTAGGTTAAGAATTCACACAGAGTCTGAGTTTGGGTAATTTGGAATGACACAAAAGTCACGTTTGGGGTTTTTTCTGAGAAACATTCAGTAAGGAGAGAAAAATGGGGCTGCATAAATAGTCCTTTTCCTCATTCTTTTCAGTACTTAAACAACAGGATAGGTAGCAGAGGGGAAAGGGTGGCTGGTGCTGACAGCACAGCAGACCAGGAGAGAGAAGGTTGCATGTGAGACTGATGATTTAGTAGTTGCCATTTAGAATAAATCCCATTAAAAATTAAAGTGGTCTTGTAATTAGTGGTACAATCAGCAGTTTCAGCAGATGAAATTAGGTTTCAAGCATCTGCACTGTTTTGTTTCTTTTATTTGGGGTGCTCTCACTAGGGTAGAAATAACATTTTTGAAACAATTCAAAGCCAAGCTACTGTCACCATCCCTTTGGGTTCTTCATGGCCCTACTCTAAGGATTCCCTTCCTCAAGAAGAGTTTGTAGCTCTGCTGGCCCTCATCTGGGGTTTGCAGCTGGATGTGATTTTCCTCTGCTGCTGGACTTTCTATACAGGTGCAAAGAATTCTTTCCTGCATGGTTTCGAGTTTTATCTGAGTTTCTAAAAGGGAAAAGGTTTGGCACAAGCTTGCTTTAAAATTACAACTTCTTATTTTGTACAAATGTTTTGGACGTGTCCTGAATCTTGGTGCCTGTTAGATTTTGTATCAGGGCAAGTAACTTAGAAAAATGCATTAAAAGAACTGCTGGTTTTACTCAGTGTGTATTTAGCTTAATGAATAATCCCCATGTGTGACTTTAATGAACACAAATTCTTTGCAAGCTTCTAGACTTCACTTTGATTTGTGTAGTAGGACAAATAATTACTCATCTCAAAAATTAAAATACGAACAGATCTTCCTCAACTAGAGATCATTATCTGGAGTGCAAAGTAAGGAACAGAGAGGGTGGCAGACAAGTGTATTTAGACAGCAGCTGGTGCTGTAGCTGTGTTTGCTGCTTTCCTGAAGCACAGCCAGAGCCTCTCCCTTTATGAACCACCGTGCCAAATCTAGACCTGGCAACTAATGACTGAGGACCCATTTCTTTGTATGTTTGGAGCAGAACTTCCTCCCATCTACCTCTGTGTTTCTGTCACTCTGAGCCCATGAGGAGCCCTTCTCAGGCACCAGAGTAAGCACAACAGCCTAGAGCTTCTCCGATTTCTGCTGCCCCCAGGCTCTCACCCTGCTCCTCCTTCTGGAAAGGAAAGGCTGACATAATCCTTTTGTCAATTCTGCCTTGCCAAAGGGAGTTCTTTGCACAGTGAATAACTCTGAAGGGAGCTCTTCTGCCCACCTTGAGGTACTTGAATATTGCCCTTAAGACCTAAATAGGCTTCATCATAATTGTTTATATTGTCTTCCTGCACAGTGCTGTGCCAGACTGAGATAACAAAGCAAGCTCTAAATAAGCTGCCTTGTGTACAGGAGGCCGTTATCACAGCAGTGTGCCCAGGTTAATTCAGCTCTACTACTTGTGGGTATCCTCCAGCTGGCTCAGATAGCAGCACATAGCACTGTGTTATTTAGTATGGACACACTCCCAGGAGAATCAGAGTTGTTGTCTTGGAAGGCTTTTACTGGCCTGTGTAGAAGTTGTTGGTGAAGCTCACAGAGTTCTCAGCCGAGAAATGCGCTTTGGAAAAATAAAATGAAATTCCGCTACCGTTGTCACACCTGTTTGTTTGTTCAGCAGAAAAAGCCAGGGATTGACTGGACATGAAGGTGAAACTTCCTATTCACTTCTAGATGTTCCTCTTTATCTAAATTTTAGGTGGATTTTTAGGCAGAATGTCAAAACAGTTTCCTGTCATTTCTGCTGTGTCCGTGCCCTAAGTAGCCATAGCAGTAGTTTCTTGTACTGGGAGCTTGGCACAGAATTCTAAATTTCTTCGAAATAAGATAAGGTTTGAGGAGTGTCCACTTCTGACTGAGTGCTTGCACATTAATTATGTGTCCTCTGAATTAAGGTTGAAAGCTGAGGTGTAGAATGTAAAACCATGTGTCTGGGAGTGAGCAGTGCCTATTTCACATGGTCTGCTGCTGTGTGCTCTCCTACCACTATGAGTAGCTTCCTAATCCTCACTTATTTGGCTTTGCTTGTTAACCCCAAGCAATCCTCTCAGGGACAGAGAAAGCAGCTGTCTTTGGTAGCAAACACAGCACAACAAAACAAACACTTCTTGAAACTTCTCTTAGATATGTTTACCATAATATCACCCTTGTGGGAGGAATTAGAAACTCAGGGAATATGATTTGCCATATTTAATCTGACTTTGGGAGAGAGGAAAAGATTAAATTATAGGCAACTAGATTCCTGATACAGGTACAGGAGGAAATAATTGCAGTATCTGAAATCTAAACTTTTTATTTCTGAACCAATTGGAAGGCTGATGAGAACAAAACACCTCAGGTGAGCAATGGGACAGAGTAAAATGGTAAATGAGGAGCCCATTATTTACCAGAATTCGAGCAGGAGAAGTTGCTTATAGCAAAAATAAACAGCAACTAGTTAAAATGAAAAGGGATTTTTGTTAAAGCAACTCTGGTTGTTGTCACCTGCTGTGGTTGAATATTGCCATCCACACGGTTTGTGAGCTCCTCCCTTTGCTTTGTGACCCCTTGATAGGGGTTGTAAGCACAGTAGGGATAATTACAGGCACTGTAGCACCTTGATCTGAGGCTTCCCATGTTCTGTTTATTGCCACCTGCATATTAAGATGACAGGGATTTCTAGTTGACTTTGTTGTTTCTTTTACTTTATTGATCCCTGGAACATCTTTAATAAATGTGTTCTAAAGCAACAATTTCATGTATTTTAAAAGTCCTTTTCTAAGAGTCAATGTTTTGAATGCTTAATGTGGATTTTTCTCTTTCTGTATGTTAGTAAAAGGGAAACAAAGTTCATGGTATTTGTTGTTGCTGCCTTTCTGACTTCAATATTTAGAATAATTTAAGATTACTTCAGTCATCTTAACATTATTTTTAAAATTGAACTTAATGTTTATTATCAGGAATGGGCCATCTTTGCAGCCTTCCTTGTAGTGCTAGGGTGATGCAAATGTTGTGGAAGTTGCCTTAGTCCCCAGATGGGGATCCTTATTTCATGAGGATGCTTCTAGGAGAGGAATAATCCTATTATTTCATACATCTTCATATCACTGCAGCTTGGAATAGGCTGTGAATCAGAGATGGGAAGGGTTAGAGATGAAACCACAGCTGGAATGCATTCTGATCTACTTGCTGCTAGTTAAGAGCCATTTCCAGCTGCTGCTGCTAAGCTGATCTCCAGGCTGAGGCTGGGTTAGAAAACACAAGGGACAATCAGAGCTCTTGCTGTGTTCCTCGTATTTTGCCAAATACCCACCTATCTCACAGGAGAGAGCCTGGCCCTGCGTGTAAATCAGACAGAAGTGTTGGGATTATTGAATGTGTAGTGGTAACCATTCTTCTGAATTGAGTGGAGTGAACTCTTTTGCCAGGATGCCACAGGAATTGCTGGGAAATTGAGATGTCTTATTGGTGCTCAGAGAAGGAGATAAAGAACTAACCAAAAAAGTCCAAGTAGGCATAGGTCAGGATCTACAGCAGCACATCATCTTATCAAGGTAGGCAAACACAACCACTACTTCACAGTTTTTCAAACTCCAGTATGTCCTTTCTATGAAGTGCAGCCAGCTAGATACCTGCAGCAATAAAGAGACAGACAGAGGGAATATGTTCTTCTGCCTTCCCCAGAAGCTGCCTGGGTTAACCTTGTGCCTTGGAGATGAAAACCTCCTTTCAGCAAGTAAGGTTTTTCTCTTGCTATTTTACTGGTTCTGTAAGCTGTAACTGCATTCCTTGAAGAGTTTTGGATCCAAGAGTTGTGATTGCCTTGACAGAGCTGTTGGGGTATATGATGGTTGTGGGGATGTTTGGAGGCTCAGCAGGATAGTATACAGACATTAGATCTCTCTTTTTGAGTGCTGGCTTGGTTGGGTTTTCTTTTTCCTTGTGGCTCACAACAGGAAGTTTGCTTTAGAGAATCTTCACACCTATTGGCAGAGCTTCACACATGGCTTTTTTCAGCCTTAATCCTTCTATAGTAATAGTACACTGATGAGATCTATTTCTCTTATTTTTCTCTTTCTTCAAAAACACTTGTGGTGTAATCACTGCTTTTATCACTGATAATTTGTCTCTTTTTCACCCTTTGCTAGTCAGTATTTATGATAAGCTTTCTATGCCAGCTGAAGAAGATTGGTCAGGAAAAGGTAGGAAAGTAGAGAAAGAAATAACCATTTTTCATTTTGGCAATAGCAGTACTTTATCAGTGTCACACCCTGAGTGCTATTGGTAGTTTCAGAAGTTAATAGAAAGAGAAGTTATTTGGAACTGGTTCAAGAGAAGATACAACATGCCTTTAAGCACTGGAGAGGAGAGGAAGAGTAAAGGTTGCCATTTGTATCATCCCTGACATTTTTGGCCTGGTTTAGGAAATTAGAGACAGTAGTTGTGGGGAAGGCAGATCAGAAATACCATGTTCTTCTCTAGGACTTCTGATTACTCTTTCAGCTGAATGGCTCCTGAATTTCTATTTTCTGTGGTAGCAGTAAGACATGAGGAAGTGCTCTCAAAGATTACCTTATGCACAAGAGGCAAGGCAATTCTATTTCCTCCACCTTTGTTGGTTATGTACAATGCATAGGAGTACAAGCCAGGGAGTTAACCTGCTGTCCTAGGCACATATGACCAAACACAAAAAGAAAAAATAGTTTCAGGCTAAAAGAGAGTCTGTTTTCTAGTTAGGACCTGTAGGAAAAATACACTCAGTAGTTTCTTGGGGAAGCTGAGGTTAAGTCATTGAGGTTGCACATCTGTGGAGCAGTTGTCCCTCTTTGGAGCAGCGGTCAGTGGGGAAAAGGTTGGAAAACATGCTCCTTTAAATGACTTGATGTGTTCTGGATGCTGCTGTGTGTTTTGCAGTGCTGCTGAAAACTTCTAACAGAGCTTTCCTCAAGTATCTAGCTGTGCTAGCTCCTCAAGTATCTAGCCTAGCTGTGCTAGGCTTACATCAGTCAGTCCCTGTACAAACCCTGGTCACAGTTTGTCACCTCTCAATTTCAAAACTTGACTCGGCCTTTGAAGAGATACAGGAAACCAGTTCCATTGCACAGTCTGTTGTGTTTAGTAACTTCTGTGTGTAGAGGAAGAAGGATGATACATGTAATTATTCTTTTGATTTCAGCATCTGTGCGTTAGCTAATTTTTGTTCTTCTGTTCTGGGAATCTCTTGCTATTATCAGTGAGAGAGGAGCTACGGAAAGGGAAATTTTACCTGAGATCATGTGCAGCTACCTTGCTATAGGTTTAATATTCTATTTTTAGCCCAAATTAGCTCACTGGCAAGGACTATGGTCTGTAGATTTTTGACACTCTTGTGCCACCTGTGAGAATTGGACAGTTCTTCAGATTCCCACCAGGGGCACTGAAGCAGCTCTGCCTTGAAGATGAACTCAGTAATTGCAGCGCTTCAGTAGTATTTGTTTGTCTTTACCTTTGTATGTTAATGACTTCTCCCTGTTTTATAGACATGAGGGAAGTGCATGGCTTGGGGAGGAAGGTGGTTTAGACCTCAGAGAAGGAGTTGAGGAGCCTTGGGAACCTCCTGCCCTGTGTTTGTGCTCAGCGAGGCAAGGAGTAGTGATGGAGAGACAGCAGCTGCTCTTGCTGTGGTGTTCATGTGGGCTGAGGGAGCTCTGAGGGTACTGCACAGAGCCAGAGTTGATGTGGAACCAGCAGCCTCAAATAATGACAGCAAGGGAGCTTTATTTTCTGGAGCTATCACTTTGGTATTTAGAAACCCTTTTTAAACAAGCCTGTTGTAATCTTGTTTGTAGTAATTAAGGATTTGCTAGTAATTTAAATAGTTGGTTTTGGCAATGTGCGGGTCATCTTCTTATAGGTATTGCTAATGTCAAGTTGAGAACATTTACACGGAATAAAAGTCAAGGAAGCAGGTAATTGACTGATTTATCAACCTTAGCAGACAATTTTTTCTGATACATCATGGTGGCTATGGTAAATTTACTCTGGATTGCTTAAGGGCATGATCCTATATGGTGTGTACAACACATGAGGGCAACTCCTTTGAATGAACGGGTGAAGGAGCAGGTAATCAGCCAGCTTGGTTTTGGTGCCTCAATTAGCCTTTTGGTCAATGGCTTGTCTCCTAGGAAAGTTGGGAATTGCTGTGCACAGCTCAGAACATAGGTGATTTACAGCTCTTTTTTTTGGTGGAGATTTTAGATTAATTTTAGTCTTTCAGGTTATCTGAGAACTTTTTAAACTTATGGCCATTCCCAGGCCATAATGCTAAATTGCAGCTGTGATCAGGGAATTATTTATTTTCATTGCAAATTGACTGTATGCAACAAAGTCGTACATTTCAACACTTTTCTTACTTCTTTTGCTAGCTGCATTGACGCTTGCAACTTCTACTGTGCTTCCCTTCCACCTGTAAGGGCAACTAAAATCATGTTGGTGTGGTGACCCTGTCAGTTTTAGACGACAAGCCACACTAAAATGAGTCACAGCTATTGTGGGTTAATCAGCAGTGCAATAATCTGTAGCACAAATGGATCACTTTGCTCTTGGCTGCTGTAAGTTGTGAGGAATATTTGAGAATTCCTGTGCCTGCTTTTTTTTTTTTTACTGTTGGGGTTGTGACTGCTGAGGCTTGCAGTGCATTTCAGGCAGTGAAGATGCATTTTGTCCCAGTAAAGAGTTGAGACAGCTGTCACTGCAGCCAGTTCTGGGGAGGCAGCAGGTCAGGGGCAGCCCTTAATTAAGGTGAATTGTTGGCTGATGAAGGCACTCAGTAAGGGCAGGTAATTCACAGATGTAGCTCAAGACCAGAGAACACAGGTATGCAAAATACAGCAGGACACCAATTTTATTTGTTGCCAGGTTAAATGACGTTTAGAAAGCAAAGCTATCCTGTATGTTTTTGGGGGTTGGTTGTTTTTGATGGGGTTGTTTGTTTGTTTGTGGGTGGTTTTTTTGGCACCTAGAGGATACAAAATATGACCTAAGAAATTGTAGTAGTCATAGTTACTTAAGTTTTGGTATGGAGGCTTCTGTGACTGAGAACTTGAACTGCCAGAAAGCACGTAGCCATTTGGAAATGAGTAACTGAGCCTCTGCTTTGCAGCTAGACTATGTTTAAGATAAGGTAGTTTTGTGTTTCTGCTTAGAATTTCCTAATAGAGACACCAGTTCAGTGTTCCACAAGCACCTTCTTAAAGTTTCGTTAATGACCTGCCAAAGGATAGAAAAATCTCATTCATGTTATTGAAGGATAGCTTTAAAATATTATGGATTGCTGTATTGAATATTTGGTATTCGTGTGATTCTCCCACAATAATTTGATCTAGAGTGGACACTAAAATTCTTCCTTTAGGGACTTTTCTGGTTGTAGCCAGCTTTTGCAAATTCTTTGCTAGAACTGTTGGAGGTTTCATTTTCATTGAAGACCCATGCTATGAAATTTTGGAATATTTTCCCTCCTTTATGAGGTAGGCTGACATGATAGGTCTTGTCTCTGTATGCTAAGGATAAGAGAAGTCTTAAGAATAATCTTTAGCTCTTCTTATTTTGGAGGTGCCAGCATCCCTGTTATTGTTTGTTAGTTGGTGCTTTCTCACTGCAGCAGCCTATTGAGTTAGACATCTGCCTAGACTGAAACAAATGAGCAATCAAAGTAAATTTTGGCTAACCAAACAATTTTTAAGGAGTTTTAAAGCTTCTTTATAACTAACAGAAGGTAGAATTTTTAATTGCTGTTCTGTAGTTTACATGTAGGTGGCAAATGTTGACTGATGTCAAGGATACACTGCCATTCCAGGTGCAGGGAATCTCTCTGCACAGACTTGCACATGAACCATTTGAAGCACCACAGATTGTTAATGCTGTTTCCCATTTCCAGCAGGGCTGTGGGAATAACAGTGGAATAACTCCTGCACATACAGTCTTTCCTCAACTTTACAATAATCTATCAGAGTCAAAAACTGGTATCATAGCTGGTTTTAAAAGACACAGGGAAGCCTGAAATTCCTGATAAGGGACTTTAATCTGGCTCAGAAGTCGCTGCCTAAAAATCGTTTGGTTTTATAGAATATGGTTTATCATCTTCTCTGTTTACATCAGGAAGAGGTGTATTCCTTTGATATGTTAATGTACTGACTCTGTTTTCAGTTGGCCATATTCCTGTAGTGTACAAGTCAGTCTGATCAGTATCTTGAGCTTTACAAAACATGTGCCCAGCCTCAGCTACAGGTTATTATAGGATGCTTGTAAGGGCCTGTGGAAGAAACTTTCAGTAAGTCTGGCTGTGGTATTTTGCTCAGCCTCCATAAAACTGTTGCAAGAACATTGGTAACATAAAATAGCTTTTGCGAGGAACATGATTCTCTATTGTTTTACTGACACTTGGTGTGTTTTATGAACCTGTCTTGGGGCTACTAGGCAGCCTTTGCAGCATAAGCTGACCTCGGAAATATTTGTTTCTTCTGAAAACCTCCATCATAAAAATCAACTGTCTTTGTATACTTTCTCTCCAGTTATTCTGTGTGTTGATCACAGAACCATAGAATGGGTCAGGTTGGAGGGGACCATGGTGGGTCATCTGGTCCAACCTCCCTGCTCAAGCAGGGTCATCCCAGAGCACATGGCACAGGATTGTGTCCAGACAGGTCTGGAATATCACCAGCAGGGGAGATTCCACACCCTCTCTGGTCAATCTTTTCCAGTGCATGGTCACTGCACAGTAAAGAAATTCTTCCTCATGTTCAGGTGGAACTTCCTGTGCATCAGTTTCTGCTGTTGCCTCTTGTCCTGTTGCCCAGCACCACTGAGAAGAGCCTGGTCCATCCTCCTGGCACCCCCTCCTTTGGATACTTCTATACATTGATGGTCCCTTTTCGCTTGTCTCTACTCAAGGCTGGATGGGTCCAAGTTTCTCAGCTAGTTCTTGTAAGAAAGATGCTCCAATCCCTTAAATCTCTTTGTAGTTGGGCCGGAGCTCCATGTCTCTGTTTTACTGAGGGGCCCAGAACCGGACACAGCCTTCCAGATGTGCCTCACCAGGGCCGAGTAGAGAAGCCAGGATCACCTCCCTGGTGATCAAGTTGGGTCAGGTCAGCTGATGGAAGCTTTTTGTGCAGGCTGTTGTTTTGTGGTGCATCTCTTGAGAGATGATCTTCAAAAACATTCCCCTTCTCTAAGGCTGTGTGCGTTCTGTTCTGTTTCACACGCACACCTCAAGTTCTTCAGCTCACTGCGCCTGAAATACTGGCAAAATCCAGATAGAATCAATTAATTCTAAATTATAGTAAGCAAGTATCATAAATGTGTTATTATACACGTGTACTATTTATATGGAACATTATTTATGACTTTATAAGTCATACTGCTCTGCCCACCTACTTCCATGGTTGCTGATTACTGTGCCTCACTGTTAAGATATTTTTTCTGAGTCTTCAGAACTCTTCTCTCAGGAAGATGCTGCCTACTAGTTCTAGAGAAGAGGGTTTTTTAATTAGGATCAGAGTACGTGGGGGCCAAGCCAGCTACAGATGTCCCAAATCAGGCTTCTGAAGAAGTCTATGTGATATTGACTGCTGTGGCCATCCTGACTGCACAGGCCAGCTCTTTCCTGAGAGGTGTAGTATGTTGTTGAGGTTTGGGATGAGAGAGAGAATCCTCAGTCAGTTTTTCACTGACAGGACGTGATGTACTTTGCACCCCGCAAGACTGGAGGAGATGGGTGGCTCAGACTGTTGACTCCACCTGTTTTCTCATTCCTGTCTCCTTTGCATCAATTTTTTTTCCTGATTTTTCGACAGAGTGAGTAGTTTTCTGCCAAATTAGTGAGTTGAAATTGAGTCACGAAGCAGTCAAACAACAGAGCCATTCTAAGGGAGGTCACAGGACCACCACTTCTGTTGGCCTTGAGCTTTTGTCACCTCACTGCACTGTAAGGTGATGCTTGTTCCTTTGTAGCTTAAAATAGCTGAGTCCCAGTGGAAGCAACCCTCCTCAAACACTAATCCCACAGCTACTAACTATAACCTCCTGCCTAGAACAGAAGAATAGCTAATCTTTCTTGGAGGCAAGATGTCAAGCATCCATCATTCTAGGAGTTCTCTTTTGAAGTTGCTTTTGGGGGAGATCAGACTTGTCTTTGTAAGGTCCTATCTTGTGGTCTGTCAGCTGGCCCTGAGAACCTTCAACAAGTAGTGACAGCTCTCCTCAGGAGAAACCATGTGCTTCTGTCCCCTTCCATGGATGCTTGCTGGTAAAAGATGGATCTTCTTGGCTGCTGATGAAACCCTCTTGGCACATTTATTCTGGGGCTTGTGGCCAGAGTAGAAGGCCACTGCCTCTGTTTCCCATCTACCACAACCTCCCTCTCCTTTGAGGGATAGGAAATAAAGTTTTATGTTGTCTGTGACAGCTTTTTCAGTAATCTGTCCTAATTCCCTTTTACCTTGGGACAGTCCATCACACCTGGATTCTGCCTTTGAGAGGAAACTGAGGTGGTGTATTGTGCATTTTGATAATCTGTGGCTGTCCAGCAGTTTGCAACCATGAGTGTGTAATATTTGGGCTCATTCAGTTGTTTGTGTGTATAGGGAAAGCATCTTGAAGAGTTCTAGTTACTGCAAAATAATTAACATTCTCTAATCTTTTTTTGTCTCTGATGCCTTTTTAAAAAAAGCAGTGCTAGAGAAATTGTTAGGTGAATATTCCGGGTTTCCTTGTATGTTGATTTTTTCAAAATCACTTTAAGTTAGGGATAAAAGTAGGGAATGTATGCCCTGTCTTTAAAAGCTGTGCCTTCCTTTTCCCCTCTCCTCCTTCCCTCCAGTTAGGAAAATCATTATCTTGGAAGATGTGGAGATGAAATACAGAGTCCTACCTAGGCCTTCTTTCCCTGTCTAATTGTGTGAGTATTTTCACATAACCTAAACACAGGGGAGAAGGACAGAACAGAAGAGCTGTGGCTTTTTGGCAGATCCTTCTTGCAGCTGTGCTGCTCTCTTTAGGTCAGTCTGCAGTACAGAATTTTGGTTCAAGCACCAGCAACACTGCTAAACCATTTTGTGAGAAGGTCAAGAGTTGAATCATCATCCCGTTGATAAGGAGCGAGCCAGAAATTCCATTCAAAGAGGACAATGACTTCCTGTGCTGCTTACCTATTATAGGTCACAGAAATCATGAAGGGAAAATGGGGGACCAAGGGCACTCCAGCACATGACTATTTATGTAACTGTGACTTTTAAGTCTTATTTGCTGCTGTAGATATATTAAAAGGAATTAATTTAGGCCTTTGTGTTTTTATTAAAATCATGATTTTCTAGAAAGCATCCCTATGGGGAAATCAACACAGCTGCTGCTCTGGATATACAGCCTCATCAGATGTGGCTGTAAATGTTTTTTAGAGGTGGAGACTGTGGGCAGTTGGCACACTGTGTGCTCAGCTTCTTGGAGGTATTCTTACAGCACACATATCTGCATGGTTTGGGCCCAAAGATACTACATTCACCTTTTTTTTTTTTTTTTTTTAATGCTTAAAAATCAGCCTGAATACCAAAAGGATGGTTTGTAGGCAGGCAGCTAGACTGAGCAATTTATGTAGGATACCACAGAATAGACTTTCCAGATATGACTGTCATTTTTAGGTCTGTGCCTTCTGGTTTCTATAGTACCTGATTGTGAAATCAGCAAGGGCTTATGTGCAGCTGACACACAGAAAATGTGAATTAGAAAGTAATGAGAGATTAGCAAGTGGTCTCTTGTAATTATTCTTTACCCTTGCTGAAGTGATGCACTTACACAGTTTACATAGTTCACCTGAATAGTATCCACTGTATTTGGTCCTTAGCTCCTTCATTCTTTTCTTCTCCATATTATCTGGTCTGCAGAGGTAAGATGGGGACAAGGGGAGCCTGTGCTGAGCTTGACCAAACAGCCACCATGGGATGAGAAAACCTGTCTTGTTTGGCTGTGATAGTGGTGACAAGTCATGGTGGAACCTGGGTTACAGCAGGAGAGAGTACCCTGAACTGGGCTGCCAGGACAGCAAATCCTGGCCTGTGCCCTGATTCCCTAGTCCTCATCTGAGGGTTCTAAGAAGACAATCAGGAAGGAAGAGAACAAGAGAACCCATGCTGGAGGCTGGATATGAGCATTTCAGTTCACTCTCTCTCTCACCTCTCCTTGTCCATGACGGTTAAAAGCCTTTACTGTTGTCCTTGCCTTCTTGGTTGTCAGCTGTTTCTTCTCTTCATTCATTCCACTTTTCTTGCTATCGCTGGTAAAAGTCACCCAAGGCTAAGTCCTAGCCTGTTCAGGTATTGTCTCTGCCTTATTTTTGATGCATCTGCCTATTTACTTGGCCTTAAACTGATTGCTCAACCGAGCCAGTCAGTGTTTCCACAGAACTCCTCTTGGAAGGCTTCCTGCTTCATTTAAGTTTAATGCGTTCTTTTCAATTCTTTAGGTATCTTTGCAGAGCTCCTCAGTTCCCTCGTGTAAAGCTATCACTTAATCCCAGCTCTTTCAGTAGGCCTAGGTACAGTGTTCAGTGTAAAATAATCCGGTGGATGGTTTATGGTAGGTGCTGCAGATGAAATGATGGAGTTGTTGGGGCAGCGAATTAGGAAGATGACCTGGGTGTCAAGTGGACAACAAATGCAATTGCAGCTTTATTTAGATTGACACAAACTTGAATGATCATATCTGAAATCATTATACAAATCAGGGTAATTGATTATCAAGATGATAAAGATGAGGTTTGGCTCTCCTATATCTTTAAATCTAGGTTCTGTAGGTTCCCAGTTTTTCCTTTAAATGAAAGTGCTGAAAAAGGGCAATTTTGATTAATTTATCTCATCAGCAATTTTCCTGTGTGCATTTCTTTGAAATTATTTGACTTCTACCTACTTCTACGTTTGCTTTAATTTTCGTTCTGTAATCCCATCATTACAATTTCCATATGTTTCATATCACTGTAGCATATGGATTTCTGTATTGAAATTCTGTAATTTACTCATTACAGTGAATGATTAAAGCAGAATTTTGTCCTGCTTAGCATGAAAAATCAGTCTCTGGGTTGGGTTCCTGAACTGTAGCCTCTTCTCAGATAATTCCTGGTGTTTCAAATTGTGTTCTTTCCATCATGTTTTCACTGCCCGTGTCTGTTGCTCAATAACACAAGTTTGGGACTCTTCCCTCTCCTGGAGATCTAACTCACTACATTGATATTTCTCCCCTCCAAGTCCTACAAAGTGGAGCTGTGGATCATCTCACACTTGGCCTCTTTCAGGAATGGCATGTGTACATTGCACTGGGTACAGTTAAAGTTGCCAGCATTTGAACCGAGTGGCTCAGTGTATAAATCAACAAACGCGTTTGTCTTTTTCAGTTTTCAGATATAAGTAGTTTGAGCAAGTTAATATTTACATTTCTATTGGCACCAGGGTCAGATTCTAATCAGCACTCTAAATAAAAGGGCAGATGGTCACAAAGTGAAATAACACGCTCTGGGATCAATAAGATTTGTCTGTCAAACTGATCTCTTGAAGAGGAAAATGAACTTCTCTGTATTTGAAAACAAGCAGATGAGTTGGTGAGGGAGGGAAACTGGCACTTCTTCAGACAGTGCTTTCTGCACACATTTGTGGCTTTGTCAGAGATGGATACATGGGCTACATCAGTGGCAGTAGTCACCCAGCAGTACTTTGGTGCCTTTTGTCATTGCTGACAGGAGTGGAAAATATTTTTTTGAGGCTCCTGGGTGCTGTGCAATGTGATAGTCCTGAAACACGCAGGCTGTCTGTTATTTCCAACTAGCCTCTGCCAGTGGCAAAGGGCTTGGGAAGCAGATCTTGTTTCAGAATCATTCTGGAAATCAGGGAGAGGCGGTATTGACAGGTCTTGACTCTCAAATCGTGATGAGAAGAGCTCCATAACTGTGTTGTGACAGAAGGAACAAACATGCCATGCAGATTTCTGCCACAGGTATGAAATACAGCTGAAATTTCTTGATAGACACGTGGAGATTGGCTCCTGTTTCAGACAAGCCTGGTCTGGGTGACCCATGAACCCCTTGGGTTCTGAGGGAAGATTTTACATAATTTGAAATCATAAAGAAGTTGTTGGATTGGGTTGATTTCTCCTGGAGTTCTCAAGCTTGTTCAAACTCACCGGCTCGCAAGTTGCCGTGAATTAAAATTCTGCCCTGAAGGCCTTGAAAGGCAACTTTGGTTAGAAATGAAATTGCCAGGCTTCACTGTTCTGCTTCTAAACCAATTCACTGGTGTTTGAAGGGAGGCTTGACTGAGCTCTTGATAAGACACTGATGCTGGCTTTTTCAGCATTAACCTTACAGCCTTCAAATACAGTGGGCTTGATGCTGCAGCAACTGGGAATTGCTGAGAAGAGGAAAATTAGAACAGTGGCAGCAGTTAGAGGTCTGATTTCTGGCTACAGAAAAGAAAGTATCCTGCTGGCTTTTGGGATAGTGAGGCTGGAGAGGAAATTTGCCCTTTATTATAGAAACTGCATGGAGCTTTGAGAGGCTTGGAGTGGTCACAGGTAGATTAGCAACAGGAGAGGGAGCTCTCAGTGTGTTACCTAAGAGGAGGAAAATCCTGGGAGCAAGCCTTTAAGTGAAGAATCCTGCTCTCCTGCTGCTCCCTGTCGATGACATGATGGTGGCTGCCGTTTTGTGTAGGCAAGACCAATGGGGA
Source organism: Phylloscopus whistleri (assembly GCA_017589585.1). Classification (NCBI taxonomy): domain Eukaryota; kingdom Metazoa; phylum Chordata; class Aves; order Passeriformes; family Phylloscopidae; genus Phylloscopus; species Phylloscopus whistleri. Next base: position 1,741,220 of record JADMLD010000108.1, on the reverse strand, counting down.
ATGTGCGTGTCTGGAAAAAGAAAGAAATTGAGGTACATGGCAAGGAACAGAGAAGTTTGGGGGTTTAGTAAGCTGTAGATTTCTCTAAAACTGACGTCCACTTCTTCTGGGATGCGCTTACACTTAAATATGCCTCAGACTGTGCTGTTGGAGTGGCTTTCTGGGTGAAGGGAAATGCAATTCTCCCTCCCTATGAATGGGTGCGAGTACAGAGACAGAGAGAGTGGGGTTTGCAGGGGAGAGGAGAGATTGTTTCCACAGACAGATGTAAGTGGTAGGAAGCAGGGTAACTCTGGCTCCAGAGCTGTGCAGTGGTGTCAGCTCCAGGCTGTGTCCCAGAGGATGTGCCCTGCACTTGATGGATCAGTTCAGACAAAGTGCCAGTAAAGATGCTTTTTCGGCTTCCAGTCCAGAACTTGTTTGCATCTAGGATGAGTGAATGGATCTCTCATGTGAGTGCACCCAGCTGTACAGACATGCTCAAGTTACTTTTTTAGTGTTCATGGGGTGAAAAGGGAATACGTTCAGTTCTCCTTTAACCTGCATAAGTGTTGGTTCAACTCATTAGCATCTATCTCCTTTATTTGAATGTGCATGGTACTGGCCTTTATGCACGTGTTATTGCTGAGCCTGTGTTGTTAACTTGGACAATACCAAAATAGTTCTAGCTAAGGGCTCTTGTTGGTTTTGAAAAGGGAATATGCTAACCCTCTTCTGCTTGAGTTAGAAACCTAAGGTAACTGAGTTTATTGCCAGCTTCTAAAATATTGGTGATTTTTTTCCAAAGGATTTTCAGTAAAAGGCTTTCTGTGAGACACTGTGCCTCATATTCTTTATACCATAAAAAACTCCCAAAACTTTGCTTTCAGAGTGTACATTTGTATCTCTGTACTCATGATATATTTGTCTGAGGTTTTCCTCCCTAAATTCTTTGGATCAAAGCAATAATAGAAATCGAAATTTTTATTCATTAACTTCTCTCCAAGTTTTGTAATTTGCTGAAATTAAATTGGGAATCTGGGAATAATACATGATCATAGACACAATGCATATCGTGCAGGCTTAATTCCAGAATGTCAGTGGAGGGTTATATTAAATACTTCTGTCTTGCTATAGTGTGATTACAAAGATGCTTGTGCAGCTTGGGTCATTTGTGTCTAAAACAAGAAATATGAGATGTATCTGGCAAGAGGAGATAATATGAATTTAATTCTAGCATTGTTGTTGTTCTTCACTATGTTCTGATTGGGCAGGAATATCTGCCAAAAAAAGAAGTCTAGGTCACATCTGTATGGCTTTGAATACCTGTCAGGAAGAGGAGCAATCCAGGGTCACAGTGCTTTAAACACTGGCAGGTCTCAGGAGGGACTCAGGTGTTTTGCACTTACCAGAGAGGTGAAAATGTAACTTAACTGCAGTGGAACCAGCACTTTTCGTTCTCAGCTAGACTGAGTTCAGTTTAGGATGATCTTTAAAACTTCATTAAACAGTGACAAATAAGGACAACTAGAGTCTGTATAAGACAACACTGTGTGTGTGATATTCCTTTCCCAAGTAGTTGGAGACATGAGAGCTTTAGCCTGCATTCGTGTATTAGTCATTGCAGCTATTCAGGAATGAATCGGGAATTATCAGTACAAATTTATTTTATTTTATTTTAGATAGGGGTCACTGCAGGATTGGTCTGAGATTTGAGTAGCTACACACCTGATCTGCCTTTGAAGGCACACCTGTGCTGGCTGTACAAATACACAAGTACCCAGTAATTTCTGATCTGTTAAATCCCTGCCTTATACCAGAGAGTTCATAACGTTTTGCAGGCTGCACAGACTATGCCAATAAAGAATTGTTTGCAATATATGAATATATATTATGTTTGTATGTATTGTTGCAGTTTTAGCTGCTTTAGTTACGCAGACTGAAAGATGACAGGTTTGTCATCATTTTGTCTTCTAAGAAAGATTTGTTCATTTTGAAAAGCTCTTTTTTTTCTGGTCACTGAATCCAGGCTGATTCCAAGCCGGTGCACTTTAGAGGGGTGTGCTAGGGGACTATTCAGGGGGGTCATGCAGAGGTCAGGCATGCTTCATGCTAAGAAACTGCTTTACACAGATTTGGGAATAATGCTGTTGTTCATGGTTCCACACAGATGGTACCAGACAGGAAGAAGTGGAAGGTGAACTCAGTGAAGAAGAACGCTGGTTTGGGAATTCTTCAGAAACTCCTTCGGAAGCATCATATGGAGAAGTCCAGGAGAACTTTAAGTTGTCTCTTGAGGACAGAATTCAAGAGCAGTCCACCTCCCCCGATACCTCTTTGGGAAGCGCAACGCCGAGCAGCAACACAGCGGAGCTGGGGTCCATTGACAATGAGACACTAAGAGACACGCTACAGAGCAAGGAGCACCTTTCTCCAGAGGTGTCCTCTCTGGGTGAGGAGGAACCTCCTGGTCCAAACAAGCCACTGAGCAGCAACCTGAGGCGGCTCCTGGAGGCTGGCTCCCTCAAGCTGGATGCTGCTGTTACAGTCAATGGCAGAGTCGAGTCCCCCGTAAATCTTGGCTCAAACATCTCCTTCTCTCCACCTGCTCACCATGCCCAGCAGCTAAGTGTGCTTGCCAGGAAGCTTGCTGAGAAACAGGAACAAAGTGACCAATACAATGCAGGCAGTCACTTTATATGGAATCAAGGTAAGTGGTTGCCAAACTCAACCACCACCTGTGGTTTGTCCCCTGACTCAGCTATCCTGAAGCTGAAAGCTGCGGCCAATGCTGTTCTGCAGGACAAATCTTTTTCCAGGACTGAAGACACGATAAGATTCGAATCCTTTTCCTCGCCTTTTAGCTCTCAGTCAGCCAGCTCCACGTTAGCAGCTTTATCTAAGAAAGTGAGTGAAAGAAGCATGACTCCTGGGCAGGAGCACCCGCCTCCAGCCAGCTCTTTCCTTTCCCTGGCTTCCATGACCTCTTCAGCTGCCCTTCTCAAGGAGGTTGCTGCAAGGGCTGCAGGCACCCTTCTGGCTGAGAAGAAGAAATCACTGGTTCCTGAGGATCCCCTGCAGCTTTCAGAGATGAAGCAAGAGAAAGCAACTCCACCACAATCTTTGGAATTACTGTTACTACCAGTCCCAAAGGGAAGAGCGTCCAAACCCACTAGTACAGGTATGGATACAATTTGAGCCACTAAGTAGAATGTATTTGTTTTGCTATAGACTTATATAACATCTCTTCAGTGGGTCTGGATTTGGTTTGATTCCATGTCTTATGAAAATAAGAAATAGATACTTCAGGTGAACAATAGAAAAGCTTTTTGAAGTACCACTTTGAGACCAAGCTGTCACAAATGTTTCCCTATTTTAAAGGTATGAGTGTACAGTTAGAGACATTTTTTTCCCTTTTGTTCCATACAATAGTATTTTCCTCTCTCACCAAGTTTAGAATGTGTCCACAAAAATATTTAATGGAGAAGATCAAAGAATCCCTGGGAGGGAGCTCACAGTATCGGTGAGCATGTACAAAACTAGTGCTTTTGAAATATTGGACAAGGGAGAATTCTCCCTCCTGCTGTCTCTGTCACAAATGGACTTTTGTGTAATCGCTTACTACCCTGTCCTAATTTACCAGAGTATATTATTGTGTTGCCACTTTTCATTAAAATTTTTTTACAATCCTTTGTTGTTAACAAAAAAAAAAAAAAATCCAACTAAACTGCATTTCTCTAATTTGCTCAACAAAAACCATTTTACACATCTGACTTTCCTCCATCAGTTCCAGCTGTTGACAGTCAAGGAATCAGGGTTATAGGCAAGAAGAAGAAACTGTCTGGGTAACAAAAGCTTTAAAGAACTGGCGAGCCATGCAGGGGAATTTAAATGATCCATCTTCAAAATAAAGAAAAATAATTTCTTTCATCTCTTTCTATAAAAAGTTCACATCACGGATTCAAATTTCTGGTGGAACATATGGCTTCAGGTGTCGTCAGTGTTCTTCTGCAGAGGAGAAGGAAGCATGGCAGGTATCTTGACAAGATGCACAGAGTGGTTTAGTATATTCCAGCTTTATCAGGCTGAGTTTTATCAGGAATACCAGCCTGGCTGCACAGGTGTAGCAAGCCAGTGTATAGCTATGAAGCCTGACATGGATGCTGTGTAATTGCCCTGCTGGTTTTCTGGCCTAACCTCTTTGTTTAGGGTTATCCTGGGGCCTGGTCAGTCCCTGTGCAGCTCTTGGTCAGCACTGATAGGTTAGCTATTGGATGGACAGCAATGCTCATCCCTGTCTTGGAAAAGGAGGGAGAGGGATGCAGTGAGTTACAGCCAGTGCCAGTTCTTGCTCTGTGTTATACGTGTGTTCTACAAATGCTTCACTGCTGTGTTTTGCCAAGGCAATTGAAGGGGCAAACTATTCTTGGCATGGGCCTGGCCTAAGGTTTTCAGTAGTTTACATGAAGTCCTTCTTGGAGTAACAAAAGCTAAAAGCTGAATGTGTACATTTGCCATAAAATAAATGTTATGCATTCCTGATTCCTTTTGCTCAGAGAACCTTATGGCACTAAAAGATTTAAAAAATAAAGCATATAATTATATAATGCTTTATTTTTTTGTGTCTGTCTGGTTGTTCCTTGAGACTTTTTTTGTCTTGTTCCCTGAGAGAAGTGTCTTTTCCCAGTAGGTATAGCTTGAGAGGTCTTTTTCCCTGCTCTCATACTTTGAACTTTTAATGCACTGATGAGTTTGCTTTGCTGTTACCAATCTGATTCACTTCCCCACCAGCAACATGGAGCTCTGGTTATGAGATCAATACTCAGTGAGATTAATTAGATGTAAGTAAGGAACAGCAAAGATGGAGGCTATTTAAAGAGGAGTAAGTTAATAACAAGAGTATGCCTGCTGCTCTTTTGTCCACCACATTGAGCTATTTGTTCAGAATTATTTCAGGCAAGAAGCTGGAGCCATGGCTTATCAGAGTGCAGTTGCCTCTGAAATGGCATGTCAGGTTTGGTCAACCTAATCATTGCTTGTGTTTTTATTATAGTAAATTGGTATAGAGGAGACTTAACTTTTTTATCAATCTGTTAATATTGCCAATTTTATAAACTACTCATATACTTGGGATGAAGTTGAAAAAGAAGCCTGGAATATCTGTTAAGTTCTGTTTGTTTAGAAAGAGTGTGGGTGACAGACCTTTCTTTTACTGACTGAATACTTACTTGGTGTAACTTAATGCCTGTGATGCTTGCAATGTTGTTCCCAAAACTTTGGGAAGCACTGGCTGATTCTCTCCTCATTGAAGTAACACAGTGATATAAAATAGGCACCAATATAAATGAAGGAAAGCTGAAACCTCTGATTTTCTTTTTATTCTGAGCTTCATGCAGTGTAGAGCTAACATAGTTCAGCTTTGGAGCACACTGGCACAATTCCTGAGTAACACTAATTGCCACTGTTATTGCTGAAGTCACATGCATTCATCCCATTGTTTGCATATTTTGTAATGTGCTAAATCACAGTTGATTCACCTTGATTTTTAAGGGGGTCAAAACCAGGTAATATTTTGTTGCACATTTCTCTTTTGGGTGATAATCAGAGACTGAAGAAAAGATGTGATAGATAAAAAAGCTACCCATGTATTTTTTTTCTGTGGTTTGTATCTCTCCTGCCTTTTGTGAAGAAAAAAGCAAAAATATTTTAAAACAAAGATAAGCAGCTTGTGACATTGGCTTTGGCCTATTCTTTAGAGATGCAGAGAGGGGAGTGATTTGATATTTTAAGTGTGATAGAATATTTTACAAGGAGAATTTCTGAACTTGCAGTAGTACATGCTTTGACATTGTGTCCCTTTCTGTACTTACATAATGACTGCCTAATCAGTTGGATTACAGTGGTTTTGTTTCCTACTTAATAGCAAGAATTGTATTTTGGGACGTGACAGATCTTTTTGGAGGTTTTTATCACTTAGTTCCTTATTAAGGGAATTTGATATTTGCTATATTACCAGTGATAGTAATGAGATTAAATAGTCTGAGAGAATTTTTGAATAGCAAGATGCACATTGCTGAGCTCTGGATATTTGAAAACATTCTTGTCTTCTACAGTGAGGAAAAGGACATCCAGTTCCACTGTAATAGCAGGCCTTCTTTATAATAATGAGAGGAAATTGTTGTGAGAGGTTGGATGGATGCAGGGCTGGTTGTGCAAAGTCAGCAGCAAGGAATTTCTCTCTCCTTCAACCTTGTGATGGTTCTGCACTTGGAAGTCTAACCATATGTTCCTGATCAATGCCACCAAATCCTTTTTTTAGGGGAATTGGGCAGTAAAGCAGAGTGCAGACATTTAGGAAGGCAGTAGATTTAAAGCCCTGGCAATTAGCAGAGCAGAAGGAAACCTATGACCTGAAGACCTTTGATGGCTGATGCTGCAGCAGTATCTGTTTGAGCCATAACTAAACAATTTCAGCAGCAGGACTTCCAAAGTCTTTCAGTTGTGCTGTTAAATATATCTGCCATCCAATACCAGCATGCTTTTCAGTTCAGTTGTGGATTCTTCTGTGCTTAATATCCTGCTTCTCTGCTGGCTAACCATCAGATGTGGAAATGGATCATTTTTTAACAGTTGTGCATATTTTCCATACTCTGCTACAACCAGCCTTTGATAGGAAATGAAGTGAAAAGTGATGATTATGAGAGGCATTCATCTCAGTGCAGTTAGATTAGAAGGAACATTAGGACCCAGGTGAGCGAGAGTAGCATCCTCTACTGATTAGTGAAAGGAAGTTTGGGGCATTAACCTTTATAAATTATGGTGACCTTTCTCAGAGAAATAATAACTAGATCCAGGGGAAAAGGTATATGGGGGGGAATGGAAACTGCTGGTACCTGTTGTTGTTTAACTGATGTCTCTTTACAGATGAAACTCTAGCACTGATAAATGATACCTTGAGTATGTTTACAAGGGGAAAGTATTTGACAAGTGGCTGTAAAGGATGCTCTCTTTTTCTTCCTGTAAGCCTCAGAAGAAGAAGGGGGGAAACCTTTCCAGTGTCCCATCTGTGGTTTGGTTATCAAGAGGAAGAGTTACTGGAAACGGCACATGGTGATTCACACGGGTTTGAAGAGCCATCAGTGCCCACTCTGTCCTTTCCGCTGTGCACGCAAGGACAATCTCAAGTCACACATGAAGGTAAGGGAAATCTTTACTGGCAATCAAAATGCTCAAATCATCAGTCAAAAAACTGGTAGTATAACAAAGCTATTTCATTTGCATTTGCAAGAACAAAGTTTCCCTAATTGCACTACAAATGACACCTGTACTTAAGTAAAGGGCCATAAAAAGAAAGAAATAACTTTTTTCCATTCCTTGCCTTTCCATTTTATGCAGTGTAGAAACTGCCTTGGGTTATGTCAGTTGGGAGCAGCACAAGCTGTCTGTGACTGATGCAGTTCCAGACCTGGAACCACCAGAAGCAGGGATGTTGGTTGGGATGTGACACCACACAATCTTATCCATGCTGCTCCCAGGATGCCAGCTAATAACTTTGCATGCCAGTGTCTCACTCTAACCTGGCCAGCTCTAGCAGGGATGTCTCCATTGCTTTCTATAGACAGGCCTGCAGTTTTAGCTTTTTTTTCTTGGTGTAGCTTTTAACTGTGGGCATTTCAGTACTGAGTCATCCAAAGCAAAATGAATGACAGATTATACTGTAATATTTTGTTTTCAAGTTTAAAGTGTGTCTTTAACTCAGCCTAAGTTTTGGGCTTAAGCTGAAGATGACCTTCTGAAGGAAGCAACATCTGTGTTGATACAAAAAAAATATAAAAATGTGAAGAATCTGATTGTCTGCTTAGCTGAAGTACTGTTGTGGTTGCAACACAAAGTGCTGAGTCTAGCAAGCTGTGGAATACTCTGGAGGAAGTTAAAATGGTACCTGTCCTCTTAGCCCTTTGATTAATGGGCTGAAGTGAGAACATTTCTCTTGTTAATGCAGTTGAGTGTTATAATAATAGTGAAATGTTTTATTGTAGCTACCATTTTGTCTGATTTAGATGTATGTGTCTAACAGGGTGTCAGACTGGCGTGAGGGGGGACAGAAATGCCTGTTCAGGTTTCCTATATGCTATTGCAGATTCTGAGCTTACTGGACAAGAGTATGGCCTTGCTTACACTCAAGAAACTGTTCCCCTTCTGTGTAAATTATTCAGAATCCTCTGGTCACAACATCAGATCTTGCTATGGTTTGAGTTGTTGCTAGGTCTTACATCATCCCCCTGTAGCCTGAAGGCTCATTCCTTAACACTGCTACTGTAGATCAGTGCACTGTTCAGTGTATCATGCCAATCCTTATCAAGTAAGCTCAGTGTTTGACTCTCTCTTTCAAGACTTGCTGTTCCATGTTGGCTAGAGGGCACAGATGGCCAACCTAAGCAGAGGATGAATAGATAGGATGGGAACACAGCATAGAAAGAAAGCGTGGGGATTTTTGTTTATTTTCAGCTGTTGACAACCTGCACAGAAGCATGCATCACCTAGAAGCTTACTACTCCCTGGCAAAGACCTGTTGTTGTCCCCTGCTTTGTAAGGGACATCCCTGTTGTTCCCTGCAGAGATAATTGTTCTGTGCATTTTTATTTTTCTTTTTGCCTTAGTGGCAAAAAGTGTTGTTTGAAGGTCGAGGGTCTATCCCTTCCTTTTTGGCATGGTGATTTCTGCAGGCGGTCACAGGGGGGATGGTGGGCAAAATTCAATGTGTCTGTGTGTTCTCAAAGTGATGGCTTTCTGAGGCCCTTGTGCTCTTTTCTGCTCCCCTCTCAGCATTAATGCTTTCATTAACTGAGCCTGCATCTGCTTAGAATGTACCTCCTGGTACAATTGTGCAGCACATAGTGTTAATGATTTGGTGATACTGTGACTGAGTAACACTCAGGTAGAAATCCCTGAGGTCAGAGTCAGGCCTGCTTGACTCAATGTCAGAGATTACAGCCATCTTCAGACTTACTGTGGAGGCCAGATCTGAAGTCTCCTCCATCAGTGCAGTCCAGTCACAAAGGTTATGATGGACTTGGGCATCTTTGCTGACAAAATTGTCCTTATTTGAGGTGAAAGGTGGTTGTCTTAAAAAACCAGGTGGTTTGCATTTGTTTTTTTGGTCTTACAGATAGATGTAAAGAATCACAAGCACAACAATAATATTTTACCTTAGTTTCAAAGTTTCATACACTTTTCTCAACTGACGAAGCCATTAATATAATTATTTTCTATCACATCAAAACTGAAGCAGGTGAATGAGGAAGGGGCATGTTAGTCTTGTGTCCAAAAGTGTCAGACATAATTTGAATTTCTTTTGGCAGAAGTGTAAATTGATAACAAGATTAAAAATAAAAAAATACCAGATTTCTTTTCTCATTATAAACAGTGCTGCCTTTAAATCTGTATGTATATGATAATATAAAAACTGGCACATACATAGGCCAACAGCATTCAAAATGGACTGAACACACACCAGGAGTGATACAGTACAGCAGTGTTCTGGTTATGCCTGTTGGGTGTGTTGGTTTTCTTATTGCCTTAGTGTCCTTTGGGAGATTCCTGGCCTCATCTCCTTTCTGGCAGGCAGCCCATGAAGGCAGAGCTGCTCCTGCCTCTCCACCCATTTCTCCCCATGTGTCAGCTGTGCCTACAGGTGAAAACACATTTTTCAAAACCAAAAGGGCCACTCGGAGCTAAGGTACTGGGCTGGTGTGTGTCGTTCATTACAAGCCAACTTTTATTCCAGGATGCTGTAACAAACCAAGCTTTTTTCCTTTATGCTGCTCTTGGGTTTTCAGGGTTTTTTTCTCTGTTGGTAAGGATAACAGGCAAAATGTTTTGTTCAGCTGCAGTCTCAAAATCTGATTATTTTGTTTTTGCTTCCTCCTAGGCAACATGGACATGAGTTTGAACCACCTTATTTTTTCTAGGTTCTTGTAGGCATTCCCCACCAAAAGTGGTTATTTGGAGATTTAATTTCCATGAGTGGTCTGTGTGTGTCCATATGCACCTTCCTTACTGTGTCTTTGGGCTGATGACCAATAACTATATAATATATATACTGTGTAATTTTATTATAATTATAACATGCCTAAGTGACTGACCCAGGACCCAACATTGCCAACATTTTTGGTGTCCTGTCCCCTGCTATGGAGAAAATCTTAATAGAGAGCTGGAATGATTCCAGCCCTGACCCATATTCAGATCTGCATGTGCTACCTACCACAGGATTAAACTTTCTGCCACTAAGGGCACTTTGCCAGGGCCAGCTCACAACTGGAGGCGAGGAAGTGAAAGGCACAAGAAGGGAAACAGAAGGAAGATTTCCACACAGACACACAACAAACAAGGGGGGCTGAGTAGCCTGCCTTTTAAGGCACAGAGTGTTAACTATTATTGTTATATTTTGCTTAGATTTCACAGTGATAGGAAATGAGGATTAGAAAATTTTAGGATTAGAAAAATCCTAAAATAGAGACTGTACAGAATTTTATTAAGTTTTTGGGGTTTTTTTTGTTTGGTTTTTTTTGAGGCAAATTGTAGTTCATGCATTACCACAAGTTTGGGCTCTTATTCCCAGGAATCTGGAGGGAGCATCTCAGCAGCTGATTCTGGTATCATGGGGATGCTGAGAGTACTGAACTGAAAAAGGAAGCTGGACAAAATGAAGGGGTAACTGAGAGAGGTGTCTTGTCCGAGCAGGGAGCAAGTATTATGCTTAAGTCCTTCTCTCTGTTTATCAAAATATATGTTCAATTGGAATATGTTTTCTTCTTGAGACAGTACCCTATGTACTTCTTCTGCAGAAAGCAATGGAAAGTTGTGTAATTCAGCAAGACATAGTAAGGCTTTTCTGTTTTTCCTGGTAGGGATTACTTTTTCCTCAGAGCAATACCACAAGCATCAGTCAGACTTTGGCCAATTGGTGCCTTTGGATCATGCACATATCTTCCTCAGCAATTGGTGGACAGATAGGCTGTGAGATCATACAGATATGTTCCAAGAAAGCAACAGGATATTAGCTGAGCACTTGGATGGGGGAGTGAGGAAGAGGAGCATATGGCCAAAAACAATATCTAGAAATGTTCCTTGTACTGCTGTATAGGCATAAGGCAGAAATGGGTGAGCTATCTGCTGTAGCAGTGGAAAAGAAGTTTGGCATGGTGAACATGTGCTGAAACATGAGGGTTTGATAGAAAATGAGGGAAGGGAAGATGAAGCTTAACCAGGAAGGTTCAATGCAGTGGTAGGCAGGCCATGTGATGCTCAACCATGGAATTTTCCTGCTTATGAATCGCAACCATCTCAGTGATACCAGATGAATGTTCTTGTCTAATACTAAGAGGGTGATAATCAGCCTTGCAGTTAGGGGGCCTATTAATTGTACGATAGTGAGAAGCAGGAAGGGTCCTGAGGAATGGGGCCAGGTGCTCAGTGTGCCTTGCTGATTTGCTTTTCCCTCTTTCTTCCTCAGCTAGTGTCAGACAACAGAATAAGCTTTCCTAATCCATTCTGGTGAAGCATGGGACCAGTTCTTTTCAAAGCATCTTCAATTTCTTGAGAGAGGGAGGTTGACTGTGTTTTATGGGAGGGGGTTTTGTTTATTTTTAAGTTAAACTTTAAGAGCCCTGGGAGGCACCTGTGATTCTATGACCTCCCCAGCATCTGAGGGGAGCTAATGCAAACTTGCACAGCTTTTTAACACGTAAAATCTGTGCCCAGAGTCTCAGACAGGTACCACAAATGACTTCAAGTATCTCCCTTTTTAGCTCCTTTTTTGCATATGAGACAAGGATCAGACAGGATCTTAAATCCTTTCAAAAAATAATTTTTTATCACCTCATCCAGTCCAGCACTGCGGAGAGGCCTTTTCCCCCCCATCTTGTTTTCAAGCAAAGCAAGGAAGTACATTAAAAAACAAAATACTATATAAATAACATGTGTCTTGAGGGGAAGGACCAGATCAAAAGTAGCACCACAGCACTCAACTTTTGGAAATGCAATATTTTAAAAATGAGGGAATTTGTTGGGAAAGAGCACAAAATGAAAAAGCAGAGGGCACATGATAGATGTTAAAATGGAAAGTGTACGCAGTTTTTAAAGTAATCCCACAAAAGAAACATGAATGCCTGTGTCCCATAACCAGGAAGGTGAGTCTGTGCAAAGCATTACCCAGCTGTAGGGAAAGGGAAGGGAAAAGATCAAACCTCAGCAGTACCACAAACGTGCAGGATGTGCCTGTGTCACCCTTTTCCTCACCCCTACTCGTGTTTTACGCTGAGTGGGATCATATTGTATTTGTAAGAGTGGCACATCTGTATGGCTGGTACATCAGCAGGAATGTTTCTTTTAAGTGTGAAAAGATGACTTAAGTGGCTTATGATACCAGCAAAGTTACAATGTACACACACACCAAAAAAAAAAAAAAGTAACAGAAAACCCAGCACATTGATACAAATGATGTGATAGGATGGGGACATGTGGTTTCTGTAAAAGAAAATCATGTGTTCCTCCACTAAGACGTTTTGAGCATGTCAGGAAAATCATAGACTTTAAAATCAGTTGAAATTTATTTGGTCTATAAAAAAAGCCTTTGGCAAAGCTTCTCACAGAGAAGCTGCCAAATAAATTAAGCAATGTGATGTACTATGGCAAATTAGAAATTCACCAAGAGACAGTAAAACAAAGGGTAGGAAGGAATTAGCAATTTTAAGCATGACAAAAGGCTAACAGAGGGGTGTTCCATTACTAAAAGTGGAATTGTGCATATTTTAGCAAATCTACACAAAGTGATGACTGTGGGTAAGAGAATTATAGATGGTACAACCTTATGTGCATGAATAGAGATTAAAAAAGGCAAAGCTTGAAAGGGAACAAAAGGAGGCTGGCTGCCTGATAAACAAGGGGGCAAATGAAGTTATTGTTGACAAATAGAAGGTGCTGTACCTTGGAAACCAGAGTCTAATAATGCACCTGGCTGTCGGATATAATGAACTGTAACTGCTCAGGAAAAATATCTGGATATTGTTGTAGACAGTTCAATGAAAACCTTTTCTTGGCATGCACAGCAGTGGTTAAAAAGCACATTAGATATTTGAGTGTCTGGAGAATAAAACAGAAATAACACTGAAAATGTAACAATGTTACTATTAGCATATGGTATGCTGCCACTTCTGGTCACTGCATCAGAAAAGACATATGAGAAATACAAGGGATTTCAAAAGCTGGAAGTGAAAATTATTAGTGGGATGGCAAGAAAAGACTGTCTTTGAAGAAAGAAGCTGAAAAGAATGGGACTGCCAGGAGGGTGAGAGAGGTGTGATCAGAATAATGCCTGATAGACAAGATTAACTGAATAGCCTTTTTTTTTTTTTTTTTTCCTTTCTTGTAATGTGAGAATGAGGAGGCAGCAAGAGAAACTGAGAGAAACAAAAATTAAAAATTTTGACCAATGAGTAACTTGTACCCAAGTCCTCAAACAAGGCCTAAAATTTGTAAGGACACAATAATTCTGTTGAAAATTACTGCATGTGTCATAGCAAGCGCATACAAAAAAAAAACCAAAAAAACCCAAAATCAAACAAACAAAAAAACCCTACAGAACCACAAAATATCATTTGAGACTGGGCAGGCTGTAGGGCTAGAATAAAGATGATCCCAGTCCTTTGCCCAGTCAAGGAGAACATCCCTGCTTAAAGGGAATAAACTCTGAAGCCAGAAGCCCTTAAGTGGCTCTGGCATAAGTCAAACAGTAGTTTTATGGGATTTTGAAAGAAGCATTGTGTATGAGCAGGTTGTGCACTGTGGTTTGTTGCAGTGTAATTCAGAGAGATTCAAATCTGGCAGCAGCTGGGCTCAGACTGGCACTTTGGGGAAAACCTGCCAGCTGCACTCTTGTCTCCTCCTGCCTGTGGTTCTTGCAGAAGAGCCTGTTTGAGCCTAAAGAAGACATCTGATGGTTTGGGTAGCATTAGCACAGTGTAAGAGCCATTCTCTGCCTGATGGAGGGAGCAGGCAGCTTTTTGGACTGTAATATTGCGTGGCCTAAATCTCCCCTGTGGCTTTCTGTGTAGCTCTACGGGGTTTCTTGTTTTTTATTCTGCAGCCAGTAGTTGCTGCCTTGACTTTTACCCCCAAATGGCAAGGAATGGCAATTCTTGGCTCTTTTAGCTGCTCTTGAATGAGAAAATAAGAGATAATTTTTCCTTTGGGGGGATTTTATCTTAGCTTTAGTGTTCTAATTTTTTAATTAATGTTATTTTTGAAAAGAAAATAAAAGTTGAAATCTTCTGGTGGAAATGGGCTCTGGATATTGAGGGGGGCTAAATCTTTGGCTTAATTTTTTTTTCACTTTTTCTAGGTCTAAATTTTTCCTTTCAATACTCAAAATATTTGGGTTTGAACTCTGTCATTCCTTGGCTGTGAGTTAGAAACGTTCCTTATTTTATGAGAAATCTGTCCGTGATGAAGTTACTGTCTTTGGGCAGGAGAAAAAAAATTCAAATCCAGTGAATCAGTGGCTCCTATTTTCATCCATTCTCAAAAGATATTGCAGGGGTGGCATGCCACACTCCCAAGGAGAGAAGGTGGGCTCCCACCCAGGCTCTGTCACCTGCCTGCAGCTGTGACAGCCTTCTGAAGGCATTGTATTGATGGTTGTGATAAGAGCCTCTGGAAGATGTGGTTAAACACATAGGCAGGGAAATGCTGATTGAAGGGGATCCTGGAGAGAAACCCTGGCACACAGAATCTGTGGGTGTCAGAGATAAAGTTGCCATGGTGAGGGTGCTTGCTGCCCTGAGTACATCTTGGTGTTCTTTGTGAGGAGTGCTCACACACTGCTGTGCTCACAGACCATCCTGCTTCCAGTAGTGTAGCCAACAAGCAATCTGGTTGGCATTTTCATTGTAACCTGCTAATATTTAGAATTTATTGTGCTGCTATTCTTCTGCAAGGTTGCCTTAAATCTGTGTTAGGTTAGCATTAACTTTCCTTTTTTTTTTTCTTTCCTGTCGTTGTCAGGTGCAATTATAAGATTCCAGAATTGCTTTGTCTGTAAATGTCATGCTTAGACAGTATTGAGGATGTCATTGTGGCCAAGAGAAAATCTCTCTTGCTGTCTGTCTAGCACCTCCAGAGCCACCAAAGAACCACTGAATGAAAAGTTACACAGCACTGGTGAAATGTATCTTCACTGAATGCAAAAACTGCAAAAAGAGGGACATCCCCCAACTTCACATTTTAGCAGACCTGAGCTGAGGGCTTGTGTAGAGCTGGAAATCCTGAATCTGAGCTTGTGACTGAGTTTCTGTTACAATATAGGAAATTAATCAGGCCAAGTCTACAACCATGTGAAACTCCAGCCCGAATTCTGACAGAGCCTTGTTTGGGAAATGCTGCTGTTACTCCAGAGCTCTGCAGTGTCTGCAGCAGCACTCTGGGGATCTAGATCTCAGCTCTGCAGGAGAGCAGAAAGTGCTGAAAGCCTTAGCTAAAGCTAGGTTTTCCAAGCTCCCTCATGTAGATCTGCAGCCCTCAGGGCTTTTGGACTCCCAGGCTGTAGCAGCAAGCCTTGAATCCCTGGCACAGCTGGCTGCTTCTGAGCCAAGCCCAAGGAGCAGGGGGAAGCAAGAGTGCCACTCAGTAGGGTAGGGGAATCACACCTTGTTTGCCAAGAGTTCATCAAACCTCTCCATATTTCAGGTGAAATATTTTGCATTCAACAAATTGCCATTTTCCAACAAAAATCTGTCTCTCTGAAAGGCTTCCAACCAACTTGAGTCACAAGTGAAAGCGAGTGTGTGGAGCTCAGCTGGTGCCAGTGTGCCCTGATCACATGTTCATCCATTAGTAAGGAACAAATATATGTATTTGCCAGCCTTTTTCCAGGGAGTAGCCTGGAGTGCTGCTGTCAGGATTTAAAATTTATTTGTGAAGCCATAGCAAAAAGATTTTTCAGCAGCCCTGCTGCTGTTGTGCTGGGCTCAGTTGTTCCTTCTCTTTAATGAGTACTGTATGAAGCAAGAAATTATATAATTATATGTACGTAGCTTATATAGTTTAATGAGTGTGTCTGTTCATATAATACATGAGCCATTACATAGGGATGGATGGAGTTCCCTCTAAAAGGTAATTGGGATCGAGCCTGAGGATAGCAGGCATTGTATTCATACTGGAGCATGCAGGCTCTATGACAAAGAGCCTGCAGTCAAAATATGAGGACAGTAAGATTAACTGTGATCCTTAATTGACTGATAAACTAGAATTAATGGCAGACACCATCTCTCATGTTGCTATTGTATCATAAAAGAGCTGTTTATTTTCTGGTAGAATTAATTTGCAGCAAACTGTTTCAATAGCTGCTTGGTATTGCCAGGTGCTGTGTTTTTACTCTAATGATACATAAATCAATGATGGACATTGCTGTGCTGGATGGGTTTTTTATTTTTGCTGGGTTGCTCTGAACAATTTTTATTAGTTAGGTTGCACAGAGTGATGTTTGTTTTTTAATCAAGAAAGCTATTAGTTATAGCTTGGAAGTCTTTATGCACTGACAGGTCATCAGGATCTGATTGTAAGGACTGTTTGATCCAAAGCAGACTTCATCATTTCCAAGCTGCAGAAACAGATGTTCCTGATTTTTATTTTTTTTTTTTCTGGTCTTCACTTGAGTCTGATGTTTACGTTCTTTGACTTGTGTGAAAGAATCCTACTGTTCTTGGGGTCTGACCACTTTCCAAGTGCTCAGAATGAAGAGTTCACTCATTAGTTAATATTTTCTTTGGGGTTTGTTTTTGGTTGGGTTTTTTTTTCAGACAGTGTGAGAAATGCAGAGTTGAGGTTTCTGCAATTCTGTTAATCTGCTTGCTTAATACATGCTTTTATCTTTCACCTCTTGACCCAGGTTCATCAGCACCAAGACAGGGGTGAGACCTTCCAGTGCCAGTTATGCCCTTTTACCTCCTCCCGCCACTTCAGCCTGAAACTCCACATGCGCTGCCATCAACATTTCCTCAGGACAGAGTCTAAAGTGAAGGAGGAAATGCCAGAAACTGAGGTGAAGGGGTCACCACAGCTAAACAGTGACTCCTGCCCAGGACCACAGAGGGAAGGAGCAGGGCCTGACCTCACGGGATCAGCGTCTGTATCCAAAACACCGGATGGGGCTGGGCAGCCTGGTGGGGGGGTTCCACCTTTGCTGGTGAAAGAAGAGCCCAAAGACGACACTGGCACCTCAGCAGCACCTTTTGCTCTTAGCACTGTTGACAGAGCCCCAAACAACACAAAGCTGAAAGAATCCTCTGACTTCGTAGCTAATACAGCATCAGCACTATTCAGCCAGGACATCTCTGTCAAGATGGCATCAGATTTTCTAATGAAGCTGTCAGGTAATTGAGCAGCAGCACTGGTTGCTCCTTTATGGGCCAGGAGACACTTTGTCTTGGTTTTGCTAAGTCAAGGAATGCTAGGAGCAAAACATTGTAGCTTCTTAACTTACAATTTTTTTGTTTCTTTTGATAGCAGAGGTGTATGGTGGAGGGCAGAGGGAAAACAGGGAGAGGAGAGAGGGATTTTGCTGTTTAATTGCTGGGATTAGGAGTGAGAACTGTTTATCCAGGCTTTCACGTTCATTCGTATTTACCTTGGCAAATCTCCTGTGGTGCATTTTCCAGGCATGCTGAATACCTGTAGTTCTGGTTTGAAATCACTTGAGGGTCACCCACGTGCCCAGCATGTTCAGAAATTCAGTTCTTAAGTTCTCTGCCTTTACCCACCTGTTAAAAAGAATCAATAAATATTGGTCACCTTCCTTTCCAAGTAGTATTTGAGGCCTGTGTAGTAAGTGCATGTGAAGTGTGGATGTAATTGCATTTGGGTTTTGTTGCTAACACTTCTAAAAGAGGAGTAGTCCTAGAGATTCATGTAAGCTTTTAAAAATCACTATTCTTTTAATTTAAATCTATATCTAATGCCAAATATATGTTTAGTGTTTTTTCACCATCAGATTATTGCTGTAAGAATGATACTCATGTGTGAAACTAAGTGTAGGGTGTGTTTAGGGTGGATCTGTTATATATTATGTGCTCTTTTATTGATTTCACTGAATACTTCAGAACAGCTGATATTCTGGGGAGGTGTTCAATGGCAAATGTTTTCAAAATTGGCCTTGAGTTTTTGAGAAGAAAGAAGTCAGGAAAAATGTCACTCGAGGAGCTGCTGTTTCACAAAGAGATCTTGGTCCCTATGGGAAGTTTTAGGCTTTGGAGATAGAAGAGAATCTTTACAACAGAAAATAATTAGTCAACTTTCTCCTTTAAATGGAAAGTAAGTTGTATTTGAGCAAATCTTATTGTCAGACAGAGCTAATTCCTTAATTTGTCTTAATGCCCAGCCTTGCTGAAACCACAGCCATTTGTTTAGAAAAACCTTTCTCTCCTCGTCTTCCCAGATCTTTATACCTCTGGGATCACAGTTCTGTGAGGAGTTGAGTAGAATGGGTTAATACAAGAAATCAAGACGGAGGCTTCATGGAGCCAGTCAGGAAAAGAGAAAACAGCTGAGGGCAAGCAGGAGGTGAATTGGACTGGCACAAATGGTTTGCTGTGTTGGTTGGAAGAAGCCACAGGACCTCCCCCTGAAAAAAAAAAAATTAAATAATCTGTCAATATAAATAATTACTCTGACAAAAAGCGGGCAGGATGAGATTGCCTGAATTTGCTGGTACATTTCTTTACTTGAGTTTCAAATTTGGACTCGATATGAAATCCATCTTACACTGCCCAACAGCTGTCCCACACATGTTGTTGTTCTGATGTCAATCTTAAATTTGGGTTGCTGTGCACGAAGAGGCTCTGCACATCAGCAGGGCTGGCCTGGGGAGGGTGGTGCTCATGATGGCTGCATGTAGCAGGAGTGAGAGCAGAGTGCAAGGAGATGGGGGGAAAGCCTGAAAGCTGAGAGAACATGCAACAATTTGGTGTGTGGCTTTTCATGTAGCAGTTGATGGGAAGCTGTTCACAGTTTGGCAGACGGTCATGTTTTCAGTGTCTGCTCTATTGGCATCAGAGAAAGGATACAAATGTACATTATTCATGCAAAAAGCCTATGCAGTTATTTTATGGTGACTTACTAAAGGTCTTGAAACCTGACTTGTATGCACTGTTACCTAGCAACATGTTATAAAGTCGCTGGGGGAGCAAGATGTATCTGTAATTTTGTATGTGTGCATATTTGGATTAAAATGTACTGCCAGTCACCAAGTTCGCTCCACAGAAAGAGCAATGTCGAAGGAAGGGAATTTCTTTTCTTCTGGGATTTATATTGTGTTACATACATTTGCTTCATGCTTTCCTCTATACAGAGTGCATAAATT
This sequence comes from Phylloscopus whistleri, assembly GCA_017589585.1. Lineage (NCBI taxonomy): Eukaryota > Metazoa > Chordata > Aves > Passeriformes > Phylloscopidae > Phylloscopus > Phylloscopus whistleri. Next base: position 1,721,827 of record JADMLD010000108.1, on the reverse strand, counting down.
TAGAGTAGAAGTAATTCTCTTTTAGCAAGTTGGCTGAGTATTAGCTGCAGTTTTGATGGTTCAGCTCTGCTGAACGAAGTTCCTTTGAGTGATTTCTTTATTACCACAGTCTTGTTAGGCCCATCACAGCTTCAATTATTTGCCCTACCTTTCCAATGATATAAATCTTTTGACATCTCAAATTGTATATGCCAATTGTAACAGCCAACACAGATTTTTCGAGACCAAATTATGTCAAAACAATCTAATTTTCTTCTCTGACAGGCCTTGTGGCTAGGAGAGAAGCAGTAGATAGATATATAGACTTTTCGAATTTGGCATTTATTCTTACTGAATATTGATGTTCTAAATGAACATTTATTTTTGCTTGCCAATGTTTATTGCTCCTCTTCTTGCTTGGTGTCGATCTGTATCCCTCCAGTTTCATGGGAAACCTGCTGAAGTCCATCCATCATATCCATCATGTCTCTCCAGTTTAGAGACAAGGGTGTCACATGTGACAGTGTCAAATGCTTGGCACAAGTCTGCTCTGCCCCTCTGCTGGAGCCCCACCATAAAAAGCCACCAGATTGATCAGGCATGATTTGCCCCTTGTGAAGCCACGTTGGCTGTCACCAACCACCTCCCTGTTTTCCATGTGCCTTAGCATAGCTTTCAGGAGAATGGAGATTATAGTGAATAATCATAAAATCACTGTAATTTTAGGACAAAAAGAAACAGGATTGTATCATTGTAAGGTTTAAGTTAGTATTAGGAAAATCTTTCCTAAGCTGAGGTATTTATACCTCTAGGGTAGTTTGGCTGGAGAGATTGTGGCATCTCTGCCACTGGGGAAATGTAAAAACAGCTGCCTGTCAGATATGGCTGGTCACATATTAAGCAGTAAGATGGACTAAATCTCTGTGTCTCAGTCAGTGGACCATAGGATGTCAATAAGCAGTGGCAAGAAATGTTATCTGAACAAAAACAAGCAGCAAGCTGTGGAGATGCAAATTTACAGATGTTCAAAGTTAGACCTGATTTGGAGTGGGCCAGAGATGAATTATGGTGGCACTGCTCAAAACAGCCATTCAGATTTTGGTGGTTTTTTTTTAGAAAGGCTCAAGGGAGCTTTAGATTTAAAGAGATTGAGAAATACTGGTGTGGGTGACCTTTTCAAGACCACTTCATGCCCAGTTCTGGGCTATTGCTTGCCAGAAAGATGTTTAGTTAATGTGTTTTATGAAATAAAGCATAACACAAATCACCAGATGTAAACCTAAAAATTAGAACAAATCTTGATTTTTTTTTTTTTCTACATTCGATTCTCTAGGTCCTAGTTTAAGGTAGGAGAGGATTTTAAATTCACAAGAAAGTTAAAAAAGTTCTCTGAAACTTTATTCAGATTATTTTGTAAGGACAATTAGCCAATGATTCAGCATATAAAGAGAAACCATGGGCATGTTTTTACCTTCAAATCTTGCTCCTCTGATTTTAGTAGGTCTGCTTGTACACTTTAAATTTTTCCAGTGTTTTCCTGTATCGGTGCTTTGTCAGAATGTTTTCCTCCCCCAGTCCATTAATTCCATGTTGAAACTTTGTAACAGCGTTCATATCCTAATTTCAAGAGTATTTGATTTTGCTGTTTCAAAAGTTTCAGCAGCAGACACTATACAACACATCTCTTTAAATACTGGTGTCCTTCCACCTGCTTTTAAGGCTTGAGGGTTTTTTGGTGGGGTTTGTTTTTTGGGGTGTTTTTTTGTGTGTGTGTGTTTGTTTGCTTGGTTTTTTGTTTTTGGGGGTTTTTTGTGGGTTTTTTGGGGGTTTTTTTTGGTAATAAAAAATCTTTCACAATGATCCAAACTACAATGGCCAGCGTACCCTAGTGATGTTATTACTGTGCCCACATTATGTGCTGCAGTAACTTTTAACATTTGGAAATAAATGAATCCCAGCAAAATGAATGGGATTCTTGCACTATTGCTCTCCATGGGATTCTGTGTGGAAACAGTAATTGGTACACATCCTTCATTGCTGGACTCTCTTCCCCCACCTCTCTGGGTTTAAACAAGTGCATTGCTCCAGCAAGCAGGTCTCTTCATCTTGTGGAGTGGTATCAAGTGTGCCCTGCCTCTGCTGCTCTTTTTATGTTCCCCAAGTTCCTTGCATGGAAAACCTTAAAAAAGGACAGGAGGAAGGAGCTAACATGCTGAGGGTTTGGGGCTGGCCATATTAGATCAATTAGAAACTGCTTTCTCTCAGTTTGTCATATCTGCTGTCACTCCTGTGCAGGGAGTCAGGCCTTTATTCTGGGGAAAAAAGCCACCATGGGACTTGGTGGCTGCCCAAAATATTTGGGCTTTTCTTTCGTGTTTTATTAGCTGATTCCATTAATGGAATAATGAGAGAGTAAATCATCAGACAGCTACATGCAGCATATTAGTAGATAAGCTAAGTAATCACTTAGATTATTTGTTCTGTTTGGCCCTTGAAAATTACTGCATTCCTTAAAGGTGGCACAAGTAATTTGACATGTTTTATCACTTGCCATTGACAGTACTGAACTTGAACTCTTCAAACAGCTATTTTTAACAAAAAAAAGCATGTCCAATTAAATTGCCATAATTGATGTATTTGAGTAGCAAGTTCCAAAGAAAAGACCACGCTGTCTTATATTTGGGATTTGTAGTTTGTGTCAGAATGTAAAATGTCAATTAGAATGTGTAAGTGCACAGGACTGGCAATTATTGATCCATGTCCTTAATTTAAAAATACTGTGAATTCCATGATGCTGCTGTCAGTGTAAATACCCCTGATGTCATCAAGTTCTCTCTTTGAAGTCTCTCCACATTCACTTTTTCCTGGTTTCCATATAGACCTTTAGTTTGAAGTAAAATTCCAATGTGCAATAGCACATCTACTTAAAACTTGGCCAAATGAAATCTTGTTCTAATCTTTGCTACTGATATATTATCACTCTCATAATCTCTTTTCAGCAATTTCTAGTCTTGCATCCACAATTTCCCATCCTTAAAATCACAGCCATCATGTTTTACATCTTGAAGGAATGTGTAGAATTTAGCAAGATGAAACAGTGTAATCTCTGTTTTAATTCAGCAATTTAAAATGCAGAACAACAACCCCCTTTTTTTTGTGCACTCAGTCCAATACAACTTAAAAGAAGCCAGTAATGTGATCCTGAACCAGGTCTGTGCTTACAGTTTAGTTTTAATGTCTGCACAAACTCTTACGTTTGGAGTATAGGACTGGACTTAGGCTGATGGCTTTTTTGCTTCCCTGAATACACCATAACTCTGGGCAGAAATCCGAGCTCATGAGCCTTTCTCTCACATCCCTCCAAAATGGGATTTGAAAATACTGTTATTTCAATCATCTCTGATTGTTTGTTTTGGTTTTTGTTTTGTTAAACAAATATAAAGGTCGGTCTGCTGGCGTTTCTCTCCTCTGATTTTGCTCCTTTTTAGAAAGAAGACATTCCTGTATTGCAAGCAATTCTTTCTTATCAGCAACAAATTCTTCCTTGCTCCTTTCACTGCTCCTCTCTCTTTTCTCCAGCTTCCTCACAATCTTACCTGTTCTGCTGCTGGTTTGGTTTTTACCTGGAAAGGAAGAAATGGTCTTGGCAGATGCTACAGCCTTGTTCAGCCTGTGGGACTTTGGCTGCATAACAAACATCTTGGGGTGTTGGGAGGGATGTGTGGTTCTGCACCTGCCTTAGCAATTTGCCTGATTCCTCCATTCCACTTGGACTAGAACATGGTGAAATTTTGAGGGCACAGTAGCAAGGACTGGTCATTCTCCTTTAACTATGTCTCATTGTGCTTGACTCCAGCTTTCTAAACATAGAGCAGCTTTAAAGATCAGTTTAGTTAGCAGGCCTTTCTTAACCTATGCTTGCAGTTTTTAATGTACTTAAGCAATATGGTTTGGAAGACCTCATATTTTAAGTGGTGTCCTGAAGCCCAGGGGTGTCAAATTGTGGCATCATCATATTTGGGATTGTCTGTTCTGCCATTGCACTGCTTTGATAAAAAGAAATGTTATAATGCTGAGCACCCTTGAGTCATGAGTAGCTTTTTCATTGATAGTGCCCACTCTGTCCCTTATAGCCCTATAGGTTACTTTATTTGGCCAAGGGCAGAGTAGAGGGCTTTGAAATTCAGGTGTAATTGACTGAGAATTCCTAGAAGGCTTAGGTAGCATGAAGTGCTCTGGGACATATTAATACTCTAGGGCAAGAGGCACCAAAAGGAAATGATAGACCAGCTAGACTGTGCTGCCAGAAGAACAGTGTTTCTCCTTTTGGGCCACTTACAGTGTATGCAGCCTCTGTTTAATAAGATGAACATAATTTATCAGCCCAATGGGATCTTAGCCTGGAGACTCTCCAACAGGTTCCAATTCTATAGATTGTTTCTTGTGAAGCAATTAGCTCGCTTGGAGTTGCTTCTGCAGTGTTTGTGCCCCTTCCCCAGTTCTTGAATGTCATCAAACAGAAGCCATGGTCTCCATGCAGAATGCCAATTCCTACCTGGGCATTTCAATTGCTAGAGAATAAAATAGTAGATGACCCAAGTCACACCCTTTATTGAACACAGCTGCCTTCAGGGTGATGTGATGCTCACTGTCATGGGACTGTGTCCTCCAAATACTGCAGAACTGATCTGTCAGGGGCCATTTTAACCACCACAGCTCAGACTTGCCATCTGGGATGGAAAGTTCATCATAGTTCCTTTCAACCCAGACTCTCTGGATGCTTTTGCTCACGGCCTTTTTTTTGGGGCAGAATTTTTGTTGTTGATTCTGGGTTTTTCCTCGTGTTTTTCTCTCAGACAGATGGAGCAGTGACCAACTTCTTGCTGATTGTGACTTGTAACATTGAGCTTGGCTTGGAAGTAATCAGCCCATTTTTCCTCTTTCAGTTATAAACATTTTGAGCATTTAAAAATCCTCTTAAGTGGACTGATGGAGTTAGCAGCTTCTATCAGAGTGTTTCAGATTAGTGGCAGATGCCCAAAGCTTTTCTTGTGGCATTTGGCAGTTTCAGGAAAGTGTTACAACTTTCATCATCTACTTTTGCCAAATGGCTCAAATGGTTCCAGTTGCCAGGAAGATAAAAATCAGCAGTCTGGAATATTCTTTGATCTGTGTTTTTTCTGGATATGGAATGGAACAAATGGAGCATTATCCACCCTGCTTGAGAGATTCCTGCCCGTTGGTTTCATTTGCTACGTGGGTTTGTTTTGTTTCCTCGCTGTGCATTTCAAAATTAAATTGCTGGGGTTTTTTTATTCAGTCTGCAGACAAGACATCCTTCATTCTGTTCTCACTGCTGTTCTGAGTGAATGTAAATTAAATACAAATTAGGAGATGTGTGTGTTTCTGTTTTTGTATGTAGATAGAAGATACTCTTCCTTCTGGAGTATAATTTTGTCGTTCAAATACACTTTAATAATCTTCAACACATTCTTCTTAATTCTTGTCTAGTTCTGTTTTTTTTTTAAGGAGTCCTCAGTCATGGGATTTCTAAAAACTTGTCATAGAGAACTTTTATTTCCCTTATTTGCAACGGTTTTTTCTTACATCTGTTTATTGTTTTCCCTAAAATGACTAGTGGATGCATCACACTTGCTGTTCCCCATGTGTTAGCAATTTTGTCCATAGCTGTGGATCCAAAATGGGACAGAGACAAGAGTGGTGGGAACTTTTGTTGTTTAGAGGGTCTTTTTCGTGTTGTGGGGTTTCTTCCTCTCTAGCTTTAATGTATGGATCTGATAAATGAGACAACCTGCCCTTTTTAATTTGTCCTGTTTTAGGCTTCATTTACATTAGAATCTGCTGTAGTATATTTCAAGAAGGAGTAAAAACCCTGTAAATTGTAGCAATTGGCTTGAAACTGACCCAGTAGTTGTCTGATTTTGTTTTTATTTTCTGGGGGAAGAAAAATGAGGCAAATAACTCTTCTATTTTTGTGATTTATCTCCAATTTAAATGTTTGGTTTTTAGAAAACATCATCACTTCAAGGAATGTGCTCCCAGTTAATTAAAGAAATAAGATTCTACTTCTTTCCTAATTTATAATCCCCTCTTCTGTCCAAAACAAAGCAGCCAGAGTAGGCAGAATCAGTGACATGAGTAAGAGCAACAGTCTGGGATTCTTTTCCTTCATGTAATACTGCCAAAGGCACACCTTCAGGGCTTCTTCTGGGTTGGGGGACCCAGGCTATGTTTTATTTTTCTCATTGGTGAAGTATTGTAAACACACAGAGTGTACATGTCTCATGAAGAGCTCATTTAGGTTATGTCTGATGCTGTGCTGGTGGATTTGCTATCAGCTGGTTTTGTTTATCATTGTTACCCTGGATGGTGGCCAGAAGTGTGAGGAGGCAGTGGCTCCTAGCAGCACGTGCTGTCCCTGCAGGAGGGATCACATGTGGGGTAGGGACAGAAAGGGAAAGGTGTACAGAGAAAAGGAGGGAAACTTGATTCATTCTGGATCCATCATTTCATGGGATCAATCAGGTTGGAAAGAACCTCTGAGATACCGAGTCCAGTCTCTGACCAAACATCCCCTTGTCAACCACACCGTAGGACTGAGTGCCATGTCCAGTCTTTCCTTAAGCACCTCCCTGGGCAGCCCATTCCAATGTCTAATCACTCTTTCTGGAAGAAATTCTTCCTGAGGTCCAACTTGAACTTCCCTTGGTGCAGCTTGGGACTATTTCCTCTTACCCTGTTGCTGGGACAAGAGACTGACCTCCACATGGCCACAGCCTCCTTTCAGGGAATTGCTGAGTGATAGTGACCCCTGAGCCTCCATTTCTCCAGGCTGAACACCCCCAGCTTCCTCAGCCACTTCTCATAAAACTTGTGCTCCAGACCCTTCACCAGCTCTGTTGCCCTTCTCTGGGTTCACTGCAGCACCTCAATGTTCTTCCTGAACTGGACTATCTGAGTAGTCCAAGATCTGGACTATCACTAAGCTATTTAAATTCTGATGTGATCTACCTTGAATTTTTTGGTCTTCTGAGCTATTAGAACTTGTCTTCATCTTAGTAGGTTTCAGGATACCCTGGGATGAAGAGCATAGAGACACCACCTTACACCTGCCCTTGGACTGGGTCACATTGGCTGCTGACTTTTGCCTTGGTGATAAGAGGTTTTTTTCTAAAAAATGCTAATTTCTTCCAAAAGCATTCCTTTTGATCCTTTTTCTTGTGGTAGTAAAATGCAATGCTTATAGCACTTAACTCTTGTAATGAGTTCCTTGCCTAAGTCTCTGATATTCTGTGAATTCTGTTACATTCTGTTTGTTTATGGATGTTTTTGCCATAGTATATGGTTGCAAACTTATACTGATTTATGCAAGTTTGATATCACCTCTGTTTTAAGTGGTGGAAGAGTGTAGACTCACCCAGCCTGTAGTGCTTGCTCCACCTGGCTCATTTTCTGCCCTGGTTCATGGCAGAGACAAGGCTGGGTCCACAGGTTAATGGTTGTTCTCAGTGGGTCGTCTTTACCTCTTCACTCGGACTCATGCTTCCTTTATTTTCTGGGACAAATTTGAATTAATACCTTTTTGAAGTGAATAAATTCAAAAGACCTTTTCTTTCCCCAGTGTTCTCTGAAAGTTCAGGCAGACTGCTCTCTCTTGGTTGCACTCAGATCCTGGTGGAGGTATTTTTCATATCAGCATTGCAGCTGGAGTGGCATGTTTTAAAAGCAAAGGACAGCAGAAGGTAATTCAGCACAGAAGGTTTTGGTCTCTTGGGGTTTTTTTCTGTGACCATTCATCACCCCAGGTCAAACCCCAAAATAGACTGAAGCCAGGATAAAGAAGATAGATGGATTTTTTTTGTTAGTACCTTAGTAAAGTTAAGATTGGCTTGAGAGCTCTAACTTTTATTTTTATGGGTTAAAGCGTATTTTAATGTTTCATATTTCTGCTTTTGCTCTTCTTTAAAAAAAATGCAAAAGCAATTCCTAGTACTGGTAAAAGTGCCTAGAGGTCATGTTAAAAATTCCAGATATAAGGTAATGTGATTTCTGAAGTGAACAAAACTAATGTGTATGTGCACGTTGCTTATGTATGCACTCTTTATACCACTTGCCTTAATCCTGTTCTTTGGTAATGGCTTGCCAACCAACAAGTAGGAAAGCCAAACAACTCTGAAATATAAATTGAAAAGATGTGTTGTGTCACAGGGTAATGCAGTAGCTTTAAAAATCATTAGCACACCCCCAAAGACAAACATAAAAAAATCAAACTGTGTGGAAATGAACACAGGCTCAAAGTAGCAAATGTAAGTGTCTAATTCTGATAAAGATGGTAATTATGGTAATTGTACCTCATATTTTAGAGTTTGGGTCTCTGGGAGATGGTGAACACTTCAGGGTAGGGTGCAGGAATTTGGGTTCTCTAGGAGTTTTGGGGGAGTTGCTGAGAAGGAGAATGTCTGAGGAAATAAGCCAAAAAAGTGAGGACTCTGACAGCAGGTAAGAAGCTGTGAATTGGAGGAGAAAGTAGACCAAGAGTTTAAGCAGGTAATGTTGCTGGATGTTGTCTTTTGTGTTTGTGGAGTTACAGAAGTTTAGAGAGGTGGGAAAAATGTAAACTTGCCATAGTTAAAGGCACCCAACGAGTCATCTGCTGTGTGCTAGTGGGAATTTAAAGTGATTTTTGGCCACAAAAAGGTCACAAAGAGACAGGGAAAGAAGTATCTCTTAATGGTTAAACATAAAAAAAATATAACATTTACTTGGAAAATAGTGCATCTTCTTTAGCTTTCTGCTTGTCATGCTCTGCCCATGAATTTGTTGGCTGGGCTTGGAAATATTGTTTAAGAGCTGTTCTGGTTTTATCATTTTGACCAAACACTGTGCAAAGGTTCTGCTGCTGTCAAGGGGTGTTGAAAGACCCTTCAAGAATGGCATTGCTCAGTGTGTAGATCTTAAGCAGCTCCCCAAAGTCTCCTTACCCTCCTCTCAGGCTCTACAGCTGGTTAGGAGGAGTATTTGAAAGGAGTATTTTAAACTTACTCTCTTTCTTTTTATGGATATAGAGCTTGGAACAGTGCAGAGCTGTCTTCTGAAAATTCCTTAGTTCTCTTCTTAATATAGCAACTTTTAGGACCTAAGAATTTGCTGTCTTTTTCCTTTTATTCTCTCTTAGATTTTCTGTCTTCCTACTCTTCATCTCTTGCCACTCTTCCATGCTTTAAAACCTTAGTATGTCATATACATGGTCTTTGCCAAACCTGCCCATACATGAAATGATGTTTTAAACTTCCACCAAGACTGCAGAAAACCTACAAACCAATGACCAGGGAAGCTTTTAGGAGGAGTAGGGGGAAAAAAGTGAGAGGATGTTCTTCTGAGCTTTGGTACATGCAGTTGTTGTGTTTCAAACCCCCCCTTTGTAGAAAAGATGCAGAAGTTTGTTTGTCCCTTGAAGCATCTTTGAGCACAGTTTGATGTATCTGGTTCCAGTACCTGCTCTAGCATTTCTCAGGTTATGGTTACTAGCTGCTCCAGGATTCTATATGACACTAAGTCTCACTTCTTTCCTTGTCTTGACAGCTGCAAATCAAAAAGAACCCTTGACTCCTAATTTTACAGTGAAAGAGGAGCCTAAGGATGAAGAAGCTGGAAGTTCAGCGGTGTCTCAGCCCAGCTATGTGTTCAACCAAGAATCTGAAGCCTCAGCTCCAAACATCCCTGAAGAGAAACTCAAGCCACAAGAACCACAGGCAAATGTGATGAGGCAAGACATGTCAGTCAAGGCAGCATCTGAGCTCCTCATGAAGCTCTCAGGTAGATATTTTGTTTAATAATATTGAATTTCTGAATTTTTCTTTTTGTGCCTATGCTAGCAGGGTTACCTTGCAAGAAGGTAGGTTCAGCTTTAGTAGTAAGCCAAAGAACAATTGAAAAGGCCTGTCTACAAAGTGTCACGTACATGAAACATCTCAGTTTGGTCTGTAGCCACACTATCTAATTATCTCTGCTCTGATTTTCAGATTAATGACTATGGAATAAGTCAAAAGAAATGATGCCTTAAAGCTTTTAGGTGCTGTAATTTTTAAAAGGTACAAAACCATGTTAATACCAATTTATTCACATCTGTCACTTCATTTACATCATAAGAACGTGTCTGTACTGTACTGTACCTGACATAGCTTTATAAAATATGACTTGTAAGGCTTTTATTTTTTTCTCACAGTACATTGTACTCAAAATTACAAGATACACTGTTAAAAAACTTGTGTAAACTGAGCCAGCTTTCTGCATTTAGCAAGGCCACTTGAACTTGCTTACATTGCCTCAGGGATAGATTCTTCTGCCAGAAAAGTAGACAGTGTACACACATAGGTAGTGTTAAGGATGGAGGGAATCAAATAAAAATGTATGTTCTGCTAATTATCATTTGTCTACCTGTCAGAGTCAAGATTTAAGAGAAAGTAAAAGGACTGAATTCCTCCCACTGGGATCAGGTTAAGTGAATGATGAAAGGGCTTTGAACTTCTAACAGACCAATTTTTAGGACCAAGACATGAAAGTCAGTCTGGCAGGCTGTGCTTCTGCACCTGAACTGGATCTGATAGATTTGAAGTCTTCTCCAAAACTGGACAAGGCTTTTTTTTTTCATCATGCTAAAGTCATGTAAGAAGTGCTGGTGGGAATGCTTGCAAGTTTAGCAACTTCTGAGATCCCTGTCAAACCTACCTGAAATCAGTTCTCATGATTGGACACTGTCAGCCATGAATTTGAGTTCAAACTTGTACCTGAAAGACTTGAGCTGACTAGGATCTCCCCCATAAAACATGTAATTAATTCACTCTTGTTCATGCCTCTAGACTTAATTTGCAGAAGAATTTGAATCACTGATTTGCTAGCCTTCCATGTTAATGGGGCAAAAAGTGTTTCCCAAGTACAAAAGCCAACCAGAGCACCAGTTTCCAGATTTTTTTCTCAGACTCCCAAATACAAAACACTTGGTTATTGGTGTAATTCACAGTTGCTGCTGGTAACTGGTTTGAGTGGGGTGTTTTGGTAAAAAAACTTTGCAGCCTAGTGAACGCTAAGATGTGACTATTTTTCCTGGTGCATATAAATTTATGTAACTGTTTTTATAAAGAAACACCTCCATAATTTAATGTTTTGTCAAGTACTTCAGATACACAAGGGTTCTGGATTGTCAGTCTGGAGTTCAGCACTGGCAGACTGTGTTTAAATAAACCTATTGCTGCCTATTATATTAGAATATTTATGTATTAAACACCTGTTAATAAGAGAAATCCAGCGTGTATTAAATCTTGGTCTAGTCTTCAGTTTGTGTTGGGACCTCCCAGGCTTTAAAGCCTTTAGTAAGAAATACACCAGTGTAACATTCCTCATACAAGCTCTTAGGGACTGAGCAGTTTTTGCTGACAGTGGTCTTTTTGGCTAATCCATAGATTAGGAGGTGAAGAGTGCCTTGGATTTATGGAGTCGGTGTTGCTGCCATCGATATTCCTGCATCAGCCAGGAGGTGGGGTTACACCCAGTTTGTCACAGACAATTTTGAACTTGCACTTCCCTGAGTTACTCTCTAAGGCAGAAACTAGAGAGGAAAACACTGAGATACAGTTTAATGTAGGACAACTACAAAAGGAAAATTGTAAGATGATTAACCTCTTTAATGGTTTCTTTTAGTTTTTTTTAAATCTTTATCTGGTAGAATACTTCCATATCACTGTTGACTTTGCAACCTACCGTAGGCAATTTTGCAGCCTGGTTTTGGTGACTTAGAACTTACCTAAACAATTAAGCCACTTCCTTTTAGAATCATAGAAGGTGATGCCTTAAGTTTTAGCTTTTCTATTATCCAGGTTCTGTACTGCATTAGTATGTAACTCTGAACTTCATATAAAGCATTGACAAGTTCTCCTCACAGCTCAGTTAGACAAAGCAATCCTTTTCTACCTGAGAACCAAGGACACTGTTGCAGCTTCAGGCCCAAAAGTATAAACAACAGCAAATTGAGGAAAGCAGTCTGGGAGGATGGAACTTCATAACCTGAACCTGTAACTGGACAATTAACCCCGATATGTAGATGGACCAAAACTTCTAAAACTGTGAAAATGTGTGACCCGTCATCCATCCTGGGTATGGCCTTGGCCAGGCTCCTGTGCTGCCCAAGGTGTATTCTTTGAAAGCCTTTTAATAAATCCCTACTTTATTCCTTTAACACTGTCTAGCTCTGTTCTAGGTAGCCTCTCAGGGCATCAAGGGACCTTAAAGATGACAGAATCATTTAGGCTGGAAAAGACCATCAAGGTCATTGACTCCAACCATTGACTGATCACCACCTTGTCCTGGGCCACAGTGCTGAGTGCCACATCCAGTCATTTCTTCAACACCTCCAGGGATGGTGACTTCACCACCACCCTGGGCAGGGTTCCAATGCCTGGCAACCCCTTTTGTGAAACAATTCTTTCTGATGTCCAGCCTGAAACTCCACTGGTGCAGCTCGAGGCCATTTCCTCTTGTCCTGTTGCTGGTTGCTTGGGAGAAGAGATTTTCCCAGCTCCAACTTCCTTTCAAGGAGCTGTAGAGAGCAATCATCTGTTTCCAACCCCTCTGCCATGGGCAGGGACATCTTCTAGTGGAAGATATTGCTCAGAGCCTCATCCAATGTGGCCTTAAACACTTCTAGGGATGAGGCATCCACATTTCTTCCTGAGCCACCTCTTGAGATTAAAGGGAAAAAAAGAACAAGCTTCCTCCTTTTTCACAATACTGGAAAGAAAAAAAAACCTGAAGTAGTATAGCTTGATGTTTTACTCTCTTTGAGAAATCCTCAGTCAAGTGCCCTTTTTAGATTTGATGTATTTTATAATTGGGTTTAAGTCAAGTCCTTCCAGATCCTCTAAATGCTTGGTAAGGACTGAATGGATTGTGTTCTTGTTTTGTTTCTTCCACTTTCTTCTGCGTAATACTAATCACCAAAACCTGCATCACATACAAATTCAGGAAGGATTTTCCAACATAACAGTGTTGTGCTTCCTGCATTCCTGACATACATGCTGCTGTTATCCTCTGAGCAAGAATATTGCTGATTGTTTCAGCCTCATGGGTGGGAGCCACTTGGGATTTAGGCATAGACCTTGCTATCTCCTTCCATGTGAAGGATAAACTGGTTTATATTTTTCACTGGGAAATCTCTTTTCCCAACCAGAGGTGCTGTGTTGCCAGCTCTTAGCTGTACAGGGTAGTGGAAGGCCTTTCCAGCTCTGGAGCCTGGTTTGGTCTGGTGCATACTCTAGGGTAGGTTACTCCAAATCACCAGCCCTTTGTCAGCCTCCATTTGTCAGCTACTCAGAAATGACTCTAGAGATAGGAAAAATTAGAAGAATAAACATCTTTTCCTGTTGTAGAACAGATGGAAAGAAACAAGAGAAAATCACACACAGCTATTTTAGTTCTACAAGACAAGGCTGTCTTTCAAGCTGAAGGGCTCTTCAGACAGCTGCTTCTAGCAACATGACCAGAGTTTGGGATCAGGCCCTTGCCCCACACATTGCTTTGGAGGAACTGGACCTTTTACAGCAGTTCTTTCTCTCCCATGTTCCCCTGGGATTCAGGTCTTCTACCCCACAGTTCATAGACTTGTTACCTTCTCACACCTCTTCCAAAGGATTATCCAGGCTCTGAGTGCTCATGTCTCTTGGGCATGACTGGGCAGAACCCACTTCCACCCAAACAGCCAGGACAAAACTTCCTAACAATCAGGCTGCTATTTCAGAATAAAACAATTGCCCATTTGAAAAAAATTGTTTGGAAGTTAACAAGCAAATTTTGAGCAGATTTTCAACCTCCATTCTACAGAAGAAAATAAAATTACCACCATGATATGTATGAGTGTGCAAAGGTGAGCTGGGAATTCTGTCCATTGCTGAGTCTTGACTGAGACTAGATCCAATGCTAAGCAAACAGATTTGAGGAGATAGTGGAGTGGGGCAAATTGCTCTCATCTCTGGAAGGGTGTCATCCCTGCAAGATTTTAAATTCCCATAAAATAATGCATAAAATCAGTTAGAAGAAATAGGAGTAATGTGTTTCAAATACACCTGTTTTTTACCTCTTTACCAGTTCTCTTTCATGGAAAAGCTAATTTATTTCTCAAAATGTTTAATTAAGTGGCGCCCTCAATGACTCCTGGTCAATTTTGTACACTCAGTCTTGTAAATTGAAAGGTAGGTTTCAGAGGAGACTGAAATTAAAAATAAATATTTGCATTTACATGCCAACGTTAGAGCTGAAAAACTCATTTTCTGCTGAAATAGTCATGCTGCTGATATGTTTGGGGCATGTATTAGCTTTTAGAAGCATACAATATTTTGGCTTCTTGTCCACAAATGAGTGTATTGGTGGAGGAGTTATAAAATCTATCCCAGGTATTAGTACTTTTTATGTAATGTAATGTTTTATCCAGGGACATTAGTCTGTCCTTGTCTTTCCTAGAAATGTCGTCTGAATCACTTTTGCCTTTATTTCAGATATTTTTGAAATGTGTCCATTTTGCATATAACTCGGGTTGTTTTCCTCCTCTCTTTTTTCCATGGGTCAATTCCCCATGTATTGCCCATCTCCTTGTTAGCCCAAGCAATGACATTTGTACTATTTGGTTCTTTTGGTTTTTTTGTTCTTCAGTCCTCAGGTCACAGTGTTTTCTTGTAATATACCAGTGCCAACAAAGTGTCTTAATTTGGGGTTATCAGCACATGCAATTAGTGCAGACTTACTTCATGACCTCAGCACACAAAGTGAGGTGCTGCCTATAACTGAGTCCAAAAGCATTCCTGATCAACTCCATTTATTATCACCTAATTATTATGTGATAGTTCCTCTTTTGGAACAACTGGTTATTACAGGGGAGGAGTGTGATGGGTTTTTTGACACTTCTTTGATTAAGCTTTTATCCACTTAAAAATGTTTATGGTAATTTCGTATTTCATGCTTTGTAGTTCATTTTTTTGACACTCTATCATACATTTAATTGAAATCACATGGATTAGAACCACTATTTAAAAAGAGTAAAACCAGGAGAAAAGAATGATATTACAATTCTAGCATAAGGTAAAGGTCAGAACTAATCTTGCTGCATATTTCTTTTCCACAACATTGTGGACTGCTCTGGGAAGTGCCTGTGTGGAGTTAGGCTGCTGTATTTGGAGATCCCTGTTGCCAGTACCTCGTGAGAGTCCCTGCACCTGGCTTGATTGCAGGAGAGCTGTCAAGGCTTTCAGCCCTGCTTAGAAACCCTTGATAACAGGCAGAGAAGGGAAAATACAGAGAAGTCTTTTGTTCCTTGGGGCTTCTGTAGGAGCCCAGAACGTAAGTGGGGAAGTGTATGATCTGAAATCAGACTTTCTTCATGGGAAGTAGAGAAATGGCAAACCATGGCAAGTCACATTCCCAGATTAAACCCTCCTGCTATCCAAGTGGGTTTTGTTGGGGCTGTTTTGGGGTTTGTTTTTTATTTTAACCAGGTTCTTCATGTAGGGTCATCCTCAAGCACCATCATCCTACCATTTAAATGGAAGGGGCAACAGATGTCTATCACAACTCTAATTAGTCTATGGCTTTAATTTGCTCCACATTTTTTCCTTGGATCGCATTTCTGTGAAGCAGCTTGTAGTTGCAAAATTCTGTAACACGGGAGTTCCGAGGTTCCGCTTTAATAAATATGAGCCATTTCATGATTTTTTTTTTTATAATGCAGGATCCTGTTACATTGATTCATTGACATTGTCTTATATAAAAAAGCAGTTTGAAAAAAATACTAGCAAAATAAAGCATCAAGCACAGCGCCCTAGGGAACGTCAGATGTTCCTTGTTGTGTCTCTGTAGCAGAACCTTCAGGGCTCGCCAACTGTTCCCTACCTCTGAGGTTTTATTTAAGCTGGTTTAGGGCATGTTTATTTCTAGCAAATCAGAACAATTAGCATAACAAAACGCCTGATTCTCCGTGCTGAAAGCTTTTGAAGTTGGTACAAGTTGACCCACTAGTTACCCCTGTCTGCTTCATTGTGGAGGCTGGTACATGAGTCCAATTTATCAGACATATGGGAAAAGCTTTCTTCCCTAAGTTGATTCATAAAGTTGATTTGTAAAGCTGATGGGCATTTCAGCAAATATGAGCAATTTAGAATTTTAGTCACAGGGTGAAGTTTTAAATAAAATGGTGGGAGGAAACAGGAATGATTTAACAAGTATTCATTTGATTTTGGCAATGCAAGGTTATTGGATAGCTGTTTTGTCAGCCAAAGCAATATTTACTGCATGACTTGTGTTTTTTATGAAATCTATCCCTTACCTTTGACTTCTGTCTCAAATAATGGGAAAAGCAGAGTGTGCTGCATTAGGAAGGGTACGTTCAGTGTCCCCACAGAGCATGTGAGTGCTGCATGGAATCACAGAATTGTCTGGGATGGAAGGGACCTTTAAAGGTCATCCAGTCCAGCTCCTCAGCAATGAGCAGGGACATCTTCATCAAGATCAGGTTGCTCAGAGCCCCATCCTACTTGACCTTGAACGTTTCCAGGGATGGGCAACCTACTCCCATGTTTCAACACTCATACTGTAAAAAATTGTTCCCTTATATATAGTCTGAATCTACCCTCTTTTGTTTTAAAACCGCTGCCTCTTGTCCTATCACAACAAGCTAAACAGTCTGTCCTCACCTCTCTTACCAAGCCTGCTTTAAGTACTGAAAGGCTGCTGTAAGGTCTCCCTGGAGCCTTCCCTTCTCCAGGCTGAACAGCCCCAGCTCTCTCAGCCACTCTCCACAGGGAAAGCGTTCCAACCTTCTGATTAGGTCCATCAGGTCATGGCTTCCCTGTGCTGCAAGGCTCTGGGGGACCTGAGCCTTTCAGTCCAGCACAGGGGAACTAAAGGCCAATCTAATTGCAGCCTGCACCTACTTGAAGGAAGCTTGGAAAAGCAGTGGAGTTAAACTCTTCTTCTTGCTGGCAGATGGTAAAAGAAGGGGTAACAGCTGCCAGCTGCAGTTTGGCAAGTTCAGAGTGGACATTCAGAAAAATTTCTAGTGCTGCATTAGAACAAAGTCTTCCTTTTGAAAGTTCTGCAAGGTGAGCCTGCAGTTGGCCTAGTGCTGAAGGGTCATTAATTCTGTTTGGAGGGGACCTCCAGGGTCATCTATTCCAGACCTTTGCTCAGAGCAGGTCAAGCCAGGCAGGCTGCTGAGGGTCTTACCAAGTTTAGATGTGTTCAGGGATGGAGAACCCAACCAGCAATGTGTGTCAGTATTTCCCCGTCCTGATGGGAATTCTTTTTCCTGTATGTATAAACAGAATTCCCCATGTTCCAGACTGTTGATCACTGTGCATTTATGAGAGGAGTCTGACTTTAGCTTCTCTACACCTTCTCTTAATTCCTTAGAGAGCTGTCGGCAGCAATATCGTGTCCCCTTAGCGTTGTTTTCTTGAGGCTGAGCAAACTCAGTTCTTGCAGCTGTTCTCCTCTTCTGTCTTGCAGCAGCCCTCTGACAACCTTGGTTGCCTTCCACTGAATGTGCTCTGGGGGTGTCAGTGTCTGTCCTGTACTGGGGGAGCCCCAGATAGGGCACAATACCCTAAATGCAGCCTCATAAGCTCAGAACAAAGGGTAAGAATCTCCTTCCTCTGCCTGATGGCTGCAGGTCTGATAATGTGGCCCAAAATAGGGTTGGCCTTGGATGCCACGAGGGTGCTTTGCTGACTTGTGCTCAATTGGAGCTGGATTGTGATAGTCCCAACTTTCAGAGAGATTGAATAAGGTCTTTCTAGAACTTGCCAGCCTCTGTTCTAGGCTGTAGAGTGGTGTTGTCTGAGACTAAATTTCAGAAGTGCTCTTACTAATACACCTTACGGAAGTGACACTGTCAGGCCTTCAGAAATAAATGTTGGTACCCTGAGCTTTTAGGTAGCACAAGTATTGTTCAATGTTTCTGCTGTTCTAGGTTTGGAGAGGTTTTTTAGCAAGTATCACTACTTTGTGATTCCTTGCAGTTGTGAATGCCAGAGAACCTGGAAACTGTGGAAGAAATTGCTTCCTCCTGGAACAAGCCTGTCCAGGACTCTCTTTTTCATATATGATGTGGAAAATTGTCCCACCCAATGTGACTAGGATAGCATTCATTAAGGCTTTCATAGATAAGATTAAAAGTTACACTGCTCTGTAAAGAAACAGCATCTCTGTGGCTTGATAAAGTACCTCCATGTATAAAATAGTTTTCTCTTATTTTGTTAAGATGTTTCTGTATCACAAAGTTAATAGCAGAAAAAGACATATTGGGTGATTTAGTTTATCTTTTGCCTTATGAAGAGTCTCAGCACTGCTGTGCTGTTATTTGGAGCCTCACCCAGGTCAGTTTTGAATGAATAGCAGACTGTGTTTTGGAGATCATGGTCTGGATACTTCTGAGCTATTCAAGTCTTTTTAGCCCACAGATTTTGCTGTACTATTATAGAAATCTGACCTGAAGAAAAAAAGACTGACTCTCATATACTGACTTCATATTCTGATACATTTCAGATTATTTAACCAGCTCATCTATTGGGTCTGATATAAAAGTCAAAGATAAAACGATTTCATTGTTTAAAGCAGGAGACCTTTTTGTGTACCTGTATTTGACTTGAAAAACTTTAACTGCACTATAACCACGTGAGATACCTGTGTAAAGAAATTAGGGCTATCACCTTACTCCACAATGAGCAGCACAGAAGGGAAAATAATCCTCAAGAAGCTGGAGTTTGACTGCCTATATGGTGAGACAGATATGGGCATAACCTTAATTACAGTATTTTGCCAGCACAAGATCTAGCACAGCAGGGTTTTATGCCTGTGATTGCTGCTTGTGGGACAGACTGACTGCGTTTCCCTTTCATTAGCTCTTGTAAAATTATCAGAAACCCTCCTTCAGTCTTCTCTTTGTGTGTTTGCTTTGGGGATTTAGAGTATGACAGAATTCACATTTGGCAGGGACATTCTGTCAGATCAAAAGGGTGCAGCTGGGAAGATAAAGGTCAAAGGAAATGATCAAATATGTAGATTTAGTTAGGGCAATTGCAGTGCTCGCTGGTGGTGAGGGAGAGAAGGTCACTGGTATTGCTTGACTCTTGCCTTAGTTGGGGTCCTATCAGTTTGCCTGATACAAAAGCATTTGCAGGACAGGGAATTAAACTGTGTGGAGCAGGAACAGAAATAGAAAGAATATTTTAAAAGCAGAGAGATCAGCAAAGGTCAGCTTGACTCTGCACCTAAATTTGGCAGCTGGGTGCAGAGCTCAGTCTGTCAGACATCTGAAGAACTCATTTGTTTGCGGAGTTACCTGAGCTTTTGATTGACACTGTTACCTGATGCGTTCCTTTGCTGCTCTCTGTTCACTTTCAATGCACAGCATGCTATTTTTACACTTTTAAACACAGATGCAAGGTTCCATGGTTTTATAATAAGAGAGTAATGGAAGCTTTAAACAAAATTTTTTTAAAAGAGAAAAACCTTCTTAACAGGACAAAAAAAAAAAAGGCATTATGATATTTCTAACTGGTCTTCAGCTGAGAATTCGCTGTAAAAATTTCTGAAGTCTGAGAGGTATCTGTGGATAGTAGACAGTAAAGATTTTTATCAGTGTTTATATGTGTCTTTTAAAGGTCAAGAAATGTCATAAGAAAAGATTGAAAGCACTTCATGTAAATTGTTCCTGGAACATATCCAAGTGGCTTTTATCTCCTGGCTTCAATTTTTTTTTTTTTTTTTAAGAGCTGTAGGAAGTAAAGCCACTTTTTCTCTACTCTAGGAATGTGGAGAGAGGCAAAACCAAGGTAATGAGAAAGGACTTGGTGATACATATCAGTTTAAGTTTAGGTAGAATGCTTATGCCTTCATGATAAAGGGATTCTCTCCATCTTTTGCTGGAGGAGACAGCATGACACTAACCAGCTGAGGAAACTGAAAACATTTTGGGGGATAACCAAACCATGTTTTGGTGCCTCTGAGATCCACTGTAATATTGGGTAATTGAAAATGAAAGGCCTGAATCTTTCACACCTGAAATAAAATCTGTGAAGCTGACACACGCACACTTGAATTAGAGAGGATGGGAAAAACAGAGCAAACAAAAATTTTTGGAATGATTCTTTATCTGGGTGTCCCTTCTGGTATTTAACTCTGTTCATGCATTTATTTATGTTCTTGGTTCTCCAGACATGTTGCCTTTTTTATGCTGTCTCTGGAGTTTCTGGTCAGCATCCACCCAGCAGAAGCAACACCTCATTGGGGAGTCCTGCCATGACACCAGTGCCCTTTCAGGAGTGCTCTGAATGAAAATCACTAGGAAAAAAAAATCATGCTCTTTTTCTGAAACTAAATTGAGAGTAAATTCTATAGGTCTTCAACTTCTCTTTACACAGCAGAAAGTCTGAATCAAAAGGGCTGTATAGGTATTTGGGGTGTAGTTAATAAATTACCTTGGAGCCTTGATTTTGAGATTTCAGGGCTTTTATTCTGAGTAAAAAAATGATCACTTACCTTGCAGCCAAACCGAAGCATTCAGTAACACCCAAGGAATCCCAAGTGTAGAAAGTGAAGAAGAAGGCTTCTTAGACTATGGTTTTGTTTGCTGGACGTGGGACACTGGAGAGGAAGGCAAGGAGGGGAGGATATGAACTTAAGAAAACTGTTCATTAAGGTTAATGAACCTTGTAATATATGAGAGAATATCTGTCAGCTTTGAGAAAAGGATGAGCCCCAGAATACTCCTCTCATCTAGAGAGCTTGTGCAGGTGTAACAAACAGGTTTTTCACATGGTTGTCTGGAATTTTCCATGAAAGAGAGTGGAAGAGGAGAAGATGAGGTTTCCCCCTCTGCCCCTACCCCCATACTGATCCTTCGTCAGTGCTGGTACTTCTGCTGATACAGAGTAATTTGGAGTTTGTAAGAGGCCTTCAGTGCCCACCCTTAGGAGGACTGGTGTGGAGCTGCAACTTCATTTAATGAGTAGAAATGAAGCTTCACTAACTGGTGTGTCATCACGCACGCAGTATTCATAAAAAGTGATGTAACTCTCATATTTGCAAATATGCAACTGTTTTCTGCTTTCTAGTTTGAAAAATTATTTTCAAGAGCTTGCTTCTATTTATAACAGCCAGAAGAATACCGAGGCTGTCAGCTGCTTGCTTCCCTTCCCATTTGCAGGGATGCTGTACACAAATTACAACTCGGTAATTGTGATTTCTGCCTCGAGCACTCTGAAAAATTACAGCCTAATTAAATAATTACGGCGGTTGTTTATTTATTTTTTTTTTAAATACATATTTGCAGCCGAGAGTTTCAAGGAAACCCAGCTGGTGAAGATCAAGGAGGAGCCGATGGAAGTTGACATCCAGGACTCGCAGGCTGAGGCGTCGCCCGGCCAGCCCGGCCAGAACGTCGGCTACAGCACTTTACTGGGGCGAGACATCGGCGAGCGCGGCCCCAAGGCACCCGAAGGCCGTGTGCTCCCCGAGAGGAATCTCTTCAGCCAGGACATATCAGTGAAGATGGCATCTGAGCTGCTCTTCCAGCTGTCAGGTAAATCCCGTGCAACTGCTCAGTAGCTGAAGTTAAAGAACAAAATGAGATTTATTTTGTGTGACCCTAAAGTTCTGTGTAACTGTGAGATCACCAAGGCTGAAAACCAATAGGAGTTAGAACCTTCCTAGCCTCACACTTGGAACACAGAGGCCTTGCCAAATGTCCTCCATAGTTTGCATGTGCTTTAAAGCACTGTGGCAGCCAGGTCAGGCTCACAGTATTTCAGTTGAGTTGGAAAAGCTAAAGTTCAGCTCCTGTATTTTTGAAAGCTAATTAAATCATTTGTGATGACTGCTTTGATCCCTGTAGAGGGGAATCTGCAGATGGCAGTTCCTGGCCTAAGTGGCCAGTGGCTGCAGGATGCAGCACTCCTGGGGCTGCAGTGCCCATTTCCTGTGGCAAAAAAGGTGAACCTCATCTCTCACACAAAGGCTGTGGTGGGTGGAACCAGCACTGTGTTCAATGAACATTTGCATCACACACTCTGCATGGAGCTCTAACACTGAGGTGTGGAGCTGAGAAAACTTGTTGGGTGTTAATTTAAATAAAGTCATGCCCATTCTCTAATCATGTTGGAACCAGTTACCCTAAATTACCCTAGGTTATGCTGTTACCTAAAAGCATTAAAATAATTCTAAAATAAAATCTGATAGAGAACATATGACATATGCTAATCACAAAACTCATGCATGTTCCTCTGCAGAAAAGGTGAGCAAAGAGCACAACCACAATAAAGATAACACCATCAGAACTACAGCCAGGTAAGTACAGCCTGTGGTTACCTGCAAAGCTGCACTGTAAATAGCATTGCCTCCTTTTGCCTTGTGAGCTCAAACCTGTCTGTCTCCTGCAAATGGGACCTGATAGTACAAATGTAAGGTATTTCCCTGAGTAATGGAACCTATATCTGAAAGCTACAACTATAGATCTGATTGCTTAGGGTTCATAAGTCAGAAAGGCCCAAAGGGCTTTTGTCTGTTCTCCTCTGATCAAGTAGTTACATGTAATTTTAAGAATTGTTTATTCTATTTTTTTCAACAAAAACTGAGACTTAAAAGAAACTGCATAGTGCATGCAAGTGTTTGAGGTAAGACCAGGCTGACAACTGGATTTTAAGACACAGACGAATGTAAGAAGAGGTGATTTTGATTGTCTTCTGTCTAGCCAGATCCCTTTAGAAAAATTTCAGTTTAGTATTTCTGTCATCTCAGTACATTCTAGAGATGAATTTTTAAAAGCCAGACTGTAAGACAGTGCTAACAAAACATGTTAAAAAATCCCAGTTACACTATTACAATAATTTAAATTAAGCAGGAGTTAAAAACATGATCCTATTGTGGCCTGTGCTGTTAAAGAAATGTGCACTTTACAGTCCTGTGGCTGGGAACAAGCCCACAAGGTGTTTACATATCCATGAGCAGCAAGGTGAGGTGTCCCTATGGGAAGATTTGAAGCTTTATGCAGTAGCTGGAATTGGTAGAGACTTGGGAGCCCTTGGTAGGGCAGGAAGAGCAGGCAGGAATTGGCAAAGATGTATTTATTTCCTACCTGAAAACTCCTGAATTGTTATGGATGGGTTGGAGGCTGAGCACACTGTAGTGATGAAGAGTTCAAAGATAGAGTAAGGGCTTCTTGCCTCTGCAGCTCCTTTACAGAAGTTCTCAGTGCTGACTTACAACAATTTTGCCCAGGCAGAATGGAAAGCATTTCAGTTGGCAAAGAAAGGGTCTCTGAAATATATTGTACTTAAATTTCTAGGCCTCTCCAATTCATTCATGGTAGCTGCAATAAAGAACTTGTTTTTAATAAACTGACCAGCTCAGTAGATGTACATTAGGGACTTTTTGATGTTACAAGTTGAAAGATAATTTAATTGAGCTTTTGGCTTCTGGTTGCAGTGAATGCTTCCCATATTTGCTAGTGTGGGAATTTGTTGGGTACGCAGCCTGCACAGCCTTTCTGTGCTACTTAAAAAGCATAAGCCTGAGATCCAGAGAGAAATGCACATATTGTCCAGCTGCTCATTACCCATCCAGGGTGTGCTGCAGGGACGGGCTGACAAATAGTTGAAAATAGATTTCAGTGTCTCATGATGTTACCAACAGGACTGGTGTGAGAATCCAGAGCTACTTTTGGATCTATCAAAGATAATTCCAATTGGAAAGGTCGAGGACAGTTCAAAGATAACTTGCCCTTCTTCTGGCTGCCAACTTTTAAGAGGGGTAGCACAGTTGGCTGTTGTCAAACTTGTGTTGAGCTTTACTGAGATGTCCTTACAGTAGCTGCTACACATCAGGGCATGGAATGCCGGGTGCCTGGTTCAGTTTCTCCAGGTGCTTTTCTTATCTTGCCTATTTATCAGCAGAAGAAGACATGAATGAGGAGAGCTTCTTAAGAGGGGAAGTGAGTCAGTCTACTAAATGCTGCGAGTTCAAACAGATTGACTTGAAAGACCTTGCCAAAATAAAAAGGCCAACCCACCCCAAACCAAATAAACAGCTGGAAGTCTTTACTGGTAAGGGTATGACGCCTTCTCAAAAATAGAATGTGATGGAGCAGCCAGTGGAGGATGGAGGCACTTGGACTGCATTAAGAAAACATGTGGTGTTGCAGTTTGGCTCACCACCCCACATCTGGAGTAATGACAGAAAGGCATTTGAATCACAATTGCTGTGTGAAATGTGCTGACAGCTGCAGAGAGCCAAGGTGAGGTCAGTGTTGTCCACCTGTGAGTAGCTGGGAAGCACAAAGATTTAGCTGTGTCACTGGTGAGACTTAAATCAGCAAACCCCCAGCAAGATGGGGTACACAAGCACTTTCTGCTGTCTTATTCCTTATTAACATTTCTAACTGTCACCTATCTGTTGCTGTTCCTCCTGTGAGTATTCCTGGACTTTGCCAGCATATACTCCCATGTGACTTTGCTTAAGCAGCCGGAACTGGCAAGGATTCCTCACAGCTCAATGGCTGAGTGAGATGGTAGAGCCTGCCATGTGTGATGAGAAGACAGAAAGTGGAGAAGTGAGTGATCTGGAAGCGAGTACGCCAGCCTAAGATGCCAAGATCAGTTCCTTTCATCTAGAGAACTGTGTAGCCATGAAACTGGAAAAGTGCAGCCAGAGGAAAAATAAAAAATATCCTAAAGCTTAACCTTCATCAGAAAGGACTTTGCACAGCGATTGAGGACAATGTGGGCAATTTCTTGCTGTGAAGCAGGAGCTCCTCCCTCCATACGTTGCACTGGGAATCAGAGGACATTTCTGCTGAAATAGAAATGATAATAGAGCCACCACTGAAGAGACTCAGCTTCTAGAGGAAGGCAGAAAAGAGGTATCCAAGGATGGCTCTGTAATTCATCAGAGGCCAATGGAGGAGAGGGAAATCCTTGGGATATGAAATGATGTGGCCTTCAACAGCACCTGCTCATGATCTATGGCCTAACCTCAAATAAATAAGCCCTGCACCATCCATTTTGCTTAGAACCAGCAGTGAGTGGTGTCCCAGTGACTGAATCTGAGGCACAAGCAGGAAGGCCAACATGGAAACCCAAGCGGATTACAAGGTTTTCAAGAGTTACAATAGTAATAAAACTTTTTTTATTGCTGTTTTTCTTTCAAATCATTATTAAACCAGTGAGAGGAATGTTGCAATAAATCATGGCATATTTTTATACAGTGTCAGTCTGTTTTGTATTATGTCACCCCTGAGTGGGAGTGTGAGTCTTGGAAGAAGTTAAGTTTTGCACATGTGTGTTGGAGCTGTTTTGGTTTATCCTGGTCACTTGTTTTCTGGAGTATCCTGCATTGTCCAGCTATTGGCATTCTCCAAACTGTTCAGGTTTGGGGCAACTTCATGCCTTCCCCTTCAGCACAGACTAATGTTGGCTGCTTATGGACGTGTTCAAACTTTTATAGAAATACCAAAATATCCCATTAGCTGTCACATATGGAACAACACAAACTGAATAATGTCCAAAAAACTTCATAGGAAAGTAAAACAACGTGGTTGCCAAAAGTGTTTCACAATCAAGTCAACTAATTATCAACAAGTTTCCCTGAGGCAGAAGAGGTCTGACTAGGAATTCAAGTGACTTGGTGGAAACACCTTGTTCACTCTCTGCAGAAAAACTGCACGAGGGAAAATACAGGCAAGTGATGCCTTTTGGACAGAAACTTTGGGTATCTGGAGTGGTGAGGTCAGTTTGGTGCAGCTGGCTTGTACCTTGAGTCTGGACTACTTGCTGTGCAACACCTTGTGATACCTCATAGTAGGTCCTTTATCCTGAAAAGATTCTTGGATTTTTTTCCTGGGTAAGAAAAGCTGCAGAAATGCTCTGGCCTTCTGTCCTTTAAAACACCCACAATATGCCAGCGTGTTAAGGATTCTCAGTCTGGGAGAGATCAGATTTAAAGTGATTCTCACTTTGCTTAGAAGAAATCAATTGTTTGCATGCAGGTGGAATACATTCCCTCAGAAAGCATTTTTCCAAGAAAGACTGTAGTTTTCTATTTTGAATTTTTTTTATGTACCTCTTGCTGATGGCTGTCTCTACTGCAGGCAAGGAATTCTTGTTTCTGTTATGATCTTTGAGCAGAAAACAAATACTTGGATAGAGATGCCATTTCACTATTGAAATTAACTTTTTCTGTCTGTTAATTAAAACTAAAGCAAAATATTCTTTTTGGAATCATGTAGCTTATAATTTTTGTGCTTTACACTCTTTGGGATGCACCTGTTCAATTTACAAATTGTTTCCTGCTTTAAAAATCAAATTCATGGAGGCAGTTTCAGTCAAGGAAGGCCATGTCAGAATAGAACTATTCAGCATCTTAACCTAATATTTGAAAAGTTCTGTTTTAAAGATAACTACTGTATGCTTCACATTATTAAATAATAATATTTTTTACCTTTCCTGATTGCCCTCTCCAGATATGACAATGGAATACAGATTTTTGAAGTGTTAATTTTAATGATCCATATTGTATTGTGATATAGCAAATGTGAGATGTTTCGATGTAGCTAAAAGCCTTTTGTAAGGTCTTCAGTTTTCTGAAATGCACTTTTATCAAAGCACACTGGCTCATTTTTCAGCGTGGATTCTGTAAGTGAAACAGCTTTTTTAACAAGATGGTATTTCTTAAAATATTAAGATGTTGAGGTCAAAATTTGTATTTACTACTTCTTCTGTTAACTGTTGTTTTCTTTAAAAAAAGGCATCTTGTTTTTTCCTATAGCCCTTTCTTTTCTGAAGACACGTTTAGACAATCACCATTCACTTCCAACTCAAAAGATCTCCTGCCCAACGAGACCACTCTTCATGGAAGGACGTCTGCACCAGGTCAGATTCCTTTTTCTTCATTACTTCCAGTTAACAGATATTTTTAAAATTTTCTTACTGTAAACTCCACCACCTGACCAATGCTCTTAAAATATGGTTTGCTTTGTCAAAAGGTAGCTATTTCTCATTAAAATAAGTGCTTGTTATTGAGAAGAAAAAGAGAAAAGTTAAATATTGCTGGAGCAATAATCTTTAGGCTGCTGTTTCTATGAGTTGTGCAATTGTCTATAGCAGATGAAATTTAGCAATATCAAGAGAGGTGAGGTGTTTGTGTGTGTGTGTGTCTGCCACTGTACTGATGCTGAATGACTGTCTGCTCTTCTCCTGTTCCTGGCCATGTCCATCTCCATCTCTGGAGTAGAGATGAAAAGTTTGCAGGACGTGTATCAGGGTGGCCGAGCTTGGCGATACAATTTTCCTGCCTTTAACAGTAATTTAGAACCTTTCTGGAAGGATGTGGAGTTCTTCAAATGCACTGAAAGGCCACAGTGTCTGTGGGTGCCTTCCCACTGATTTTCTGAACTAGTTGACAGGCATTTTGTGTCCACATATAGCTTGGGTTATATTCTGCATTAAAATGGAAAATACAGGCATGTAATGATACTATTCAAGGTCGCACTGAACACATGCAAAAACTTGATATGTGCCTTCACTGTCCTGCTGCAAAATAACTCGTTTGCTAGTTCACTGCTATCTGTTCTTAAATTAATAGCTCTGGGGTTCTAAAGGTCAGTAATTACACAGTCAGCTGTAGGGGGGTTATTCACCTTTTCTTAGCAATCAATAAACTTTTGGGCACGTTACTGCTAATTTTCAGCTATAGACTGTCATTTAATTTACAACTTAACAGACCCTTCATTTTTTTTAATGCTTGAATAGTCATTTGACAGCTTGCAAAGTGGCAGAGGAGGGTAAGAGCTAGATGCTGTGGAAGGGTAAATATGCATAGCAAGAAGAAAAAAAAATTGTAGGGTAAGGACAAGGGTCTCCAGGCTGTGCACAGACACAGTTCTGCAAGGAAGCAGTGGATTCTGTACCTCTGGGTGAGGAGAACCAGATCAGGTGTGATGCTTTTAAGTATTAAAATGTAAACCAGGTTAGCACTTTCAATCCTGGCTTTTGACCTTGGCATAACATGGAATATTCATATGCCCAGATGAAAGATGAGAATTCACAGACTCCTCATGCAGGGCTCAGTACCTCAGAGGACACGGCCTCTAGCAGCAAGACTCTTACATCATACCAAGATAAATGCATAAGAATTTTAATTCTCTCTAAGGCTTCACTTAAAATGAGGCCACTAGAAGTATGGGTGGATTTTGGTGACATGTTTGATCTTCTGCTTAAAAGATGTAAAGTATCTTGTTGGTTAGGTCATCCTGGAGTGTTAGAATGGCTTCTGAGGAGCTGGGTTTTTATATGTTTGTGCTGCTCCATAATCTGTATTGTGGAACCTCGATAGGTCTGTGTATTATAATATGTATTGCTCTGTGGTTACAAGACTCTGATATATAATAGTAGCAAGGATACTGAAAATTTTAAAGTGCCAGTTTCTGCTATGTTTTTATTTTTGGAACAACACTTATCATTCCAAATATGTTGTTTTTTCTCAGCTTCACAACAAATTCTTGGGCCTGAAGTGCAACTTCACGGTAGCACCAAGAATGTGATTTAAATTTGTAATCAATTACAAATATTAATGTAAAAGAGCAGCAGAATACCCACAGATAAATTTCCTATTTGTTTCAGCCTTGCAAGAAGAAAGAGCCTATGTAGTGCTATGGATAGCTCTGAAAACATTTTATCCCTTCAAAGAGCAGCATTAAGGAACAGAAACAAACCATTGTGAAAGGCCTACAGAAAGTGTTACAGAAAATGCTGTGGAAGTGTGTATGTGGGGTCTGCTACATAAAAATGCTTTGGCTTGAGATTTGTTTTGGGGTTACTCCATCCCTGAAACAGGACAGTAACAGGAGCATAAGAAAATGATAGGAAATTCCCAGTCCAGTGGCCCTGGTGGAGCCCCATGCACTCACGCAGTTGCCTCTTCTCAAGTGAGCACCAAAATGGGCGGCTGCATCCCCAGCCTCCTGCCAACTTTCTGTCTGCAGACTTTTTGGCACCCTAGCTGCAGAGGAATTGGGAAAAGTGACAGGAACATAGGACAGTAAGATATTTCATGTGTCAAATTCAATTCTTTTCTCTACTAGGTAACATTATGCAATCTTATTCATTACCAAGCTCCATCTTAAACCCCATCATCCTTATTATTTTTATGAGGATGCTGTTTCAGAAGCTCACCCCTTTGAAGAACTGGGACCACTCTCTTTCCAGCCTGAATTTATTCACAGCAGGTTCTACTTTAGTTATTTCACCAGTGCTGTCCTTCAGCTTTGATAATTCTTCTCCCTTGCAATGTTCACCATCTGATGTGCCATCTTACATTCCTCTAATCCTGCCTTCATTTTGGGCAAGTGAGACATCCAATGTCTTTTAGTCTCTTTTAGTATGATAGGGTTGCCATTTCCTAGCCTTTTTCTGCCTCTGTTTAGGGGCATTAATTTCTGCAAATATGAGTAGTCAGAGCTATATGTGCTCTTTCATAGGAGGTTTTACCCCTGACTTTTTCAGCAGCCTGCAATCTTCTCAGTGCATATTGGAAATGCCTCTCCTGATTAATCACAGCCTTTGTAAGTAGAACATGCTGGTGTCTCTCTTGCTGGTCAAATAGTAACATGTTTTTCTTTTCATTTATAATTTCAGCTGATGATTCCAGCATGGAACAGAAATTCTTGTTCCTACACTCTTAGGCATATGACCTTGTAATTTGAACTGTTTCACTTGTTATTCTAGCTCTCAAGATTACTTCTTTAGTACTCTGAAATTTCTGCATATTGATACTGCTTTCATTAATGCAGTTCTGGTTTGTTTGGGGGTTTTTGCACGTGTGTGTGTTGAAGCTAGTAAAGAGGATTTTTAAGTACAATGGGTCCAAAGTTCAGTCCTTGAGACTTAAGCTTAGTGACCCCTCAGCACAAACCACTTCACTTTGCAGCCAGTTTATAAGAAAATTGCAAATTCGGATATTTAAGTGGCAGAGCACACTTTGTAGGGCATTGAGTAGTTAAGATTCCCCCAAGGAGTGTGAAATAATTAGGAAAGAATATTAAAAGATGTGTGAATGCAATGCACTGAGCAGGGCATTTAGTGGAGGGGAAAAGAATCCTAAATAAATAATGATACTGTGATGGATTTGGCCTGAGAAAAGGGTGGAGTATTCGTAATCAGCAGCAGTATCACAGGCAGGAGAGTTGATTTGAATTCAGGTGTCTAAGGAAATAACAAGGAAATCTGCAACAGCTGTCAGAAAGGGACTCATCAGATCCACAGAAGTCATGGTATCTCCCTGATAATCGGTGGTGAATTCCTAATACTCTGAGAAGGGAAGACAGAGCTTCCTAGGGTATGTAGTTCAAATTTACTCATTAGATTTGGGGAATGGCTTCTCTCCCCTTTTAAGGTATTTTCTGTGTTAATAGCCATATTATTATATTGCACTTCTCTGTATTAGTCTTACTGTCCAAATAACTCCATTTTTACTCAAAAATGGAAATAAAATGGTTTTGATATCTACATCAACCAAACACACTTTGCTCAAAATTACCATTGTATCAAAGTAATATCTAATACAAAGTCAATCCAAACCAATTCAATCATTTCAGCTGCCCCCTATAAGAATGTGACCTCTTTTAATCTAGGAAAAGGTAGAGAGAAGCAATTAAAATTTTTATTTCAAACAGTCACTTTAAAAAAGGACATTTTCATCTTCTGTTTTATAAGATTCTTCTTTTGACAGAATAGTTTTATGTCAGACTATATAGTTCAGTTCAGATCACTGGATAAATTAAAAACTTGATCTTGTCCTGCTGTTCCTGACCCTTAGTCAGTCTTTAATGTACTTTAATAGTTTTCCACCATCTCATTGACTCATTCTGTAAATCAAACCTGCCTTCATGGAAGCCAAATGAGTGATATTCACTATTCCTTTTCTGGATGATTCATTAATATTGGTGAAAACCTCAGCCGTGGCTTTTGGGGAGTATTTTTTCTCCTTGTGTATATATTTCCTTATTTTCTCTCCTGTTTACCAAGGACCTGGTATTCTCCTTCATTTGCATTGACATTGTCAAATATTGAAACAATCCCATCTGTAGTGGGTTAATTTTTATTTTTTTTAATCCATCCATTCCAGTATGTTTGGAACTTCAGGACTGTTCTGCAAATGTACAGGTTTCTCCTTCTTCTCGTGTTCATACTCACACTTGTCCTTTTCTCTAGAGCAGTAATTCCACTGGTAACTTCAATAATAATAAAATGTGCAAACCTGCCTGCTCCCAGGGCCTCATCTTTGCACATTCTGCTCACAGCAGTACCAACACCTGTGTGGCCACATCAGGGAAAGTATGAACAAATCTCCCTAATAGTTTGTGGGAATGCTGCTATGTGAGCAGGGTGAGGGGAGGCTGTATCCTTAAACCACGTGAAATTTCTGCATTTGTGTGAAACTGGCGTGCCCATGCACACTCTTAATCTTGTTTATTTTCTTCTGTTACTGTAGCTGGAAAATATCTCCTGAGGGTTCAGAATTTTAGCTTGAATATAGTAAATAATTGTGGTGGTGGTGTGCAGGTACCACATTCTTTAGTAGGAGTTTGTGCCTATCTGTCTGCTTAATTCCTTTTTGAAGATGCTTTAATGTCAATATAGCTCTTGATGTTGTGATCTTCTGTGACTCCAAGCATCTAGAAGTAGATAGCAAGAGCTCTTTTGGTCCTACCAGCAGAGGTGCTCATATCCACTATTTTCTGGCAGTATTTGTGCTCTGTTCTGGATTCCTGTGCTCTGCAGCAAACTGAACTTCCGCAGCCTTCTACAGCAACCAGCTCTGAATCTTGGCTCATCACCATGAGACCACTGTAAGCACACTGAGAAATGAAGGGACACCTTGAGGATTTGATTTCTGTGTGTGGGATCACTGCCACTTCTGTCACTCTGGAAAATATCCTTAGGCCTTAGGGGACTACGAAACACACAAACCCTGTGAATTTCCACCGAAGTGACCAGCAGTGAAATGTTGGCATTTAAATTGCCCTTGTGTAGCTTCCCTGCTAGGTACCCATGGAGTTAATTAGAATGATTCACACCTTCTTACAGTTGTTTGCTTATAAAAAAGCCTCTAACTCCACATTGTGGGTAATCCTGTTTACTGTAGGAAGGCTTTCTTAAAATGTTCAAATGTCAGAATTTTTAAGTGAAAGCCAGAGTTTAAGAGCATGATTACAAGCAATCGATTTTGAATTCATTCAGGACAGCAGAACCTGTGGATTATTATTTTTGAGAGAATCACAGAATGGCTGAGGTATGAAGTCTAGTTCCAGTCCCTTCCTCAGAGCAGTCATCTTGCTGCTCGAGGCTATGTCCAGTCAGGTTCTGAATATCTCCAGGAATGGAGACTCTGGACAATCTCTGAGCCAGCTCTGCCAATGTTGGACCTTGCTCACCATAAGAAAAATTGTTTTCTTATGTGTGAATGGATTTTCCTGTGTTTTAATTTGTGCCCTTGCCTCCTCTCCGCTGGCATCACTAAGAGCCTGACTTCATCTTTATTTCCCCCTATCAGATATTTATCCAGGTTGGAAAGATCCCACCAAGTCACCTTTTCTCCACGCTGAGCAGTCCTAGTTCTCTCAGGCTCTCCTTGTATGACAGCTGCTCCATTCCCTTAACCAAGTTTGCCGGACTTCAGATGTTTTTGAAAACCTAAAAGAATATCTCAAAACCCTGGCAGCTGTTTCTGTCCCTGTGACAGAACAGCAATTTTTATTGCCAATGTAATTGCAGGGGGGAGTGCACGTGCATGTGAATTGACTTACATAGTGCTTTCCCCCCCTTGCTGGATCCCATTATTAGTGCTTATGATCATTTCATCTGCTTTCAGTTTGGGTCTGAGTTATGAGCTCTGCCCATCCAAGACATTGGATACCCCCATCAGTTCCCTGATGATGAGAGTCCCTGACCCCTGTTGGCTTCCTGTCAGAGTAGAAAAGTGAGAGTGGCACTTAATTCACTACCAAGGCATGTTCCATCAGGCACTTGGTCCTGCTGTTCATTTCTGTTGTAGGATTTCTGTGAAATGTGCTTGGGGAAAGTGGTGCTGGAAGCAGATGCCACACAGTCATTGCTGCCTGCGGGGCACAATTGTAGCTACTCCCTAAGCTATGCAAAGTCTGCCTCTCTCAGTCCTCAAAAGCACCCTTTTAATTTTATTTTTCTTCTGGTACTTGCCTGGGAGTAAGATTCAACCAAATATTCTTCTGTGTTTGTGTGTACACATGGGGGTGTGCATGTCTGTGAAAATCCACGCAGGTGCGTGAAAAAGGACACTGGAGAGATGTCCCTCTGACAAATCCAACCTGTGTGACAGCTTCTTAGATGGTAGAAAAGTATTTTTATGGCAGAGTGGCAGATTGATTTTAGTAAGTGATTTGAGTGCCTTATCCCCAACATGCTGATTCTTCCCACACAAAGAGTGTCTGGTGGGTACAAGTGACTGGCGTGAGCTCTCTGGAAGGCCAGGGACTGTCAGCCACTGAGGTGGCTCTCTGCAGTCTGACAGCAGGAGACAGAGAGCTGGCAACTTGTGGAAAGTCATTCTAGGAAGGTGAGATAGTTGGACTGCTAGAGAAGTGGGCTGTGCTTGGCATAGTTCTCCAAAGCAAGACAGATTTTGCAGAATTTGTTCAACATAATTCAGTGCTAAACTGCCTGATAGTGGCTCTGGCACGTTTTCCATCTATCGCATCCTGTCTCCGGATTCCCATGACCGTCTGCCTGCGTGCAGCCTTCTCTCCCTGTGCACTCAGCTGCCTTGACAACCACTTTGCACCACAGCCATTGAGCAGAGGCTTCCACATTTCTGGTTCATTCCATGGGATCATAACCAAGGGGGCTTCAACTGATTTCCAGCGCTTTCTGGACCTGCCCCCAAGCAGTTTTGTGTCTCCTGCATGTGTGGTGCAAATCTGTGGTGCAGCAATAGAGGCTGCGTCCTGAGCATAGTTTTCATAAGTAGCAGAGTCCCTTTCAAAGCTGAAAATATCATTTATTATGCAGAACAAACCATTTCAAATCAGCAAATGGCTTCTTGCTCAAGCACGTGTACAGTGTGTTCTCTGGCTAAAGCAGGACAAGTGAAATGTGCAGCACGTGCATCGTTGTACATGTTTTCATTTTTCTTAACCATCAGTATTTACTGGGCAGGGAATGTGATCATATCCTCCTGAGCATCCCATGAAACTCCTGCTGAATTGACCAGTCTTTCCATACAGGCTAAATAGCAGGACTTCACACAAATTGATGTGGCCACGTAGATTTCACTTCTTTTCCCTGTGAAGTCACTGCACTGATTATTTGGCCAGTCATTTACAGGACTTTCAAGACGGAAGGTGTTAATTAAAACAAACAGAAAGAGTTCAGGTCTGTGCCTAATGGCTGTCCTGAAAGGCACTTGACATCTATCTGAAAGCTTGTGTTTCTTGTTTTGCTATGGGCTGCCTTTATACAGGGTGAATTTTATTTTCCAATACCATGCAGTGCTCTCATACAGGCAGAAATACTCATTGACAACTCTTATTATTTTGACATCTCTTATTATTTAACTTACCATACTAAGTTTGCTGAGTAATGGTTACCCAATAACAAGTGATTTTTGAAAAAGTAAAATCATCGTTGCCATAAATATTCTTAACCAGATAACACAAGTGGAGGTCAAATTTGAGAAGGGTGTTTTGAGCAGCTACAATCATTGGAAGTACTTAGTGAGAAAGGTGGGACTTTGCCTACCGTGTATTATTCTGGGAAGTGAATTTGGGACAACACAGGGCTGCCCAGCATGTTCTTGGGAGCTGTCTTCTGACGCAGGTGATAGAAGACACTTTGAGGGAGAATGACACAAAGTTGTAGAATTGGTTTTGGAAAAGGAAGAAGGGAAAAGAGCAAAATAAAGCCCCTTGGCTTCAGGAAGAACAAGTGGAACCAACCTGGAGATGCATATGGAAAAAAGCCTAACAACAGTTAATGACCTCTGGGCTTGAGTGAAGCTTCTGATGTGTCCTCCCACAGTATGAGCATAGTGTGCAGGGAAACCCAGGGTAGGTACAGCTCTAATTAAGGTAGCTGTCAAAGCCCAGGGACCAGGTGGGGTCTGCAAGAGGCTGTGCTTGCTCTGGCATTCATTCATGTTATTAACGTTGTGGATGATGGAGGAGAAAGGATGTTTATTAAATGTTTGGGGCACACCTTGCAAGGAGGTGCTATAAGCACTTCAGAGGACAGAACTGGAGTTCAGACTTACCTTGAGGAACTGAAGAAACTCTGAAAAATAGCAGCCAATGCAGTGAGATCAAAATTCTATGCCTGGGGGAACGGTGAGTGCCGTGAAGAAGGGGGAGGGATGAATGTCCAGGCAGTGCAGCTGAAGGCAGGGATGGGGATTAGTGTTGGTCAGATACCATGTTCAGAACTGGCATTGCAGAAAGGACAAACATCTGGCTGAGGTGTTGAGAATGTTGTCTGTAAGGTACATGTGGTAATTCTGCTCTGCAGCTGGAGCCCCGAGTTCAAGTTTGGGCTCTGAAATGCAAGAACAATGTGGGGGAGAAAGTGCTGGTCAGAGGTTTAGAACACATGAGCTGTGCATGAAGGTTGATGAATTTTGCCAATTCATTTAATCTGGAGAAGAAAAGAGGGGGGAGATATGATAATGGTATTCGGATATGTAAAATGACAGCTTTGAGAGGAAAATAATAAACCTTGCCTGTGCTCATGTGAGCGGAATAAGGAGTAACAGGCTTAAATGACAGCAGAGGAGATTGCAGCTAAACACCAAGTAAAACTTTCTAGCAGTGGTATGTGCAGCTAAACACCAAGTAAAACTTTCTAGCAGTGGTATGTGCAGCTGAACACCAAGTAAAACTTTCTAGCAGTGGTGTGTGCAGCTGAACACCAAGTAAAACTTTCTAGCAGTGGTGTGTGCAGCTAAACACCAAGTGAACTTTTCTAGCAGTGGGGTGTTTTTGTACTGGCACAACTGTCAGAGGAGCCTCTGGAGTCCCTGTCACAGGAGGGTTTTAAAAAATAAGTAAGAAAAGCACCTGTTGGAACTATTGAGTAAGTTTGGTGAGTGGCTGATGTGCCTCTGGGTGAGGGAGAGACAAGCTGGCCTCCTGGGGTCCCTTCCAGCTCTAATGCTGGGACATAAATTCAGTAACAAGGCTACAGTGGTGATTGAATAACCTCCTGAAAGAGATTTGATAGATGAGGCATCTGGCTTACAGGTACTCAGGGTGCTGTGCTTTAGAATCTGCATCTCATTCACACCTGTCTCTGGTTTTATATCCTCTTTTGTCTTTCCTAATATCAGAATCTTTTGTAAACATAAGCATCAGCACTGAGTCAAATTGTTTCCTGAAGATGAAATTTTTCCAAATACAAGCCCAACACGAAATAGAAAGACAGATTTTAAAATTACTTTTCTAGCTCTGCAAAAGGAATTGGAACACATCATTCCTGACATTTCTTTTTACAGTTACCTTGAGACTCTTCAGTCCTCACCTATCTTACCTTGTACACATTTGTATTCTATAACATTTTTCTGCCTAAGAGTAAATTAAATGCAAAATTCATCAGCTGTTTGGGCAGATGGATAGACAGACATAAAGAGTATTGTTTAAAAATAATCTAAGCAAAGCTGAAGACAAGTTTGGTTTGTTTTTTTTTTTCTTCTACAGCGTGATTTCAATCTGAGTACAAATTTTTCCTAATTTGTTGCTGGGTGTTTTAGTTGAGTTTGAGGCAGTTGTGGTGCTCACTGGTGCCCTGCAAAAGCAGAAGGCAGATGGGAGAATGATGCAGAAAGAGGGGATGGTTTACAGGTAGATGCATGTGCTGGTGATAGGAGAGAGAGCAAAGAGACATTAATACCTTAAAAAGAGTGAGTTAAAGGCCCCAAGGAAATGGCAGATTCAGTGTTTATCACTTGGGCAATCTGCAATAAAAACAGCAAAAACGTTTTCTTCCACAGCAGCAATCACAAGCACCTTGGGAAAGGTGGCTCTGGCCAAATGTTTGTAGTTACTTGTTCATCCAGTGTTGATTATTTTGTGTTAATTCACTCAGCTCAGGAACTCAACCTGCATTTGGTGCTTTATTTTGCATTCCCCCACTGAAGTTTCTGGCCACTGGCTTCTTCCAAGTACAGAAGATTTTGCTTCACCCAAAAAGAGGCAGAAAGCTGAAAAGAAAAATACAATCTAAAGGCCAATTTGTCTTTATTTGTATTTAAATGCTGGATGGGGAACTACTAGTGTTAGCCTCTGCAAGGTGCCCTAGGTGTGTTTATTGTCTTCTCTTTAGAAAAGAAAACCTCGTGTTTCCTGTGGACTTGCAAGCAGAAATTGTCACATTGACAAAAACAAAAGCAAAAAAAGGAAAATTTGTATGCCCCATAATGGTCTTAATGTGCACAAATGTTTGAGTGATTTTTAAAAGTGTTTCTTGGAAGTGTGTCTTAAGCATAATTGTCAGGAAAAAATTAAAAAGGTAGAAACCTGTTGGGATTATGGAAATGAATTAATTGTGGTTTAAAAACAGCAATAGGAGCAAATCATACTTTCATTAGTTCATAGGAACTCAGTGTTGTAGCACCCAAAATAAGTGTTACAAGCAGTGTAAGTGCCTGAGGTAGATGTGAGGGCCACCTGCTTGGGAGTGAATAAGAGGAAACTTATGTGAGTTTATTTATTATGGCACATCTAACCTTTGTCATGAAGACATTTTCAGGAGGAAATGAAATTAAATATATTATGCAAAGGTAAGAGAGCACATTACCAGGTTTTTCTCTGAGAAAAGAGACAGGATTTAACTTTGGCTCTTATTTCTAAACAAGAAAAAAAAAAGTAGTAATGATGATAGAGACTTTTGCTACTTAAAGTCTCAGATGTTCTTGGCCAAAAATGATCAGGTAAAGCTTTAAAAAAACACTTTTTGGGGAGCAGATTTGTTGGTGCTTCCTTTGCCTTTCTTGAAATGTCTCAGCACCCTCAGAGAGAAAAAAATAAGCTGTTTTTTCTCTGGGCCATATTGCAAATTACTTCATCTGCAGCCACGAAGCCCAGCTGATGTTCTCTGTGATAACCCTGAACGATGGAGGAGCTCTTGGAGCCATGCAGTGGGATAAAGGGACTCTTCCAGGACTGCTAGCAAATTCACAGCTTGGGGAGGGCCTGATTTTGCATCTGTTGTGAATTTTACGATGTTCTGCTCTTTCCTGTTGTGTAAGGGATGCAGTTAGCACAAGACAGCCCTGTTCATGCTTTATGCTAAAGCAAGGCAGTGGTAATGCAGGCTGGGGGAAATAGAGGCTGTTGCCCAGCATTATCCTCAAACTGTTGCCAGGATGCACACATTGTAAAAGCAGTTTTCAGGTAATCTCTGCAACCTTATTGTAGCTTTAGGGTTCCTTAAAAATCTGCAGCTTCAGCCACCTTGCACAGAATTTACTGGATTTTTTTTTTCTCTCTCTTCTTGGTTGCTTCTTAAGTCTTGAGTTTAACAGAGAGAATAAAAGCAAATCCCAGAGCTTTGTAATGCAGATGAAGGTTATTACAAGGTATCTCATGGTTTGCTCAGAAGTCTTCTGTTGTAAAAGAGAAGTGAAAATAGGTGTGAGATTTGATGCAAAGGTAGAAGGTGGGAGTGGCTTTGTTTTAAAATCAGTTGTTGTCCCAATCTTTTTTTTGCCCTTTCTCTCTGCTTCTGACTGTGCATTTTTGAGCAATGGGCTCAGTCTTAGCAGTGAAGGGAGCTCACTTTCTTCTCCATGTTTCTCTATGGAGTCATCTTTAAAGTTCATCTTTTACCTGGTTTTAGTCTTTTCCCAAACCCTGACATCTTTATTGTTTCTCAGTGACCTTTTCAAGTGCTGTTGTCTGTTGTTGTGCACTTGGACTACTTCTGTGCACAATATTAATGTTTCTTTTGGTGGGCTGTGCAAGCACTTTACTCAAGTATTTCCAACTTTGATGGTTGCAGGAAGAGCAGCTTAAGTACTGTGCTACTGATACATAAAACCACTTGTGTTCTACTTTCTTCCATATCAAGGATTTTAAATTATCATAACATTACTGCTTTGTATCAAGATCCATCGTAACGTTACACATTTGCAAAGCTTTTGAGGAGAGAAAAAAATAAGAGCCTCAATTGGTAAAGTTTTTTTTTATTGGAAAGTAGACTTTTTCTGCTTCCTCTGTGCATTTGTTCTGTCATTCAGATTGATTATGTGCAGATTTTGGGGGCTTATGAAACAAAAAGAACATGACCCCCTCACACGTGGAACTAGAATTTTCCATCTTCTTTGTGGTTTTGTGGGGAATACAGAAAAATGTTGTGGCCAGAAAGCAACTGCTTATCTCAGTTAATAGTGGATGGCTCTGCTCACAGTAAAAGATACACCCTGAACCAAGACCAAACAGGATGCAGCCATGCAGGGAGTGACAAATGAAGGCTGCAGTGCCAGTCAGGGTCTCTGATACCTTAGATAAGTTGAGAAATATCTTACTCAGGAACTACAGTACCTGGAAGGATTCCACTGTTTATTTTAACTGGCTTACTAGAAATAAGGATTCTGGCCCTACAAATAAAACCTATGTGGAAGCAAGTTGGAAAGGGAGTAAGATATATAGTATTTGGAGCACTGCAATTCCACATAGTCAATATATTTTTGAGCTTGGGAACCTTTCACAGGCTTTTGGCAAACAAACTTGCAACAGAGCCATAATTACATATTTCATAAAGGGAGTTCTCAATTTTTAAATACAGTGTGCTTGCCAGAGGTGATGGATGAACATGTAAGGGGAAGACTCCAAAGCAATAAAATGCATCTTTGATGATGGGAACACTGCAGAAATAGGAAGACTGTATAATAAGATAGATAAATGCAGACAGAAGGAGGAAAGAACATTTCTTTGAGCAAATAAATGTGTTTAAAGCAATGTTTGCATGATTATCTGACCTTAATACCTTGTTTCTGAATAAATAATTTCTTAATGTTTTTATCTTTTAGACATAACCAAACAGAAATAACCTTACAAATGGAGCAAGCTTTTGGGACATTCTTGTAGAGCTGCATGTAGTGTATTTACCTCTTGAGTAAATGTGGGGTACTTGACAGATCTCAAAGGAAAAAGCAGCAATTCAGCTCAGGCTGGGAGCAGCCAGAAGTTACCTGATGACTGTTTATTGTCCCAAGTCTTTCTGAGCAAAGTGAGATGCCTTGGTGTTGGATATCTCCACAGGAGTGTTCATCCTCTTACCATGAGCTCACAGAACCCTGGTTACCTTGCCCACTGTTTCTTAGTCAATTTGTTAATTTTCTGGTTTGGTGGTTTGCAAGCAGCATTTATTGAAAACACTCTAACCACCACTTTCTATTTTTGCAGGATTTCTGTTCATTTAATTTTCAAAATTACTTACCTGGTTTCTCCTTGACCATTTGTCTGGTGTCAAACTGTCTGAATAACTCAAAATATACCTCTGACATACACTTCCAGAAGAATAGAGAGAAAATGAATTTTGACCTTCCATGTTAAGGCTTATCAGCACCTCTCAATCCCATCTCTATAAGGAATACTTATTGCAAAGAGCAATCTATTTAATTTATATCCACGGGGTTCCATCTGACCATAAGGATCTGCCCTTGTGGATTTGGTTGCTTCCAAGGTCTGGAGGTGGGAAGATAAAACAGAGAAGCAGCTGTTTAAGTGAGTTACAGGATGTGAGAGCAGACAGTAAACCAGCAAAGGTCATCAACATGAATTTAGCTTCTCTGAGTGATACCTCAGCACACTTTTTGTTTGTCTTCTTAGGCTTGTCTTTTTCACTTAAATAGTGGTTTCATTCTTTCCATTGTTTGTATAAAGATAAGAAGTTGGGCATGGCATTGGACAGCATGTAAAACTTAATATGGCATAAAACACCGTGACACGGTAATTGACAAATACGTCAAAGTAAAAGAAAATAAATAATCCAAGTATCAGAGTCCAAAGCCAGTCCTGGGGAGTTCTTGTGCCTGACAGCCACCAGCAGTCACAAGGCTGATTGGGTGACTCTGGACAGTCACTTCTGTATTCAGGTCATGCCTTGTCCTCTTCTTCAGTTACAGCTTCCACCAGATGTGGTGTCTTCTCTCCAAACATATCCTGACAGAAGTCAGGGTAAAGACCTTTCAGAAGGGGTGGTTAATACACTCTCTGTTGATATCATCAGTTGGGGAGGAGAGGAAAAGATTAATCTCTAAATGTGAAAACTGAAAATATAAATGTGTTCAGAATTCTGCCCCACACCTCAGGAGAAGGGTAAATGGTGACTCTTTCAAGCTGCAGTGCTTTGTTTGCCAGAAATTAAATCTGTTTGGAAGGGGAAGAGGAGGCAAAGAATAAGGTTTCTGCAGTTGATGTTCTCATCTCAGAGAAAATACAGATGGTGGCAGTTCCTAACCCCTTCTTGGATGATCATCTCTACACAGCTACTCATTATGAAGCTGACTCGTGGCTGAAGGGGAGTGATACCAGGTGATGCAGAAGGGCAGGAAAGGTGTCCCTAAAGATGTATTTCACTATATTTAATTAGTCTCACCTTTACATAGGATTCTTAGCTCTTAAGGGTTCTTGCAAAGTTATTTCAAAATAATTTTATCACTAGCTTTGTAATATCCTGAGTCTTACTCCTTCTGTTTCTTTTTAATGTTGTACTGGAGAACTTGGCGGCCTTTCATTTTACTGAGCACATATTTTGCTCTAAACTCCAAAACTCACAGAGAAATGCAGTCTATTGCTTAATAAGTTCAATTTTTTTTTTTCTTGTATGATTTGCTAACATAGGAGTTTGGGAATTTGCTGTGGACATTTAAAGCAGAAATCTTGTATCAAATCCTTTCTCTTTTTTTCCTCTTTTTGTTTTCCTTTTCATTTCAGTATAGGGGATGTAATGGTGAACGATGGATTTCTGTGAGACATCTTTCACATCAGTGATTTATTATTAAGCATTAGTTGGTCTGAGTCCATCTTCTTCCTGGCCACTGTGTAATATGTTCTTTAAGGCTAACAACACTGACTGCCTTGGAACAGGGCTTAGGGATGCCCAGAGAGCTCTGCACTGGGCCTGTACTCACTTCCCAGAAAACACCATTCCCAGGCATTAATTAGAGCCAGAGGAATGAATGTGGAAGTTGACTTACATGACCCTTCAGGTCACTGGCAAGGTCAGGTGCCAGGCATATTCTGGGAAAGTTTCTGGACTACCGTATGGACACAGAGCTCCAGTTTCCAGGATGCAGTCAAAACTTGGCCAGAGGGTAGGTTGGTGGAAATAGGTGGTTTTCCTTGGAGCTGAGAAATCTCTCACAAGGTGCTGAGGCTCCTGTTGCAAGAGACCAGCTCTGGTTTGCCATCAGCAAGTGAAGGAGCTGCTGAACAGGAAAAGCCCTTTGTTGCATTGAGAAGATTCAGTCAAGAGGGAAGGAAGAAGCACTGTAGTTAGGACTCCAGAAATACACCTGTAAAGTAAGCAGAAGTACTTTCAAAACACCTCAGTGTTCTCTTTTGCATCAATGAAAAATATGCAGCTGCTTTGCAAGGGACTTGCTGTCACCATCTTGAGACAATCAGAAAGCTGCTATTTTCCCAGCTTCCCATGAGCTTCCCAGGACAATCCCTCATAGGGAAGAGGATATTATATTTCTTTTTCTTAAGAGATAAAAGAGGGCTGATGACTAATACTGAAGTGAATTGTTAAGAGACTTATTTACTTAATTGAGGCTGCTTGTTTGGTACATGTCCCAATTAATTCATTTTTGTTGTGACCATATTGAAGCAACCTACACCCTTGTGACCCTCTCTTATAATTATTACTATTTTCCTCATTTGAAGCACTGTTTTGATTATGTGCTCAAAAAGCTCTGCTGAAACATCTGTAGCACTACCACAAAGTCAGATTTTTCCATTGTTTGGAACTCAAGGATAGCAATAAAAAGGATCCTTCTTTATTGAAGTTCTTCGAGGTTATGGGTCACTTACAGCCCTTAGGGGATGGGGGGTGTCTTCCTTTTTAATTTCACAAAATGAGTATTTTGAATAGGCAGAACTTGTTTTCTAACTCGGAATTCTTTTAAGAAAAATGTGTTGTTGGATGGTAGCACTCAGAGGTGGCTCAGAATTCCTCTGGTGTGAATATTGTACATATTACAGGGTCACAGGAGAGCGAAACAGCAGTGGAGAAGGGGCTGGCAAGTCTGGCCAGCCTTAAATTTGCTGAGATTGCTATGTGGGCTCTCTGCCCCAAATGAGGCGTTGTTTTTGTTATTGCTTAAATTAAA
This sequence comes from Phylloscopus whistleri, assembly GCA_017589585.1. Classification (NCBI taxonomy): domain Eukaryota; kingdom Metazoa; phylum Chordata; class Aves; order Passeriformes; family Phylloscopidae; genus Phylloscopus; species Phylloscopus whistleri. The sequence goes on along the minus strand of JADMLD010000108.1, from coordinate 1,678,378 downwards.
TACAGTATTTGACAGCTCTTGGCCTAAACCACAGTGGAGTTTTCTGAAAAGCTCTCTCTGAAGGAGAGACTCTCTCAGCCATGGCAGTCACATCTGCAGTGGTGGCTGTCAGTACACAGGGGGGGGCGTGTTGATTCCTCAGTGCTTCACAGGAGGAAGGTTTTGCTGTTTGTGCCAAACTCCACCATGTTGACTTATGCTCACTGCAATGTTTTTGAACTGCTGTCCCCAGTTCCTCTCCCCCCATTTACCTGGAAATCCCAGCCAAGTGGTTTTCCTCCATCAGGGCATGTTCACACGCACTGGTGGAGTTTGTTCTGGGCAGCGATCCCAGAGGCGGTGTTGGTTTGGGGAAGGTGCTCTGCCAGTGGCATCCTTCCTTCCAGTGGAACTAGAAGAATTACACCAAGCCCTTCACTGCTGGTTACTGTGTTTAAAAAGTACCCTTGTAGTTCTGTGCACCTCTTACAACAGCAGTCCCTTCTCCTCAGGGAACAGGACCCTTGCACAGGGCGTTTTTTTACTCAAGATCTGCTGATGCTCTTTTTCTTATTGTTTTAAGTAGTACACTGCTTTCTCCAGTCTCTATTTGCCTTTTGCTCCATTCTGTCCAAATCAAAACTGGCCATGCTTTCAACTTCTTGAAGCATTGTGTAACCTTTTTCCCTCTTCCTCATTCCCAGTCCCTTTCTCTTGACTTCCTTACAAAGTGCTTTCATATCTGTGCTCTATGCTCTGTGGGGTTTCTTTTTTTCTGTATTGCAGACTCTCTCTGTTCCTGAAACAATTAAAACCACTTATTAAAAGCTAATAGCTCACACTGGGTCACAGTTTTTCAATGGCCCTCTAAGCTGCTGGAGATTTTGATGCCAGAGGACAGCAGTGCTGGGTAGAGCTTGCCTTAGATGCCAGCCATATACTGGGGTGCTGTGTCCTTTTGTTTTAATGTTTGTCTGAGCCATCATCTGGTCTTCAGAGTCAGACTGCCCATGTGTGTGTAGATGTGGCACTTTAGAAGATGGTTTTGGTGATGGACCTGGCAGTGTTGGGTTAATGGGTGGACTTGATCTTAGAGGTCTTTTCCAACCTAAATGATTCTATGTAGCAAAAATTCCTGCCTCAGTAGAAAGGAAATTATCTGAACATCTTTATTCAGCCATGAATAATAATCCAGTGTTAGACAGACTGTCTCAGACCAGGCTTCTTCATGCAGCAGGCAAAGGTGGGTGACCTGAAAAAGCCAAAGGAGTGGTTGTTCCACAAAACCATAATTAGAGGTTAACGCTTGCCCTGCTCACTCTTGACTTTCTCTCTGTACATAACCTGGTTTAACTCTTTGTCTGTGCCTGTGTCCAGAACACTTTGGCTCAGCGTTCTGCTTTAGAGTGTGTATGAAAGATGCTGTGTGAAAGATTCATTTCCTTTCCAGAATTGGGAGTTTCCTTTCTAAATGAACTCATGTGCCAGATCACACAGCATGCTGCCCAAGGGCTGCATTTCACGTGACGCCTACAGGGCTCTACTGAATGAAATCTGCAAGTCTTCAGAGTGCTTAAGATGGCTTTGTGTTTTTGGCATAGAAACAGAAAAGCTGGGGCTGGAGGTGGGAAATGGATTGCCATCTTGGAAATTTAACGACCAGCTGTTTCCCTGTGATGTGTGTGGAAAAGTGTTTGGTCGCCAGCAGACTCTGTCCCGGCATCTCTCACTGCACACAGGTAAGGCAGGGCTTACCTCTGCTTGTTACAGCATTTGAGAATTCCATGGGGTTTGTTTTAGGGGGGAGAGGAGTGTGTGAGCCATCCTTGGCTCACCCAGAGCAGAACCAAGCACAGGAACAGGACACAATGTCAGAGTGGGCTTAGGGAGCAAACATTTTATTTCTTTGCAGCCTACATGAAATTTCTCCTTACAAAACCTGTCGATTCAAGTCTGTTCAGGCTCCAGCACACCAGACTGTAAACACCAAATAGTAACCAAGCTTGGTAATGGAGTTCTGAAGAGAAGGCACAGCCTTTTTTTTTGGATGGATTTGGGTTTTTTTTGGACAGAAATTCACCTGATGAACTTTTCAAGTGCCGCTGAACAACAAAAGATTTGGCCTTGGTGTTTTATAGCTGTGTAACTGAAAGGATTAAAGTAACTCATTCATCTTTGCTCTCATCATACAGTTCTGATAGGAATAGGGGCTGTTATACCCCATATCAACTTTCTTAAAGTGAATCTGCTTCAAATCAGCTGAGACAAACAGATTTTTTATATGGAAGATGCACTCTGTGGAGGTTTACTGCACAAAATAACACTCAGAAGCAAGAATTTCCCATGTAATGCTGAGAAATCCTGTTAGTATAATGCCAGTGTATGTTGAGCCGTCCAGCAGAGCCATCCTGAAAAGGCTCAGATGATCCATAGTCTGGTGTGGTTTCCTTAGTCCTAAGCTGCTTTATGGATGCCTTTCCCCTCACACTTGTAGCATTATATTTCAATTTTAGAGGAGCAGACCCTCAAAGGAAAAGGTTGTAAAAGCTGACGTAATGTTTGGTTATTTTAATCAGCCCTTTGCAAAACGCAGCCTGGTGCACGCACAAAAACTGTGCTGCTAGGATCTAGAAATGATTAATTTAAAATTAGGAACATTTAAAATTGTGAAGCATCAGAAACTCATGATGAATTAGTTTATTTTTTCATCTGTTCTTTGAGTGAGTTTTTCATTAGTTTAGTTTTGGAACTGGACTGATGATATAGTGTTCCCCTTTCTCCTACCCTCAGACTTTAATACCAAATCATCAACTATCAGCTCTGCAAGCAATCACATGGGCAACCTCAACGGTAACTAAGTCCAAAAATCAAATAAAAGATGCTGGGTAAAAAGGAAGTAGTTGTAGACTATTGACCTGTTTCTCCACTGGCTTTGCTGCAGCTCCCAGAACAGCAGTTGCCCCCGTTTTCCAGTTTATAAAGTTTTATATTATCTGACTACAAATGGTAGAGCAAATTAAAAAAGCTTGCCCTAAACTACCTTCAAATTAGTTGTTTTTTTTCTCTGAGTAATTGCTGTGAACTCCTACAAACTTCGAAAATGTCGAGCTTCCAAGCTACCTCATCCTGAAAGCCGCTCGGAGAAACCCCAAGGAATGCACACTCGGTTACTGGCAGCTTTCAAAGCAGCTGCCTTCAGACTGAGGTATACACTCACCTCTCTCTGCTCCTTTTTCCAGAAGAGAGAAAATACAAATGCCACTTGTGCCCCTATGCTGCTAAGTGCCGTGCTAACCTGAACCAGCACCTGACCGTGCACTCGGTGAAGCTGGTGAGCACCGACACCGAGGACATCGTCAGCGCCGTCACGGCCGAGGGCAGCGATGGAAAGAAGCACCCTTACTACTACAGGTGAGCACCCAGGGCTGGGCTGGGCACCACACACATCTCGTGTGCCTGCTGAGGACGTGTGACAGGGCCACCCTTCTGGTGCTGCGGGGCTGGAGCCATAACTGACATGATATTTCTCTTGCCTGGATCTGGCTTAGGCTGAGCAGCGAACCCCAGCTGGCTACTTTGTGCTGTTTGACTTGGCTGGCCATTGGGAAGGACTCAAGGGTTTGCTGTGGGGTTGGTTTATTTACGTGGCTTTGTGAGGCAGCTGGGCTCTTAGAAGCCTCTCTAACTTTTTAAGCAGTGTTCCTTTAAGTTTTGTGTTTGGAAATATTCTGTCATGTGCATGCATTCACAGCGAATCTAAAGTGTGGTGCTTCCAGTTGCCTCTGATTGTTCCCTTGTCTTCAGCCAAATCCATGAAATCAAATAGCTTAAAAGTGTTACCAAGAATTGTTATATCAATCTACACATTTCCTCTGTTAGCTAGAAGTATTTACATTCTGTGACCAACATGGTGAAAGAAAGAAAACCTTCAGGAGAATTTGCCTGAAAAATTGAAAGGAATTGCCCAGATAAAATTCATATTTAGACATTCTTCTTGTTGTATGCACTGTTGTGCACTCTGCAAATTGTGATGTGCACTCTAGTGGCCAAGCAGATTACCAAATCACTCTTACTTTGAGTCAAAGTGCCAAGAGTAGATTTAATTACAAAATCATAGAAGTAAGAAATAAATGAGACCTGCTGGATTAGATTATCTAGTACTTCCCCTTGGGAAAGCAAAATAGTGCCCTGGAGTATATGCCTTTTCCAATCTTTCTGGCTTGTTTTAAATGTTAATGGCCTAATCAGAGCAAAGAAAGTGAAATTAAAGGGTCCTTTCCACTGCCTCTCAGTATCACTCTGTTTATGTGCTGGCTGCAAAATCTGTATCCCTGCTAATTATTTGCATAGCTGAAGACTGCTGTTTTCCAGTCAAGCATAAGAAATGTTTGAACCCATTTTTACTTGCTTACACTGAAACTGCCAGGCAGTTTTGCACAAGATCCCAGTTTGGCATGGGAACTATTCCAGGGCTTGAAAATCACTCCTGGAGTGTGCAGCAAGCTCTCTGTTTGTCAGTGTATCAGCTGTACTAAACATCTTGGCAAAGCTGCAGTGCCTCTTATTGCCCAAAGGAATCGGTTAGGTGATGCACAGCATCTGGAATCTGTAGTTTTTAATTAACTTTATGATTATTTAGCATCATTATAGCATGTACAGGATTGTTGCATTGTGCCTGCCCTTAATCACATTGGCATGGCCATCAGTTCAAAGGCGGTTCAGCAGACAAAAGAATTTTGCAGTGAGGAAGAGCAGAAAACTGTGCTGTGAGTTTCCTCTTGCAAATTTGGGGAAAGGTCGTAGGCTTCTGTTTGTGGTTTGGTTTTTAATGTTCCTTTTACTCTTGAATTGTCTTCTGCCTGCAGCTGCCACGTGTGTGGGTTTGAGACAGAGATGAATGTCCAGTTTGTCAGTCATATGTCCCTCCACGTGGACAAGGAGCAGTGGATGTTCTCCATTTGCTGCACGGCGTGCGACTTTGTCACTATGGAGGAGGCAGATATGAAGGCTCATGTCAACAACAAGCACACAGGTGATGATCCCTCTCTCCCAGCTGCAGTGATCTCTCTCTGCCTTGCTTTTTAGGTGTAACCTTCACACTTCCCATTAGCACTCTGCTTTCACTGAAATGCTTGCTAATTAAGGCCTGATCTCTCAAAGTTGAAGTGAATTGGACTCCAGCCAGGCAAATAATCTGGTAGTGCAGATCAATTTTCAAGCTTAGTGAAATAAATGAAGGACTACTTAGCCCTTCTTCTTCCTATTCCCCTTATCCCCCAAATCCCTTTCCCTGCTGGAGTCAGTCAAATATTTCATTTGTTTTTCTGGTTTACTATTTCATCAAAAGCCTGCGTTGACTTCAGCGATGATGAGGTGACTTTGAGGGCTAATTGTGCATACCTGGTTCTAAGTCTGAAATAAACATTATGTTGAGCTTTGCTCCTCGCCGTGTTTGCCCCCACAGTCCATCAGTTTGGAATTTCATGCTGCTGTTTAGTTGACACTGTGATTCAGCAATACCATAAATGTAGTTTATATTAAATAGCAGAACAAGTCGTGCTCAGCCCCTGGTCCTGCTCATTTAATAGCCAAGGATAAGAGCAATAGCAGTTTTCAAACAAGCTCCATATGCTTAGTCCAACTAATGAAGGCTGGCATAATTTAAGGAGAAGTAGATTGGAATCCTTTTCAGTAATTTCTCTTGTAAGACCAGGCAGAAGCATTTTTGCTGCCACAAACTACTCACAGTTATATTTACAATACGGAACCTGATTGCATCCAGCACAACTTCTCCATCACTAAATTGCTTTTCTGGTCCTACCAGGAATAAAATTGGGAGAACAGGAGGGATGAAGAAGGAGGGAGAGAAGAATACAATTGGTTGTGTTCACAGATACATAAGTTAAATGGAACTACAGAAATATGAACTACTAGAAAGCTCTCAAGGGATTTTATGCCTGCGTAGCTCTCAGCAGTACTTCACTTCATAAAGAGGAGTTAAAGGCAAATGAGAAACACCACCCATAGCCATGTGAAAAGACTCAGAGCTCAAAAGTGAGCTGTGCTCTGCTGTTTTTTCCTATTGTGGCTAAAGGATTGAAACTGCTACTTGGCTTTTGGAGATAGGCAAAACCCCCTTGTTCTTCCTTCACCCTGCCCAACTCAGCCCCTCAGCTGGTGATTCAGCCAAATGCTCACACATATGGCAAAAGAGAGTAAAAAATAGAATGGGTTTTCTGGGTCACTTGACTCCAGTTCCGTATCCTGTGATGTTACCAGGTCATAAAGGGACTGTTTGTGAGGATATGGCATATGCCTTCAAAGAAGTATCATTGTTTTAAACAAGCTATTTCTAGAGACAGGCAGCTGTAGAGTTTCTTGCATTAAAGATTAGGGACCTTTTTAAACTTTGCAGTGTGTGTTGTAGTGATAATCAGAATACACATACGTTGTTCTTGTCCAGAACTGCCCTCTATCTGAAACAGCAGTCTGCCTTTTCCTCCCTCCACCTTTCATCCTTCCTTCCACAGTATTTATTCCCTTAGTACATTTCTGGAAAACAACACTCTCCCCTCTAAATGTACACTGAGCCTTTTCCTATATGGAACACAGTTTTCCTGCTGTACCAATCCCTCACTGCATATGTTCTCGTTGGAACCCCTGCTCTGGACATATGCAATCACAGCTGTACATGCTGAAATGAAATAAGCAGTGGTGGCAGTGCAAACCAGCAGCAGCTACTGGGAATAGGTCACACAATAACATTCCCTGATCACATTTACTTCCTTGAAGACTCCCCAACACTGATTGCTCATATTCATCCCCTGTTCTGTTCAAATTCTACTTTTGTTTTCCTTGACTGTTTCCAGCCTAAGCACTTCTCATTTGTAGCAGAAATTCTTGTTACTGGCCCTTCAGGTCATAACCTTGTTCTCTGTGCTATTAAATTTCATTCCATTTGTATTACTCTTGTCCCCAAGGTCAGCGAACCTTTCTGTATGATATCCAGTCATCCTCCCTATTGGCAGCTCGGGTCATCAGATTTCATTAGTGCATTCCTACATTTTTATCTTAAAGGTGCCACTCATCAGTTTAAAGTGAAGTACACAGGGGCTGGTGTTTGCAGAGGCCTTGATCAGGGGATTGTAGCACGTGGAGAATTTGAAGCTTTAGTGAAGTCTCCTTTCAGCACAGCACTCGTTGAACCAGGACATGGGTGGGAGGGAGTAATTTGCCCATCCTTGCCTCCTTGGCTCATGGCAGTTCTCATATGGGAACTCTCCCTCTTGTTCAGTTCTAGTGTGTGTTAGGGCTTAGGATTTGGACTTCATACGTTTATTGCACACATAAGGAAGCTCTGATACTTTCTTTCTTTCATAAAGAAGGTTTATCTCTAGGTCCAGTTAAATAACATGCTTTTCAATTACCTTTGGAAGGAGATCCTAATAAAAACATATAAATCTTGAGACCACGCTGTTACCTCTGCAATGATTCTGAGGACACTCTTCAGAACAATGAGGGAGATTATTCTCCTTTACCCTTCATCCCAAATTTACTCACTGGACCCACATAAATGGAAAGGTGGGGGAAGTTTAGCTTGGACTAGTAAGTACTTTTGGTTTCTGCCCTTCAAACCTACAGAAATTCTGTTTCCTTTCTGAGTGACAAGCTTTTGAACTCAGAGTAATCAAAGTGTTTTCTTGGGGTGTTTTCAGCCTAGTAATGAGGTAGAATTGCATGAGTCCTTCCCACTACCATCACAGAAACACTCAGTTGCAGGATAAACTGAGAGATGTACTGTGGTTAAATGGTAATTAAAAAGGAAAGAGGCCCAACAATGTTTTTTTTATCAGCTTAATTAATTTCAGACTTGTTTTGGATTAAGTTTGAATATAAATACTTCCTGAAGTTTAAAAAAGAGTCATGGAGACTCCGTCTAATCTGCTGAACTAGTGATTGCTCTTTGTTTTTCAGCTGAAGAGAGGAAGACACCCAGTGAATCTAACAGTCCTTCTTCATCTTCGCTGTCAGCACTGAGTGACTCTGCCAACAGTAAAGAAGATGCAGATATAACCCCCAAAAACAAGGGGTCAAACAACCTGCTGGTCATTTCTGTAGTGCCTGGTAGTCAGACCTCAGTGAACACTGAAGAGAAGTCAGAGAAAGGTAAAAAATTTGTTTAACAAACACAAACTCTCACTCTCTATGCAGTCAGCCTGGCCACAGTGTAAGGACTAAGTTTTCCTGTTCTATTTTTCAGTCTTTGAATGTGTTTTCTGTAACTTTGTCTGCAAAACAAAAAATATGTTTGAGCGTCACCTGCAAATCCACCTGATCACACGGATGTTCGAGTGTGACGTGTGCCACAAGTTCATGAAGACACCTGAGCAATTGCTGGAGCACAAGAAATGCCACACTGTCCCCACCGGTGGGCTCAAGTAAGGAAAGCAAGTACACCAACTTTTACTGTGTTAAGCACCTTAATACTGTGGGCATAGGACAAAAGGAGGTCAGTCAGAAAGGGTTGGTTTACTAACAATCCAGATTTGGGGCTTCCTTGTATTTAGATGAGCCAAGGCTTCTCCTTGAGGCTTGCAAAGTTACAGCAGATTGCTAAGCTAGCAGTAGAGGAATTGTAACAAACTGTGGTCCTTTGCCCATTCAAGTCAAAGAGGGGTGATGTGAGGGGAAAAAAGCGGGGAGTCATGTGACGGGTCCTACAGAAAATGAGGCAGTACTGCAAAGAGCTTTTGGCAGAATAAGGGGTTTTTCCAAGGCATCAGAGCAAAAATAAGTACCCAGCACAGGCTCTGTTTTGCCCCTGGCTCAAAGAAACTAAATCCTGTACAGCATCTCTAGTGAGGTATGAAGTTACAACCTTAAAGGTTATAGCCTTTGTATGCTCAAATCCAAAGTCTCCGAGAATGAATAATTTGGATGCTTTCTGCTTTGTTTGCATGCCCCACAACAATCACTGTTGTATAAATTAACATGTAAAGAATAATACAGTCTTGTAAGATAAAAGCTCTTCGGTTTTGGCTGTGGTGGTGTCCTTGAAGGTCTTTTGGTGCAGAGCAGTGAACACTCTAGAGAATGAGTGTGCCCTTATTGTCACAGTCAGACCCCTGAGGGAAGGAGGGGCTGCTGGGGCCATATGCTTGCTCTCTGGGTGATGTTAGCAAAGAGGCACGTCCCTGGTCTCTGCCTGGTCCAGCTGCTGCAGGAAAGAAGGCTGGAACCACTTGGAGCCCAGCTAGGGTTCAGCACAGGGCTCCCAGCCTCTGCTGCTCTTGCTGAGCAGATGATGTTGTTGGTGCGTGGTGCTGGGACGTGAGGAGCGCGCCACATTCAGCTTTACCACGAGCAGCTCCCTCGGTTTGCGCTGCAGCTTTGGAGAATTGGTCCTGTTTGCCAGGCAGCCTCTGGTCTCCAGCTCAGTAGTTCCACAGACTGGGATCTGTGGTGCCTTGAGATGAGAGGACTGAATGTGGGAAGAAGACCAGGCTGAGAAACAAGCAGTGTGTCAGAAGGACGGGATGTCTGCCTTGGACATACAGACCAGTTGTCTAATGCACGTTTGGTTTAAGCTGTGTAAAATCTGTTCTATTTACCAAGGAAAAACCATGACAGTTGTATGACTCAGGTCTTCCCGACAGAATGGGTTTCTCTGTCTATATTCCTGCCCAACTCAAGTAATAATTAGGTACCTTGAAAGCTGCATCTAAGAAAAAGCTCTGATTTATTTTTTTTTAAGGCATCCAGAAGAGCCTGAAGAGATCTAAGTAAATTGTATTTTTCTGTCTCCTGTTTGCTGTGGGGGAAGAGAAAAAAAACATGATTCTTCCAGCTCCAGGTCAAAATCTGAGATTCTGATCCAGAGAGCACCCAGCCCAGGAGAGGTATGTGTGCATTGACAGCCAAGTCTTCTGGTGAAAGAGATAATCACATTAGAAGCCTCAGTGACAGGCTCCCTCTCTGGATCAGAGTACTTGATGTGCATCAGGAAATGTGTCCAGGTGTTTTAGTATCTCTCTGTTATTACTTACTTTCCACAAAAATCTCTTGATTAACTTGTAGAATAATATTATACCTGTACGTGCAACCAGATGTAGCAAGGAAAACACGAATAGGGGGAGAGAGAATCTCAGCTTAGAAATTGTCCAAAATGCCAGAACACAATTAGCAGACCTGCCAAACAGTGAATGCAGATGTGTGGCAGCTAGGGATGTTGGAAGATAGTAGCCAGCTGCCTTAGTTGTAAGTTTTTATCCAGCCCTGCTCTCCGAGCTCAGCAGTTCCATGTGGAAGGTGGAGCACAGCAGAGATCCCTGGCAGGGAGCTGTCCCCACCAACTTCCTCTCCGCTGCACCAGGCAACAGTGGGTGTGCTTTGGGTTTGGTGGGTGGCCAGGCTTGTTCAGCGTGCAGCTCAGGCTTCTTTCCAAGCTTTCATGAGTCCCTCCTCTACCCTTCTCGGCCCCTCCTGGCTCAGGAACTGGGGTGAGGCCCTTTGCCATGTCCACCCCAGGCCGGATGCTTGCTGCTGTGAGGAAGCAGAACCCACATCCTGTTCCTACACAGAAGCAATTCCTGCCACGGCAGAGGTGGCTGTAGGCAAGCACTGCCAAGCACACGCCCCTTTCAGCATGGCCAGCTCATCTCCCAGAAACAGGAGTCCCTACAAATCATCCTAGCAGCCTGGCTTTCAGCTCCTGCTAGCAGGATACCCAGCAAGCTTATTGTTCAAGGTCACATGAAAGGGAATTCCTAAGCTTTTGCTGTACGTATGGTATTACAAGTTTATTCCATCTTTACTTAAACAGCTGTTTTCATACTCATCTGTAAACACTCACTTTAAACCACTTCTTAATGGAAAAAATGGCCAAAGTGACTTCGTGCAAACACTAGGAATCGTTACACAAAGTACCTGTGCATCAGTCACCCACCCTGCACTCCCCGGCCTGCTTGGGGGAAGACCCCATCAAGGTAAGCCAGAAGGTTAAAGGGATGTTCCTTCTGAGTGAATCAGTGTTTTCCTAGGAATACCATTAAATGGGCAAACCTCCTCTAAGCAGAGATGTGTCAAGGTGAACCAAACATTGGAAAGAGGCTTCCCAGGGAGAACTGAGTGCCTTTTCCTCCTCCTTAGTAGGTCAGAAAGGGGCTGAGTGCCAGGGCTGAAGCAGGAATGCAGGTCTGCCAGCTGAGTGACTCCTCTTTTCTTTGTCCCTGCCCTTCCTTGCTGTGTTGCCAGGTGCCCGTTCTGCATCTACTCCACGAACCGCCCCGCAGCCATGGAGTGCCACCTGAAGACTCACTACAAGATGGAGTACAAGTGTCGGATCTGCCAGACAGTGAAAGCCAACCAGCTGGAGCTGGAGATGCACATCCGAGAGCACCGCCTTGGCAACCATTACAAGTGTGACCAGTGTGGCTACCTGTCCAAGACGGCCAACAAGCTGATCGAGCACGTGCGTGTCCACACCGGCGAGCGCCCTTTTCACTGTGACCAGTGCAGCTACAGCTGCAAACGCAAAGACAATCTCAACTTGCACAAGAAACTGAAGCACGCTCCACGCCAGACCTTCAGCTGCGACGAGTGCCTGTTCAAGACTACCCACCCCTTCGTCTTCAGCCGCCACGTGAAGAAGCACCAGAATGGGGACTGCTCCGAAGAGGAGAAGAAGGGCCAGTATTCCACCTCCAAGGAAGCCAGTCCGCTCCTACCAGTGAGCAGCTCCAGGAACCTCCTGTCACCCCTCTCAGTTATGTCTGCCTCCCAGGCTCTGCAAACAGTAGCTATGTCAGCTGCACATGGCAGCGGGGCAGAGCCGAACCTGGCGGTGAAAGCCTTGGCCATCAACGGCACTTCCCTGTGCTTTGATAAATACTGGAACTCAGAGTTTGCCCACCTTATTCCTTTAACAATGTTTTTCCCCAAAAACCACTACGATCTCACATTCCATCCACCCAGACCTCAGACTGCACCGGGAGGTGCCTCTTCACCTAAACACTCCTTCCTTGCCTACCTTGGACTAACAGAAAGGGCAGAAACTGTCTGAGGGCAGTTGCATTCTGTACCAAAAATCCCCCAACAAACCCAGCAGGTTATACATTGCTGCAAAGCGTAGCCCCAGAGGTAACGAACACTTGTACTATATCATTAGTAAGGTTTAGCAAATGGCTCTGTGTGTATACTTATTGCATTGACATGAAAGCTGCTTTATTAAATCTCCAAGAGGTGACCTACTGCATACTTCTACCTTCAGAGGCATGTTCCCAGTACTCTTATCTAAGAAACTATTTTGTCTTGTTAAGCTGAAAAAAAAAAAAAAAGAGTGTCCTTATTGGCAATCAGCACTTGTAAGATGACATATTGATGCATATTTTATATTTTATTTTTGGGCTTTGTGAGCGTGCAGGTGTGTGGAAGAGAGGCTGCCTGTAGTGTGCCATGCCATTGCTTTTGCACATCCCTTGGACTGGCTTTATTTAATCATCTTTCTTTTCCCCTCTTCACACACTACCTTCCCCCCTGCCTCCCTCTGAACTGTGGAGCTGTAGAAGGAGTGATGTTTGGGGTGGGGCAGGGGAGAACTGGTGTATTATTTCAGTGCTGTTTGCAGCTTCCTTTACTTCTTTGATGCCTTGTGTTCAGTTGTCGAGGCTTGAGGATTTGGGCTAGAACTGGTGAGGGGAAAAAGTTGCTTTCAGCATTGCAGGATGAGAGCATGACAATGAAAAGAGTGTCCACACACACGTGCAATGTGTGCAGCCTACACACCCACACAGCAGGCCCAATTCTCAGCTCTTACACAGGTGTGACAAACACCTGCCTCTGGGCCACAGCATACATCTTTTGTTTTAAAAGGGCATATAAATATTATATATATACTGTATTATGCAGTGGTTACCTTTTAGTTTGCAGGAACAACTTGTATAACTAGAATTCTATGGTGGGGAAAAAATCCAACAAGGGGATTTTAAAAAGGGTATGGATAAATTCTGGGTATAAATACTCAGACTAAAAAAAAAAAGGCAGTTTTGCACAGTGCTTTAGTCTTGCACTAGTTTGTTTCTCACTTGCAAAAAAAAAAAGGAAAAAAAAACGAATTGTGGGCTGAAGTTGATAAGACTGTTTATTTGAAAAGGTACCAGTAACTTCTTTGAAATATAAAGCTATAAAAAGATGCTTTTGGAACCATAAAGTTCTCTTTTATACCCTCAGTATTTCAATTGTACTTGCAAATTTGACAGTCCTCTCGCTCCCCTCCATGTCATCAGTAATACTTTATTCCTTTCTGTTGATGGCAGATAGAGTGTGTCCTGCTAGGAAGCTAACTTTGTACTTATTTAATGCTCCTACTTGTGGTCATTAAAATGACATGTTATATGTAGCACTTTATTGCAGGAAGAAGCAAATGCAGGTTGGTTGTATAACCTTTGTTAATCTCAAAATGCCAAGAGTGATCTTAATGCAAGAGAAGCTAACTGACTGTTAATTGATTTCTGTTCCTTAGACAACTTAGTATGTGGGAAGGAAGATTAGGACTCTGTTTTACAATTGGAAGTATAAAATGTGAAGCATTTCAAAATGATCATGTGACATGCAGGAATGCCTTCATACTGAGTTATTGTTTTCCATGGTGTCTCTTGGATTTGGATCTGGCTGTCTTTTAACCAGCTATTAGAACAGTCTGACCCAGCTTTTGCCACAGTCCCCTCCCTGTCCCTTGGCCAAGCCACTGTAGGAGGTGCCCTGAGTCACATCTTTCATGCTATCTGCCCACCCTGGTGCTGTCCTGAAGGAACTTCCTCTGCAGGTTGTTGAGGGGTGGGGGATCCAACCACCCCTTGTTCATGACAGCAGGAAAGCAACAACCCAGTTCAGGAAGGCACTTCTTGTCCACAAGGGCTCTTAGCCATATGGACAATAGAAATGTAACTCAATCTTCATTAGTTCTTAAATGAAGCTTGTGTAGACTTTCTGGATGCAAAACTTGCATCACTTTAACCTGTTTGCAAGATTTCTACATTTGTTTTGTACTGAGATGGCCAAACATTCTCCACTGTCATGACCAAATTCTTCCTGTTTGTGGAGGACATTCTAATCTGCACACTCCCATTACCACACTGGAAGCTAGTTAGAAGGGGGAAACATCCAAAATCATAGCAGGTTATCATTTGGCATTATTAATTACAGGACAGAGAAGTCTCACCATTTGTTCACATTCCAGCAGACAGTTTTGGTTCTAATGAGCACTTGGCGGTTCTGTCTATGCAGTGAAGAAAACCCACCTGCTCCAGACTGCGTGTAAACTTTGTAAACAACTTACCTAACTCAGGGCCCTGCTCACCGTGCTTTACTCCATCAGAGCTCCTGCTCTCACCTCCCTGGGAGTACAGACAGAACAGCAAACACTGTGTTGGTAAGTACTCAGAGCATAGAATAGTTACTATCTCGACAGCATGAAATCTGCAATCTGTATCCAGCAGCTCTACCAGTTCTGTGAAACACTCCACACATCTCTGACCACAGCACAGCAAACCAAACACTCCCAAATCAAAAAGCTTGTTTTTCACAGCCACCACAGGTAAAGTGCAGCTGCCCAGGAGGAAGAGGGAGGAATGCTGTAACAGCAGGCCCCTGTATCTAAACCTATGGCTGTTTAAATGGGGATGGAACTCCCAAGAATGAGCTGCCCACTTGCAACCGCCACGTGTTTTGACCATGTTCCACTGCACCAGTATCTGACCTGGCAACGTTTAGGGTACCTGGGAAATTTGTTTAGCACTTTGGAAAGGATTAACTCATTCTTTCTGGCAAGGTATAGAAGTTTTCTCTGTAAGGAAAAGTGTGTTAGGAGGTTTTTATTTTTTTAAGATAAAAAAAAATAATAATACACTATTTATCAGAGCTCTTGCATATTAAAATAATTTGTTTGCAGTTCAATACTAAAGACAGGAATGTTCTCCAGAGGTGAATCTACATAATCTCCCTACTGATTAATGACCAACAGTTCTGATAAATTCCCCCCACCATAAAGGTAATTTCATACTGGTTTTCACTATGCATTCTTTAATGAAAGCTGGCGTGTTTTTCCATTCAGTAATTCAGTTAAAGTTCTCAGCACTTTTTTGTCTCTTTTTTTTTTTTTTTTTTTTACTTGTATTATGTTCAAATATCGTTCTGTCAAGGTTTGTGTACATTAATAAAAATTTGTATTGTATAAAGCTTTTTGCATTATAAGGCTGTACAGGGTCATTTTGACAGTAACTGGTATATTTCTTTGCATCTTATGTTGCATTGCCAATTTCTAGTGTATCCAGTTTGGAAGTACAATATACTCTAATTAAAAAGGTTGGCTATATTCTGGTTTCTTTTGGTTTTCCTTCCTCCCTTTTTTTCACCTTAAATATATTTAGCATTGATTTGGAGGGAGGGGGAAAGGAATTCTCCTACAAGACAAGAAGATAACATCTTCCCTTTTTCTTCTTACGGATGATACTGATCTTCAATTTTGAAGCTGAAGAGGAAAGCTCTGGCTCTCACTCCTGATGAAGAAATACAGCAAATAGTCCTAGGACAGCTCCAGGACTTCACTCTGTGGGCTCTGTGCTGGTAGCAACCTTCCAGGTCAGTTCTACAAGGGGGATAATTCCTCTTCTGTGCACTCTGCTCAGTCATGCATTTCAAAAAAATCAGATCCTTATTGCAGTAAGTTAACCAAGACTCTCCCTTTTCTTCCTGCGGGAAAAGCCCATTCTTTATTCCCATCACTTCTTTGGTGCAGTGTGCACAGCCCTCGTGTGCAGCACCTCTTGGCTGGGAGTTCTCTTACCACCGCATCTGTTGGTCAGAAGGTGATTTGTGTGCACCTGCTAAGATTCAGCTTGTTTACCTTTTCCTTCATGGGTTCTCCTGGAACAGCTCTGATTGTTTACACAGATGCACTTGTTTCTCAGCCCGAGATTGTTGTGTTACCGAGCCTTTCATACCGGGATTGTTTTCAGGTGGGAACCTGCAAATTGCTTAACTGCACTTAGAAGAGGTGACAGGCTGGCTATGAATTGAAGAGAGCAGGCCTGATTTTATATTTTTATTTATTTATAATTCCTCTACCTGTCACAACGTCCCCCCCCTTTTTATTAATTTAAAAAAGCTCATGTGTTCTGATGTTAAAACAATTTGCATCTTACTAAGGCTGTTACTGGTTATCTGTTAGATATGGGACAAGATTCATAGAAACCGATTACAATCAGCAGAACTGATTAAATGCAGTCGTGTCACTGACACAGGGGCTCGCAGCATGAGGAAAATATAATGTGGAATGTCTCTAGGGGAAACTGAGATCACTGAGCATTGTTTGAAAGTCCGAATAGCTGAGACTCGGGAGAAAGTCCGGGAGCTGGAAATGTTGGTCTTTGACACCACTGAAGGACTCTCTGGGAGGCTGGAGCAGGGAACGGCTGAGGAAGGTGAGCAGGAACACTCTGCCAGGAGGGTGCCAGAAGGCTTTTGGTGACAAGTGTCCCCTGTAAGGCTCCAGACACTGCTCTGGCACTGCTTTTGTTCTTCTTGGGGTTCCGAAGGCGGGGCGGTGCTGAAGTCATTTCTCTTCTCACTGGGCCTCATTTTCTGAGGCAATTGAGAAGTGATCAAATGAAGAGACTTTTAGCCTGCTGCTGATAAAAACACATGCCTCTCTTCTCTTTAAGGTAATGAGCCAATTAGGCTTTGCTGTTGTACACTCAACTGGGATTTAGATTTAATGATCTTTTTTCCAAATTTTTAATGTAAATTGCATAATTCAAAATGATTTGTTGTCTTAATCTTTAAATGTACATATTGCATTATTTGAATGTTCTTAAGGTGTTAAATTCCCCTTCTTTTTGTTGGATTGTTTTGGGGGGTTTTTTGTGACATACATGTCTTTTGCTATGAGTATAAAGGGAACATCAAACCAGAAAAATGTACGTAGTGAAACCAGAACCTTAGAGCAACCAGGAATACGTAAATGCAACAATCAGGAGTATTTCAGATAACAGATGTGTTATCTCTCCATGTAGATAACAGGTATCTATACAAAACATTCCTGTATCTGTAACAGTAAAAATGAAACAAAAGAAAACACTGAACAGCTTAGTACTAAAGCTATAATCACTCAGACTGAATAACACTCAAACCTGGTCTAAACTATTTTGACAGCAGTAAAGCTGAACAAAGTGAACCCACCAGAACTCTGCCCTAAAGGGAGAGTTCTATAAAACTGGAATAAAACATTGCTAAAGTTAATAATATTGAAACTTAGCAGACATGAACTTCACAAAATTAACTTAATAGTACTTAGCCTTGCTCAACTTAACAGAAGGTAAAAGCTCATTATATTATTGGACCTTAACATAAGTGCAAATCAGCACCTTTAAAGGTTACAGCTACGACAAGAGAGAGGTGCCTTATTGTGCTGTTAGTAACACAGAAAGGAAATGAAAAAGCGAACAATCCCTAAGAGAAATGACAGCAGGATGGTGTACTGGAGGGATAAAAGTCGCAACAAACATATCAAACTTGTAAGTAACTTAGTTATGAGAAAAACCCATGGCAGCTGCAAATTTCACAGAAACAAAGTTAGTAAGACTTTTTAGAGTGTGGTATTACTGAAAAAAAATTAATAAGGTGTAATTTGGCAAACTGCTGGACAGCTGAGTAGCTTCTCGCGATTGTATTTAGTGTAATTTCATCTGGGAAATTTGTTAACATCCTTGTTAAAGAAATCAGACTGTTGGAATCTTTGACAGGTAATAAGGCACTGCATTTACTGCTTTCTATCTCTCCAGCAGCCGTAAAACTGTAAACAATTAGAATTCAGTCAGAAAACTAAAATAACTTTAAAAACCCCGTATCGACACGTTTCCAAGGCATACAAACACAGCAGGTAAAGCTTCATTAAACAGAGGTAGTCAGGATCCACTCGGCGCTGGAGCGGGGCGAGGGGGCTGTGCTGCCCGCAGGGAAAAAGGAGGGGGCGCGGCAAGAGAAAGAGAACTCGGGCCGCTGCCACCTGGCAGCCGCCGCGGGGAAAGGGAACAGCGCCCGCCGCCGTGTTGTGCTCACAGCCGCAGGGATGAGATCCTGAGCTCTGCAGTGCCCGGGCAGCGGGGGCGGTGGGAGCCCTGCGGACCCGGCCCGGGCTGCTGCATCCCCGCCTGCCCCAAACACCCGCGGGAGAAAGGCGGAGGGGAAAAGCAGCACAAAAACCCTCTAAAGACCGCACGTAGCAGAAGGGGGAACCCCCGAGATCAAATAGAGAGAAGGTTAAAAAGGCTCAAAGCGCTTGTGGCTCCCAGCTCCCGCCGCTGGCCCGGCAGAGCCGCCGGGGCTGTTGGAAAGCCCGCGCAGAGCCCGGCCGGGAGCGGCATTGGAGCCGCCAGCTCCGGGGAGCAGCCGTCAGCAGGAAATGCGCTCCGGTGTCCGCAGAGCTCGCCTTCCGCACGGAGCTGCCGACCGAGCGGGGCTCGGCGCGTTCGGGGGGACAAAACTCACCCGCGCGGAGCCGCCCGGGGACGCCGCGTCCCGCTGGGGCCCTTCGGCAGCGGCGCAGGCCGGCGGGTTCGGGTGCGGCTCGGACCGAGCGCAGCCCCCGGGCGGCTTCTCCGGCCCGCGGAGACTGCGCGGGTTTTACCGCGCTGCGAACTCTCGCTCGGGGCCGTGCCCCGCGGCCCCGCCTGCGCACTTGGGCGCGGATACGCTCCGCGGCTCTTGCGCCGCGCGGTGCCTCCGTCCCCACGGCGGTGCCTCAGTCCCCATTCCGCAGCGCGGCAAATAAATCCATACGGCATAATGTGCAGTGCATAGTGTGAAATTGCTTAATACGCAGAAAGTAATTTGCATAATACTTGCGTAATTTGCATAATAGGCGGTGCGAAATTTGCATAACACTAGGCGCGGCGGGTAATTTGCATAATTCGCGGCAGGTAATTTGAATAATGTGCATTGCATATTTTGAAATGCATAATTCGCGGCTCAGAATTTGCATAATATGGGGCACGAACTCTGCATAATTCGCAGGTCGTAATTTGCATAATGTGCATTGCATATTTAGAAATGCATAACTCGCGGCACGAAATTTGCATAATTCGCGGCGCGTAATTCGCATATCATTACATGTAATTATGTGTAATTATATGCATAATCCGCGGCGCGTATTTTGCATATAATTACACTTAATTATGTGTAATTATATTCATAATTCGCGGGACGTAATTTGCATATCATTACATGTAATTATATGTATAATTCGCGCCGCGTATTTTGCATATCATTACATATAATTATATGCATAATTGGCGCGTAATTTCCATATCATTACACCTAATTATGTGTAATTATATGCATAATTCGCGCCGCGTAATTTGCATATCATTACATGTAATTATATGCATAATTCGCGGCGCATAATTTGCATCTCATTACATGTAATTATATGCATAATTCGCGCCGCGTAATTTGCATATCATTACATGTAATTATATGCATAATTCACGGAGCGTAATTTGCATATAATTACACCTAATTATGTGTAATTATATGCATAATTCGCGGCGCATAATTTGCATATCATTACATGTAATTATATGCATGATTGGCGGCACGTAATTTTCATATCATTACACCTAATTACATGTAATTATATGCATAATTCGCGGCGCATAATTTGCATATCATTACATGTAATCATATGCATAATTCGCGGCGCGTAATTTGCATATCATTACATGTAATTATATGCATAATTCGCGGCGCATAATTTGCATCTCATTACATGTAATGATATGCACAATTGGCGCGTAATTTGCATATCATTACATGTAATTATATGCATAATTCGCGGCGCGTAATTTGCATATCATTACATGTAATTATATGCATAATTCGCGGCGCATAATTTGCATATCATTACATGTAATTATATGCATGATTGGCGGCGCGTAATTTGCATATCATTACACATAATTATGTGTAATTATATGCGTAATTGGCGCGTAATTTGCATATCATTACATGTAATTATATGCATAATTCGCGGTGCATAATTTGCATATCATTACATGTAATTATATGCATAATTCGCGGCGCGTAATTTGCATATCATTACATGTAATTATATGCATAATTGGCGCGTAATTTGCATATCATTACATGTAATTATATGCATAATTCGCGGCGCGTAATTTGCATATCATTACATGTAATTATATGCATAATTCGCGGAGCGTAATTTGCATATAATTACACCTAATTATGTGTAATTATATGCATAATTCGCGGCGCGTAATTTGCATATCATTACATGTAATTATATGCATAATTGGCGCGTAATTTGCATATCATTACACCTAATTACATGTAATTATATGCATAATTCGCGGCGCATAATTTGCATATCATGACATGTAATTATATGCATAATTCGCGGCGCATAATTTGCATATCATTACATGTAATTATATGCATAATTCGCGGCGCGTAATTTGCATATCATTACATGTAATTATATGCATAATTCGCGGCGCATAATTTGCATATCGTTAAACCTAATTACATGTTATTATATGCATAATTCGCGGCGCATAATTTGCATATCATTACATGTAATTATATGCATAATTCGCGGGGCATAATTTGCATATCATTACATGTAATTATATGCATAATTGGCGCG
This sequence comes from Phylloscopus whistleri, assembly GCA_017589585.1. Classification (NCBI taxonomy): domain Eukaryota; kingdom Metazoa; phylum Chordata; class Aves; order Passeriformes; family Phylloscopidae; genus Phylloscopus; species Phylloscopus whistleri. The sequence continues at coordinate 1,657,677 of JADMLD010000108.1, read as the reverse complement.
TAATTTGCATATCGTTACATGTAATTATATGCATAATTCGCGGCGCGTAATTTGCATATCATTACATGTAATTATATGCATAATTGGCGCGTAATTTGCATATCGTTACATGTAATTATATGCATAATTCGCGGCGCGTAATTTGCATATCATTACATGTAATTATATGCATAATTCGCGGCGCGTAATTTGCATAGCATTACATGTAATTATATGCATAATTCGCGGCGCGTAATTTGCATATAATTACACCTAATTATGTGTAATTATATGCATAATTCGCAGCGCATAATTTGCATATCAGTACATGTAATTATATGCATAATTCGCGGCGCGTAATTTGCATATCATTACACGTAATTATATTCATAATTCGCGGCGCGTAATTTGCATAATGCCCGTCACGTAAATTGCATAATACGCGGAGCACTTTTTGTATTTCCATAATTTTTATAATACGCGGCGCGGCGCGTAATTTGCATATTCCGCGCCGCGCGTTTTCATGATCACAGACTTCTCGGTGCGTATTTCCCTGCTACGCGCTGCATATTTACATAATTGCACACTCCGTGCCGCGGCGGCGCGTTCCTTGCGCGGAGCGGCTCTGCCGCTCTCTCAGTGGCCGCAACGCATTTCCCTCCGTGCTCCCTCCCCCCGGGCGGCGCCTTCCGGGAGCTCTGTGTGTTCCCTGTGTGTGTTTCTCTGTTTCTGTGTGTGTTTGTGTGTTCCCCTGTGTGTGTTTCTCTGTGTGTGTTTGTTTGTTCCCGTGTGTGTTTCTCTGTGTGTATTTCTCTGTTTCCGTGCGTGTTTCTCTGTTCCCGTGCGCTCCCCGTGCGTTCCCCGCCCTCTCCCCGCTCGGCTCCCGCTCCGCCCGCCGCTCCTTGTCTCCGTGTGTTTTGCGCCGGCTGGAGCTGCAGCCGGAGCCCTTCGCTCCTTTGTGTGTTCGCCGCTTGGATTTCCTTTCGCCGCGGGCTCTTCGTTCGCGGCTTTGGGGATTCCGTCTCCGGAGTCCCGGCTCAGCCCCGCCCCCTTTTCCGCGGCGGCCTCGGCCGTCGCCTCCCGCGATGTCACAGCTGATGCTTAAGCAGTAGTTTGGTGGAGTTGCTCTTGCTTGGAAATAGCCCGAATGAAATCAGGGAAATGTCCTTAAAGATGAGCTAAGCTGTGACTGGAAGAACACAGTGCACTAAAGCATGGTCATGAAAGTATTTTTTTTTATTGTAAAAATATGGTCTACTCGTTTTATCAGCATTTTAGAAAAACCTGGGTTTTAAACAGAGATTATTGGAATAATTAAAATGCACAGAGGACACTAAAGAAGGAAACCCTAAAAGCAGACAAATTTCCAAGAAGCAAATTGACTCCACTGAACAAGAAAGAGATACTCAACATCCTAAAAGGAAGTTAGCCTAAAACACTAACCAAAGAAAGAAAATAATCTGGGTGCTCATTAGGTGAGAATTACCCTCAGATATATTGTTAACATTAAATAGATGTGGACTGCCTTTTTCTCTCAGTCAGGGCAATGTTAATGTCATTAAAAAACTGAAAAAAAACCTTCTCACAGTTATTTCCACTGAGGTGTGGATACAAATTTTCAGGGCCTTTATCAGTACCTTGTACATCCTGCTGGGTGTTGGAATACACTGCTCCTCTTCTGCTGCTGCCTCCTTAGCTGAAGGAAAAGCTTTCACACAGGGTTGGTAAGTCACGGTGTCTCTCAGGAAGATGTGGTGTCTCTCTCTCTTTTCCCACCCACGCTGTATCTGTAACAGAAAATAGACAGTGAGACTCTCTGGGGAGTTTTTTGCACTAGACATCAATAGTCATCCTAGCAATTCAAAGGCAATCATGCAGATCATGCCCAGAGCAGCTGTGCATGCCCCATCCCAGTAAATGTTCCAGGCAGTCTGGGCCACTGGAAGGTGTCCCTGTTCATGGCAGGAGGGTTGGAACGAGATGCCTTTAAGGTCCCTTCCAGTGCAAACCCTTCTGTGATTCTATGAAGAACTAAGTGGCTTAATTGTTTAAATAAGTTCTAAATCACCACAACCAGACTGCAGAATTACTTAAAATAAGCTGGGAGGGGCCGGAATTACCTTACCTGAATTATCCTGACTGCCTAAGTAGCCAGCCAGCAGTTAAGTGCAAGTCTTGTAGAAACTCCAGCCCTTGAGTCATTTGTAATAAGCTTTTGCTTAAAAGCTCAGGCCCAGTCTCAGCCAAAACATAAAGTGCCTGCAATCATCCCCTGAAGCTTTATTCTGACAGCAAACCCTGTGTGCACCCAGACAGGGTATCGGTGTGACATGCTGAGATGTGATAAGGAGTGCCTGCCCTTTGCAGCAGGTGTAGACCTGTATGATTTTAATCAATTAACTCAACTTTCTCTAGTCTGTGTTTTTTTCCAATGATGTCCCAATATCCACATGTGATTACAGAAAACAGCTCCAGTTTGTGTACTACGCTTTCAGCAAAACTAAAAGTGTCCTGTTTGCATTCTGAGTCTATGTACATTTTTAATAGATGTTAAAAAAATAAAATTGGCATTTTTTTTCAAGTAGTTACTTCTTACAATCCTACATGTGCCATAAGCCATCATGAGCCCAGCAGAACAAGGCTTTAGGAGGGAACTGGAGGGGGGGACAAAAAACCAAACCAAAACAACAAACCTACAATTTTCTATAACACTTCACTGTCAAGAGGGCTTCTCTGCAGTGGAGGGGATAGCAGCATCTATGCACAGCTAGGACCTATTTTAAGGTCCTTGTTGTGTTAAAAACACATCAGCTATGCCCCTAACAGACAGACATCTGCATTATATCATCCCCCATCTTACCTGCTGCTGATTGGCCCCCTTGCTGACAAGTCCCAGCAGCGAGGTTAAGTGCTGGCTGTAAAAGCAGTGCAGCCTCCTGCCCGAGGGGTCAGAGCTCAGGCTGGAGCCTGCATGGCCTCCTTTCCCTGCTGTCTGTTTTCTGGGAGCTCGTAAAACACCAGGGCAGTCACTGCTGCCTGGAGCCTGCCAGCCACCACAGTGCCTGTGGAGCTGCAGCAAATGGAACCTCATCTCCCCAGCACGGAGCACTCAAGGAGTCTGCAGAGGAAAAAGGCATCTTCTCTTGCTCCAAAGGTTTAAAAACTCCCTGAGATGCAATTTAGAAGTCCCTGAACTGACAGCTAACCCTGAACATGGGGCAGCCAACGCCTCAGTGTCCAGGAAAAGGGATGGGGGCACACCTTGCCTGAATTCCCAGGTTCCATTTGAACCAAAGGCTGTGAGTTTACCTGGCTGCTGGGCTCCTTGCAGAGCTCTTGGGAACATAGCCTAGAAAGCCATCCAGGGGGATGCCAGGAATACATCAGGAATGCAGCTGCTGGGCTTCCACATGGGCACAACACCTGCCTTGGACCAACTTGGCAGGGGCTTGAATTACATATATGACAGGGAAAGGGAAAGGGAAAAAGGGAAAGGAACTTAGAGCTGGAACTGAGGAGTAGCAGGGGTAGGGAAACACACTGACTGGAAATCTCTTTAATTAAAAAAAAGAAAGAAAAAAGAAAAAAGAAAAAAGAAAAAAGAAAAAAGAAAAAAGAAAAAAGAAAAAAGAAAAAAAGAAAAAAAGAAAAAAGAAAAAAGAAAAAAGAAAAAAGAAGAAAGAAAAAAGAAAAAAGAAAAAGCATCCCCCCTCCCAAAAAAAAAACCCCAACAATTGTACAGGAAAAGAGCAGAGCATTAAGTGATAGTTACAGTTAATAGTTACAGCAACACAGCAATGGCAATATTTTTGCAGCCTGTGGCAGTCTATTTCCCTATTTAAAATGGGAAAGGGCTTTCCATGCTTGGTTTTGCTTTGTTTTGGTTTTCTTTGCATTTTTTTTCCATCTCCCTCCACCCTAATCATTATTAAAATCAACATATGGCACAAAAAAAAGTCAACCCCCCCATTGTTTTTGCAGTTTAGGCTATAGTTAATTAAAATATTTCAAGTTTCTAAAGTAGAAGTTCCTCTTCTGTTTGCATTTAGTTCTGCTCTACTTCACTTTTCAGACCTCTACTTTCTATCACATACCTTTCTTTTTCCAGCACTTCTCAGACAGCATTTCACTGGAAGTGTAAACTTTGGATTGTTACTCTTCTGGGAATGTGCCTGTTTAAATAAAGAAGAGAAAAATGTTCTCTCTCTGAGCCCCTAGACCTTCATGCCAATGTTTGCAACACAGCCTAAAGTGACCAAAACCAAAAATAGGCCTTGCTTCCTGGCTGGTCAACAAAGCATCAAATACTTTCTTGATTCTTTCCCTGCTATTAAAGCCTGGAATGTTCATTCACACACCAAACCAAAGAATTTGGTTTTTTAAGAGAATTACCAGGAAGCCAGTTGGGAGGGTCAAAGCCCTAACCAAGGTGCTCACACATGGGTGAGTAGGACTTGGGAGCCACAGATGCATCAATGAACAGGAGCAGGTTTCTCCCAGTTTGCTCTCACTGCCTCAAGCTGCCACAAATTACCACCTGAGCCTGGTCTAGGCGCTGCTCGGGGCTAGAACCAGCCAAACAAATCAAGACAAGCTCTCCATGTCTGGTATTCCTCGATTGCAGGGATTAACACTTCCCTGCTATCCAGCCTCCCAGTACATAGTGTGCAATTGCATTCCAGCACAGTTAGAAGCAGTGCTTATTCTAGCAACAAGAATCCCTGGGTCTTTCTTTCCTGAAACTGAGAAAAACATTTGACAAGGGAAGGGACTAAGTAAAGATAAAGAGTTGCAGGAAAGCTCCTTCCATCAGCAGGGTTCTGAAATAATATGAATACATTGGTGGCTGTCACTCATGCCAGTGACACTTTTTAAATGCACCAGAATAGCTCTATTCACAGGTGTTACCAGAGCAGTGCCCACTTGCACCCTGAATATTGAGTAAGCAAGCATTGAGACTTCATGTTTTTATACTTAGCTCCCTATTTTTAATGGGACTGCATACCCAGAACTTAATGAAAAGATCTAAATATAAACGTCAGCGTGATTTAAAAATATGCACTGCATCTTTTAAGTTGACATTTCAATTAAAAATAAATAAGATCCATTTATGTGGTGATACTGTGATAAGATGGCATCAGTCAAGTTTCATTCCTACTCAAAGTGACAGATTTCTCTAAGTCAGAGCCAGGAAATTCAGTCCTCCAGCAACTCCAACCAGGAAAATAGAACTAAGGGTGAATTTGGGCACTTCACAAAAATTAGGGTATCATGTTTCAAGGATAAATGTATTTCACAGAATCCTATAATCATTAAGGTTAGAAAAGACCTCCAAGGCCCTCCTTTTGTTAATAATGAATTTATTAAGACTTTTTTTTATTATCTTTCACAGGGAAGGTCAGATTGAATTGCAGCTGAACTTTCACCTTTCTAATTTTCTCTCTACATAACCTAATGACATCCTTGTACTTTTGTCCTGAGTTTCCTGCCCCTTTTTCCAAATGTCAGAAATTCTTTTTCTTCCCTGAGTTCACCAAAAGCTCCCTATTCAGCCAGGCCAGTCTTCCTCCCCATCTTCCCACTGTTACTATCCTGTGGCTAGTCTATTAAAACTAAGATTGCACTCAATTTTTGTATTTGCCATTCAGCCCAAGTCACAAGAGTGTTGTCATCAATTTTTTCTGTCACCTAATCAATAGCTCGTTAAGATCCAGGCTCTCATTTGGTGGTAGGTTTCAAGAATCCTCCATATTTAGAGAGCCAAAAGAAAACAGATGGGGTATGGTTTTGTACTGTTCAGAAAATCTGTTTCCCATTGAACTTTTTTAGGTTTTTGGGCTAGTCTAAGAGAGGAACTCAGACAATTCAATAGTAGTGGCCAGATATAAATAAAAAGATCACTCAAAACTGTCACTGGCAGCCAAGAGGCCAGGACTCTGAAATGTCTAGTGGGAATGTTTCCTAACCTGCCAGAAGCTTGCATGGTTCAAAGCTTGCTCTTGGCACTGCCAAATGACCAGGGACTATCTCCTCCCGTGTCATCTGCCAGTTCATGACAGGTCAAAAACTCAGAAGAAATCCCTTAGCTCTGCAGCTCATTCTAGAAACCCCCCAAAGCCTGGCTACTAACCTCTGACTCCTCTGGGATCTGCTCTCTGTACACATGTTGACGCTGGATTCATGGTGCAAACACTGAAAGCCAGAGAACTTCTACCACAGCAGAAGGGCACATACCTGGTCTGCTCTTGCTCTACTCTTGCAGAGAGTGGAGGGCTTGTTGTAACAAGTTGCAGTGTCATAGGAAACTCAGATCAATTATTTTGCTTCCAGTGTAAGACTGCCAAGTTCCTCACATCATCTCATCACAAGCTTTCTGACAAGGGACTTGCTGAAGACTCCTTTCCTGTAAACAAAAAAGGGAAAAGCACTTACCCAAGAACACAATTAATATTGTCAGCTGTCTTGGTTTGCAAAAACAGGTATCTGCCAGGGAAAGCTGGAGTTTCCCTTAGAATAGAAAATGTAAGCTCCTCACCACCCGCCAAATTATAATTTTGTAATTAAGGGCTTTCGGGCAAAGATTTGGGAATAGGAATAACAGTTCTTTACTAGGAATATTAACAGTACAAATGTAGTAGAAATCAAAACCACCCAACCAAACAAGCAAACAAATAAACAAGCAATCCTGGAAAACCCTGACAGAGTCAGAGCTACAACCTGACACCCTGTTGGTCAGGGTGTTGGAAGCAGTCCATAAGTGAGTCCTCCTGGAGTGGCAGATTTTGTTCTGTTGAAGTAGAGATGATCCTGTAGAAAAGGGTCCAGTGATGGTGAGAAGGGTCCAGTGATGGTGAGAAGGGGTCCAGTCTTCCTCCGGTGATCGGGTGAAGCCAGAGAGCTTCGTGTTCCTGAGTCCCAGTTTTATCCAGGTAGGAATGGTTGGCTCCCCCCACTGGGTGGAGCATCTCACAATAGGATGATGGAATGTGGATGTACTATCTTGGGGAGGGTAGGGGTGTCTTAATGGCCCATTAGCAGAAGATATCCCCCTGAAGGTAGGACAGGCAGTGAAAGAGATAAGAAACACTGCCCTACCTGGTTTAACAGTTGGGCCATTATCAAAAGGCACCCGCCCCCCTCCTTCCAGAGTTACAAAAGATAAAGGGGAACAACTCCCCAACTGCTTTCAGCAGATGAAATAGAATACACATTTTAGGTTCCATAACCCAAGACATCAGCCAAGCCAAGTGAAATCTGACATCTTACACTGTCCCAAGGATGCATTCAACTTCAGTTCTGATGGTATCCTTGTTTACCCTTTCCCTCCTGGCTGTAAAGAGGACAGCCAGGAAAGAAAGCTACCCTCAAGGAAAGATACCCTCCCACCTCTCTCAAAGGTCTTTGAAAGATCTCCCAGCAAGAGAGAACCCAGGGAAACCTTCCAGCCACAGACAGAGACTGCTGCTAAGTGCAGGGGAAAAGTCTTTGATTCCAGCAGGCAATCTGGGACACTGGGCAGAGGCCTCTCCTCACACCATCCATCTGACCAGCCCAATATACCTTGTGGGGTTCTTGGCAATTAGCACAGTTCCTCTTGCTAATGGACAATCTAGCAAGCCCCAAAGCTCATCCAGTCTTCAGCTCATTCCAGGGAGGACCTGAGATTGGCAATAAAACTCTCCAGGAATGGAGAGGCAGGAGTTGGAGACTCTAATCAAAGACCTCTTGGAGGGTGCTGGAAGTAACCCTTTCTCAGCAGCAAGCTCAATATGGCTGTGCCCTGACAAAGCCTGCAGGTTGTCTGGGACATGAGAGGTGTCAGAAAACAGATGAATGCAGCTTCACTAGGAAATGAGTAATGCATCCTCCATGTCTCATAGGCAGGCCATGAAGACAAGCAACTGGTTTTTTTCTCAATGTATAAGGCATGGGAGTTAACCTCGAGGTACTGCAGTCCAAAATGTGGTTCTTTTTCCCTGATAATGATCAAAGAGAACACTGCAATTGAAACCCACATCCCAAAAAGGTGAAGAGCAGCCAGCCTAACCAACTGCTCAGGGCACCTGCTGCCAATGATTTACCCTCTCCCTTGCACAAATCATGTCAGAAGATGAACACCTCCTTAAAGTAATTCCTCTTCCTCATGCCCTGCCTGCACATCTTGGTCTGTCTGTGCCCATATCACATACACCTTCAACTGTTTAGGATCTCTTTAATTCAAAACATGAATTAACATAATTGCACTAAATGCCACAGTGCAGCAACTTTTTTAACACTTCAAAACCAAGATTTTCTTTTTTTGCAGGAAAAAACTGTAGACAACTCATGTCAGCAGCCAGATTAAAACAAACCAGTCTTTCTGAACAAAAGGTGCTCTTTCTAGAGAGCTGGGCTCATTCATTACCTCCAGATTTAATGGACTGCAGATGCCTCAGCTTTTGGGAAATACAGTTTGACAGTTTGTAGAGGAAGATTGATTTTATTTATACACATCTATAAATAAAGCCAGTCAGATGCATGATATAACTTCAGCATCTCTTGAAGTTAAACAGCCAGGATTTGGGGCAAGGGACCATAGTGTGGATTGTTTTCTAACCCCAGATGAAAAATGCATTTTCCCTCATCTAACAGTGGTGAGGAGGGCTGCATCTGTGAGGTACCTCTGCCAGCACTGCCCTGTCAGGCCAGAAAGGGGTCTGTCAGCTGTGCCAAGCAAGTCACAAGACAGAGATGCAAAGATACAGAGTGGAAAGAAGGGAAAGTGCTTTGCAAGAGTGGGACTTTGCCCTTAGTAATTAAAGGCAGCATGGGTTTCACCCCAGCTCTAGCAGCTTTCCATCTACAGGGAGAAAGAAGGAAAAGGAGCACAATACACAATACGATTCACTGTGGGAATTATACAATACACCTTCATAAGAATCTAAAAGTATGAGCAGAAGGAAGCTTTGAGGAATGGATACTTTTAGCAAGGCCATACCACATAAGAAAAAGATATCCAGGGGAAAAAAAAAAAAAAAAGGTGTTTGTGAGATGATTCAAATGGATTTTAATCTGTTTGGGCTACAGAAAACAGGTTTCCTAACTAAGAGAATGCCTTGAAGGACTTAACCACACAAACAGGCCTCTTCAAAAAAGTTATGCCCTTAAAGCTATTTACACAACAGCTGGGACTCCTGTTTTTCCCAGCCTGCTTCTTCTCCAGTGACAAAACATTTTATATCCTCAGTAGCTCTTGCAAAGCAGTGAAAAAACCCTTGCCAAAAAAAGTCAGAAATGCAGAACCCTGAAGGAAATGAGACCTGAGACAATTGATTTAGGACTCTGCTCACCATTTTTTTCCCCCTGATTCCACGTAGCCCAATACGCTTCTGAAGGGCCATGGAGCAGTTTGACACATTGAGGAGGGGGGAAAAAAGATGGTAACAAGTGGTCGTTCTTTTTACCTCAGCTGTAAATCTGAGCACAACACCCAGGGCACAGCATCAATTCCAAACAAGTGCAGGCAGATATACAACGTGCTGCTTGCCCTGATCAAGCCACAGAGCAGCACAAAAAAAACCCCAGCAAGACATAAAAATACTCAAATCCACTGTAAGCAGGAGTTCAGTTTTAAGGAGGTCTAAACTCTCCTAACTCCAGAAAAACAACACCACTACCTAGACAGAGTAAGCCCACCCACAGAATTCCTATAGCAGATACAAATTTCAGCTGGTAATGTGAGCATTTTTAAGGAGCAGTGTGGGTGCAAGAAGGCTAAAGACTAGGAGAAAGCATATTCAAATCAGCCAAAATAGATTCTTGGATAGGGGCAACATGACAGTTATATCCTGGGGAGTTTTTAGGGAGAACTAAAGAGGCTCTGAGGAAGCACAGGAATGTGAACCATCCAGGAGTTTTATGGTAGGCAATCAAATCACCAGCACCATGATTGCTTTGCTCTAAGTCCAGCCAATCCAGTGATGGACCACAAAATCTGTGGGTTGTTTCATGCCATGCTTGCTGCTTTAATCCTGTGAGTTCTGACAGATTTGTACAAGGGAAGCTGAGGACTGACAGCAACTCCCCGGGCTCCTCAAAAGGATTCATACCATGAAGAACCACAAAACCATGTGATGCCAGAAAATACAAACCACACAGACCTTGAAACCTCCCTTTCTGCCACAAGAACTCGAGCATGCTCCAGACCAGGAGCATGAACTGAGACACTCTAGAGAGATCATTTGTCTCTTTTTTCACAGGATGCTTTACTCGGGTCTCGCTTGAGTTCCCTAGCAGGGAAGGCAGATGTAGTCAATGCTGAAATTATGTATTCATTGGCATTTGCCATGAATCATTTGGCCTCAAACACAAGAAGGGGTTTTTCACCCAGAAAGTGTACTGTTCTTCCTATGTGGCACTGCGTGACTACATCTGGCTGACTTCATCATATGGAAGAATGAAAGCAGGATGCCCAATCAAGTACCAAATATCACTCCAAACCACTGATACCTACAATTCAATCTCTGATCAACCAGTTTCAGTTGTGAAAACTCAACTGTGGTTCAAAAAAACCCAAACCTAAACACACACACACGGGGCGGGGGGGAGTCAACCAAACTTCAAAAACTCTGAATCCACCAGTTAAAGAGATGAATTAGTAAAACAAGAACGAAACAAAACACACCACAATTCAGCACAAACAACAAACTAGACAAAGGCAGGGAACATTGACATTGCTGTTTCAAAGCAGTGACTGTTCTGATGGTACCTCAGAGTGAAACAGAGCAAGCTCTGCAGTGCTCTGACCTCCAGAAGGTCATGTTCACAAGTCAGTGACCGTGAGAGCCAAGCTGGCATTCCCAGTGCCCACAACAATAGATCCAATTACTTCAACCAGCAAGCATTAAAAAGCAAATGCAGCACACACAGCTCACATTGCTCTGTTAATTCAAATACAGATATCCACAGCCATGAAGATGAGAGAGCAGCACCCTTGCAGTCTCTGGGTGCTGTACATGTCCTGCTTAACTTTGCTTATACATTTTGGCTTCCCCATTTCTTTCCCTGGTGTTTCCCTGCTTGGAGACTCTTCACCCAAACTCAAACCATAATGAGACTGAATAAATTGATTCAATACCTATTTGCTTTATGAATTTCATTCTTCTCACAGTGATTCACTGCAATTCTTCAGACTTTGCTAGGGCAAAATATCATTTTGTTCTTCTTTCAATTGCAGATGCATAGATCTGGGTGCTTGGTGAAAAAATAAACTTGTTTCCTACATAGTACTTTTGAATTTGCTGAATAACCTAGCAGGTCAAATAATTCATTTTGAGAAGAAACAAATCCTTCAGTAAGTACACTGCTGAAGCAAAAGAGTTCAAAGGGGGATCAACAGCATTTTATAAAAGGCAAATTGAAATAAAAATCCACAAGATCCAACAATACCTACCAAATATTCCATCCCCAAGGTCATTTGAGGCACAGCTGGGACCAAATCTCAATGAAAACCCCTTCACAAGTATCAGCACACTCTACCTGTCCAACTTTGGGGTTTGCCTGCCTCCCTGGGAGGCCCAGGGCCACCGCCAAACCTGGCAGCCCTGTGGCAAACCTCCCATCCTTGTACCCCAGCTCCTGATTGCCACCAAAACCCTGCATTACCTCTCTGTTCTCCTCAGGCAGACAGAGCTCAGTGGCTTCCAAGGGGCAGAGAAGCTGTGCTGACCTGAAAGGTGAGCTGGATATTGCAGTTTAATGTGGCTGCTTATCAGGAGGCTTTTCATGCCTACTTAGTAAATGTCCCTATTTACTTTAAATAAAACTGTGTTAGAAGAGCTCTCCCCCCTCAAAAAAAAAAAAACCCATCCAGAGTATAGCAGATAAAACTAACAGTGAAAGTGATACTGCTGCAGAAAAATATGATGTAGCCATTTTGGAAGGTTGCTAAATTATGTATTACTAAGGGCAGCACACAGTGACCTATTAATACATCTAGGGCCCTTTGTTGCCCTATTATCAATAACAAACCTTCTGCACTATTTTGGGAAATGACCTTTCTCCACAGCGTGGTGCAGCACGAGCCAGGAACCTCCTGAGCTGTAATTCCAGCTCCACCACTGACTTGCTGCACGGTGAGGGAAAGCTGCTTTAACCTCCCAGGTGCTGTTTCTTTTTCTGCAGAGCTGTAGTGACACTGGCCTCCCTCTCAGCTCCGTGGAGTGCCTTACTGAGTTCAAATATTTGAGCAGAGCTTTGGGGATGCAAAATGCCACATCAGTGTGACACATTGCTGCAGCTGCTTAAGGGTATTAACAGAGCAGAAATTCAGCTGCAGCTGGGAGAACATATTGTGCAGAGCTACAAGATTCTCTTTTCACAGGTGAGAATTTATAGCCACCAGCTTTAGGCTACAAATCACCACCCAGTGACTTGTCAGCGTTTTCAAGCCAGAGTTTCTCTCTCAACTCGAAAGAAAGAAAATCCCAGTGCTTGGTCCCACCTACATGGCAGCAGGATTCTGGGTAATGTTAACAACCCAGAGAATGGTGAAGGATACACCTAAAATAACAGCAAAAGGGACCACAGGATGAGAATTACTGGGATGAGAGGAACACACAGCAGATATTCAGTTTATGCAGCCTGGGACATTTCAAATGTCAAAAAAAAGTTGGGTTATAGGAAGTTTCAGAGATTAAAAAAATAGAGCAGAGAGAGTGGAGACTGTAACAACACCAGCTCTTTCTCTCTCCCTCTCTAAATAAATAAAAGCCACGACCAAATGAAGTCATTCTGAAAACATGAACTATTTCATGTGCATATTTCATTTGCTTTGGCAGAATATTCCCAGGCTTAACACCCTCAAGCTGCAGGAACAGGTGGAAAACACTTAGAAAATACAGGAACGTGCATAGGCATGCAGTAAAAGTATAGGAAGGCTATATTGCCAACTTAGAAAAAAAACCCAAAAAACCCCCCAAAAAACAAACCAGTCACGTAACTCATTTCCAAGGGGCAAAGATCAATTTGTTTTCAACACCTCACTTCTCTCCTGTGTTGTTACAAAAGATACCATCAGTATTTGAGAGCTGTTTAATAACTCTCTTTAATAATGCAACCAACAGTTTCCAAATAAAATTTACTTTGTGGCTTGAAACCCATCCTGCTAGAGGAAATTCCATTTCAATTCCACTGTAACTGACAGCACAACTCAAATTCCTAAATCTGCATCCCTAGTTCTTCAGAAAATGAAGAGAGTTTCACAGCCTGAAAGCCACACCACCATACCCATTATTTACATGAGGAAGCTCCCAGGGTGAGCACTATTCTTCCATCAGGATGATCATCAAACACCCTTTAAAAAATCCTTAACTATTATTTAAAAGCCCTTTGTTTTACAGACAGAGAGCAATACATCTGGCATGTAAGTTTAAGCATGACATGATCCAAGTTTAGAAGGATTAAATTACAGTAGCTATTGAAATCCATGTTTGAATTGAATATTTAGTATGTCTCTACCGACAGGTTTCATTCACTCGCCCTAATTGTGCCCAGAGACTGCTTTTTCGCCTTCTTTAGACTGAACCACGGCCAAATGTTAGCCCTGAGGTGGGCCCGAAGGCTGCCATACAGCACCATCTAAGGGCTCTCCGTAAGTACTGCCGAGGGGATGTATGGAATGAGACCTATGGATCGGCTCCAGCCTCCCGGGCACACACCGGTGTCACCGCAGCAAAACTCCCGGAGCAACTGCTTCCTCTCGGAGTCGCTGCCACTGATTCATCAGGAATCAGCTTGGAAGTTCCCAAGAAGCTGCCTGAGGAATAATTTTCAGAATAACAAGGTTTACCTCTGCCATCAGCAGCAATTTGGTTCTCTCTGTGGCAATCTCTTGGCGTGCAGACAAGGCGGTTTTTTACAAACACTCTGGATTAAGCACAGGAGGAGAAAAATGTTATGGCTTCTAGATTTAGAAACTGAAACACAAGAGTAGCTTTAATTCTATCCAGCCTGTGCAGTATTCAAATCTCTATTTCAGCTTTTCCAGATAAATTTTTTTTCTTTATAATTTATACAAGTCTTGCTCATGAAAATATCTTCTTCTGGAGCGGTTTTGTGATGCAATCTACATAAGGAGATACCACAGGAACCTGAGGATCCACTTAGTCCAGCCTTAATCTCAAGGAACACCCAATAAAGAAAAAAAAAAAAAATTAGGAAAGCAAAAGTATTCAAACTGCTCCACAGAAATGCCCTTGCGTGTTAGATGTTCACTAAGGTTCAATGTTCAAAAATGTTAGATGATAGCTATTCAGACTAGACTAATTTACAGGATCTGTGCTTGTCTCCACAGCAGTGTTTTCTGAGATGAAAGAATTGGCAATGGGCCCAACAAAATTATTTTAATAATCCCAGTTTCCCTCTGAAATTTCCTGTCCCGTTGCATACGAAATTTACCACCCCCAAAATGGAAAACTGACCTGCCTAGCAGGACAAACCTCAGGCAGCCTTTATTCCAGGACCTTATTCCATCACGTGTAGGCACATGCTCCACTGCTGACCTCTCCTGACCTCAGGGTGTGGAGAAGCAGCAGCATTTCTAACATGGAAGGAATTGTGCCTGGTGAAAATGAGTGTCTGGAGCGGTGTCTCCAGCTGAAAGCCACGTGCATCATGCAAGACACGAAACTGGGACTTTCAACACATCATAATTCAAAATAACTGCTTAATGTCAGGACAGAAATAAAGCATTCAGTGGCTTTTAGTCAATCCTAGTGCTGCACAGTGGCCATGCTCTGCTCCATGGCTACAGGTGTGGAAATGACTCCTTCATTTCTAGGAATGTCACAGTCTAATGGATAGTGAAAAGGAAAAGTGAGGGACAATATTTGAATTGAACTCTGAAACATTAATTTTCAAATCTAATCAGTTTCTATTGCCACTGCACACAGAAAGAACCACTCAGGTTGTAAGTGCTGCATTGTAGGGATCATAAACAACAAAAAAGGGGTTTTTACTTTTACTGAAACTGTTTCTAAAAGCTTATTCGTTGGCCAGAGTTCCCTACTTCTCCTGTAAATAACGAGTTAAGAACACAACTTCAGCCTCTTGTTTTGAATCCTGCAGATATCAGATATTAGCAGCTGTTGTTCAGTGAAGACAGACAAACCATACTCACAGCTCAAAATAAAGAAATCCTGTTTGGGTGAACACAATTTGCTCTGTTCATCAAGCAAGGGCACGAAAAGTCATTTCTCTCAGCCACAGATAGCAGTCAGGATTTCCAGGTAGATCATTTTGTTAAGATTCATGCAATATTAAAAAAAAAAACAACAATATTTGCAACATAATTCCCATTTGCTGATGATTCTACTTGATTGAGCTCTGCCAGATACCATGCACTTGCCATGCTTTTGACATGGCATGTAGGGCAGAAGCCAGTTTCTTATGCAGCTGCCTGTTCTGGAATGAGTATCTGATCTATCTGATCTCAATTATGCAATTACAGCAATACTAGTCCTCTGCATGAATTTTACAAGACTGGCATAGCTGAACAGCAGAGTTTCTCTGTAAACTTCAGAAAAGGAGGGACAGCAGAGCATAATAGGCTTGTGAAACACATGCTGACCTTTTAACACATTGACCTGTAGTGCTCTGAAAAGCTACCCATAAACAGAGGGGAGAAGTCAGTGCTGGAGGTGACAGTGTGGAAAGGAGAACACCACCACACTGACAAGGCATTATTTTCCACCTAGTGTCCACGAGCATAAAGGTGGCTCAGGGTAACAACATTTCTGGCAGAAAAAGCATACAAATACTCAGCTGTTTCCTACTCAGATCTCGGTGTAAAAGACAAGCACCTGAGTGAAACAGTAAAAGTTCCTGGTCTAAGCTTCTGATGTCGTAATGCACATTAATTGTTGCAGCTTCTGGTGTCACTAAAGAGCTTTTGCCCAGTCAGAATAACAATTTACAGTTTAGAGTTAAGGTGAAACAAACAACTTACTGCTTGCCCTTATTTTACATGCTTTGCCAGACTTGATCAGATATGCACACATTCAGTGCAGACCCTCAATCATTTTCAACCACTTTCCATACCCCTTCTGGTTCCGTTTGTGAAATCCCTTCTAGAAGACATAAACCAGGAAATTCTTAGTGCCCTAATTTCTCTTTCCTCTATGGATTATTCTGCCTACTTTGAAGTACCAGGAAAGCTTCTCTAAATAAGAACAGACCTTACTGTGATGGCTGAAGTCTTTCTCCTTCCATGAGAGGAGGGTCTGACATCACAGTCTGGGAAGCAGCTTAGCTGCTTTTCCTGAAAAGAGGCAGGATACAGCTTAGTACAGCTGACTTGTCCCTGTATCTCCCATCCTCCATGCCCTCCTAGGACAGTGCCTGCTTTCTTCTAAGATTTGATGAGAGAGAGAAAGAGGAGTAAAGGGCAAAGGTAACCAAGAGGTCAAGAAGAGCTGCTTTCCCTCAGCCGCTGCTAACAAGGCACAGCACAGGAGTTTCACACGGCTTCAGAAACCCTTGTTCTCCGCTGGTGAGCTCCGTCCAAGCCCGGGTTCACCCAGGTCACAGCCAAAGAAAAGGTTGCACTTCTGCTGATCAACGCTGCTAAGCAACAAGTCACAAAAGCCAACATCGCCCTTGTCTTCTGCTGGTTGCAATTAGAGAGCTACAAACAGGATCACAGATCGGGGCCGGGAGAAAACCTTCAGCAGTGCGAGTGTGCACCGCTCCCAGGCACACAGCTCGTGCAGCAACTTCTCATTAGACACACACTCCGCATCCCCAGCCATTGCAGCCTGCACAGGGCAGGTCAGCCCAGGCCTCTGAAGCTGTAATAGCCTTTGGCTTCCCAGGGGTTGTAATCTTTAGGTTGTAGTGGTCACTTTCAATTGAAGGAACAAAGCTGAAATGTTGTCAGCCCCTGATTAACTTCATGAATATTTGAGTCATGTTAAAAAGTGCATAGCTAAAGCTTTTATAGGCTACTCTGCCAGTGCAAGAGATGCAAGAGGAAATGAAGACATAGTTAACACAGAGCAGCAACTCACTTTGCCACAGTATTTTAAGGAAAAAAAACAACAGGAATCTTATCATGAATTCTGAAAGGTGAAGCTTTTAACTTGTGACAAGTAAGCAATCTTTTACTCAAACTACAAGAACTTCTGGCTATTCCCCACTGAGAGCACAGTTACAAACCAACCCACCTAGTGCCAAAGGACAAGTGTCACATGCAACATACAAATCCAAAAGAAACGAATGGGAGTTTAATTTATAATTTTTGTAAGCCTCACACAGCAAACACTGCTGGTCATATCATTTTCTGTGGCTTCACAGTGAATTATCCAAGATAATTCTTATGGTCCCACAGGAGGAAAAAGAGAAAAATAAGCATTCTTGCTGCTCCACAATGTACCTTCTCCATACAGCTGTCACGAATGTCAGCTCCTCTTTTCCTTCCTGTGTTCATCAGCTGAACCATCCCTTAGCATGACAGGAGGGACCGGAGTATGTACTCTAATTGCTTATGAGTTTTTAATTTTGAAATTTTTATTCTTAATTTACAAATTCTGCTAATCTTCCATTATGAGGTGGGTGGGCTACTTTTAAATAAGCTGTAAGGAATATGACCGGTGGAGCAGCTGAACTGGTTTTTGGAAGAGGAATCCTGTTGCTAGTCAGTGTGTGCACTGATGATTGTCCAGCTCTTCAGGGGAATACACTAACATTTTCTTAAATACATTCTTTATCAACTTTTGTTCATCTTTCATTAAATTATAAATGTTTTAGAACAGTTCACTAGGAATAGTTACAGAAGCACTAAGCTCTGTAAAAATAGTTACAGAGCACTAAGCTCCTTTTATAACTCATGGAGAATGTTACTTATTGACTGTGCATCCAATGGGGAGCAACAGAGCACTCGGAGAAAAGAAAATAAAGGGGAAATAAGGATGTTTGCACCAGTACAGAGCAAGTCAGTAATTGAATCTTGCCACATTTCCAAAGAAAACTTTAGGAAGGGAACTGTGTACAGTTAAAAAAAAAAAAAAAAGTTGCTCTGTATTCTTTAGCTTTACTCAACTCCCATGCCCCAAAATCTCAAATAGCCAACACATTGCAGATTTCACAAATAAGCAATGTATGTGGGGAGAACAGGGAGGCTGAAGCAGCATGCACAACAGGAAGCAATGCATTTACTGAAGGCAAGGGCAGATTAGATATCAAAGGAAAGTTTTTTATTACTTAAAGCAGGACATTACAACAGAACAGTAGTCAAGAAGGGGTCACTGGGTCCTGTCACTGAAAACAGAGAGATTAGATATGAAAGGAATAAGTCACACCAAGAGCATGAACTTGCTAAGAGCATTTTTTCAACCTTAAGTAACGGTGGCTGTAAATATATGTGGGGCTCAGAGTAAAGACTGTTGAACTGTAACCCTTACACTCTCTGACCTGTTTCAGAGTCCCGGGTAAATCACTTGATCTCACCACGCTTGTTTTTTCCAGCTGTGAAACACCAGCAACATCTATTACACAGGGACCTGGGGAAAAGTTTCACACTTACAGACAACTACAAGACTTTGAAGGAAAAGGCTTTGTGTATCTAAACAGTTTATTCCTTACCTCCCATACTCATTTGTCTAACAGCTTGTCATACCTCCAGCTACAAACTTCATCTTGCTATTGGCTTCTCATGAAGTTAGATTATTTTCCCATAGCTGTGGGTTCAAGTGTTAACATGAGAGCAGCTTGACAACTCCAGAAACTAAGAATATGTCAACATCCTACTCAACAGATTTGTTTACTATCTTTTTTTCAGAAGCCTGTTTACTTGAATAACAATATTTTAATGCGTTTTAGCCAAGTTAATCCCACACAGCTAAAACTGATGAGCTGGATACGTTCTTCCCTGTCTTGGGACACAGTGGATTGTTTAGGGAGTTGCAGCCAACCAGCTGAAGCTCTGCAGTCCTTCTGAAGACAATGCAACTGCCCAGCCCATGAGAACATGAACAGAACTGCACAATTAATTGACAACAGTCAGCAGTTGACTCCAAAACACATCACAGCAAAATTTTACAGGCTGTAAAATAAACTATTTCATTACCACATGGAAGGCTCAGTTTAGTTTGCACAGGACAGCTTTTCAGTTTGGTAGGGAATCACTGAAAAACAAAACAGAGACTCTCATCTACTGTTTAATTTCCAAAGACTCCTTTCAGTCTAAGGCCATTTCTCCATCTACTGAAGCATGAGGCATACCTGAACACATAAAGAAGGCAAATCAGATTTTCATTTAATGCTCTGCTTTAAGAGGAAAATGCAGTTCAAAGAACCTGCTTAAGCCATTGCACTTCTGCTAAGAGTTCATTTGTAAATTAACACTACTATAAAAGCAGCAACAAAATGAGAAAATAATGATAGCCCATGGCTAGAGTGGATCAGCAGATCTACATCCAGAAAACAAATACTGAAGAAGCTATAAAACATATTCTGCTTGAGCAGGTGTCATTTAAACAAAGCTGCAGCTTCTGCTTTACTGGCTTGGCAGTTCATGTATAAGAGACAAGGAAAACAGCAGTCCCTGACAGAAGAAGAAGTAATGACCATAATAAGGGTTTGATCTAACAGATAAACATAAATGAGGTCACCTCAAAAACTGCCACCTGAAACAAAGGGACTATCAAAAAGTTGAGAACTCACCGGTTAAAATGCTGCTGCTCCCATTAATTCATTTCCCACCTGTCATTTCTTCTACGAGGTACCATCAAATACAGTCAGTGTTTCAAGCTGAAAGGACTCAAAGGACACAAGATGTTGCTTTTGGTTTGGGGCTCTGTCATACTCAATAGAGGTTGTTTAGATAAAAAAGAAACTGTAAGCACTGCATTTCTCTCACACCTCAGCATGGTCATAACGAAGTCACTGTGCTTCTGCCACTCCATACATTCCTTCAGCTGTTTCTCTGTAACTGATTGAAGCAATCCCAAAGTAGGGATTAAGAAACAGGAACAAGTGGCCAGAGATCAGAAGTTCTGACAATTTAGGTGGTGGAAACTACTAATAGGGACAAGGGGAAGGAAGAGAAAAAAATATTTTGAGGGAAAAAAAAACCAAATGAAAATACACCCCACGAAGGTAAAAAGAGGATTTGAGTAACCCAGTCCACTGCTATACTGGAATTGGATTGCCAGGAGCCAAACAGGTGAAATTGAGCTAAAGTCACCATACCTTTTATGTACAGGTCCAGAACATCAAAACTGTGAAAATCATCATGTCCAATATATTTCTCTAAAAATTAATTTATCTAAGCACCAACAGGCTCACAAATTCTCCTCTTTTACTGGTTTTGCTGCCAGGTCTCTAAAAATCAGTGCTTTTCCACTTTATCCTTCACATTTAGTTGGTACCAGACGAGCTCTGCTTTCTAGATCACGGATCAGGAAAATGCTTTCTCCAGATTTTTCTAAAGGCAAAATAAAAAACAGAAGTGCTTTTGGTTCAAAGTAGTCCTGTCTTCTGCAAGAGATAAAGAAAAAATACCAAACGCACCTGGCCATTTTGTTTGAATCCAAAAATCATAAGTCAGATCAGAAAACAACAAAACATTATTTTTAGAGCCAAATTATTCGAGTATAAAGACATTTGCTATTAAAACATCATGGGTAACATTTTTTCCATCTGATGTCTGCATGTAAAAAAATCTAACTACATTTTGTTTTATAATAAAACACCTATTTTGAAACCCGGATGGTTAAAATTCCCTTCCCCTACTGTACAGTGTGTAAAAACTAACTCCAGTTTCAAAGAGGGACCAAACACCACTTTGTTCTATTTATATGCATACAATTTATTTAAAACTAAGGCTGTGGTCTGGTGCTGTCAGGCAGTCCAGTGCTCTTGCTGTCACTCAAGGTGAGGAAAGAAAATGCAATCCATTCTGGCAACAGCTGCTGCTATATTAGAATGGAAAGCTGCAGTGTCAACTGCTCTGAGATGACCCCACAACTAGAATCAAGCCCTGCACCACCACAAACCTCACTCTCCTGCCCTACCAAACCCAATCATTTCACATGGGCATCCCGTTTTTATCAACAGATCTGTGTGACATGTACAAGTAGAAGATTCGGAAATTTATTTTTTTCCAATTCAGTGTGTAGTGATCTCTTAGTGAATGTTTAGATTTGTCATGATTGCTGCATATCCAGAATCCAACAGAATTCTTTTGCAGAGTACTGGATTCTAGTCATGTCTGCTGCAGTAAAACATCTGAACCCACACATAGCAAAAGTGTATTTAATGTCCATGTTTACAGAAAGCACTTATCAAAAACAGAGTAGGAAACAGTGCTCAGAGACCATCTTTGAACGCCTTCAGCAGCAGGTCTGCTGCCAGCCCAGGAGACAAGACTCCCCTAAGAACTTTTTCTTCCAGAAGTGGGATCTTATCCTTGACTGCCAGGTGACTCCGAAATGCTCCAGCATGTTCTCCTGGATGAGGTTCCACATCCACACCTTCTGCTGCTTCCGCCGTTTGGCGAGCAGCTCGCCGCTGCCGAGCATGAGATCGCGGAACTCGGTCATTTTATCCCACATCTCCGAGATGCCCTCCCCGGTTTTGGCGGAGATGCGCAGGACCTGGGGGATTCAGGGGAATTGTTAAGGCCAAGTCAGCTGCTGGCCTTCAGGCTTCAATGATTGGGTCAGGTAGATTGCGTGGAAATTAAGGAATGTGTGAGGGAAGCTTCCTTCAGTACTCGCTTCATGAGGCTCTAAGCATTTCTGTGCCTTCCCCCCCCACCACTCAAAAATTTGGGATTCCACTTACTAGAGAGCCATACTCTTTGGGATATTTGTCCAGCTGCTTGTTATGAGAATATTACTAAGTCCTTCAGCTAAAAAGTACATTATTGCTCTTTTACTTAAATGCAGAGTTAAGTGCATATTCTGGTAGCTATTCTTTTGCACTTAAAATATACCAGAAACAGGTATTTTGACTATTCTTTTTTTTTTTTTGCCTTTGCTTTCCAGACCAGGAATTAATTTTGCCAATAATGTTCCAGACATCCAACACCATTTTTCAAATTGAACAGCCTGGTACTTTTTTAAAAAAGCTTCTCTCCTTTTCCACTTAAAAAAGAAAGTAATCTCAGTACTAATCCTCAGGCAGCCCAGCTGACTTAAACTCAGCCTTAATGGATCAATTTCAACACCAGGGTAGAACAAGCCCCCTTTACAGACAGTTTGCTTATTTATAAAGGAAGTGAGAGTGTGTGTGTGTGTGTTTATTTTATATACACGTATTAAAAACTAGTACCAAATCTTCTCCTTAAAAATCCACCAAAACCTTTCAGTAGATAAAATACAGCATTAAAACTGAAGACCCACAGGATGAGAATTCCAACTATCCAGCCATTTTCATTATGTGAGAAACAAACAAACAAACAAAAAATTAAAGCAATAAAGGAAACACGTGAACAAAGATAATCACAGGCTTCAGAGTTAAAATGGAGGGAGAAGTACAATAAGGGACCTCTTTAGATGTGCACAGCCTACAAAAAAAGGAAGCAAAAGTTTGCACCACTCCTGATGTCAGTAATAGCTCTGCTGGTGCAGAGATGGTAGCTCAGGGCAGGAGTCCTGGGGAGGAGGACTGGCTTTGCAGTGTTTCATGTGGCACACCTTGAGATCAGAGGTGAGGCACAGACAGCAGCAATCACCTCTCCAGCACGCTGAGACTAAACAACCAACTGCAACCTTCAAAAAGGGCCCAGGGAGACTGGGACAGCTAGATGAGAAGATACCAACCTTAACTCATTCAGTGCATTTTCTGGGGAGGGGGGAAATACAAAAAACAACTCCAAACGCATCACCAAAACCCAAACGAAACCAACCCAGCCCCAAAGAGCCCCACGAAACACAGGGAAGTGCACGAACCTTTGGCCTCCAAACCTTTGAACGCTTGCGAAGCAGCTTCATAGCACTGATGTACTCAGCCTGGATTCTCCGGGCAGGCACAACTAAATCACCATCAGCTTTATTGATAGCAACCAGATCTGCCATCTCAATGATGCCACGCTTGATGCCCTAAACACAATGGGGACAGAAATCAGGAGTACCCAGAGGGGCTGGGACGTGCCCATTCATCACAAAAAGCAGGTCAAAATGCTTTGGTAGTTTCTAGTTTTCTCCCCCAAAAGATATGTAACTAGTAAACATGCCAAAGTTAAGCCACAGAGCATCAAAAGATCACATCCTAATACTTTTAAAATCAAAAAGGGAGATTAACTGTGCAGGAAGTGGATTACACTAAAAATACTTAATAACAACAGTATAATGGATAAAATGCTATTGATATGGACTTTCTGCACAGATACTGCATGCTGAATTTAAGTTTCTCTTTCTAGTCCCAGGTGGTAACCAATAGGAGAAACTGAAAAATACCTGTAATTCATCTCCACCTGCAGGTGGTAGCAGCAATATGAACATATCAACCATGTCAGCCACAGCAAATTCTGACTGGCCCACACCTAAAAAATTAAATTCAGAATTTACCACAAAATTCCAGTCACATTAATGACAGTAATTATGACAGATCCCAGCACTGCTCCATGAACAAATCCCAGCAACAAAACAAAGACAACAGGAAACACAACAAAGACATACAGGACTAGAAAATAAGACAGAATGAGCGTGTTCAACCAGAGATCATGCAGAAGAACAGGGGCAAAATCAAGGCAGGAAGCATGCAATTACCAGCACACCCTTTTTTCATATCACAGCAGGACAACCCAAGCAAACCCTAAGCACATACCTACTGTTTCCACAAGAACAACATCGTAGCCTCCTCCTTCACAGAGCAGGATGGCTTCATTTGTGGTCCTTGTGACACCTCCCAGTGTCCCACTGGTTGGGGATGGCCTGATGTATGCATTCATGTCTCTTGACAGCTCAGTCATCCGAGTTTTGTCACCCAGTAGGGAACCTTAATGTTAAATTATTTCAGAAGTGCAACACAGCTAAATACCCCCTTCCCCTCCCACCCCACCAAAAAATGAGTGAGGAAAGACAGATCTATTGTACAAAGTCAATCAAATAAGAGTATCTTAGTTATAGTTGCTCAAGGCTTAGCTGAGAACTAGGAAACTACTGCCTGGTTCTTCTACTTCTCAGAAGCCAGAAAAGCCTGACAGGCAGACCTTACTGCTACCAAATATAAAGAATTTGTGCTAGGTCAGAATGAATTCTACAGCTCCTGAATGGCTTTTTGAAGCCATACACATCAGGGCACACAGCTGACTCTTGTCTGTTCCTGTCCAAAGGGACAAATCTCTGCATTATGATTCTGACACGCCTTGATGCTGGATGTTTTGTTTTAAGAGAGCTGACACGTGTCCCTGCCTTCCTTCTCCTCAAACTGCAAATCAGATTCAGCGAGATCTACGCACTCCATGCACACTCCAAAAGATGGGAGATGCTCAATTCTTCCAGCTGGGGCAGTCTTGCTGCCACATTTTGCTATTCTACTGATACATCCTGAAGGCATGCACTCAAGAACACACTCTGTCTAGGCTCCACGTCATTGCAATGCTCCAGTTATTTTTTATAAACAGTTGCACACCTCTAACAGCACAGAAGCTGGAAAAATTAATGATGCTGCCTGGCAGCTGCCCTTTAAGAAAAGATCAAAATCAATATTGTATTATTTGCATCAGAGATACCAAGAATCAGGCATGGTCAGCTTGTAATTTCCCTACAGTTTTTTACTGGAGAGTTACAGATCACAGCCTGTCATCAGTAATCCCGCACAACTTCAAAAAAAATTCAAATTTGGAAAAAAAAAAATTGTTAGGCAACACTGAACACTGGAAAAGAGGAAATCTGAAAGACTTACAACATTGATACCGAGTTCCCAATTTTGTACGATATAGGAAAAAAAAATAAAAACTTGACTTATTTTATATTTTACTGTCATAGGCACCAAATTTTCTTCCACTTGACCCAAAGAGATACTTCTGTAGTTGACAAGGTATTAGGAACTTGACTCCAACTTTAATTCACACTCACCACCACTTGTACTAGAAGAAGGGTCTACAGCCAACACAGACACTTTGTGTTTTCTTTCCGTAAGCATTTTCCCAAAGCATTCTATGAAGGTCGATTTTCCAGCACCAGGAGGACCAGACAACCCTTAGTAATCACATTAGGAAGGAAAAAAACATTTTGTTACTTAAATAATACATCTCATGAATACCATCAAGTTGACAACAATTTATACTTTAACACAACATCAAGAAAATAAAAGCCATGCCAAAACAAAACAGGAGTTTGGCAACACAGCAGCACTTCACCACCCCTCATCCTAGTGACACCAACATAACACTGAGTTTATCCACATCTATTTCCACCCCTCCAAATAAAATTACTCATATACTGTATGACTCATCCTTCAGAACTTTCAAAATCCTGGATTTTCAGGGTTTACTACAAAACAAACACTCCAAAGGGAAAAGCAAGCCCCCCTCACCTTGAAGAGCTGTTCTTTCAAAAAAATGAGGCCATTTATTTGCACGTCAGAGCTCACAAACTAAGATTACCACCAAACTTTTCTCACTCCCGTGCCCCAGTTCTTGTTCTTACTACCATTGTACAGACAGGAGAGATGACAGCTGGGCATGGCACATGTTAGCAGTCCATCTCTTTGTAAGGGAAAAATATTTTACAGCTTCCAAGAGAAGCAGGCTCATGTCTCCCTCACCTGAAATGCAGGCTGCTTAACAGAGGGCCACACAACAGGAAGGTGCATGTTTTTCCTTTTGTAGACTAAAAAAGGGATTCTGGAAATGTTCAAGAAAAAACCTTCCTTGGGAAAAGCCAGGTCTGCTTGACTAAGGATCACGTAGGATCTTTCCCTAAGTGATGATAACATCTGCATCAATCTGCAAACTAACTAATGTTTCACCTTATAATGGTTACAAACCCCACCGTGAATAACACACTTCCAAGAAACAATGATAATTCCTAAAGCGTTTTCCAAAGCATTTTTCATCTCAAGCCATAATTCCCCTGGACAACAGAAGTAATCTAGATTGGTTAGAAACCACAAAAAAAATAACAGTCCAAGACCACAAACAACAGTGATAATAAAAGGTGAAGACAGTAATTACATGTAAGCAACTACTAGACAAGACATAAAAGGACTAACCCACTCTAAAGGCAAGTGGCTTTCCTTGGTTTAACTTTT
Source organism: Phylloscopus whistleri (assembly GCA_017589585.1). NCBI lineage: Eukaryota > Metazoa > Chordata > Aves > Passeriformes > Phylloscopidae > Phylloscopus > Phylloscopus whistleri. The sequence continues at coordinate 1,631,460 of JADMLD010000108.1, read as the reverse complement.
CTTGTTCCCTGTGGTAGGATAATACCTTCTGAAGGAGCACCTGGGCTACTTTCTTCTTCCTACTCTGAGTGGATTCTATAAGGGTAATAGCTTCGGCTAAACAGGCTCTCTGACCCTGGATTAGCCCGTGGTAAAGTCTGTCTACAAGTCTCTGCTCCCGGTCAGAAAGTCCCTCTCCTTGCTGCTCGGGGGCTGCTTGCTGGCACAGCTCTCTCCTCAAACCATTTGATGAACAAATCCATTTTGTCTGACAGTGGTGTGCTGCCCCAAGAGACTCGAAGCCCAGGAAATCTGCTCGGGAGGTGAGGTGAAAGTTCACGAAGCAAGTTCTTCTGGAGAAATAACAATGAGGGAATCTCAGTAGCAAAGAGGGGATCTTCATCTTGTTTGGAATTAAGAAGTACCAGAGTTGTCAGTTCACTGCTGTCTGCAGACACCCTAAAGAGAAGGAAAAACATTTTTATTATCTTCAAAGCACTTGTGAGGACTCGATTAAATGTACACCTGCCATCATCAGTTTTACCTGTACCTGCTGCCTTGAATAAAATGACTGTCCCCTCTTCTCGTTAAAAAGACACAATAAAAACAAGTTATAGAATCAAAAGCACAGCGTCTCTTTATTATCATACTACATAAATAGATGCATCAAAAAGTACTTTCAAATAAGCCTCTGAGAGCACACGCACCACACTATAAACCCAGGAACAATCAATCCTTACGCATATGGAAATGGCGGCATATTCTAGTATGACGGGCTATTTTTAAGGCTGTTTTTAACAATTATTCGTGAGGGCATATTTGCGCTTATTTCCATCGGAAAGAGAAAAAATAAAAGCGGGGGTGGGTGGGGGGAGCTGAGACATAAGAACATTTAGAAATAAACAGGAGGCGCTGGAGCTTCCCTGAGGCGCCAGGGCGGCCCCAGCCCCGAGGCCGCTGAGGAGATGCGGGCAGGGGGAAAGGCCCCGCTCCCCCCGGCGCTGCCCCTCACCTACCGGAGCCGCCCCGCTCCGCCCCGGGAAGTGACGCCCTCAGGCTGAGCCGGAACCGCTGCCCCGCCGGGGAAGGGGCCAGCAGGGTCGGGAAAGGGGCGAGCAGGGCGGGCTGGAGGGTGCCGAAGGGCAGGGAGCTGCGCCGCCATCCCCCGGGGTCCCCGGAGCGAGGGCTCCAAGGCCTCAGGGCTCAGGTCTGGCCAGTCCATGAGTCGCAAACTCCCACGGCCACGCAGGCACACTCTGCCTGCTCTGGCCTTACAGTGAAGGATGTTTCAAGTCATCATTTCTCCCCTGATTTAGAAATGCCCACTCTGAATCCGTGCGTGGTGATTTACTCGTCCCCCCACCTGGTTTCATACACCAGGAAGAGAGAGGAAAACCTTAAATGCCCGCATGTTCTTGTTAAATCACGTTTATTTCCAGCCTTATTAAACATCCTCCTTAAAGTTTCCTGTCGGGGAATGTTGATTTATTGTGAGGCGGGGTTTATTTTGTTTATTTTTTTTTTTAACTATTATTATTTTTCCAGTCATCTCACCACCCTTTTTCTGTCCGTCTTCTTGTTAAAGTACACAGATCTATTTCCAATAAATGTAAATGTACAGAATCCACCGGCTGAGCTGTTCCCAGTGCCTTGCAATGTCCTAAGACTTTTTCACACTGTCATTACATGGGCAGTGAAAATGACAGACTTAAATAACCGAAGTTTTGTTCTGAACTGCTGAATGCACGATTTAATCTCACTGCTGTTATTCCAGTCCAGAAGATGATGATAGACCAAGAACTGAACAGTTCAGGGCTAAGAAAATATGCAACTTTGTGTTCCTGTCAGCATGGGATGAAGCCACAGCAGAAAGAGACAAGAAGTTCCATTTCAAAATAGCCTTGTGAGACCTTTCTGGTTAAGCAGGTCTTTATTCACCAGAGGATGGATATGGATCACTATCATCTCTTCCTTAACAAGCTTTCTAAGGCTCTCTGTTTCAAGTGCTGTGCTTACACCTAGGTAGCACATCCCCACTATTATTAAAATAACAGCAAAAACAACAAAAAAAAAATCCCCATTCTGCTACTGCTTAATTGATCCTTCAGTTTATCCCCTTTGTGTTCTCCCAACTTGAATACTTTTGTCAGTGACCTCGACAAACAGGCGTGCAAAACTGCAGATTTCATCAATGCTGAAGAGGAGAGGGGATTGTTCAGTTCTCTATAATAACCTTGTGGACTGGAATAATAGGAGATTAAAGTGTGCACTCAGCAGTTCAGAACAAAACTGCTGCTCTTTTTTATACAGCCCATCAGCTGCACTGCCCATCTGATATGACCACAAACAGGCATGAATGTGCTTTAGAGTCATCTTCCTGCAAGAACTGTTTTCAGGACTTTGCACACTGGTGAGGTCTGGAACTCCAAATTGCTCAGGTCATCCTCTTTTTTGTTCCCCCTTTCCCCCAGCTCTGTTATTCAACAAGTTTGCTTTTCACCAGTCAGAGACCACAGTCTCCAAATGCCAGACATGAGAGGAAGACTTCCTATTGCCTTGTCAATTATATACACCCTTTCTTTCAAAAGTCTTTCAGATATTAGAAATTAATAGGTCTCCTAGAAGTATGTGCTCTTCTACCACCTCTGATTTTCTTTTACTCTAACCTCATCCAAAATAAGCAAAATACTCCCTTCTCTTAGGGGCTGGATCATATCTAGAGTCTTCTTAATTTACATCCTGCCATACTATACCATTTTCTTGTGTTTCTTCTATCATCTTTTAATGCAACTGAAGAGTGGGGTTTTTGGTTGTTATTACATACAGCCCAATAAATCTTGGTCAGACTCACTGTATTTGTGCTTTCTGATCTCCAACATACAGATCCCTTGGCTTCTATATGCTTTATCTGTTCATCATTAATTTATTTAACATTGTTGCTGAGCTATTCAGGAGGGTAATTCAGTAGCATTCCAGATCAGGCTCTGTTTCTCCTTTTTTTTAAAATTATCTTTCAAATTTGGGGTGGGGGGAGTGTGTTTATGGATTTGGGTTTTTTTTAATTTCAAATGTAACTCATTCTGTGTTCTCTTTGCTTCTTTTCCCCAAGGGTGTCAGAAGAATAAAAATGCACACCCCACAGTTATTCCATCACAGTCTGCAAACTTGTCCAAAGATTTAAGAAAAGTATCTGTTTTGACCTCCTTGCTGCAAATTTATCCTAGTGTTAAAGAAAAGGGTACTGCTGGTGACTCATGAAATAGCAGTCTTCCTTCTGAGCCAATACTAAATCAAACATCCTGTAAAGTGTTATGAATACTGTGCCATGAGCTAAAGGTGCAGGGAGGCAAAATATGCAACCAAATCCAGATCATTACAAAAGAACAGAAAAAGACCCTTCTGTAACTTCTCATAGCAGGAATAGTATTAACATCAGAACTGCCAAATTCAACCATGCAAATTTACATTCCGTCTAACTGGCTTCCCCCTTCCAGTTTTAGTTGGATTAGTTCATTCTTTCTTTCTCTGGCAACACTGATTTCCTTGCTCTGTTCACCTCCTCTTTAAGAAACCTCAAAGTAATCTTTGTGCACATAATTAATACAATGATATTTCATACAGCCATAGACATTTCTTTACAGCAATGTGCTGTAAAGGCCAGGACAAAACCACGGTCCCTGCCATGGTACAAACTGAAACTACAGTGCTGACTGAACGACCATTTGCCCTTATTTCAGAAGGCACACCTCAATTCATTTCAGTTTTCACAGAAGCAGAGAAGTTTGACCCAACCTCCTCTTTACAGCAAAACACAAAGCAAGGTAACTGCTGATTACAGTCTTCCTTTCAAGAAAGGCTAAGCCTTTCAAGGACAGCCTTAGCAGCCTAGACAAAATATACCTCCCTGCCTTATCTTAAAAGATGATTGGACACCTGAAATAAAATTACTAGAAAACATATTCATGGCTGAAACTTTGCCTGTTGAAATGCAATTTTAGCCCAGGCCTCAGATCTGCAGTCATGACTCAGGCAAGGAAATACCAGAAAAACAAGTCCATCTCTCCAAAAGCTCTGCAACTGCTACACCAACAGGTGTTTGCTGACTGTGAGCATCCCAAAGCTTTTCTACAAAGGCCAGGACAGAGCAGCAGGACAGCTGCCTGCCTAGGTGGAGAGAAAACAGCCTTTCCACAGCTTCCCTGGGTCAGCCACCTACACAGAGAGGACAATTCCATGGCTGTACCTGGTGCCGGAGCTCAAAAGCCTGGAAAAAATTTGCTCTTTGAGCTTTGGCTGAGACCTACCAGAGAGCATCTGAAGAAAGCAGAAGGAAAAGTGAGCTTAAATAACTATGGTTTGTATTTGTGTAATGTTTTTATGAACAAGGGAGCTGAGGTTTCTTCACAAAACCCTAGAGCAGTGACTTCATCATTTCTATGTTGGTATGAACTGAGCAGTGATTGTACATTAGTGAGAAATTACATCAGCCATTACTGGAAAGTTTTCTACTGCTTATGCAGAAGTTTTTTAATTGTTAATGATGTACTGCCTGATGTGAAATGATTTTTAAAGAGGACAGGTTAAACCATCTTTTCTTATAAAAGCAACTATCTTTTCTGTAAAAACAAAAAAAAGGAAAGAAAGACATTTTTTCAAACATTATTCATATACTGCTACTGGTTGTAAAAGCCAGTTAAATAATGTTCTCCAAGACTGATTCATTATTAAAATTATAAACCTGGAAGAGCAAGTCACTTCTCAGTAAAATAATATTTCTTTTTCTTTCAATTAAAAAAGTATTTAAAACTTGGCTTAAAGAGTATTTTTTTTATCCATGGCCACCAATGATTCATGATATCAAAATATTTCTCATGTAGTTCATTACTGCACAGCTGAAAAGGAAATCATTAATTGCCTCCTCCTGGTTTTTTTTCAATACAGCAATGAAACCATAGCAAGCATATTAGTAAACATAAAAAATATAATACAATCTGACACCTGACTTTGCTGAGACACCCTCATTCCCAGCTACTTTTTGCTTAAGGAAAGGCCTGATTGGCTACAGTTTTTAAGTTGTGTAGTTGCCAAAAACTCAGTCCTGAGCAGAGGACTGAAGCTTTCAAGTGACTAAATATAATCCTCCTTTCCTCCAGCCCAGGGTGCTAAAGCTTTGTTAAGTCAGTTTGAAATGAGCCCAATCTTGCACACCAAAAAGTGAATCCTGTAGTTCACAAGGTGAAGCATCCATTGGGGCAAGGAATCAATGATGAATGCATAACTCAATTTACCACTGAAGACAATTTGAACATTGGGAGTGAAAGCATAAATCTCTCATCCATTCAGGTGTTTTTCCCTGCATGTCCAGCAGCACTGGTGCTCAGAGTTCTTTGTCCCATGCTGAGTGCCTCACTAGCACATGAAAACCACAATTGGTAGAAGTGAGAGAGAGTGGGGAGAATTATCCAGAGGAACATCACACTGCAGCAAAACATATCAAACCATTCTCTGTTCCAAGATGACACAGCCAAGATAAAGAGGAAGATCAAGGCCATGGTCAATCTGACAGTCAGGATTCAAGACTGAGATGCAGGAAAACCCAAGTGTTTCCAGTTGGGACCAAACCCATGGTGTGAACAGGGAAGGCTGTTTCTGGCAGCCACCCAAGCACCTTAAACATGAGGTACTGTTCATCATGCTGGGAACTCTCTGCTGTGTAGGTATTTGCTTGCTTACCCTCCAACATGCCCACAAAAGCAAGACTTTGGTCTTAAAATCCAAAATTGTGTGCGAGCTCAATGTCCCATTTTTCCAGGCAGCTGTAGCAGATGGGCATGAAAAGGACAAGAAAGGGAAGATACTGCTAAGATTTAATGTTGTATGATCAACCCCTCCAGAAATACAGCACGACAGCATTCTAAAAGGCTGACTGACTCAGAAGGGGCCTGTTAAAAAGCCTGCTGGATCATACTGTGTGTCACTGCTTTACATCATAAAGTAAACAAACACCTCATGTAAGTACACCCTTGCTTTTACAAAGCTTAGCCTAATGATAGAAACTATTGTACTACAGAATTAAGATGAAAGAAGAATCCTTAAATAAGACAAAAAGGGAAGCATAAAACTCCAATGTCCAAACAACAAACCCCACTGCAATCATAACTAATGCAGTTGCATGGGGAAAATTAGCATAGAGCATATGAAAAGCAGTAAAATACTTGTTTCGAGGACCAGCTTATAGAGGTCCAGAAGGGAAGTCTGGAATCTTTTTGTTCAGAAGCTGTTATTTTCATCTAATTGCTTTTCCAACTAAGTCCATGTTTAGAAAAGAATGCTACATTCAAGCAGCAACCCCACCTCAATATATCATTATATTATGTTGCAAGAACCAAAGATGTTCCTCCTGCACTCCCCCCCCCAGTGGAAGTTAGCCATTAATTTGTTACCTGAAAATTTGTGTTTCTCTTTTAGTGCAGAGGAATAAAATTGAGAAATAATTCCCGTGGCTCTCGCCATGAGGCTTCCCTTACTTCTTCTGGCCAGAAGGGGAAGCTAGAGCTATGTGGTTGAGTCACGCAGCCTGGATGGAGTCTGAATACACGGGAATTCAGTTCCCCATCACCACAGCAAATCGGCCCCGTTTGGCAGAGTTTAGCTACCTGAGGAACTTAAAGGCACTGAACATTTATTGAGAGTGCATTCAGGAGGCTTCAGAGCGTAAAATACAAAATCCTCTCTGCAAGCCTGTGTTCCATCTCGGTTTGGTTTGGAGAATTACTCACAGAAGACCAGCAGTAAGTGGCTGTAACCCTGTTTAGGAGACCCTCACAGCAAGTTTCTGACTTCCCAGCAGGATTTTGCTGTTGCCCTATGTCTGGTCACTGCAGCAAGTCAGGGATCTCTGTGTAACATAAGGCTTAAATAGAAATGTCATCTTAATTTCCTCACCTAAACCAGAAACAAAATGCAAAGCACACATTTTAGCCACGATTCTGCTGCTGTGTTAAGACACCTGCTCAGAGCATCAGTGTGGGAAACAAACAGAAAACTTTATAGGAAACATATGAATAGTTGCCTTGTTGCATTAATATTAAAGGATTTTGTTTTATTGTTTAGCATGAAGACAAGTGCAGTACTCGCAGCTCAGATGGCTTGTGGTTATCAGCATCCTCCATCCTTTTCAGAGCAGATTCAACTGCATTTATTTGGTGTCTTGCAATTTCAGCATGGAAGGAGATAGACTGAGGGAGTTTTTTTTCCTGATCAGCTATTCCATTTCAGTTTCTCAGCATTAAAAGCCCAGCTGTTTATTTGACTTAAGCTAATCTATCAGACATGTTAGATAGCCCTTCCCACAGTGCTGTGGAAAGAAACAGCAGCACTCAGATGCCAAAAACTGTATCTAGGTCTGTCCAAAACTTCTAGTTTTGTATCTATCTGCATGTCTCTAGTGTGGCCTAGACTGAGGCTTTCTACCATTTCTGGAAGGAAACTTCCAGGAATACTTCACTTCTAGGAACTCCCAGGAATGCTGTCTCTTGCTCAGCCAGAGGCAGACTATTCAAATAATCAGTGGATGAAACATTAAAAAATGAACATGAATACAAGTCTGTGTTACACACACACACAGAGCATCCCTTGTCCCTTTTTGCCATTTATTCCAAGAGAACACATCCCTGGTGCTGCTTTCTTCTCATGAAGCAAGACAAACACTAGAGCAGATGATGAGTATGTCAATGAGAGTGCAGTCACCAATAGTGGAGGTCTGACAGAAGGCCTTACAAGCCCATTAGAGTTTTTAAAAACAATCTAAAAGGATGGAATAAGCAAAAAATTGCTAGTGTTGCATTAAAAGTATTCTAGGAGGCCTCTTAGATGTTGCAGCCTCTCCCCATCACCAACCCTTTCTGCTGCTGACTTGTATGTACTTATTCTAAAAAAGAATGAGTAGAGACTCAAAGGATTGAAACAGAACAAGATGTTTCTTGAATGGAAGGGATATTGATTTTGTCTTCTCACATTTTATATGAAACACTGAGCTATAAAGAATCTTTTACTAACACCAAATCAAAAAAAAGCAAGAAAATTAGAGCTAATAAAAAAAGCAAGAAAATTAGAGCTCAAGTCAGAGCTCTCAGCTCTTACTCCACGTTTCAGAGTCACATGCCAATGACATTTCACCTTCCCAGTGCTCCTGTTCCAGTAAAGGAAAAGTATGCAGTCATTCAAATCCATACTTCCTTTAGCTGGAACATTCCATATGTTAAAAAGTCTCATGATCTACCCATCTAGTTGTGGAAAGCATAAAAATTCTGATACCATCTCCTTAGACTGAATCCATTCTTGTAACTAAGCCCATGAAAAAAATAAAGGTGGCACCAACAATCTGTTTTAATGACAGTGTTTGTATCATTTCCAATTACAAACATAACACTTCTCCAAAGTCATTAGTGCCCTGCCATTAGAGCTGTCACTGCTTCTTCAGTCCTCCTGCTCTGAGAGCAAAGACACTGTAGGTTCCTGTTAGGAATATTGATAAGCTTCAGGAAAAGCTCTTTTCCAGATGGCTTTGTATGAGGCATTTGTACTCCAGCATTCCCAGTGATGGTTAAATGCTCATACAGAACACACTCGTGAGCAGAAAGTGAGGTTTGTTACTAGGATGGCTGTGCAAATCAATGCATTTTTTTAGTTGCAACTCATCTTTAACAACACAGGCATATGGAACAAGGAGAAGAGGAAAATAGCTTTTCCTGCTTTATATTAAATCACACTGTCTCAGTAGGTATGAAAATATGTTTGGGTGACAAAGACATCCTCAATATCTCTGACAGAATTCAGCTCTTCAAAGTTGAGACCAAGTCCCTAAACTCTCACAGCACACAGCAGGAACGCATCCAAGAAAGTGACAAGAAGACCTTTGCTATTCCCAATATCCATTTTTTCTAACCTGTCATTGACAATTGCCAATGACCAACTCTCCAAAATCTATCCAGATAGCTTGTTAGTGTTTAATATCTCAACTGACATAAATTTCTTCCCCCTGCTCCCAAGTATTAGACTCAATTTTATTCTCTGCAGTTTAAGTCTGCTATTTCTTGTCCTTTTCCCTGCAAAGCAGAGAAAAGGAATTGAACTCTTCTTCCTCAGAGTAGCTATCTACACATGCTTCAAAACCTCCAGGTCTGACCCTTTCCATTAACTTTAAAGCACATTTTATTTACCATGATGTTTTAGAACAAAACTTGGTGAGAGCAGGCATTTTCCTCACTTGATTCTGCACACACCATGCACACAAACACTCCTGCATTAGTTACTGAAGACTGCAGTGTCTCAGAGGCTCAGACAGCAGGGCAGCAAGTAATTCAGCAAAGGTTACTTCTAAAAACCCTTTGGTCAGCTTTTCTGGAAGAAGACTACAAATACAGACCTAATGCTAGTTATCTAACCACATACTTTCTTAATTAATGCATTCTAAATAACAAAGATCACATTTTAAAGTCTGACCTGTAAAAGAAAACTCTTTTTGTTCCTTGTGATCTAAGAAAAAGATGACAGCACATGCATTTTTTCCATTGAAATAAGACAAAATAAAAAAAAACCACCCAACTTTTGCCTCCTTCCTTTAAGGCAATTTTTTTATAGAGTAAGAAACCCAGTATTTCTTGGATAAATGTTTTAACTCTTATTTAAAAAAGAACAATGAATACTTACCAAATAGGACTTCAGGAGATTTAGTGTTAAAAGGTATCAGAAAAACAGTCAAAAAAAGAAAAGGCAAGAACAAAAAAAAATAGTTTAATCCAAGGAGATCGTCTTTTCTGAGCACTAATCTGGACATACCACATGATCAATTTCCAGGAGATACAAAATTTAAAATTTCTAGCTCAATTGTGTAAGAGTCCTGAGATTAGGCCAAATTTTCGTAGAATCATTACTTTTTCCCACAAGAGCTTTATGAGAGCATTATGAAATGATGAATGCCTCAGGACTCCCAGGAAAACATGCTGGAAATCTGCTGCATTTTCTAGTGGAGTGACAATCACTAAAGGCCAGTGCAAAAGACAACATAAAATACATAATGATGAAGCAAACCCATTTTGTAGAAAGGCAAATTTTAACCAAATAGTAGAAGAAACATTCTAACTACAAAAGTGATTAATAAGTGAAACAGGGTATGTAGGGAAGCTGCAAAACACCTTCTAAATTTTACTTTAACCCTACACAAAGCCCTTCTGACCACCTCATACACCACTGAAAGGATGCATGATGCAGCCAAGCCCTCACCTAACCAGCATTAACTGCACTTCTGCATGTGCAGAACATGTACAAGGCTCAAATATGCTTCCAGTGCAGCATTCCTGAAAGAGTTTCTCACAAATCCTTATGCACCTGAAGTGATATTTTAGTTTTTCGAAGTTATTTTCCCTCCCCTCATAGCCCTCTGGCTTTTAGAGTGATCTTTTCAGAGGCTGAAATTCATAATTCATCTGAAGAATGCAGCATCTGTTCCATTGTGAGATCTCTCCCTGTGGCTGGGTCAGCTTTAGCCAGAGGGAAACCACATGGAGCAAGTCCCCCCAGATTTTTCCCCTTTCCTCCCACAAAACTACAGAAGAATAATTCATTTCAGGGAGGTGGCAGGTAAGAAAGTGAAGCAGATTCCTGTACTCCCCACTCCACAGGTATGAAGACTTAAATTTCTCACCTGTTTTCATCCAGCTTTCCAGGAAAAACAAAACACAAAAACCCAACCAGAAGTATTCCTTAAAAGTAGGAATATTATCTTACAGAATTTGCCTTCTCTAAATAAAAGGGAATTTTCAACTATTTCCAATTCTATAATTTGTACCTTAGTAACAAACCAGCAATACCAGGTTAACCACCTCAGACTGGTAGTCTGGAAGCTACATTTCTAAAAACCCACAAAAAATAAACAGGCTACTTAAAAAAATGCCAAACAACAGAAATTAAAATACCCCTCCTACCACTGTTTGTTTTTCCAGGTATACACTAAGTAACTTCTCATGGTATCACATGAACTCATACTCTACTTTTTTCAGTAACCAGCCCTTTTACTGTGCTCTCCAAACTTCTGTAAGCACAGAAGAAGAAAGGTTGTGGAAAGAGGGAGCAGGCTACAAGTACTTAGAGGCAGGAACATCACAAGGAGCCTTCTGGTTCTGCATTTGAAAAAACTAAAACCAGACACAGGATATAATCCATAGCCCATACATTTGAAAATATGGAAATTAAGAGTGCCTAATTATTATATATGCCCAAAGAGGATATCATCAATTGTTACATTCCATGGTGTTGCTTTGAGGAAATAAGGCCAGCTTTTACAGACATACTAGGCAGCACTTAGAAGTACACTGCATTCCACCTCTGACAAGTGTGTATTTAATTTGCTCCCTCTCTGGTTTTCACTGCTTTACTGTCATCAGAAACTTCAGATGACCAGAGGAACCCTGACCCTGCTTCCAGTGGTGCAGGTCCAGCCCTGTTCCTGTGCAAACACCAAAAATCCTTCACGTGTGCAGGCTTTCGCCCTCAAGTGCTGTACAGAGAACATTTGTGCTTCAGATGGAATTTAGAGAAAAGGAGTTAAACGTGTAAGGCAACATCTGGTACCTGCCATTCATCCTGCATGTGGAAGCCAGTCACAACCACGTTTGCCAAACTTGTGTGGCACTGAAAGGTTCCCAGATGGACATGACTGACAGTGTTATTTGGGTTAGGCTTTCAGCTACACTCAGTCCCTTACAAGGGCTGTTTCCTGTTTATGTCACGTTTTTCAGGCATTCCAGGCACAGTTGTAGAGAGAATGAATTTTGACTGGGCTTCTTGTATACCCCACCTGTGTCAGGCCATGGTAATTCCCAACACAAGGAGACACAGTAATGTTTTACAAACAAGGGGTAACCAGAACACGGAGAAAAACAGAGGAAAGCCCACGTATTCTGCATATCCTTCTATCAAAGGAACAACAGTGCAAGAGCACCCAGACAACTCTGAAACAACAATGAAAAATAAACACCAAATACAACAAGATCACTCACAGTGTGGTCAGGTGATCCTTTCCTTCCATTTTATCCAACAAAATGCCCAGATGCAAGACCAACCTCCATGCACATTCAGCTGTGAAGTTCCAGGTCTGACCATCTTGGGATTGTTCCAGGTAATGGCACTGCCACACCCCAATCACCCATCCACTGCTGCTGGCACAGAAATAGGCATTTGCTGTACTTTCTCAAGTGATGGTAAGAAAATCTGGCTGTGAATCTTTCCTTGCCACTGTATACATATGGATCTTTTTCTGTTGTTTCTTTTGATTGCTCGCAGCATGGATTCATCTGGGGCTTGCATGGTGCCAGCAGATCCTGTGAGGGAATGGATGGCCCCTTACTCAAAGTATGCCTGCTGAATCAGGGAACCCCATGTAGGAGAAGGGAATACAGGTGACCTCAGCCCTGATAAGTGACAGCTGTGTTAATTAACCAGTATAGCCTCACTTGATGAGTAACAGCTGCATCCAATAAGGATGAGTGAGATTGGCTGGGGAAGATCATCATGAAGGAGGAACCTTAAGGATCAGGAAGCAGGGAATCACAAAGCAGGGTCCTGGGGAAAGAGAATCCCTGCAGTGAGGTCAGTCTGGGTCTGCAGTCAGAGCTGTTGTTGGAAGCTGCAGTCACAGTCTGGCTGGGTAAAAGCTGCAGTCAGAGCCTGCACACTGATCCCTGCAGTCAGAGTTCAGCAGGCAATAACCAGCAGTCAGAGGCTGCAAGGGAACCCTACAGCAGGAGCTTGCTGCAGGCAGAGTCAGTGAATGGTTGGTATTAAGATGACTAACCTGTGAAGAGGAATAAACCAGGACCCTTTTCATGCTGTGTTTAACAAGAACTCTGTGCCTTGGCTCTTTTTTACCCTCTAGTAAGAGGGCTGCTGTAACACTCCAAACTCAAGGTGACAGCTCAAACCCTGCTGTATGTGCCCTTGACAACATTAAGACAACCCAGGGCCTTCCTAGGAATCTTTTTGAAGATGGTCAATTTCTAGAGAGCTTAGCAGTTTAATATTTTGGTTGTAAGCTGCTTTCTATCAGTGTGAGATCAAATTCAACAGAGATCTACCACTTTATCTGTTTAAACTTACTCCTGTGACCTGGGGAAATCACAGGGACACTGAGGCAATGATGTAATTCCTGAAAAACCAAGAGCAACACAGTGGGTCAGAAAACTGAATGGCCCCAGTGCCCAGAATATATTCTTAATTCGAGCCATATCAATCATTAGTAGGGGTACAAAGAAACCCACGCTGCAATTAAAGGCTACCCCATGAAAGTATTTACAGAACTGCTCTCTTAGCACAAGATGAAAACCCATTTCCTGGACTTCTGAGTCTCCAGAGCATGCAGATCAAGGTAGCTTCTTTCTGTGCCGCTTGAGAAAACAGCATGGCCCAAATCCAGCAGACAGAAAGATCAAGCTGTGTTTGAGAGGTTTGAAAAGTGTTTGTAGTCAAACCATCGGCCGAATCACGTTCAGAATGAAGCCATGCTTGGATCCAGTTTCTAAACAGTGCTGCTGCCAACACCACGGCCTATGGTGATTCTGACTTGAGGAGACTGGTCCACAAACTTGGAGAAATATCTGATGGGACAGCAGCCATCTTTCAGTCTCCACATGTATATCTGAAAACACTCGGGATTACCAACCCCTAAAATATCAACAGAAGGCAGGAGTGAAGGGCTCAGAGGATGAGACAGACCCTGTTCTGCCAAGAGCCAAGTGCTCCAAAAAATAGCGAAGTGTTACTGCAGCACTACACACATCAAGTCTCATTCTCCTGCTTGTTCTAAGCTCAGCTCAGCAATCTAAAGGAACAGCAGACCAAGAAGTTCAAAGTTATATGAGGAGAAAGTTATGCATACCATTTTTCTTTCCAGAAAATAATGTTTTTACACGTTATAGGGACACTGGGGAAAGCTGCAATAGGAAAATCAGAATATGTTTTACAAAGGCAAATTGTGCTCTTCCCAGCAAGTGACAGCTCCACATAAACCACACACCTGGAGCAAAGAAAGCCTGTAATGTAATTATAGCTCATTTTCTATTTGCTCTAGTACACAACTAAGTGGCAGGTTTTTATCACTGCTATGAGATATCTTAACTCCTGTCTACAATCCGGAGCAAGTGACAGTGCTTACTTCTCCAAAATTAAACTACAGCAGCTTCCTCTGAGCTTTAAAGATTTGGAGTATCAGATGTGCTGGCAGGATCATGAAGAGGACATACAGATTTTTCAATTCATGCCTTAGCAGTGGGATGAAAAGGGGAAATCACAAACCAATTCTTAAGAAAAAGTTATCAACCTGCACACATTAGAAAAAAAAGTTCTAATATTCCTTACAGATGATTGAATCAAATTCCAGACTTTTGGACTGTTTGTAAAATTTAGGGGTTTGTTTGATATTACTTTTGATTACTTTGGTCAGACAAGATCAATTAACAAGATACACTGAGGATCATTTTTAACTGCAAGGCATTCATCAGACCTGCATTAAAACTGCACCCTTTTGTCCATTCCCTGCACTAGACCTGCTCAGCTCTGTAATCAAGCGCAGTGGATGCTCACATTGTCAATCTCATTGGAGTCACTTTCGTGTTTGCAACAGGCTTTGGTCAGGAGGCTGCCTCTCCATCACACCTGCCTCATGAAAAACAGCTGACCACAGACCCCAGGGGACACAGCCCTCCCAGCTGAATCAGCTCCTACAGGTGGGGTGAATCAAACAAGGAGCCACCTCAATTAAACTAAACAAAAGTGGGCAACCAGAGCTCTCTCCCTCAGCAGCTCCCAGCACATGAAGACAGACTGACATGTGACCTGCAGTGGCACAGGGACAGCACCTCCTGAGGATGACAAAAAGCAATTTGCAGAGTTCAAAGAAAACAAGGAAAGTCATCCAGAATATAGAAGTCAGTGAGGGGAGCTTAGGGAAAAGGGAACATCCCTGAAGGACAACAGGGCAAGGGTGTCTCTCTTGACTGAGTTAAGTCAAGGACAGAGAGAGCCAGAGGAAAATAAGAGCCATTTTCCCTTCCCTCCTGCACAGAACCACAAATGTACTTAAGAAAATGAACTGTGAGATGAGGCATGTAAAAAATATACTGCTCCACCACGGCTGGTGATGGTAGAGTGATGTTGTATATTTAGGCAAGCATCCAGAAAAAGGTGACTGCCAGTTCAGGGCCATGAATCACAAATCTCAAGAGCACACTAAGAGGCTACAGTGTGCTTCACAGAACAAACCAGCAGCAATCACTGAAGAGAGCACTAAAACACAGCTAACTTCCAAGGTGTCCATCAAAGGCTTAGCGTGGGACAAGACAATCAAGGAAAAATCAAGGAGATAGGCACACCAAGAAAGGTCCCTATCAGTTTCAGACACCTCTACACTCCTTTATTGTCTTCACACAATGATACTCACACCTGTATTGTTTAGAGGCTAAAAAAGTCAACTGCAGTTGTCTTAAGACAATAAAGGACAACAGCTACAGTAGCAAGAGGAGTGATTTAGCAGCAAATGGCTTTTACAAAGTAGACAGCAATACCAGGTTAGCAAGCATTAAAAGATCAGGGCCATGATTATGATACAGGATATGATAAAACATGAATTATTTTTATCCATACAGGTAAGCATGACTACCCCTCTTAGCTTTCAACAAATCTTTTAAATGCTTACCAGATCCTCTTAAATGATTAAAAAGTCATCTCCACTCACGGAGGATTATTTGATTTCCAGCACTTAAAAGCCAAAGCAGAGATTTCAAAACACATTCAGCTCCATGGAATTATTTGTATCCACATATACTGCTTTTCCTCAATACAGATATCCCTGTCTTTTCAGTTTCTTCTAACAGGGGCTTGTCTTGGCTTTTAAGTAGTGTCTTCTGTGTTTAACTCATTTGTTCAGGAGACTAAACAGAGGAAACTATGAGGAAATAAAACCAAATAAGCAGCAGGAACTTACCTGGTTACAGAGCTGACACCATAGGCTCTCTGTCCATGTTTCTAGTTCACAACATTCTGTTTTGTGAGAGGTCAGCAAGAAACACTTTTCCTTTCTTTCTTGTCCTTTGCCTTTTCCAGCTGACTCCAACTATCCAAAGCAGGGCAGATCAGTAGGAAGACTTCTTCAAAACGCTCCAAAAATTTTCACAACAGCCTGAAGCCAGCAGTTGCTTCCTCCCAGGTAACTTCTGTGCTACCTCCTGTGTTTCTGGCTGTTAGTCTGTTGTGGTTTAACCCCAGCTGGAGTCTAATCACCATTCAGAGGCTGCTCCTTCATTCACCCCAGGTGGGATGGAGGAGAAGATTGAAAGGGTGAAAGTAGGAACACTTGTGGGTTGAGATAAAGACAATTTAATAAGTAAAGCAAAAGTTGCACACACAAGCAAAGCAAAACAAGGAATTCATTCACCACTTCCCATAGGCAGGCAGGTGTTCAGCCATCTCCAGGAAATCCAGGCACCATCACACATAACTGTAACTTGGAAAGACAGACTCCATCTCTCCAAACACCCCCTCCTTCCTTCCTTCTTCCCATTTTACATGCTGAGCATGAATCCATATGTATAGGATATCTCTTGGGTCAGCTGGGGTTGGCTGTTCCAGCTGTGTCCCCTCCCAACTCCTTGTGCACCCCCCACTCTCTTCACTGGTGCAGTGGGGTGGGAGGCAGAAAAAGCCTTGGATCTGTGCAAGCCCTGCTCAGCACTAAGGAAAACATCCCTGTGTTCTCAACGCCCTCTCCAGCACAAATCCAAAACAGCCCCCTACCAGTACTGGGAAAAAAATTAACCCAGACAAAACCACCTGAGAGTCTCAGTTTTACTCCAATCCACTCATCTTATTTAATGAAGTACAGCTGAGATACTCTGTGCCATCATATGAAGGTACACTTTTTCCTTGCACCTGATGTCTCCACACCACAAGCAGAAAGCTGGATAACAGATAATGAAAATATTATGTACCCAGCATTTCAACAGTATTATAGAAAAAGTGACAACAGAAGGAACTCAGAAAAACTGGGATCCTGCATGTCCCACTTAATTCAGGTTACTGCTGAAAGTTTCTAAGGCTCTGCAGAGCTACTATTTTCTGATTTTAATCCCTATTTAGGAAAAACAGAGAGGCATTACAGCCCAAAACATAAAAACCAGCAACATTCAAAGCAGTCACAACATAAAACTGTCTTTTCTTACTCCAACGCTTTTTCAAAGTTTATCAAAACTTGCAGAGGATCATCCAAATATGAAAACATCCAAGTAGAAACACTCCTTAAGACTTGCATGATGGATGGCTACAGCACTAATTAAAAAAGAAGTCGCTACCTCACAGCTGCATTCCATAAAAAGGAATGAAACTGTTGGGAACAGCTGGGAGTTTATGTAGCAGGGGCTGAAGATATCAAAACAAAAGACAGTGCCGGAGAAGCAAACAGCATTCTTTCTCTTTTTGGTCATCTCTAAATTTCATTTATTTTAAAGACTTACATTTGTGCTATGACTGCTTCTTTATGAAAAAGACACATCAAACTGAATCTGAAAAGAAACCAAGAAAACTGTTCTTGGAATGTAAAAGTAGCAGGTTCTTCTCAATAGGGAACTCGTACATTATGGATTTTTTTTTGTCCCCTGAGCAAGGGGAGAATTTTTAATTTAAAAATATATATACTGAGCCAAGTAGTGGAATTACCTTTAACAAATTAAAAAAAAAAAAGGGCAAAAAGAAGAGAATAAGGTGGGATTGACTCATACTCCAAAAAGGGCTATTACTCATTACAGAGACAGACAGATGCATTCAGTGTCTGGCTGAACACACACAGCAGCTCTGCTGCTCAGTCTCCCCTCCTTCCTGAGTTTAGCAGGGCTACTAACCTGTACTAACCATTATGTCTAAGCTCAGCATATCTTCATTTCTAGTTGCTCCTCCTCCAAGACCACACCTTTATCTGGCTTGTTAAAGAGTCTGCTAAGAAGTGGACAAGACAAGGTTTTAATCAAATGTAAGCAGTAACAACAGGTTTTATTCAAAAAATCCAGTAAAGAGGACCCACTAGTTTTGGAATAAAAGTACTCAAAAGTACTACAGCTTACATGAATATAAAAGAGCAAAGAGAAGAAAATAAACCAAGCAGCAAAAAAAAAAAAAAATTAAAAATATATATATTTTTTAAAGTTTGAAATAGAACCCCACAGGGATACTGAAGTCCTCCAAACAATTAACAGTTACCAGGTTTGGCAAAACAAGATTCTCTCACAAAATTAAAAGCCTGTGTTTGTTACATAAACTGTATAAAACCGCTCAATAGTTAAAGAGCACTCTGTACAAATTTGTCTTGAAATACATAGAGCTGCACCCTTCAAACTGCAGTAATCATTTTGTCCTCTTCATGGGTAAAAGAAGCTGCACAATTGCTTTGGGGGAAAAGGAAGAGGCAAAAATAGTTAGAACTAACAAGATGAAGCCAGTATGAAAACAAAAGGCTCAACAAAATTCAGACCTCAGTTTAAACTAACAGGCTATGTTTACAATATATTCTACATTTCAGTTGTCATTTTCCCCTCCCACTCCCACCTCCCCCCATTCAAATATTCCTAATTCCTTTATGGTCTAAATCTAATTAATTTCTAAACTTTCAAATACATCATACATACATTTAGCAAAAGAACATACCTAACATTCTTACAGCAGTATGGTCAGGACACAATTTCAGAGATAGCACACAGTTATGGAGATTAAACCTTATGATGTCTTTTAAAGAGGACAGCAACCACCAGTGTAATGTTCCTAAGAAGTACTGAAGAGAGGCTGCAAAAGACTTGGCCAATATCCACTCTCAGCTCCAGAGGACATGGGGGAAACCAGTTAGTGCTGAATATAAGGAAGGAGAA
Organism: Phylloscopus whistleri; assembly: GCA_017589585.1. Lineage (NCBI taxonomy): Eukaryota > Metazoa > Chordata > Aves > Passeriformes > Phylloscopidae > Phylloscopus > Phylloscopus whistleri. Next base: position 1,612,519 of record JADMLD010000108.1, on the reverse strand, counting down.
CCTTAAGAGTGCCAGCTGCAGAAAAAGCCTTCAGGAACTTCGGTCCAGCACACTCAGTTTGGCTTGGGCTTTGTCATTCCTCTTGTACTAAGCCCTGTAAATCAACTCCACAATAGTACATTACAATGTAAACTAAAATTCTTTATACCAACAGTATGTCAGATGGGTTTATTTATCTTTGTTTTCTGAATCCAACAGTTGGTCACAGAAGTCAAGTGTTTTCATGGCTCTTTTTCAGCTGTTGCCAGTTGAGGGGGGGGGGGAAATAAAAACGTGTGTCTGACTCATACATCTTTCAAGTACATGCAAGGCTCAACTGTTTCCAAAATGCAGGAGCTTGGGACCTTTTAAGACACCGAAGAAATAGGATTATGAGGAGAGCCCATCTGAGTAAGTACTTTATCCAGCCACTGAAGGGGACCATGGAGATGTATCTCTATCCAGCATGGAGTGCTCGTTACGTCCTGGCGATGATATTCAGCTCCCCAGCCCTGGGAACAGAATCATAAGCAGGGAAAGAAAAAACAAATAACCATATATTATAATACTAAATATGTGAGAAGCATACTTCTTACCAAAATAGCTTTCAGCAGTCCTCATCAGCAGGGTGGCACAGCACCCATAGCACTCACCAACTATGATCACATTTCAACAAATAAATCAGAAGCTACAAAAATCATCAGTGTATCAAAAAGTATCATTTCAGATCTCTTGGAATGGAAGTCTTTAAAGACATAACCTGTAGCAGTGTAAAATTTCCCCATACATCACTGCCAGCTGCCCGAGGTCCCCATAAAGCCTCTGAAGAGGGGAGTATTCAAATCTTCACTGCCAAGACTGAAAATAAAACAAATTGGGCGGAAATGCTGCCAAACAGATCAAAAAATTAAAAGATGAGGTGATAAGACTGATGTGGAAAAGGAGGTGAGGCATCTGTCTGACAAGAACCAAAGTATCATTCTCAGGATGGGGATGATAAACTGAGCAGTAAGTCAGAAGCATTCCTCCTTGGAAAAAGAGGGCATGGTCATCCCCCATCAGGCTGTTTCTCAGCTTAAGATAGCTTTTGTTTCAGCTCATACCTGATTCTGTTACAGTAATTACCAACGATATAAAGAGATATTTAAAAGCATTCAAAGTTGTTTTGGAAGTGAACCATTTTTGGGGCAGGTCTGAAGAGAAGACTATGACATCTGCAGGTACAGTTTGCTCTGCTCTGTACTGATCAGTAATGAAGGGATTTCCCAGCTCCCAACACAGCTGGCAGCAGCTCTGAACGCTGTGCAGTGCAACTTCCAGTACACAAGAGGTCCTGTCTGGCTGTTTAGGCAATACTGCCATACTACTCTGTAGGATGCAGAGCTGTAAACAAGCCTATCCCATTTTAGGAACCCCTGTCTTAACATCTGAAAGTTCTCATCCTCCCATCATGGAGAGGACTGCAGTGTATCACCATCTTCATTTGCTTACTTTCATTTAAGGACCAGCCCTTTCATATCAGTACCTGTGTTGACACTCACACAACAGCCACATCACAAATCCTGACCTTGCATGCCTGCCTAGAATAGAAAGGTATGCATACTATTCTAAATAATGACTGCAGCTCCTAATTTGGGAGTTGCTGGTAAGGATTTAGAGGACTTATGTGAAGAAAGATCTTCTGCAAGTCACCTCAAACTCTAAGTATGTGGGCCAGATGGTTTTCTGTCCACAAATACTTCATTTCACTATCTGTCTTAGACTTAACAAGCATTCCATCCTTAAAATTCAACAGCCATTAATAGGCTGACGAAGGGAGTTACTGCACCATTCAAAATCACTACATTAAGAAAAAAAAAAAAAACAAACAATTTACTTTGTTTACAAAATAATCTCAAGCAAATGCCCACATACCTTTACAAAACTCATCCGGAGAGTGCACATCTTAGTAAGCTCGTACACTGTCTCAAAGCCGTGGTTCACAGACTGAGCCAGGAGCTGAGCAAACTCTTGGTTATTGAAAATCTTCAGACTGCAGCCACTGGGGATTTTGCAGACCGTGGTGGGATGGAACCCGTGGTGGTAGTTGCAGTTCCGACTCTGCACGAAGATGCTGCTGTCGCTCAGACACTCGGCGTACACCTCCCCTCCCACGTAGTAGAGATGGACACCTGCGAGGAGAAGGTTGGCAAATTCACACTCTGTGCCTGTTTTCATGCTCTGTCTCCACAGAGATAGGCTTCTGTTCAAAGAGATAAACCTTAATTACATATCAGAGTATCATCTGCCTTTGTTTCTGCTTCTCTCTTTCATCAGCAGGCGATCTAAAGAAGGTTATGTATGTATGTATGGGGAATCAACATCTTGTATATTCAACAACGCTGAACTAGCAAGCACAGTTGTTTTGATGCCTTCCATTGGACAAGCTGACTGCTTGAACTTTTTCACATTATATTTAAGGAAAGCAGTAATTGGGAATACAAGCAGAGGGAGCAGAAGCCTGCTGCATCATTTGTAGATCCCGAAGCAGCCCCAATCTTGAATGCTAATTTAGGTAGCATGAGTTTTGTCAGCTAGCTTTGATTCCAGAAAGCTAGGTGGGGAAAAAAAAAAAGTCTTTATATTCCTCAGACCTATCTGCCAAATGAGGGTACACACCAATTTTACAGTCCTTTCCCCTTCTAGTGCCTGCTCCTTCACCTGTCATCCACAGCAGCAAAGCCCCAGAAGAGTAACATACAGAGTTAGTACTGTGTCAGTAGGAGTCAATTCTAAAGGTTTTGAGAAAGCAAGAAAACTTACCTTCTATGTTCAAAAATGGTTTATTTGCTACTTAAACCTTTCACCTCCCACAATGTCACAAATCACAGAGGAGAACGCGGAAAACTAGAAAACTTGACTGCAGTCCAGTCAGAAAGCCTTGGCTGTTGCTCTGTCATGTAAGATTTTGCCACTGACTGTGTCGCTATATACATACTCCCACCTGATCTGCAAAAACATTTATGGCTATGTCTTCAAGTTTGGGATTTACTCCTCCTTTCTCAAAAGACTAACAGTCCTACCTCACCGTTACTTGTACACATTTACTTATTCCACTGCATCCTTGTCTCTCCCATGCTCTGCTTTGGTACACACGTAGTTAAGTGCTGCAGCAGAACTCCGCCTGCAGCTGGGTTACTCCTAACAGGAAAAATGAATGAGGTGTTAAATAAATATCCTGATACTTGGGAAGATGGATGGGGAGGAAAAGAAGGGAGAAGTATTAGCACTTGAGTGGCACAACACAGGTGTGGTGCACTACTGAGAGCTGCACGAGTTCTCTTGAAGAGAAAAGCTCTCCAGGACTGGGGGCTCAGACTCAAGGGACGTGACAGCTCTCTTCAGCTTCAGTTCTTTCCTCTCATGAATTGGCACATCTACCCCACTGCTCGGGCATGCTGAACCCTCAACTGTCTCAGAAAATTTACAGTTTACTAAAGATGTAAATACCTAAAAAGTGTGCCTTGCAGGAATGGCCCATCGCAGGGGGCAGTGTCAGCTTTGCCTGCCATTTGCATTACAGTGAGTTCTCAGAAAACAGGACCTTATTAGTCAGGCATAAAGGTGAAGATTTCTCTTTTGCAAGACTGTCACAGACACAGAAGGGAAGCACAAAATTCCCACTGAAAGAATCACCAGCCTGTGAAAAATGCATTTGGAATAAACTGTTTTAGCAGATTATCTCCCAAAATACATGTTAGGATAGCTAATTTATGTTAGCACTAAGGCTAGCTAAAACATTTGGTGCCAAGAACCACAATTTGGATTTCCACATACAGCAATAATCAAGATAAATCAAGATGTTTCATTAGACAAACTGCCTTAACCTCTAATTTAGATTTCGATAGCCTTCAGGCAACTAAAAATTGATTAAGGGCAGAAGCTTCCTGTAATTACACACCAGGCAGGAACAATACTTTGTTTATAAGACTAGGCCAGAAAAATTACATGTTTACCAACACAAGCACTGCTCCCACATGCTAAAGGAAGAGCAGCTTACTCCTGAGGGAAGTGGCCCAGGCTGTCACGTCTCGGGAAACATCCAGGACGGACGGCCGGCTCCCCAGCTCACCTTTGCCAATGTGCCGCCGCGTGTTCTCGATGGTGGAGTTGCGGTTGACGTTGGAGAGCAGCCCCAGGCAGAACCTGTTCTTGTTGTTGGAGGGGTCAGTGAAGCCATCCACCAGGATGCTGGTGGAGGAGGCGTGGAAGGCCTCCCCGACGCGGTTGTTCAGCTCGTAGTAGACGATGGAGCACCAGTGCTTCGGCTCCTCGTAGGCAACTGCCTGGACATCTGGAAAGCCAAAATGGAAAGCTTACAGCCTGACAGTGCTGGAACACAGGCTGGAAGAGTAAAGAGCCCTACAGGTTTGAGCTGTGTAGAGTAAAATGATTTCAACTCAAGACTCAGAAGAGACACTGGCACTAGGTATGAACAGAAAAGTATAGAAAGCTCCCGGGCACATCCCAAGCAGTGCCCCAATATCCCTGCCCCATTTTCTTACAACGTGCTACAGTGCAGGCCCAGGCAGCAGAGAAATGCTGTAAATGTACAACTCAGCTTTCTTTCCTACTCCTAATCCTAGCAGATTGACTTCTACTTCAGTTCATTTTACTAACAAACCACAAGTCACCTTTTTGCTTACTGCAAAGTTGTATAGCAACAGGAGGAAAGAGCATCACACAACTGCATCAAAAACCATTTCTCACTTTACAGCAAGGCAGCTTAAATATACAGTCAGCAGATCAATCTTTCAGCATTCAGAGCGTGACCAAATCTTCCTCCAGGGTTTTTTGGGAGAACGGTAGGAGGCTTCAAAAGACCTGAGAGAGATTGATATTTGTCTGCAGAACATGCATGAAGCACATCCCCAAAGAAAAGAAGGGGTTGTGAACACTGAGGGGTTGTGGTTGCTTTATGTGTGCCTTCTTTTAAATGAAGGACACCATTTCAATACTAAGACTAGAAAAGTTGGACTTGCTGCTAAAACACCAACTTTGCAGATCCCACCTGAGGGCAAAGTGCCAAAATGAAAATCAGACTGGTATTATGGGAGAACTTTTTTTTCTGGCCAGAGGTTTTCTTCTCCCAGCTCCAAGTTTTTACTGATATCAATCAACTGAAGATTAGTGCTCATATTTTCCTCTGTTCACAGATCAGACCACTACAAGTTCTTGCTACAAAAACAAAAAACCAGAAGTCCCCCTCAAACCAGCAGTACACAGTAGATACAAAAGGTGGCAAATAATCAAGAGCAGGATAACACATCCTACATCACTATGGAAAAAACTTCTGAGGGTAATATTTATTGCTAATAGCTTGCCTAAAAACACTGGTAAAAAGCTTATCTTTCCTGATACTCTGGCACTTTCTATCCCTTCACATCACTGTTGAAAAGGAAAAAAAAAAAAAAAAAAGAAAAAACAGTCTTTAATTATTAGTAAGAGGTTACTACATTTTTAATTCCCATAAAGATGCCAGCAATTATCAAAGCTGCAGCTTTGCCCCAGTTCTCAAAGTCAGGAATAAATCTTGCCAGCTGGCCATTCTTACAGAATTAATCATATCTCTCTCACACAGATTTCATACTGACTTCCTTACATTTGCTTTAAGTCATGCAGAGCAGGTGCGTTCAGTCTCTATTCCCAGCATGGGCCAACAATGGAAATTACCCAACTTCATTGACAGGATGCAGCTTGTTAAATCAAATCTCTTAAGACTAACAAATCACCATGAAGAACACGCTTCTACCAAGTTTGCAACAAAAAAATGGTGCAGTAAGTTCACAGTAAAAACTTTTTTCTACAACCTGCAGCAGATTTTTTTTTTAGTAGTGTAATCACAGCATACATGTGTGAATAATAAACATGTGAAGGCACCCAAAAGTCTTTCTTTTTAATGAAGGAACAGAGATGAAATCAATTGTATTAAACTTCTAGAAAGGAAAAATATCAAACAATTTTTATTTTGAAATGGCTGAATGATAAAGGGCAAGAAGGAAAATGTAAACCCTCTTTTCTTTATCATCTCTCATGCATTAGAGGAATTCTGTAATACACATTTTGGGAGAGGGACACAGATGCAGAGGTCTGCAGTTAGGCATGAAGTTTGATAAATGTATTTTGGGGCAGTAAATTTCTGGCCCAAAATTCCTGCAAACTACTCATACACACAGAGTGTAGTTTGTGTGATCAGCTAAAGTGGAAGTGCTACAGATGGAGTTTATCACACACAAAACTCACTCCAAGCAGAGAGTAAACAGGCTAAGACAAAAGCCATCCAAATTGTTCTAAGAGGGCAGATACACTTCCTGAAACCAGACATTGAGCTCAGCAGCAAAACAAGTACCAAAAAAACCCCCAAAACCCCACCAACACCAAAAAAATCCCAAACACCACAGTTAAATTGTGCATACGCTTGTGATGTTGATAATGGTTCTGGCACAGCACCAGCTTGCTGCTCTTTCTTGGCATGGGCCACAACTGTGTGAGCTGAAGTGCTCTCTGAAGGGGCCATTTCTCACAATGGGATGATGAATGCACCAAATCCTTTACTCAGCAGCCACGGCGGCTGCTGCAGCTTTAACAAGCAATGTGTAAAAAGATGTCTGTGCCACAGGAAAGCTACAGGCCTTTATTTCAGACAGAATTTCAAAGTCTGTAGCAATGCCACATCTCAGGCAGATAACTCTGTATTTCTGCAGTCTTGTAGGAGTTCTTTCCATTCAGAGATTAGTGGAAGCTCCCAATAGAAAACAGAAAATTACTGTGGTCTTTGAGTTGGTTGGGAGTAACAAAGTAATAAACCCCATATATTTTTTAAAGAGTCATGGGATAGATTCCTGTCTTAAATAAATATTTACATTTATAAATAATCTCCAGCTCTACTATTTCATCCCTTACAACAACAGAAGAAATATTACGTGGCCATTTCTTTCCTTTTCTGCAAACAAAAATTTTCATGAACAACATCCATCCAAAATTAAAACTCAGTTATTCCTCCTAAGTTCTGGAGGTTCTTTACTCTTAAGAAGCGAAGCAGAAAACGTGAAGGAAGTGTTCTTACCTCCTCTGTGCACGTCAGGGGGAATGGCAGGTGCCATCATGTTGGTATCCATGGGCTGGGAGGTATCGTGTGTCATCGGATCTTCCGGAGGCAGGTAAGTGGGCGGGGGAGTATCAGCTAAAGATAGAAAAGGCACAGAGATACATGAATCCTTTCCTCTCTTTAAAGCACATCTACATAGCCACATAAACAGTTTGAGCCTGAAAATGCTTCCAGCCTGACTCAGCCATAAACTTCCACCCACCAGAAATCTGAAAAAGCAATTGTGGACCTCGAATAAGGGAAGCAAAGAATTACTGTGCATATTAAGCACAACTGCAATAAAAACAAGTCACTTCACCCCCGCATAAAGCCACAAAAGAAAGCTCAGCTGTGTTTCCAACCCACGGTTCTGCAGGCTGGAGGTGCCATACAAACATCAGGGCACAAGGAGGTCTCAGGGCCCAGCCAGCAGTAGATACTGAATATGTTAAAAGTGAACAAATTCTGGGGCAGAAAACTTCCAGTTCAAGCTTTTCTGTTTCCAACACAATTCTACCAGCAAATGATTTAAACATCCCAGATATATCCAGGGCCTTACCATTGTCAGTGCAAAGTATTAGCTCTGTTTCCCTAGACTGGGAAGAGTAGAAAGTGTTCAGGAAGCCCAAATTCTACAGAAGTGGCTTTGTGGGTCTGGAATTTCTCTGTCAGTGTCTCTGTCCTGTCCCATTCAGGGCTGCATCACCAGCACAGGAGCCCATGCACACTGACCACACTCATTAACATCCAGCTTTCAGCCCTGCTTGAAGTGTCCCAGCCAGCACTGCCCTTCAGCTGCCTATTCCACTCCTGGGTAAGCTTCCCAAAAGATTTCTTAGAAGCTGCAGGAAGTTACCAATGTCACCATTTCCCAATACACCAGAGGACATTCTCCTCCAGATCAGTTGCACAGAGGTACATCCAAGAGCGAGAAACCCTTGCTTGATCCCTGCAAGCTTTTGCTGCAAAAGTTGGGATTAGATTACCACTGTGCTGTCCCTGCTGCTGCTCATTCCACATTTACTTCCATTACCAAGAGTATGGATTGCAAACTACCACAGCAAATAATCACAGGGGATTCCAAAACTCTGAAAACCAAATTAGCATCAACAAAAGGCAGAAGAATGCTCTGTAAATTTGGGAATTTTCTGTGGAGTGGTGGTTTTGTCTGGATTTTTTTCTTTTAATGTATTTTTTAAGAAAACACACATTCATGAAATTTATTAACTATCTCATTGTTTAGCAGGTGTTTTGTTGAAAGCTTTACATCTAATGCTGGCAGGTGCCTGGCTAATTCCCCTCCTTGAACACATTCAGCTGGATGAGAAAGCAGCCAGGAAAGACAGAGATGGCAACAGGGCTGCATTATTAAAAGCTTAACAAACTGCACTGCATTTTGAGTCTCGTGTTTTACTAAGCCTTAAAATGCTTGTGTGTGTGCAAACATGATCTTGGTCACACACGAGATTCCAAGGCCACAGGCAACAAATTTAACCACCATCTCGAAAGTTTTCAAGGCTAACTGCTTTGCCCCTTGATTTTTGTATTTTCCAGAAGTCAGCCTCTTTCCCCATGAGTGCAAGATGGACAGCTGTCCAGGGCTAAGCCTCAAGGACATCAGTATCCTGACCTCCCCTCTAACTCAATTTCTTCACTGCAGCTGCCAACATTAAGGGCATGTGGACAGAACAGACCTTCAAAGATCAAGTGAACTTCCACAAGCCACCATTCAGGAAGACCTTGTTAGGTCTTTATCTCTGTTGGAAGAACCCCAACCACAGCAATCATGTTAAAAAAAAGAAAAAAAAAAAAAAAAAGAAAAAAAAGACAGCTGGTTTCACAGCAAAATCTCACATTTTTTTCAGAAAAGCCAATACAAACTCTTTCCTTCCTCCCAGCAACTTCAGTAGCCTTCACTCACAAGAGAAAAATTTGCAACCATTATCAAGAGAAGCAATTTATGGATATTAACTTCATGTAACAGGAAACAGATTTTCACAAATCTGCTGCCTTGTTTACACATACCCTCCCCTCAGCCCCTGAAGGAAACAGGCAAACAACACCAGTAAGCATTTCAACTGCGTCCTTCTCCCAGCATTTAGATCAAGAAATCCACCACAGACTGCTTCTGCAGTCATTTTTATCCAGCTGCATGTAAAGACCAAAAAAAAGGCAGCTTCATGGAATTTTCTACAGACACCAGTCAACAAAGGAAGGCTCTTCTCTGACTGTAGGTAGTAAAACAGCCTGAAGAGTTATTTTAAGGGCCTGTTTTTCAGTTGAAGCGCATTTGCTTCTTGGAATTACACCACTATGAGAAGAAATTGTTTATCAAGTAGCAATAACGTGATGACCTTGAGAAACATCCTTTTTCTGCAGAACTAAAGCCTTGTGCTGAACTTATGATCATAAGCAAGGATGATCTCTAGCATCACACTTTGTGGGCTAAACTGCTGAACTGGTCCCCAAAACGTTTTGGATCCCTCCTCACGCCTCACAAGAGTTCTGCTGTCATGTTTTAACTGTGTTTCAGAGAGGCACAACATTAAAGCCTGCAATATTACCAAAGAGATTCTATACTCTTTATCACCTTCCATCTCCTAGCTTGCCCTTGAGCACAAGCATTGGCTGACCACTTGGTGTTACTGAGCCAAAAACCCACGACAGCAGCGATGTCCAACCGCCTTCTCCCTCCTCAAGGGGAGCTGACTGTACCTGGCATCTGGAAAGGACTTCCCGGGTCTGAGCTGGCTGGAGAGTGCGGGTAGGTGCTACTGCTGCTCCCAGGCGAGTTTGGGTAGCTGCTGCTGGGCGAGTGGGGGAACGGGTGGCTGCTGGGCTGCTGGAAGGAGTCCGGGAAGGTGGCGTTGTGCGGCATGTGGGGCTCGTTCTGGCCCAGGTTGCGGAACTGCGCCAAGAGGCTGTGCTGGGGGTTGTACTCGCTGTGCCTCGGGACCAGCACCGGAGGGAGAACTGGAGAGGGAGAAAGAGAGAAAAGCCACAGTGTTGGAGACTTGGTTCTGAAGGTATACAGGGGAAAAGAAAACCCCACACTCTTTCCTCCCCCCTGCTGGCATATCTGCATCTGCCTCCGAAGCAGGCAGTCAAACCTAGGAGCACATGTCCAAGCAGGAACTCCCTCCCTTGCATCCGGTTACTGCACGGCTCGAACCAGCAGCTCCCTGGCATGCCAGATGGGAGCTTGTTTTCACAGAGGGCCAGTGAAGAAGAGCCAAGAACAAACCACAGTTCTGTGTTTCAGTCTTACTCGCACGAAGAGATGCTGGGAAGAGCCTGGCGATGCTGACGTGCAGTTCCTCCTGCGGCACTTGTCATCCGACTAATCACCTAATGGCCTGGAACCCAAGCCCTCAGCTCATAAGAACAGATTTTTATTTTTTTTTTTCTGAAGACAATACTAATAAGCCTTGAACTCAGTCTGGTCCCAACAGCTGTAATTTTATTTTTAACCTGGACTATGTTCTTACAAGTTACTATTAAAACAGTTATTAACTCTTCAAGTCAGTTTACAAAATGTGCAATTTAAACAAAATTACGTAGTTCAAAAAAACCAACTGAGCAGCAATTGAGCTGCAACTATGTGCTACTATGGGATCAGAGAAACATCAGAAACTATGAGTTGCACCACACTTCTGAAGCCTTCTCAGGAGCAAAACAAAGGTCTCTTTCAAACTGGGAATAAGAACATGATACCAGATACACTAAGATAAAAGAATCAAGTCTTTTTCCAGTTCCTCAGCTTCTATCTTTGAGTGCCTCACAGCAAAGTCCAAGCTAACTGAAGGATTAAAAGCTTTTCTTTCCACAGAAATTTTTGGGTGATGGGTAGGAGAGGCAAGGTCTGGGAGAGGGAGGTCCTTGCACAAAGTAGTAGAAGAGAAATAAAAAAGCAAGTCCTCCTCACATCTTCCCCCTTTGGAACCTCCATTTCCCAGCTCCATGTCTGAGCAGGACTGGAAGAAATCCTCCCTGGACAGTCTGCCTTCAAGAGAGGGTGCCAGAAACACAACAAACCCCAGGAAAAACAAGCCAAGGCCACTGCTCCCTCTCCTTGAGACTCCTGCTCTGGCCTTGACACCTGGGCACACAAGAGGAGCAGGGGCATGTGCAGTCAACAAGCCTATACAGACAGAGCTATCATTCAGATTAAGAAAGGTGTTTTGGAGACAGCTGCTTTATTAAAAGCCCGAATTACTAACTAATTGCCAAAAAACAAAACATTTTCTTCACATGACAAACAGGTTCTTCCAGGACACTGGGACATCTTTACTCTTCCAGCACTTTGCTATTACAGAAGCAGCACTCAGGTATTCACTTTAGTGTCCTGGAGTCCAAGAGTACCAGGAAAACCACTTGATACACACACTAGGTGTGAGGTTCAGATTCATGCTTGAAAGGGATATAAATGAATGCCACACTAAAAACTCACTCTTTATTCCTAAAGTCACAGATTAACTAAAAAGAAGTAGGTTTTCCTTGCTCAGATTTTTTTTTCTGCATATACCTAAGAGAAATTAAGCTCCCATTTTTGCCTGCTGGTGGCATTAATGCAGGAGCAGTCTGATCCCAGAAAACTTCATTGAACATACCCTGAAAAAAACCCCAAACCCTCACTACTGAAATTAAGGCTGCAGAAGCAGGTTTTAAGCATTTAGTCCGATCTCTCAATTTCTTAGAGCAACCTCACTGAGATTCCAACAGATCTCAAATACTTGAGGCAGATGTCACCCTTAAGCAGATTTGTTTAGATGTCAAAAAACCCAACTCCACTTTACAAGGCATAGACAAAGTTCCTAATGATGGTGCTTTCTGAAACAAAACACATCCACCTGTCATTCTATGGAAGTTCTCAACTGCAAAAACACCCCAGGAGAAGCTGACTCTCCCCCAGCTGTGCAGATTGTTTCTTGCTCCAACACAACCATTCTGACATGCCCCTGAAAAAAGGCTGTTAAAAAAAAATTACTCAGCATTTAGGTGGACATCACAGATCCCCTCATCCTCAACATGTCAGAGCCAAGCTCTCTGAATATTAGGGTTTCTCAGAATTAAGCTTGTTCTGTTAAACCAAGCAGTCCTTTTGCAGCTAGGTTAAGTACTATTTAATTGTCAGAGTCAACATTTGCTGGGCTAATAAATTACTAGTGAAAAAATTAACAATGAGATCATTTGTTAAAATGTATTTTCCCTTTCCTGTCTTTATGATTCTTCCTTACTTTTCTAAGCATTAAAAACACAGCTTTCCTATCTCTTCCTTTCCTATGGATGAAGGTCAAACCATCAACTTTTATGGAGTTAATTTGTGCAGAAAGTACATCACCTACCTTTCCCATCCCCTACCTCACATTAAACAATGACACACATGACATCAGAGGAAGCCACATGATTTACAGCATTTTAAAATAGCAGGAGAACAGGATATTTTCTGTATGTTTTCTGTAATTAAATTAATGCAGTGCCAGATTTTCCCAAGGTATATATACATGTTTTCTCCTGTTGGGCAGAACCACTGGCAAAGTTTAGAAGGACTTGAGATAAAAACAAGTCTCCTTTTCCCAGGTGTCCTTCATGCAAACCCACACTTTCTGTCCAACTTTGTCAGTCTCAAGTGATTAAAGGACAACTTCTTCAAAATACACACGGAAAAGGGAGAAAACAAATACAACTGGTATTGGTGCAACACAAACAGTCTCAAAAACATCACTGCAGAATGTCACCCTTAAGCAGATTTGTTTAGATGTCAAAAAACCCAACTCCACTTTACAAGGCATAGACAAAGTTCCTAATGATGGTGCTTTCCGAAACAAAAATGTTTCAGAAATGCAGAATGTGCTTTAAGTGCTGCCCCTTATTCACATCCTCCCTGCATACACAAAACCTTCAAAGAGGAGGAAAAGCCCTGAAAGACCACATCAGGTGGGACAGAGACTCCAGTGCTCCAATGAGTCCAACTCCAAGTCACTCACTGCCATAACCTGATCCCTCTGCAGCTCCTGGTGTTTTTTGCAGGGAAGCTGCTCCTAGTGGGGCCACAGAGGAGTTAATTTGAGCTCACCCAATTGCTCACTCAGGAGTAAAGACATGAGCAGGGACTGGGCCCTTTGGAGCATGGCAGGCTGCCAGGAGATCAAACCACAGAGGGGGACACACACCTTTCCTGCTCCCCTTGCCCCTGTGTAAGGCGCTGAGCTTCTGGTCATGTTGCAGACCTCAGCCACATGGAATAACAAATTACTGAGGCTCAGTGCAGCAGGGGAGGAGGCTGATCTCTGCTGCAGCTGCCAGCTCCAGGAAGAGGCATAATTGAAGGGGAGAGAGCATGAGAGAGTTGTTCGGTGCTAAGCCAGCACACCTGTTGCTATGAAATAATGAAGCAGTGCACATCTCTGCTGTGCAGATCACTGCAGGATGTGGCTCTAACCACTTGCAAACACAATTCCTCCCTTCCTCTTCAGCGGAAAGGAACATTGATACAATAAAAAAAAATTCTTTTTTGTTTTTTTTTGGTTTTTTTTTTTTTATATTTAACATCAGCATCATCAGCATATATTTAAAGGAAACATAATATTGAACACACTGTTGTCTTAAAAAAGCTGCTGCAACAGATTTGCCAACTCAACCTCATTAAAGTTAATGGAGTAGAACCACAAGTCATCCGACAGCTTGATTTCTGCAATTCTTCAAACACTGGATTAAAAGGTTTTATGTGCTCTATGTGGCTAAATTTTGCTCCCAATGCTATCAATGTGGACCTGGAGTTGAGAGTTAATACATGACTACTACCAGAAAGGTTACTAAGTAAGGAAGAGGGAGATAAACCCCCAGGAAGCAGGCTGGGTATGTTTGTGGAAGCGTAGCTGAGATCCCATGCCTGTCAGACAGCCTGGGAATTGGAGAGCTTGTTTTCACCATGCAAATAAGACCAAATATGCCTGCACCAAACAAGAGGAGATGTATTAAAGAAATTACAGCTACAGGGCAAATTAACCCACAGGGCTATTTCATCTAGGAGCCAAGAATGCCAAAAATACAGAAGATAGACCAAAGGCAACCTGACTGTTCAGATAAATGTTCTGACTAACCACACCAAGGAAGAAATGCTTTTATGAAAATGTAATAGTGGCCTTTGAAGAAACTTACTGATCTCTGCTCTTTTTATCTCCTGCATGTCACCCTGTTCTTCTTCAGAAAACTAACAGCTGTGCTATCCTAAATAAAGATCTTCTTGCTTTTCTTTTTTGTTCTATTTTCACATTCCAGAGATAATGATTTTAGCAAACACAGAAAGTCTCCAAGTTATGAACATAACTTTTTTGTTTTTTAATTTCTCTATGAAAAACCCCAAACTAATCCAATCCAAAGGACCTGCTGTACTTTCAAAGCAGCATATTTTCTACCCAGATGGGCTTTGATTATCTTACACAAGCCCAGATGACAGCTAGCTTCCCTCAAGGGCTCATTTTTTCCATACCCTTTGCATGTTATGTGAAAATTTGGGTAGGTATCTCTCTTTCCACATATGGAAATTGAAAGATCATGTAATGAAATACAAGGGGCCACATATAAAAAAGCAGAGTTTGATCCACTTTCCTTGCCAAAGTGAATCCTACTTCTTCTGTAAAAAAATTATTTATTAAATAAATGAAAAAAAGAAAAATATAAGCAACTGGTGCTGCATCTTTGCTCTTAAAAACCATGACTTTGTTGACATGTGTTCTGTAAAAGGGTTTGAACCACAACAGGGCCCCCAGTGCTAATGACAACACTATTGTTAGACAGAGCACTTTAATTTCCAAGCATTGCCTAGCTGCATTTTCATCTGAACTTAGGCAAAGCCTCATATGTCTTGCCACAAAAACAGAACTGCAGGTTGGGAGCAAGGAAAATCCTAAAACAAAAGTTCACGCTATCTGGAAATAGGAAAGTCCTGCAAAGACTGAATTGTAACAAAAAGGAAGAGTTAGGAGAAGGAAAAAAAAAACCACCACAACAAAACCAAAAACACAAAAACCAAAACCAATAAAAGACAGCAGCAGTGTTAAACTAACAAATTTGAACCCTCCTGAAGACTCCCAGCTTCATTTCCCTGCCTTTGAGGTCACAGCAGCTGAAGCTGGCTATGGCATCTTGATGAGCACTGCAGTCCCATGGTGGGAACTGAGCAGGTACCAACAGATGCTCAGCTGAATGTGCTGCTCTCTGCAGCACCAGGGAGCCACTGAAGCATTCTGACTGCAAGGCTTTGTCAAGATCCTGCTTGTAAACAGTAAAACATGGTGCAGAGAGAAAACTTCTTATCTCATTAGCTTCTCACGTTGCCCGAGTTATTCTTGGTTAAAAATATAAAATTAATAAGCATTGTGTCAAAAGCAATCTCTGAGGATCTAACTACTTAAAGGTCTTCCAATACCTCTTGGCTGTGGTATCACAGCTTTGCTTTGCTGGTTTCTCAAAAGGAGAAATTCCAGTCTTTGGGACTTCCACTCCAAACCTCTGTTCTAGTAAGTGTAGCTATTCAGCAACCTGCTTTGGGAGACAGAAAGACCAACTTTCTACTCCAGGAGAAAGCTGACAGCTGTCTTGTTTTCTCAATTCTTCATTTTGTTTTGCAGTTTTGGGAGACCCCACAGCTTGATTTGTCATTTTGCATAGCTACAAATGAAGACTGTATTAAAAAAAAAAAAAAAGGCAAACCAGTTGTTACTTTACTGACTTTGCTTTTACATCAGACATCTGGTCTAAATGCATTTGACAAGTAATATTAGGACATTTCCTGCATGACAATATTCAGCTAACATTAGATTTTATTTGCGGATGCTCTGATAAGCTGACGTTCTGATTAAACTAGCATTTGTCAAGGTCAATTTCAGAATTTAGTACTAATTGTATGCACATTAGTGAGGGAGTCCTTGTAAGCAGATTTGGTGGAGGAGCTGTCCTGATGCAGGAGGAAGTCACAGTGATAGTGTGTATTAACTCAGACATTTACACAGACCAGAGTTCAAATTACCTGTACCAAAGCCACAATCACCATCCTACTCAGCAGGTTAAAACTTGGAAGTCTGCTCTTTCAAATCAGAACAAACATCTGTATCTGGTTAATTTTGAAGAAAGAAAACACACCAAATAGGAGAGAAACATATCTTTCTTGACAAGTTTTATCCCTTGACTGCAGTTTCTTTTTCTGACATGTGGTAAGGCTAGCTAAGGAAAGCCCTGCTGTTAGATCATTCACTCCTTCCACCTCATCGTTTCAATCCCTCTCCCCCAGGTCGGCTCTGGTAGGGAATTTTAGAACTCAATTCTGCAAAGCCAAAACGAAGGAAGTTTTATTCTGCTTGCCAAGCAAACTGACAGTTGCTTTTGCTATTTCGGGGAACCAGCCTATAATTGTGCCCACCTGTTGCAGCAATGCTATTTTTAAAGTCACACCCATGTGCACACATGGCTGCACAGCAAAACTTCTCAGGGATGACACTCTGCTCCCTCACCCCCAGCCTGCAGAAATCCTGCTATGGGAATCATACAGGAACAAGGATTTTTGTAACTTGGTTTTACACATTAACTCGGAAGGGATGCAGCAGTTTTGCCCTCCCTTACACCCCAGAAGCAGCCTCCCATTTCTCCTTTTTCTCTCCCCTTCTCCCTCTCTCTTCTTCTGGCACTGCTGGCATTATCCTCCACCAGGCCTGGTTCTGTGGGAGCCTGCAGTAGGTGTGTTGCCTTACAGAGCCTCACTGAGAGCAAAAAGCAGAGGAGATCAAAGACAAACATGAAAATAATCAGGTTAAAGTCATAGGCAGAGAGTCCACCCCAAGAGCAAAACCAGCATGACACACCTAGTGCTCTCCTCAGAGCCTGGGGACCTGGCCTGCTCTTGTGGCAAAAAGCAGCTGCACATACAGGTAAAATGCTTCTGGCCAGCAACACGCTTGCTGAAACAGACCCACACTTTGAATTCACAGCTATAATTGAAAGGAACATCACAGTTTTCAGGCAGAATTGAAAATTCAGCTCTTATGACACTGTATTTGTCTGCATTACCAAAAAGCAACCACTGCTTGCCCCCAGTTTGGCTGGATATTGGCATTATCAGCTTTGCAAAGCTCCTCGACATGGAGCAGCCAGCTCTCTGAAAAAGAGAAGCTTAACAGAGGAAAAACATTCAGCCTTTTTTATCTATGTCTTACTGATAATTGCAAAAAAAAAAAAAATGAGGGTAGCCATTTACTGAAACAGTGCACCTTCAACCATTTCCACAGTTAAAGATGAAAACAAAGTTAATTTCTCTTTTGCCTCCTTTGTAACATATTATAAACTGTATCAGAACCTAGCAGGATCATGGGCAAGGACACCTAGTAGAGGCAAACACAATTCCACACCAGAATGGAGGAGACGTAGCATTCACTAGCACTTTAAGAAAATTAAATATTCAGTTTCTTCATCTTCCTTCCTTCCCTTTAGCTAAGGCAAAAGAACTGAACCTCCTCCCCTAAAGCCACATTAGAGGTGTGACTTATGATTATTATTTTTAATAGCTGTGTCAATTTAAGCGCCTCTTCATCCTCCCTGTTCCGTATTCCATTCCTTTTGTTTTGCTGTTAGAGCAAACAGGATCCAGGCCTTTTTTCCCCCGTAAATTCTGGATGACAGCTTTCATCTGGTCCCACTGACATAACTGAGGACAGAGGCAAGCAGCAGAGGCTGTATCTCCACAGAAATCAAAGGAATAAAGGACGGGAAGGAAATGTCTCAGTAGGGACTTTACACATTTTCCAGCAAAACCTGAGAGGTCCTTTGTGGCATTTTCAGATGGATGAGAAACATTGTGTCAGGTTTTTCCTATCAGTCTCTGTGCATGCAGTACACCTAATTATTTTGCAAGTCTTGATCATACTTAAGGATAATCCCAACAGGTATCTAAACCAAAAAATAAAACTGAGGAGAAGAAGCAGATTCAGCCAAGCAAGCACACCAGTTCAGCTAAGCGTGCCAATTTTTAAGAGGCATCAAATTCAGACCTTGCCCTCCTTAATTAAAAGCTTTGCTTTGCCTTGCCAACGGAGAAATCTGACAGCCATTAACTACCCTGCTCCAGAAATAATTCTGAACACAACAGACCTAGGAAACAGCAGCACTGAGCTACTTTAACCCATCTCGAGGAGATATTTCCTCCTGGCACTCCAGGTGCAAGGTTGCACTCCCACTCCCAGCAACAAGTCCCTACTTTCTCCTCTCCTGTCCCTCCACCTCCACTCCTCCCCAGATGTCCTCCACAGGGCTCTGTTGGTACAGATGCTCCTGCAGGCAGAAAGCAAGCCCCTTGCTGCCCTGATCAGGCTGAAAGATAACACAGCAGGGGAGAGGAAAAGTGACTGGGATCTGGTTCAGCACAAGGCCACAGGCACAGCTGTGCTGGCACAACACAAGGACCAGGAGCAGCCCCTGCACCCCTCCACAGAGCCCAGCTCCATCAGCTCGCTGCTTCCAGGCTGAAAGAGTGTCACAGGGTCACAGGAAGGCCACCCTTCCTCACCTCCACCCTGGGCCCCCACGCTGTTGTGCCTCCATCTGGTTCCACGTGAGCGAGCTGAGGGCACTGAGCTTGCCAAGTTAACTGTGCCAAAAAGCAGTTTTCTGTGAGTTTGGTTTCTTGATTGACGTGCCACAGGATCAGACAGGCCCCCATGCCTGTGCAGAGCCTCCTGGTCAGGTCAGACATGAGCATGGTGCTATCATGTCACACCCATGTGCCTGCCAGATGTCACATTCCCCTCAGTGTGCAGGGACACCAGGAGATTCCCTGTTTGAGACTGCTGATGGTTTTCTGCCTCCTCTCACTGTTTGCAACCTGTTCCTACCTAGCCTGGCTAACAGAAAAATCTCACTTTGATTCAGGTGTAGCTTTGTAGCTGGCAGACACACCAGAGTGCCAGTTCTCATGCTTTCCAAGCTTATCTTCACAAGCTAAACAGTGGGGATGGAATAAGATGTCAAGGTAGAAAATCCATTTATGCCTCTGGCACTGTGGAAACTGAGGCATATCCACAGCACTGATTTCCCAACAAAGAACATTACCTTACTTTACATATTTGAGGATTTACCACTAATCCATTCCTCAAACCTTACACAACACTGAAACAAATCACACAACAATCAGCAGAAGAATGAAAGGATAGATGCCATCCCATGCATGGATCATACCCTTCAGATCTTCAGTAACTGGTTCTGCACAAAACAGAGTTAAACAGAGGCCACACTGTCAAGCAGAGCCAGAACTTCATAATCTACCTTTCACACAAAACACGTATCATACACAGTCTGAGTTTCCAGTTTTGTTTTGTCAAGACAAAGCACATTTCCAAGCCTTCTGGGAAACACAAACCTTGAGAGCTGCTCGAGTCCATAGATTGTTGTAAATGGTGACTCATGCACGAATTCTCACTACCCATTAATCTCAAAGGGTAAGCACTTACGTGGCAATAATGGTGTTTTAATGTCCTGACCAAAATGGGAAAAAACCGTTAGCAGAATTTGGGAGTGACTGTCAGGAAATGAAGATAAAGACCATGCTTGGAGGACAGCAAGAACAAGGAAGGGACAGGAAAAAAGAAGTCAAAAGTTACAGAGCACAGCTCTCCAAGCCAAATGGAGAGTTCAGCTACCACCTGTTTCCAAAAACTGTTTTCCCATTCAGCCCTGTGTAATATTCCTCAAAACAATCTGTGGCTGACTAAACACAAATCCCTCCTACGTTGCATACCCAGCCTAAAATGTACATTTTAGTTAGACATCTTTTGGAAGTTTTAGTCTATCTTGTGTAACTCATTGAAGTGAACAAAGAATACGGACATAGTCTCAAACTGCACCAGGGAAGGTTTAGGTTGGACACTGGGAAGAATTTCTTCACAGAAAGGTTGATCAGATGTTGGAATAGTCTGCTGAGGGAGGTGGTGGAGTCACCATCCCTGAAGGTGTTTAAGGAAAGACAGGATGTGGCACTCAGTGCCATGGTTTGGTTGACATGGTCATGTCTGGTCAAAGGTTGGACACAACGATCTCAGAGGTGTTTTCCAACCTAAGTGAGTCTGTGAAGTGACAGGACATTTATAAATAACTGGTTTTAAATATGACATAAATGGTCCATATTACAATGTTCTCAAACTCAGTAACTGTTTTCAATACTAAAGCAAAATGAGTTAGAACATGTAATCTGGCACTACAGTAAGAGCCCAACTGTTTCTCAATCTGATAGAAATAAAAGTGTTCCAGGAATCTTAATTTTCAGTATTTTGGAATTCTGAATGCAAGCAACCAACCCAGACATGGGCACACACCTAGCAGTACAAGTACATGAGTACTTGTACTTAACATGAAATTGTTACGATTTATTTTTAATTTTAATTCTTTTTCAGAACTGTTTTTCCAGTGCTGAGGTCCCTTGTTCAAGCTGCTGCAGCATAAATACATACATTATGGGTATTGCATCTGCCATTCACATGATTTCCAAGTTGATACTAACACAGCAAAGGGAAATATTTAACATCAAGATATGCATTGCAGATCCAAGACAAATGCAATTTCCATCCACAGCAAAACAACCTTGCAACAACCTCATTTCCATCATGGCTCTGTGTATCCTTGCCACCCTACAGACAGCTGCAGAGTTTATGACATGGCTAACACTGATGGAGTTCCCATGTTTAAACCAGGGAAGTCCACCCATGCCTGTGGTGCATTTCTGCAGCTGTCCCTGTCCACCCTCACAAACAGCTGGAGACCAGTGATGACACATCCAAGCACAGTTCATCTTAGTCCCTGGAGGTATTCCCTGATAATAAACTCACATGAGTGAAATTAAGCACAGAGTTACCAAAAAGAGGTCTGGCCCTTGAAGAGGAGACTGGAGAGGGAATGGGTGGCACCTTAAGAAGTGAGGCAGTGAGTAACAGATAAGCAAACTGTGTTTGCAGAACAGCTGACAGTAGAATTTCACATACAATCAAACGGTGCTATCAAAGTTCAAATTGAGGGGATTATAATCTGCTGTCTAAACTCAAAGTGTTTTTAAAAGGCAACAATTGTGAAAGATACTAAAAACAGTATTTTCTGTAGGATGAAGAAACTGAAGTGATAACTGACATAATCATTTGAAAATACTACTACTACTACTAACACTAGCAACTTCATTACTGCTGTGTGTCAGAATGGCTTTCAAGCACAGATAACGCAAATAAATCCTTTATGTTAGCCTGCAATGTTTCATACAAAAATCACAGATCTGCACAGTTGAGTAAACAACAAATTAACTGAGGGATAGTGGGTACCAGCATTTCCAGATGATACCAGGCCCAGCAGCCTGAGGCACATACTAAGACTACCTCTGTGTAGTGATAAAACATTTCCACAAGTGAAGCATTCACCCCGTGAAAGGGAGAACTGCTAATTAATGCCTACATCCAGATAAACTGCAGAGGAAGAATCTGACATGTGCAAACAGCCACTTTTGCTTATTTAAGCCGATGAGTCACATAATTAATTGCCACACTTTGCATTGTTCAGATAAGGTGTAAAGGTACAAACAAGGAAGAACCTACCAGGACTTTCCACCCGCTTGTAGTGGTAGGGATTGATGCAAACCTCCTTCTGTTTGGAGCCAAAGGGGAACTCGCAGCACTCCAGAGGTTTCAGTTCGTGGTGGCTCTGCAGGTCCGGCCAGCGCCACACTCTGCAGTAAATGACGTGCGGGAGCCCCTTCCGGTGCGACACCTGCAGCCGGCCGTCCAGGGAACGAGGGATTGTGACACAGTTGCTGGGCTGACCAGGACAGCTCAGTGCTTTCTCCAGCTCCTCCATGGCACCTTTTTTCTTCTTCAGTTTTTTCACCAAGGCGTCAACAGCTTTCTCTGCCCACTTCTCTTCTTCGTCCCCTTGCTTCCACCCCAGCAGCCTCTTCACTGCTGGGCTGGTGAAGGAGAATAAACTTGTTACATTCATGGTGACCCTGCTGTGGCAACACCACAGAACCAAGCAGGAACAACTGCCCTGTTCTTCCAACACCACCAGGGTACAGCAGATTGTGTCAGCAGTCAAAAGCAGCCTGGAGCAACAGTTCTGGTCCTTTTGACTTTTCAATCCTCCAGTCCCAGGAAGGCAGCGCTGACATCCCCCCTTGATCGTCACAACCTTCTCATTATTCTAAATCCTTCTGGTTGACAACCTAATGGGAGAGTATCAGAGAAAGAGGGAAAAAAAAGGGGTTTACCTTTCAAGTTAACATACAGCAGTTAAAAATAACTCCCACCTCAACCCATAATAGTGGTGTGATCAAAAAACAACCAGCAAAAAAACAACAAATGCTGACAAACCTCCAGGACTGGACTCAAGGCACATCTGATGAAAACTTAAGCAGCAGGACCTGCAGCTGAACCCAGTACATCTCTGTATTAGCAATGTAGTTCACATTAAATCTAGCCTAAAACAGTCCCTCAATTTAAATTTTTCACTATTAAGTGTGCAGGGTGCTACAATCTGCCTGTCAGCTGTTGCAACCTTAACCAGCAAAACATCCCAAGGAAACAGTGCAGGATCATTCCTGCTTTTTTTATTATTTATTTTAGAGAGCGGCTGGAAGCAATATTCCTCAGCACCAATGTGCTGCCCAGCTCTCTCCAAACTGCCAGGATGAAATTAAAAAAATCACTGCTCTAGACCTGAGCATAACTCAATCTGAAAAGAAAAAAAAACCCAGTTCAGTTTTACCTCTTTGAAGAACAAAAAAAAAGTGAAACTAGAAGGATCTTAGCCCTCACTCACATGAGAAAGAAAACTGCATCTGCCCAACCCAAGAGCCCTCAGAGCTCCTAAGCAGCCTGTGAGGGAAAGCTATCCTGAACTTCACTGATTATCCACTGACCCTTTGTGCTGCAATGTCTGCCTGATATACTCAAGGACTCATGAAGGAGTGGGAAGGACGAGGAAGCCCAGATAAGAGGATTTTAGACAGCACAGTAGTCCTCAAGCTGGGAGACAAGGAATGAGACTGAAGCAATGGGTCAAGAGGGGGAGGAACTCCACATTTGAAGGAGTCCAAGCTCTGAGCAGCAAGTTTTGTCCTTGTCCAGGCTGGGAGCAGGCAAAAGGCTCTGGCGAGGGAAACAGAGGAGACCCAGGACTGGCAGGGAAGGGAAAATGAGACAAAGAGCACCACACCACTGATTTTCAAATGGGCAGACAAGACAGGAAACATATCCTGGACTGGATACCAACAGGTTGCAGAGGAAGGGGGAAAGGGAAAAGGATATGAATGTTTTTGTTGCCATCAGAACAACACACAAAACACCCAACCAACCAGCAATCTACACAGAGAATAGAAGGTGTCAGCACAACCACATCAGACAGGATTATCACAGCTATACCAAGAAAAGACTGCAGATCTTAAAATTGGAAATCCTCTTACATTTACTCTCATGCCTGTCATACACTGCAATGGTTTCATAGTATATCACTATATTTAAAGAACTTTAAGCTGAAAACCATCCACTTTCTTCAAATTAACTTGTCACTAGAACAGTTATCTAATTGCAGAGGTTCAGTTTTATTAGGCTGAATGCATAAACTACATTTATGTGAATAATGATGATGAACTAAGACACAGGCCACATCTACCTACACTTCAAACTGGTACATCCCATTTCTTTAATGCTAAGAACTGTATTTGAAATAATAATATTAATGCAAGGGAACATTTGCATGAGCCTGCGGCAAATTGAAGAATTTGTTTTGTTATACTGTTAAATGAACTGAAACTCCATTATTGTCACTGACTGTACTCCAGGTATACTTATCCTTACATGCACTGTGAAGTGCTCTATTAAAATGCTGTGCTAATTTAAGAACTGAATTACCAGAACCTCAGTGCTTTAAACATTTTTGTAACTGAGCTATTCTCAATTAATATATAGACCTGTATCTCAATTAACACTCTAAGTATCTTTTTTTCTGCATTTTTCAAGCAAAAGACACAAGTTCCACACACAAGAGTTACAAGTTCCAGTAGTATATCAAGTAAAGCTTTCTTCTTCACTTCCATTTGACTTAAACAAAAAAGATTGAAAATGCTTGAGTTGAAGCTCTAATAAAGGAGGAAGGACAAAGTCCACATTTCGACCCGAGCTTCATTCAACACTGATAATGTTTGCAGCTGTGGTTCTACCTAGGCCTGACCTATTTTCCACCAAGCTACTTGCCACAAAAAAGGAAAAGTCCTGTCTGTTAAGACTAAGTTTGTATCAGTGCCTGAAAATACAGCCCGAACATGGGCTAGCACACGAGCTCTGCACAGACTAAGACGACGCTCAGATGCAGCTCCAAGCAGTCAGACCAAAGGAACAGATTCTCTTAAGTTTTTGGATCCTGCAGCACACACACATCCCACTCCCACAATCACACACTCCAAAACAAGTTTCACCCTTAGCATCAAAGCTATGGTGGCATAGCTGTGACTCTCTGTGGCAACAGCTGCTGGAAGCAGGAGGAACAGCATTAGGCACAGTGCTTGGAGGGGAGCTTGGATGTAATGCAGCTCAGCAGGAGCCAGCTGGGCACCAGCCTCCAGCCCAGGATTCCTGCTCAAGTCCTGCCTCCAAAACAAAGCCTAAGCACACCCCAAGCCCTGAACAAGCAGCAAGATAAGGGGGACAAAACTCACAGGCTGCTGTACACTAGTTTCTCTAAGCTCCAAAACCAACACTAAGCTAAAAAACAAACAAACCCAAAGAAAAACCAACCAAACAAAAAACCCCAAACAAATAAAAACCAAACCACAATGTATGTGGAGATTTTCGTTTCCAAGAAGCAGAGAGCTTGTCTGCAGGGCTGAGCCCTTGCCAGTACATTCCATTTCCCTTTCTGCCACTCTTGGTTTCTGCACTGCATCATTTCCTGTATTACTTCTGCACAAAGTGGTCTTATCAGCTGGAAGTGCAAAATAAAGATTAAACCACGAGTCAGCAGATGACACAGTCTGAGTCTTTCTTCCCCAAATCCACGTGCCCCTCTGGGAAAGTGGGAGTTACTATTTCCAACAATTAAGTGACCACCAGCCCTTGAAGGGTCTGTTTATTCACAAGGTAGGGATAAAACAGAAATCTGACCAACAGGACACTCTCCAAAAGGCAGTCTGGCATCAGTTTAAAGAAAATTGAGTTGTTGCCCACTTATCAGACGCTCTCTACACATCCAAACCCACGCACTTTTTATTATGCATTCTGTCTGATGGTTTTATGGCAATCAACAAACTTCTTCCAAATCCTGATGTTGTTTTATTTGTCTTCCTTCACTGCCGTTGTCTGTTTTGTAATCTTTGGATTACCACACAAACTTGTAGGCAGTTTGTCACTAGAACAGTTATCTAATTGCAGAGGTTCAGTTTTAAAAAGTGAGCATTATATTTTTATATATATCTGTTTGGCCACCCTTGTATTTAAACAAATGCATTTAGGCAAAAAGGCCTAAGAGTGAAGTCCTATTTTTCTAGCCCTCAAAGAAAAGATAGTTACTCCGTCAGCAACATGAATCAGACAGTAAAATATTCAATGAGAGTGCTTTCAAATTCCCACAGGAGATCCCATAGGAAACTGTCCCACTTTGCATAAATGGCTGTTTTTAATGGGTGGAGAAAGGGTTTGGACAATTAGATGATCCTCTCCCAGAGGGGTGGATGGGGGAGCAAAACAACTTCTAGCCCAAGTTTCAGGCAAACAAGAAGTGACTCTAACTCTTCCACTAATTTCATTATTTGTATTACAGGCTCAGTGATGCAGGCAAAAAGGATCCTATTAAATATTTTTAATATATGCTTAGCACAGTTAGACATAAAAATGGGCAGGAACCACAGTGAGAATAATTGTTAATAGAGAAAACTGTCTAGTCTATGACTACATTTTAAAAATTCAATTTATCTTAGTCAACGTACTTCTTCCCAGCATCCATTACTTAGTAACACTATAAAGAAATAACAAGCAGAGAGATTTTAATTTGCTTCTTTAAAAATATTTAGTCATTTACCCTCTCTGAGAGACACATTTTCAACAACTCATGTAATCAGTACAATATTTAGATCTTAAAAAAACAACCACAAAACAAAACAAACCAAACAGATTTTGGCCTAGAAGGCAGGGAGCTGTCTCTCTATTCCAGCAGGAGCTATCTCTATGTACAGTTTCCATGTATGACTAAAAGGCAAGAAGTCTAAGCAGCTGCAGTGCTAGAATGTGTAACAACATATTGTGCACTAGGTTATTCTAGCTCTCTATTGTTGGAGCAAGCAGCAAAAAGTTTGTTTCTTTCTTCAAGTAATGTGATTTGTGAAACAGAAAGTCCAGAGTCTTCTGCTGAATTACCCTCCTTTTAGTCAACAAATTCTTTCTTTGCACCTTCTTATGGCAGGAGGTCAGATCTTGCTCAGCTTGGAAAAATGCACTAAACCTGGTAGAAACCTCAGTAACATTACAACACACATGCAAAAAGAAAGCATGTTTCACATCAGAGCGCTGTAGAACTCGTTAGAGAGCTTGCACAGAACCTGACTTTGTAGGTTTGGAAAATGACAGGAAGAAAAAAAACCTAACTCTTTTATATTCTCTTGGCATGGTAGAAAGAATTCAAAAAAACACTGAAGTATCTGATCCTGTGTTCTGACATACAACACATCATTCAAGGAAAGAGGAACACACTGGTGTTGAAAATACCTCATCATACCTAACAGAGCAGGCAGAGTTTTTCCTGACACTGCATTAGACTCCCTTCCTTACTTAGACCCAGCCAGGGCCAGGAGAATGGGTATCTGCAGCCAGGTCTGTGAAGTAACCTCTTACAGCCCAAAATACCCAGCTGGCCAAAACTCCTCTTGGACCATCCCTCGTGCTAGTTGGCCAAGGGATTGCCCTTCCAAGATAATCTCCCATATATCACTGTACATCCCACAGGGAAAATCCTGTCAGATACTCACAAGCACCCTTTAGTTCAGCAGGTGGGGGGAGAGCAAAATGAAACCGTAGGGGCAACATAGGATTTACCAACAGAGGGGAGGAGGGCAACAGTGACCCCAAACCCAAAAAGCCCATTGCTGTGTTAGCCCAGAGCATGAAGGGATAACCTTACACTATCAGGACCTGCCAGCTCCTTCCCTGTGCTCCCCATAGCTCAAACCAAGAACACAGTGTTCAGCCAGTTTCCACAGTGAACCGCGGCCCGCCTCCCCACTCGACTTCTGGCAGACAAGGCACTGCTCCTTGCCCTTGAAGTCTCAGCTATCATGATTGCACGAGTAAAACAATGGCAAATTCTCACAGGTCTTCTGGATTTGAAGGTACCAGGTTTGAAAGATGTGTGGTAACTTCACTACGAATGCAGAAGCAACTATGTATGGTTGCTTCTCTGGCAAAAAATACCTGCTTTTTGTACACATTAGAAACCAAATCCTGTATTACAATACAACTAAAATGGCACAGAAGTCTGTCTAAGCAAGTATTTCATTGTGAGAAAAGAACATGGCAAAGGATCTTTCCAAGTTTAACAAGCATGCATCAACAATTAGTTCTGCCCTTGTCCTGGTTAAGAACATTTCTTCCCATACCTTCGCAACTGCTTTGGCCTACTGAAAATAAATTTAAACATCCATCCTTCATGAGTTTTATCTCCACCATGTTTACAAAAACCACTAACACTATACAGCCTCTTAAGTGATAACCAGATCCTCAAATCCTGCCTTCTTCACAGATGAAAAACACTGCTGAATTTTGCTCATTCTTGCATTCAGATGCAGGTGAGATTCCACAAAATCACAAAACACCAGCTCTCCCTTTACCACCTGCTGGTCTCCTTGCTGTGCTTATTTTATACATATATATTTTTTTATATTGCCAAGACTACAGGAAAACACTAAAACCAAGTTTGCCAAGACACTTGGTCAGGAAGCTGGGTAAGCCTGGTGCACAGCAGGGCTAGTACAAATAGGATAGATCAAAACATCCACCCAGGTGTGCACAAATCCCTTCTGGTGTCAGCGAGCAGTCGGGCTGAATCGGATGTGCTTTCAAAGATTATCTCTAAAACCACAGCCTAGTGCTTCAACCAAGGTCAGGAAGGAACTGTAACTTGATGATTTAGTCAAAACTCTGGCACAGATGGGACTGCAAAATATGAACTCCACTAAAGCAGCCTATAAGATGAATACGAGGCTGTGAATCACAAAACTTGCCAGAAGAGTGTTCACAAGGTGGTTTTTTTCCCCTAAATGCTATGTAGGAAGAGACTATTGATTCTTCACTCTCTCCAAGCTAAAGGCCTCTTAAAGAAATCCTCAAACTATGACAAGAGATTCAAAAGAAAAAGCTATCCAAAGAAACAGTTGTCAAGAGACATTATGAATTACCAGCCACCATAGTGGGTATTTCATTGCACATCTTTGGGGCAGGTTTATCGTTCTCATTTGTGCTGTGGTGTCCTTAAACTCCACACACTGTCCCACCAGGATACTAAAAGCACTCAGGAGCACAGGAGCAGCCAAGGATCTCAGTCAGCATTGTTAGATGACACAGACCAAGTCCTGAAAAATGCAGGAGAACCTCTAAGACCAGTCTGGAGCACTGGCCATGGCTTTGTGAACACCCACAAAGATGCCAGGACTAGCCTGGCTATCAAAATAAGTTACAAGTCCTCTTCTAAAAGGTGAAGAATCTGGGGAAAATAGATTATGTTTTTCCCTTTCATCATAAAACTCCTGCATAACTCCCTTTTTCCACAAAGACCATTCCCTTTCCTGACTTTTTGAACTGTCTTTAGAAAACAGGTGTTGTTTACAACAATAACAAACACACATCTGTGTGGGTGTGTTAATACACACAAAGGCAGGATAACTGAAACCTCTTCCTATATTTAGATCTGTCTGGTCAGCTCTAATTGCATAATTTAATCAAAACCCTCTCCAAGGGAAACACATCCATATTCATCACAGGCATCAAAGGAAACATCTTTACAAACTATATCCTTTTACAAACCAACACATGGTCCCACATCACTTGTCCAATTGTTGAATTCCTCCTTTGGGAAGGGCACGGAATTTTATTTCTTTTTATCAGCTGAAAAAAGCATTTCCCTCCAATTCATCAGCACAGGGCGGGAGGAACTTCCTTCACAGGTGAGATGGGGAAAATTTACTGACATGTCACTTTCAGGGTTTTTTTTTTAGGCAGTTAAAACATACATCTGCAGCATAAAGGAAAACCTTTAAAACAGAAAAGAAAGAAAAACGCCCATCACCACTCAGGCATCAAAATTTTTGAGTGAAGCTCATAAAATGCAAGATGTGTTTTGCCTTCAGAGAACAGCAAAGCCTAGCACAGACTGCATGAATTTTAAAAGGGGGTTTGTCAGCCCCAGCCAGAGCAGTGCTCCAGCAGGGTATATTTTAAGGAGGGGAGCCCCACCAAATGCACTCCATGCTATGCTCAGCTGAGGCAAGTCACTGCTCCTACAAATGATTCATTTCACCAAGAACATGCACTAATACAGTTACATCAGCTGCATTAAACCACTTCTGAAGACTGTGACCCAGACCTCATTTATCAGAGATTAAGTAAAGATGTTAAATTACCACTCAAGATCCCCAGCTTTAAAGCAGAATCCTTCACCAAATCAAGAGATGACAAAAACTGAGAAAAAAAAATATTCACTAATAAAAGAGTTACTGGGTCAAACCTCAGCAAAACAGAACAAACTGATGAAAATTAAACCAAAAAAGTAATGCTGTTAAATGAAATGAATCTTTCCACAAATTAGTCCTCTACCAACCATTTATACACCTAAAATAAGAATAGTCTGTTTGCCAACGCTAAAGACACTTCAGTGCATTTCATGAGATGCATGCTTTACTTTTTTAAAAGGATTCCTCCAGCTTCCCTGGTTTTTGCCTTACCTGTAAAAATTAAAGGACTATTTTTTTGCCTTTAAACAACTTTGAAAACACTGTACCCTCTTCATGTCTTAAAAATGCCCATGTTGAATTTCATCAAGTGCAATTCACAATTATCACTCCAGACAGAGAAAGTGTTTAAAGATGACACAGCTTTTCAAGGCATGTTTATACAACTCAGACACAAACACCAATATTTGCCAGACTTCCACTGTCCAATGAAACATTATTTAATTACAGCATGCCACGAGCAGCCTTCTGAAAACTGGGACTGGACTGCAGATGACAGAAAGCCTAGTGTGTTCCAGGTCCTCAGGACAGTGAGAAGCAGCTGCACAACCCCATCACAGCAGATACTCCCTGGCAGTTCCTTGGTACTGATCAAGCCATCCTAAGTCACAGACCCTTTACAAATGGAAGATCACTGTGTTTATAGATGTCCCTTCAGCTGCCACACTAGACAAACTCTTTGAAGGCTACAACTTACAAACAAGTACAAATTAGGGATCCTCTTGAGATCAAGTCAAGGACACTCTGGGTTAACATTTAAAATATCTCCACAAACACTTACACAGGGTTGATCACAGCCTTTAGCTGCAGGTGAGGCACAACTCTGAGTGTGCCTACACTAAAAACAGACCCAGAAGCCATGGACACACCTTTCCCCTCCCAAAGGGGCCAAACAAGGGTGCAGACATACATGAGGAGTCAGAGAGATCCAAAAAACTGTGGGATGAGGCAAAAGCAGCTGTCACAGCCCTGTGCCAGAACATCTGCAGAATCTCACATCAAGCTGTTTTCTCATATTCCTGAGATCAAGGCTTTGGAGCATTCTGTACAAAGGCTTCAACCCACAGATAGGAACTGATAGTTAATACAGCAGTTGGGAACAGCATAGCTTGAAAGGAAGTGGGAGATATCCTCCTACATTGCTTACTGGGAATACAGAGGTTTTACAACGGGAGAAAAGGGCTGTAATCTGCCTGTCTGACTCCCTGGTTATCTGTAAGCTTTTCATGACTTTTGAAAGAGGAACCAAGCCACATAAAGAATCACTCAGTACCCTTCCCTTATCTGCAAGCTTTTCTTCTTAACAGAGCCTGTATGACTCTGCATATGGCAATAAGACAACCTACTAATCAACCACCATAATTTTTTGAGACCAATTTGAAGTTTCAAAAGTCAGATTTTGCAAAGTTGCAAGTCTCCTACAGTCGAGACACCAAAACACAGCCTTTTCCAAACACGGCATGCTCTGCAAGGTCAGCAGCAGGCTAGCTTAAAACAGCCACAATGCTTCCAAATTTTCCACTGCTGCCTGCTACTGAACAAACAGCCACAGCTGGTTTGGTACTGAGCGTGGACAGTAGAACTCCAAATCCTAAAGTCACTTGCCAAGACTACTTACTTCCAGGCTACAAGCTAGTCCACAGAAAGAACACACACAGATTTCAGACTCCTTCTCTTTTAGCTATTACATAGATGTCTTGAATTCTGGGGCTGAAACCAGCACTCCCCAGCTCCTGAGATAGAAGTCTTCAGGCTCAAACAACCCTCACTGCTGGCTGGCCTGGAAGATCGAGAGTCCTCACATCCCAAATCAGTGAAAGCAAGAAGGTAGGCAAAGGTATGATGGAAAAAACCAGAAATATCAGACTCGAGCCAAAGCAGCCTGCCATCAGCACTGCCAGTTCTCAACTGTTCCCCATTCACAAACCACAGCAGATGTATTGGGTCTGACCATGAGCAAGAGTCATTCCAGATAAACCGGGGGAGGGAGACGGGCAAAGGGAACAGTTATCCAGTCAACTGCAGTAAATAGCCCCGGAGCATTTATGTCAGTTATGCTGATGCTTTCTGCAAAGAAGCCTCTAGCCAAGCCAGAGATAAAAATGAAAAAGGTGTTACAGTCAGATTCCCATGCTCTGGAGAGTTCCTCAGCACAGCAGAAGGGCTACAAAGAAATTCAGTGAGTACCTCGTTCCAGCACTAGGAGAAGTAGTAGCTCCTGCTACTAGGGAAATACCTACAGTTTGTATCTTAAAGCTGTAGATAGTCTAATTCCTTAAAGTTAAGAAATACACTACAAAGATGCAAGTAACAAAAACCAGTAAGGGCTTTTAAACACATTTACCATATAGCACCAAAACAAATGCTTTCTAAATTTCTTTTGAAAAAAGTAGATCAAAAGCCAAAAATTTGAAAGCGATTTATGCAGTGGTGCAGAACCCAGGAAAGCTACAAACAGTGAACTGGTTCACAGCACAGATCAGCTTCAGGTGTCCTAGCTGTCATCACTGGCAGTGATTTCTGGTAACACCAATCTGCTTTTACAGAAGGGTTTTCAGTGGCTTTAGTATTTGCCTTTTCTCTGATTTCTTGATAATGCTGCTAACTATACCCAGCTTGCCAATTGTTTCAAGTTATTTCACCCTCTAGAGAGGAAAATAAAGTTTCTACTACCAAGAAGTTAAATTTGGTCATTCTTTTCCTCCAGAGGAAAAACACTTGTCCTGTCTCACACAGACACGCACTAGGTGTGTTCTGCTCATGCAGTTGCATTAAACTAGAAAAACACCTCTAAGGCAGCTTGCAGTTTATACCAGCAAAACAACACTCGACCAGGAAGGCTTGTTTAAGTGTTGCTCTCCATCCATCCATCCTCCCTCACCCCCCATAAAAGATACTGCACCATTAATCACTGTCATTTCACTGCCCATTGAGCTACACTGGGCCTTTGTGGCTGACTCTCCCTGCTAATCACAACAAGAGTATCTGGGAAAAAAACCCTGTAAATTAGACCTTTAAGGAAGTCTTCATCTGGGGGTGCTACAGCACTCACCTGTGACTGGCTACCTCGGGCCAGCAAGGCCACAGGTCCACAAGCCAGTGAGCAGCCCCAGGGGCTTGCTCCCACCCAGAGAGAAAAGGTGTCCCTTCACTCCCTTGTGCCAGCCTTGGTACTGCAAAGTAACTTCCCCTCCACCTCTCAGTCAGTTCACATTCCTAACCTGGCGGAACTACCATAAACCAAAAAAAAGTTCTGCGGGATCAACTCAGCACTGAAGTCACCCACCCAGCCTGTGCAAGAAATCCATGGATAGGACTGAGAGGAACCCAGCTCTTAAGAGTTCTTTCCATCTCAGGGAGCTGCCACCCTCAAATTTTAAGTGATATCCAGGTCAAAGATTAGCTCACACTCAGACACAAATACTTCAGCTGATTTGCAAAACCTGCTCTCATCCCCAGAGCAAGGAGCCCTGCCTTGGCTGGTTCTGAAAAACCAAACACTCCAGCAAGCAATTCAAGCCCCCTCTACTGCCACTGCCTTCTGCTCTAGTAGCTAGACAGCAAACTTGTGAAAAAAAAATAAAAAAATTATATCCATCTATCCAAAAAATACCACACACTGCAGAGTTTAAGCCAAGAGCATTTATAAAATATTTTCCACGTGAAATATAACACGACACATTACAGAAACTGTAATTGCATTAGCCTAAGTTTTTAAGCTAATAAAGACAAAGACTTTTCCTTTGGCTACTACATCCAAGAGAAAGCACTTAACACTGACACCAGCTTGCATGGATAATAAAGGGCCTGTTACTAAATATGCCAGACTGTAAAGCCAGCAGCAGGCAAAAATGCAGAACAAGGAACTGCAACAGCCAAGATGGCAACCTATGTAAGTCAGCTTCTCCAAGACATTCAGCAAGGTCAAAATTCACATTCTTCAGATTAGTATAGTTCATCACTGCATTCACCAGGTAATTAGCAGAACTAAGATGATGACATAACCACGTTCTGTTCTAGCTATCCTCTTAGTGATAAAAAGGAAGTGCCTGACAACGTCGTAGTAGAGACGACCACGCATTCAGAGTGCTTCAGTAAAACTTCAGAGGGCTTCAAGTATCAGCTCCTTGCTATCTAGAAGTCTTTAATACCTTTTCCCTGTAGCCTCCCATGGGCAGCTCCACACAGCTCTGGCTCTTTGTCTCCTTCTTCTCCCTTCCTTCTGCAGTGCCAGCTCCCTTCTTCCTGTCCCTAGCACAGCCACCAAACCCTGTCTGTCCTACATACAGCATCTTACCTTTTCTGTCCCTGGCTCCTCACAGCATGGCCAGCAGACTGCAACTGATTCCCTACCAGCTAACTCACTCTTTATCACACCCATGGCTGTGAGGGCAAAGGCTGTTCCCACTCTAGGATAATTAACACAGCTGCAATGTATCAGAGGCAAGATTGCCTTCAGCAGCATCTCCATCTGTCTTCCCGCATGACAAGAGCAAAGAGCAAGAGACTGTGAAGGGAGATAAAATTCATCCAAAATGAATGTTGGAGACTCATGGTAAGACCTCAGTAAAGCCACTCAAGTTGGCTCTCTGTCCCTCCCATGTCACCCTTCTCTCCCTGTACAGGAAAGCACATGCTTTAGATGTGTTTGGGATTCCTGAAATACTACCACCCATTTGAAATATAACCAGTGTTAATGGCATTATGCGTGTAGCAATCCCTGAAGCCATCATGTACATGTTGGCAGGTCTTTTGATGTTCAAGTAAATTTCAAATCTACTTTATTCACTGTGGAAAAACACTGGGGACAAAACAATAGAGCAGTTGTCACACAACGGGAAAAACAGAAGTCATCAAAATATGCTCCTAGGCAACCTATATGGCCACAGCTGAGCAGAGGGCTGGACCAGATGACCCTCAGAGGTCCCTTCCAATCTCAACCATACTGTGACGTTCTCAAAACAACCACCTGCCAATTAATTTGGTCACACATCCAGAAAGCAACTGGATCAAGAAAAGTGGATAGAGCTCTGCTTGCCTTGGCACAACTACAACATCGCATCAAGTGCTGCTACGCTCAGGTGGGGACTGAGCCCTGTTTGCTGAGCACAGGCAGACGTGCAAGAAAGCTGCTTTCTCCCCGATTCTGATGACTTCAGGGAATCCAGAAGCCTTCTGGATTGCCTCACTCTTCCTCCCTTCATGCTTGTACCCTTAAAGTTGGCTTCATGTATGGCTCTGTTCCATTGAAACCAAGTCCTCATCACTGTCACCTTGCCTCACATACAGCCCAGCTAAGAAGCCACTTTTCCACCCCATTTTTCACTGGTTGTGAGCTACTGGAAGAGTCTGACCTACAGAGGTTCCCATCCCACACTCATGACTATAGCACCAGATGCCTTAAGCAGCCATGACTAAGCCCTGCCATGTTCATGTCCTGTTTGTCTCCCAGCCTATCTGCAAAGGCAGCATGGATTATTTTATTACACATGGAATTAATTCAACAGGAAAAAAAAAAAATCTTGCAGTTTGTAGTTTTACTAACCCAAATAAAGCCCTTCCTAGATTAAAATAAATCCAAACCCGCCTTCCCCAAAGTATACTTTGGCCCAGAAACCACAACAGTGGTAAAAAATATGTCAAATTTCACACTGGAGCATTTAGCTATCGAGAGAAAGACTCTTCATCAAACAGAACTGTCTTTCATTGATAAGCCAGTTTTAATAATTTTTCAAGACCTGGGAACAGAATCTACACTCTAGCAGGTGCTAGTGAGTGGCCTAACTTGAAGGTAAATTTCTTGTGTCATGTAAGACAGCTCAGAAACCCTTGGAGAAAAGACAACTGGCCAAGAGTGAGCAAGGGTGTTCTGCCAACTATTTTGTCCTACCAAAACACTAACAGAGTTTGTTTTACAGCATCTTGGGAGGGCTAGAAAGAAAAGGAAAGTAGTTAAAAAACAACAGAGAACAAAAAAAAAAGCCAACCCATACAATTTTTGCTATTCTCCAGCTGGATAAATCACAGGGACACTCCAGAGAATGAAACCATCAACTGAAAGAGCAGGAGGTGTCAGTTCCACACCACCTTCTGCCCTCTCTCTTATACACACCACCATGTTTGTCTTGACAAAATTTTGGGACCCCTCTCCCCTGCCACAGAAAATATGTCCAGTTACAAGCTACATATTTTTCCCTCAACAGACCAGTTGAATCAAAGTCCTTACTAGTAAGATGCATGTAAGATAACAAGGGTGCTTGATTAATTCCTCCCACATCAATATTCAAATGAAACCTAACAGACACAAAGGTGAAATACACTGGCAGAACGAAATCAAATATGAAGCTCATTAACAGCATCTGACCAAACAGCAGATGTTTCCTCCTCCTATCACCCTTAGGAACACATTTAAGGGGAAGCCACAATTTGTTGCAACATGATCCTCCAGTTATTTACTTCATCTTTAACCAAAACTGATTTTAGGCTATTAGGCATTTAAACAGTATTTAAGTATTTATATATAAATAGTCATTACATACACAGACCTTGATAAATTTACAGGCTCTTCTCAACTATATATAGGTGTAGCCTACCTTTATCTGATCCAAACAACTTAACTTTCAACAGCAGTGACTGTTATTTTAGGTATTCATATGTGCACACACACATAGAGCATACCTATCCACTTGAAGGATCCTATATACACACCATTGTAAGAATACAATATCTTTAAGAGTCTCATGCCCTGGTTTCAACATGCTACACCAGACAGAATGCAGATATTATTTTCAATGCCTTAAAATGCTTGAAATCAGAAGTCTGAAATTATTTACAAGAAAAATATCTCAGTAATTTAATCTTTCACATAAACACAGAAGAATGAGATACCAGTTTGCAGTGCTGAACAATGAGAAAGAAAAGCAAGTAAAGGTATTATCAGCTATGGTCACTGCATGCAGCAATCAATCTGAACATACAGATCCTCTGAACTCAAGGAAAACTTTTCAACCTGCTACAGAACTGGCAAGTGTGTGCTCATATGCTTTTTTTGCTTTTGCCTACTTAGACACGCCCTTAAATATGTACATCAGTCTTGCCACCTCTGTAGAAGAAACTCCATAATGCTGCAAACCCTGAAATCTCAGTTCTGCTCATGGATGGAATCTGTATTGAGAGGACCTATTTTCAGCTTCCCCTCAAACAACTTCCAAGTACTGAAGGAAGCAAAGTCCATCAGTCAAAATTAGCAGGCAGTGAGAGTCTTAGACCCATGCTGGGGAGAGACACAAGGAGGCAGAAAAAACTCTCCTGACTCTGTCTATAATCACTTCAGCACTGCAAAAAAATTTAATGGGTATCTTATTTTCAAGTTACCCAGTCTTGGATTGATAGTCCATACATCACTTTGATGTGGATTAGCATTTTAGTAGTTTTAATGACAAAAACATGCAAGTGATATACTTCTGAATACCATCAAGTGCTATAATTCAGACTGTCTACACTGGCTTAGACAGCCTCATCTGCTGCCATGTTGGGAAGAGTGTTCCCTTTATGAGTACAGAAATATGAAATAATGCTTCAGAAATCACTGGTGAACCACATTAATGATTTGCTTACATGCCAGCTCAACATAATAGTTGGGTTTGGATGATACTGCT
Source organism: Phylloscopus whistleri (assembly GCA_017589585.1). Taxonomy (NCBI): domain Eukaryota; kingdom Metazoa; phylum Chordata; class Aves; order Passeriformes; family Phylloscopidae; genus Phylloscopus; species Phylloscopus whistleri. Next base: position 1,574,970 of record JADMLD010000108.1, on the reverse strand, counting down.
TTGAACAGTGCCTAAATATAATGACTTCTATAAAGGCATGTTTAAAAATAATTTGTTTTCCTCCTTGTACTCTAGACTTTGCCTGTGCATGCTGGAGAAAGGGTGGGGGAAGAACCAAATGGGAGAGACTGGTGACATCTGTTCTAATATCACTCTCCCGAGTGGATAACACGTATTGGAATAAAAGTGACACAGTCCAGAACAATTACAGAGCTACATTAGAACGACCAAATTGTGCAAGCGTCCAGAATAGCTCTACTGGTCAGCATCCCCACACTGGCAAGTCTAGAGACAGGAAGAAACAAAGCTTCAACCCCTCACCTAAACTCAGCTTCCACACAGTCTCCAAGACAGCAACCAGAAGAGTTCAACTGAGCAGAGCAATCTGTGCTTGCAGAAAACCCTGTGGAATCTAATGATGGCTCAACCCAGCTGCTGCCTGGCACTATGGCCCCAACAATCCTGCCACCAGAGCAATCCCACTGCCACAGCTCCTGACACATCCTTCCTCTCTCCCAAAATAAAAAAAAAATAATACAAATGGACCCACCTCCATAGCTCAAAAGAGTTCAGTGTTTCATGTGTACAATACTTGACCTCACACAGCCTAATTAGGAGTAGTGTGCTTGCCCTTTGTTCCTATTAAATTAAGAGGAACTTCCAGTGCCAACACATGCAGGCGTCAAATGGATGCAGGGAGAGAATCCTGTATGATCTGGGCTCATTCTGGAAAATGTTTTCATTCCTTGAAATCACCCCATTTTATTTATGTTTGCCTTCTCTACCCCGTTAAAAAACACAGGCACCCCCCACTCAAATACACAGCAACCCGAAAAGCTTCTGTAATGCAAATGACCATTTGTCTGAGGAGGAGGATAGGGATCTTTGTGGCAGCCATTAGCCAGCCAAGGGTGTCCTCACCCCGGAATCCATCCTCTGTAAAGCCCTCCACAAAAGGCCCAAATCGAACATTCCCTCTGGTTATTTCAAGTCTTGAAGAATAGCGGCATTCTAATGAAAACAGTTACATCCCAGACTGCAGGGGTATAATTCTAGAACTTTAAAAATATCAATTTAAAATAACTTCCTTCCCCTCTCAAGCAGAACCCTCCATTCTAATATAAATTCTCTATGCTGTTCTACAGCTTGAGCTAAATAGCTTGAGAATTGCAAGATGCCTGTGCAGATGAGCATGTAAGTCACCAGCATTTCAAGCCTTGCTTGCCAGCTTGAGGTTTATATTTTAAACTTGAATTTTCCACCCAGTACATTTCAAAGGAAAACTTCTAGGAACCACATATCATCTTTTAATTATTAAGACTAGTATGCATTCAGTTTTTTGCTATACACAGAAGAAAGGCCTGTGGAAGAACATTACTCTGCTGTTACTACAGGGAAAAGCAGCGAAGTTTTTAAGGGCAGAACAGACCTTTCCCCACTCTGAAAGCAAAACTGGGTGAGTTTTGTAATGAAAACCTAAAAAAATTTAAAAAAAATTAAAAATTAAAAAAAATAACCAGAAACAAAACCAACAACACCCCACACATTGGTAGGCTCACTTCATTAACCATAAAGCAATTTGTGCAATCCGACTTTCATTTTCACAGATTTTATGGGTCTCTCTCCAATACAGGTAGTTTCTTCATCTGCACTGTCTCAGCAGAAGACAGCTCCACCTCCACATTTTGAAAGCCACTGCATGCCAAAGTGAGCTTTAATTCCTTTATCTGCCACTCAAAAAGCACCTTAGCTAAAGCTCATGCTGTTGAGGTGCAACTGAACCTGGCAAGTAATAAATCTCTTAACCACTAGTGACCATTTATTTTGTCTGCTTCACTTCCATGCCTCAAAATTATTTTTTTTTTACTTATATTTATGACTAAAAAGAAGGTATGTTTCTTTCTGGGCTGGGAGAACCTCAGGAGATTAAAGATTCACACCAATTCAGGTATGAGGAGTTGGTTGAAACACTAAAACATGCAAAACTCTCAAATCCCCAAGCAGCACACTGACTAGCAGAAAGAAGAAAAGAAGTCGTTTTTGCAGGATTTTTCCCAAAACACATCATAGTGATTTTACCAGCAGAAACAGCAAGACCTCAGATGCTGAGTATTTAGCAAACATTTTACTACCTGTGGCATGCTATTTTCTAGGGCTGTTAGAGGAAAACACGAATAGCCACCGTTGCCTTCACTAAAAAAGTGACCTATGCCAACTCATAGTCAAAATTACAGTCTCTGCTCTAGAAGTTTGGCCATACAGTACAAGAAATGACTAAAATGCTCTGTCTTATACAAGAACTCCTATCTGCAGCAATGTTTCAATAGGCAGTTACAAATTTCAGTAGGATAGAAATACTAGGGGGGAGAAAAAGCCAAACAACTGGCTTGTTTGCGTGTTTGTTCCTTTGATATCTGATAGCACAGTCTGCAGGTAAAGCCCAGCTCATCCTTGAAGAAAGGATGTATAAATTTCAGAGATTCACTCACAACCACTTCCCCACGCACACATCCCGAAGCTGCACATGCCTTCATCTATTTCAGCCCTTAATGACTGCAAGGAAGAGGTTGAGAGTCAACCTAAATTGGTTCAGCTTTTACTCTTCACAGGGCCACAAACTTTAATTTCAGCTACACTTTGCATAACTTAAATAATACACACAGTGCTCTCTTTATTTGGTTCTTAAACCAGCCGTATCTGAAGCACAATGGGACATGTCACAGACACTTGCTTCACTGCCCTCATAATATGGTTTAATTATGATGACTGAACTAACAGGCTCACATCATAGACTTTTACAGGTTGACCCTGTGTCATCCTGATGTATCATTTTGCACCAGTTCAGTGCTGTAAATCAATTTAAGATCTCCAGCAGGTTGAAAAGGCTGGTAATGATGCTTTCTCTGCAGTCTCTGGGGACTCCACATTATACACAACTTACATTATTTATAAAGCTGAGATGATGCCTCCATTAGGCCTGTAAGACTACTCAAATGATATTTTACACACACAGCTTGGGCTGCACAGAGCAGAACACTGGCAATATGCAATATCCAGTGCATTCAGGCTTTAATTTAAAAAGGAAAGAAAACAAAACAGTCATAATCCCTTCATTTTTAAAAATTAAATCTTTGTAGCAAGCAAAGAAATTTATAGTTTGATCTGAATAATTTCTAGTACTCAGAAACACAAGTAGCATTTTTATTAACCTTTGTGTTGTTTTTCTTCACATTCAACTCTTTACCTCTGTTTTCAAACTACAGAGGAAAAGCAAACACCAAACTCATCAGTTTTCAAATATTTGATTTGATAGTTAATATTTATACCAAAACAGAAAGATGTCCATCTGTTTACTCCGTCACTTCTCTCAAATGTATCGGATCATCACATCTTCAAGGGTACACAAAAAAGCAAGGTGAACAGAACAGAGCAGGAAAAAAATGTATTTGATTACATACCCAATGGTAATGGGGTCAAAACAAATGCAAGGACAAATCCCTACCCTTAGGGTAACCTGATCGTGCCTTGAACTGATCATTTCTCATAGCTGTGGAAGCTTTCTGGATCACCCAAATCAAGGGAAATATCTCTCAAGCACCTACTTACAGTCTGAAGTAAATTGCAAGACTTCATCCCTAAGACCACAGCAAGAACTCAAAAAGGGCCAGATCTCTCTCATTTTCATACTGATGTTCTTCCAGTCACAACAGAAAAGTGAGCACTCAAAACCTGCACTAAAATCCAACGAGAATCCTGAAAAAGCCTCATAGCACTGCTCTCTGGTGCAAGGGGGAAATTAAGTATTAATCAGCTGCAACTAAAAAACTCATGTCTCATAATTCAGCCAAGTCATTACTCACAAGTAAAAGAAAAAAATAAGCCAAACTTAGGTTGCCTCACATGATTTGCTTCTATTGTTTGACACGACAAGGTGCATGCAGTCAGCCACATGAAGAATTACAGACACACACCTGCAAAGGAAAGTGTTCTCCCCAGGCAGGGTATGCTACACTTTTTATTCTTACTCCTGAGTGCTGCTTAAAAACACATATAACTATTGGAAGAAAAAAAAAAAAATCAAACAAGTTTTCTTTTTCTGACTTCCCCTCTTCGTGCAAAAGAGATTCTAACTATCAGTTATGACAGCTCTTTCCTAAGAAGCATGTTAGTTTTAACGTGCAGGATCTTCCAACGCTGACATCCATTAAACACTGACATGTTTCAGGCAATGATCTTTTCCATTTGCCTGTATCTGAAATACACATCTACTTTTACTCCTCCCCATCTGGCTCTAACATTACCGTTTTTATTAACCTCTGTTTAAAATACTTCCCCAAATAAAACCGTAGACATGCAGTGAGCATCATTTTATCCTAAAGTACACCAAAACAACGATTAGTTTTCAGAACAAGCTATTGTTATCCAGATACTGTAAAAGCAAACTGTAAGGCTGGACCACGTACCTTCTTCAGATTGATCTACTAACAAAAGAGCAATCACAGCAACCCTGCCTCGGTCAGAACTCCCTCTGACTTCAGTTTATATTAAAAAAAAAGCTCAGTATTTGGCCCAGATCCTTTCAAACGCATGACTGAATATTTCCACGCCAGTAAATTTTAATAAGCTTTAAAGATCTATATTCAGGATAAGATTATTTGGCTGTACGAGTATATGAAGCAACTATACTGAGGAGGGGGAAAATCTCAAGCATCCAAACCCTCTAACAGGGAAAAGAAAAAAAAAAGTGAACTTTCCTTGACCTCGAAGCACAGATTTGTCATTAAAGAAGAAAGAAGGGGGGGGGGGGAGGGGGGGGAAAACAGGAGGGGAAGGGGCTGCGGAAAGAAAGGAAAGAAAGGAAGGGGGAAAAGGAAGAAAGAAGATAAATTAGAGGGAGAGGGACGCGGCTGGGCCGAGGCGGGAGGCGAAGGGCTGTTCCCGCACACACAAAGGCGGCCCCTGCCCCGGCCGGCCGGGGCTCCGCCGGGTCCCCGCGGGCCACCATGGGGCCAGGGGCCGGGGAGGAGCCGCAGGACGGCGGCTTCCCGGCGGGGAAGGGCTCTGCCGCCCGCCGGGCCCGGCGCGGCACCTACCCTCCAACTTGGAGCCGGGAGCGGTCCCCGGCGGGCCGCCGCAGGGACGCCATCATGCCGGGGAGGGGAGCGGGAGCGCAGCGCTGCCCGGAGCCGCTCCCGCCGCGCCGCCCGGGGAGCACCGCGGCAGCGCCGGGCAAGCACCGCGGAGGAGGAGGAGGAGATCGGGCAGGAGGAGGATGCGCGGGCACAGCCGCCCGGCCCCGGGGACAGTGAGCGGGGAGAGGCGCGGGGGGACGCGAAGTTGTTACCGGCTGGCGGGCGGTGACGGGCGGCCAAGCAGGGCGGCTCCTCCGCGCCGGGATCGGGATCGGGATCGGGATCGGGATCGGGATGGATGTGGCCCTCCTGGCGTCAGGCGGCCGGAGCCGCCCCGCGCCGCTCACCGGCACACTCACACACACACTCACATACACACACACACGCACCGGCCCGGCCAGGGATCCTCCCCAAATTCCCGCCCCCGCCGCCGCGCCGCCGGGCCCCGCTGGGAGCGCTGCGCCCGCCGCCGGAGAGCGGCCCCGGCACGGCACGGCACGGTACGGCACGGCACAGCCGCTGTGTGCCCTAACCCGCAGCCCGACCCCCGCCCCGGGTGTGAGCCCCCTCCGGGACCCTCACTGCGGCTTAAAAGGCAGTTTGTGCTCCGGCGGAGCGGCTGGGGAGCTCCGGCAGCGGGGCTTCGGGGACAGCGGAGGATGCTGTCAGACTTGGAGTTCAAGTCAATTCCTGATCGAACAGGATTATGTCCTGCCGCTTGCCACAGGTGATTCAGCCTTGACTTGGTCTAGTCTTAATACTGAAGTAATTGCTGTAATACCGCCAAATGACAGAGCACTCTGTATCCCCAGGGTGTTTTACACGTGGACATCCTCCTGCCCACAGGTATTGCTGCACTTACTCCTCATTCACGCCAGTGAACCCATTACATACAGTGCGTGAGGCTTCTCGTGCAGTCAGACCCACAGCAATGAAGCCTCACGCCGCTGTCCCTCTGCAGTGAACGTCAACTCCATTTGGATCTGCAAGTGTCAGCTCCAAAGTGGAACTGGCTGAAGGTCTGGAGCCTACATGTGGAAGGAACGGTGAGCCTCTCCTGCCTGCCGTGTTTACTGGGATCTTTGTAGAAGTCAGATAAGCGTTGCGCCAGCAAGATTGACCTGAAACTGATTCTTTAGCAAATACTTTGGCTTTTACCCAGTCATCGTTCCTGGAAGGAGATATGGAGCAACAAGTGCAAGATGTCTCTACGTGGCAAAATATTCTGATGCACCTGTACTGGCATATTTATATCCCTATATCCCTGTGCTTAGGCTGGTAAATTTTCACATGTATAGGCAGTTCTCTTTATAAAATCCAGCAACACTGAGGCCTGGAGGACTTGAGAGTTTTACCAGATGAACAGTGCTCCTGCCCACCCAGGTGCACTGTGAGTCTGAAGACACAGAACTCGAATGGCTTGCCCAAAGTCACAGCAGCAGTAAAAAATGCCCAGGTTTATGCCCGTGAGGGTATCAGCGCTTCTTTCTAACTTCATAATCTAAAACTCATCCATTTCTTTGCCACTAAATGCCACATAAATTGCAAACAGGTGCAACTGTACCATGTTGTTAGGTATTATGCTACAATAATAGTAGAGGAACTCCCACACAGGATGATGCCATAACATTGATGGGGAAAGCCTGGAATAAAATTACTCTTTTACTGCTTAAATTTTGAACCTTAAGTGATTCAAGATGAGTGAACTTCGGTAATCATCTTTAGTGTGTATATATTTATGCTTGCACTGTACACAACTACAGTTAGCAACTACTGTGAACTTTTCTTTTTAGGTGCAATCACAGATACAGTGTAGCACTGGACTGCAGATTTAACTGGTAAAGTTTATCTCAAGACAAACTGAAAGGTCTTTAGATTTTGTCAGTGTAATGAAGACATTTGCAAGAAGGTACAGAAGAAACATGAAGCCTGATACTGTTTTTTGTACAGTGGTAGCGCTTAATCTGGGCCCGGGTGTCCTGGGTCAAGAGTAGTGGATGCAGCAGTAGTATCTGCCCCAAGATACTACTTGGATACTACTTCGATACTACCTGGATCACTTGGCAGTCTCAGTGATGCAGTCCCACAGAGAAATACATAGGAAAGGCCTTACATGTGCTGGAGCTCTGCTCTGCTGCTCTGCACGCTGACTTGACGGGCACAAGCTCCATCCACTGGATCCTGATTGCTCAAGTATCAATTCATGATTCACACTAAACAGATATGACAAGGAGATAATTAGGGAAGCACTGCAGTTTGTCAGGTGTCTTGTTAAAACCACGTTTTTTACTGCTTTTGTTGTTGTTAGGGTTGACTGGTAGGTTGGCTTTGGCATGAGAGAAGTAAATTATTTTCTACTTACATTGAGGCTTGGGGAGGATCACATTAATATGCTGCCTTCCCTAAAAAGGGCTAAAAAACAGCCTAGGAGAGTCTTTTTGCTGATGTTTAATGACCAGAGTGGTTGTCCTGGAGAGGGTGGGTAGACCTGGCTTCAGACAGAGCAGAGGTGTGAGAAGGCCAGGGGGCAAGGCAGAAACAGTGTGCCCTGGTCAGATCTGCCTTGAGGCTTCCCTGGCTGGGCTGTTCTGGCACACTGGCCAGAACAAAGCTTCAAGTCTGCCCCCTGCTTTGGGATGTGCACTCAGAGCTGACTGTCCATGCCCATTACTCTGTGGGTGAGCAGCATCAGCAGTGTCTCACTGCACACTCACCACTTCTAACTCCATTGGCTACTTTCATACCCTGGATCATTAACTTCTTCCTGGCTTTTCTGAATAACATTAGAAAACTGAAAAAAGGAGATCAGAGGGGTATGTGCACCTGGGTATCAACCTTGATGCTCCTCCTTTGCAGTGGGCTGAATAGCTGTGCTATCTCAAGAGGCAACAGGGAATGGGGTTTTTTCTATTTTTGCTCTGCAACTTCATGATCAGACTGGTGCAAGGGGAACAGGCCGTGAGGCTGGGGCAATGAAGAAAGAGAAGAACCACTCCTTTCTGTAAACAGCCTGGCTTTTCATCAGATTAGGTGCACAATCTGATGACACCATCAGTCATAAGGCCTGTGAACCTGAATTTTAATGGAGTTGGGGCACTTACACAGATAAACTCCTAATATGATTCTCAAAGGAAACTTTAATCTCATAGACACTTTCTAACATCTCACCAAGCACCTGCCCAATCACCCTTAAAATCTGTGTCTCGGAAACCGATTATCAGAAGGCTGAGTGCTAAAAGACATTCATTATGCTGCATATTTTATACTATTATAATATGTAACAAGGATTTAAGAAGTACTACCACTACTAATACTGTGGCTACAACAACTATTAGCTTTCAATCTTCCTCTAAAATCCAAGTTTGTATGCAGGTTATGATTTGGTATTCCTTGTTAACTTCAGCCAGGCTTAATCAAGAGGTTCCAGGGATGGAGAGTGTCTTCTGGAGACTCCAAAGTCAGTAACTCTGCCTCACCTTCATGTACACCAAGTTTCTACCAGAAATTAAGAGTTTCACGGATAATTAAATAATTAAATTATATCAAACACACAACTTATTATTTACATTAAAATCACTGGAGTAATTTTTTTTTTTCAGCCATTACACTGTTGTCCTAGCGTGGGAAAATACCAACACTATTTTCAGAGAGAAGAGGCAGTTCTCTCAAGAAGAATAAGAGCTTTCTAAGGATACTGGATTTCATTACTGCCTTCTTTCTTGGGCTGGCTAGTAAAATTTATCACCCTCTATCCTTCATGGCTTGTCTGCTTCGTCTTTGATTAGGTGAGGTATTAAACAAGCCTCCCACCTCAGCATTATTAACATAGGCTATGCAGACTGCTTAGCAACTACACAGATCTCTTTGGGAAAGGTGCCTCAGGCAGAAGACAGCATGTGGGAGGAGGTAAGGAGCATTTTAGGAGGTCACCATAACTGTGCAGCACTGCATATGGTTTTCCAAGCCCATCTGGATACAAGGGTCCTCTCTAGCCACAGTACAAGCACAGGAAAAAAGGAACTAAGTTGTGAAAGGCCTTGAAGGTAGCAGTTGTGACATGAGGGCTCTCTATAGTCCTGTTTTGGGATGTCTGGCCATTTTCTAGAATGAGCCCTGCACGAGTTTGACTCTATAGAGTCAAATATCTACGTGGGACCTGCCTTAGTGTTCTGACTCACATAGGCAAAAGAACAAATAATCCATTTCACTCTCAGATGTTCTTCCTAAACTGGCTCACCATGATTAAGTGGGATTCATATAGAATAAATGTGGAACTTGATAATTTTACAAGGTTATTACATGTATTATTACTCTGTTATATTAAATAAGGCTTCTGCCATAAATCTATCTGCAGATACCAGAAGGGTCTTTGATCAGGTTGAGTAGTCATTCGTCTTTTCCACCATTGGGATGATGGGACTCAGACCTAAATTCATTACTTTCTTAAGATTAATGTGCCCAGCTAAAGCTGCCAAGATCCTTATTAAAAGTTATGATTCAAAAGGGTTTGGGCTGAAACAAAGTATTGAGCAGGGCACTCCCTTACCTCCTTTATTGGTTGTTTTCTCCTTAGATTCTGATGTAAGGACTTTGCTCCAGCAGTGTTACATTTCTGGTAAAGAAGGGAGCTTGCCCTCTGTTCTGACAGCTCATCACGTGCTTCCACCAAGCACAGTATTCCTGCCCACTGCACTGCACCAGTATTGTACTTCTACAGAATGGAATTCTCCCTTTGGATCTTGCCTGAATCCACATAGAAGCTTTTGAAGGTAGTTTCACTTTCTCCTGGCTATCACCTCAGCAAGGGATAATGGACGTGGTGTAATCAAACATTATTGGTTCTTTGAAAATTAAATTTCTCTTCAGTCATTCAGCTTAAAAAGATTTACATAACTGGAATAAGCTAGCTCTATTGCTGGTTTCTTGGAAGACACCACTAAGATTAATCTTATCTCCCACTTTAATTACTGTTTTCAAGTTCTTACAGTCCTTGTCCCAGTTACATCTTGTTGCGAAAACCACCAGAGAATGATATATTAAAATTTATTCAGACAGGTGGCAGAGGCAAAATTAAAGCTAATAACTCTATGAGAAAAGAAATCAAAGGTGGTTTGGCAATCCTGAGGTGCTATTTCTCGGTCCCTCGGTTGCAGTGGCTGTACAAGCAGTGCCCAGATGCCTGGGCTGTGCGAGTGGCTGTGTGCCACAGCTTGCTGTGCAGGGCTCGGGACTGCCATGGTCACACAGCTGCACACTAGCATCCATGGGATATGGAGCCTTGGAGCAGGACTGCTTGTGGCAATGTGTGAAGGCTGCAAAAACCATGGTGGTTGTCTCAATAGAGGGTACTGTGTCATTTGTACCCAAAGAGGGGACAACTATATCACTGGAACACTACCAAAATGGCACCTACTGCATCTAAATGCATCCCTTTGCTTCCACGTTTCTGTTGATACCTTGTGACAAAATACTCGGTCCATTTTATATAAAGATTAAAAACATAAAAGGAAAAGGCTCTGGATTCTAAGTCAGGTTGACTGAGCTCAGTGTCACTCTTGGCTGACTGAGTCAGTAGTGAAAGAGTCCCACCCTCCCTCCTCCACAAGGGCTGCTCAGCCCTAACCCCGTGTCACCCACCCGCTCTGTGCTGGCACAGTTGTTGTGCAGCTGCGAGCTGAACAGGCCTAGGGAACTCAGATGGCTGGGGAAAGCAAATGTTTCAGAGGCCAAGCTCGTTTTTAATTTGGATCAGTTTCCTGATCTGGCTCATTATGTGCTTGTCCAAATCCTTGTGCTGATCTTGTGCAGAGGCAGGGCTGAGGTAGGAGGAAGGGTGAAACTTATCTTTTTGATTGTATTGTTGACTTCAGCCAGCTTAAGGTGGTTATGAAACTTAATGACAGACTAAGCAAGCCTTTTTTTTTTTTTTTTTTTTTTAAACCAAGGAAAACCACTTTTTTTTGAGCATAACTGCAAAGATGGTTTTGGACCTGCACTAGCTATACAAACAGGGCTCACTGGTGAATAACAGAAGACAAGGAGAATGTATGACTCGACTGAGAAATTCAGTGAGCTGATGTGATCATTGCATATTAGAAAAGGCAGCTGTGGGACATTGCGCTACATGGTAAAAGGGAAAAAAAAAACCTGTTGCTCTTCAGCTGTTCATGAACCAACCAGAGGCCAAAGAATTGCAAGGATCCCACCAAAAATTATTAATTGACTCTTCAAAAGACAGAGTTATTCTCAGCTGGCTTTAAAAAAGCTGATAACCCAGCACTGGGTATGCCTGCATTCCCATGGGTTTTTTTCTTTCCTGTATTCTCCAGAGTTTTCCTTTGCTCTTTGCTTAAGGCGTGGAAGAAGCTGAACTTTGGAGAGTAAGTAAATCAGATTTAATTAGTCATCACAAGGCCATGGGCTCTCAGTGAGTTCTCAGCAGCAGACAGCCCTGACAGTGAATGTATGTGTGTTACATCAGTTTCCGTTTGCACTTTGAGGAGGAAATTACCTTGCAGGTTTCAGACAATCTGGCAGTCCCACAAAGTGTTGGAAAAGGCTGCCCACATGACAAAAGCTTTTAGACCAATTCTAAATGCCACTATTTTCTTGCTTGACCCAAAATTGCCAAATTTTTGACAAACAGGTTTGAGCAGCTTTCAAATAAAAACCCTCCACACTTCATAAAATGTTACACAAATCACATTGGTATATCTTCTGTATAAGTAAAAAAAAAAAATAAAATTAAGTTAAACACTTGAAAGTTGCAACCAATCAAAATAAGTATTGCTAGTTTAATCGTAGTTAAGCACTCAGTTTGAGTGCATCCTCTACCTGTCTTTAATTGAGTATTCATATATAAAGACCCCATCTTATTCAGTGAACAGAACAGTGGTCAAACAATGGGGAGTTACTTTGTTTTGTCCCCAGGTTCATGCTGAAGCTAGCCATTATGAACGCTGGTTTTGCAATATTTAGTTGCAAAACTAAGACTGCCTTGCAACTCACAGCTCATCCCTCAACACGGCTCATCCCTCATCTTCCCTTTCCCTGCCAAATTTAAGCTCTCTTCTTCTTGAGTGAACAGGAGCACTAGAGCTTCTCAAAAAAAAAAAAAAAAAACTCTAGTATTATCAGCCCTGAAAAATAAATGCATAATTTTTTTATCTTATTTTCAGATACACTTAAGCTGTTTCACTGGCATCTTCTACTCTGCCCAAAGCACACACCAAGGACAATGAACATTTGATGGTGTTCTAAACACATAAAATCAATGTAGTCTCAATGGGGGAAGCACTGGGCAACCTGAATTACAAGTGATGATCTCAGCCCACTAATAATGCAGTTGAAAGGACCAAAGCACCCTATGCACACCCAGAGATGCTGCTGCTGTTGGAGGTGTCAGAGAGAAGGGAAAGGACTACATGGCTTTAAATACTACAGTCAGTGGCTCTTTAGAAAGGGGGAGAAAATGAAGAAAAAAGAATGAAGGTGCACATTTAGCTAGTAGCTTTCAGAGTAAAGCATTTTATCTGGATGTCTATAAGTATGGTATTTACAGACAAGGATCAAACGTTCAGTATGGACATCACCACAGAAGGCCCCAGAAGAAAACTCCACGTAGCAAGGGATGGCAATGCTGCCTTGTTGTGTCTGAAAACCTGCAACCAAAGAGGCCTCACAGTCAGTGCACAGCTGCTCCAGCTGCTACCATGTCCATTTGCACAGAACATGAACCCTTACAGCTTGAGGGACCCTGCAGCTACTCCACCCTGCTCATGTGCCCAAGCCTGCAGCACCTGGGAGGCAGCGCTGATGGACCACAGGTTCACTTGTCAGAGAGCAACCAGATGGAGGATTGCAATTTATGGCCTGCAGTTAGGCAGGCTTGCACTGTGATCTAATCAAATCTTGCACAAAATAGGTCAAGGTTGATCAGTGTTCAGATGAGATACACTCCAGGGAAAACATGGATACTGTAAGAAACAGTTTAGGATTGGGATTTAGGATTCATCTGTCAGAGCTCCCAGGGCACAGTCTCGGTTTTAGGCTGGATTCCCAGACATCTGAGGTACCCAAACAGGTCCCTGGTCTGTTATGCAGAAGGGGCACTGTACTGCTGGAACCACATTTCTCATTTTTCAGATGAGAAATAAAATTACAGTCATGCCTTGTGATTAATTAAATAAATCATGCTTGTCTTTGCTTGTGGACATGACATTTTCAGAGGCAACATAAATGGAGAAAAGGAGCTTGTTTGGTTTCTATGATCCTAGCACAACCTGCTAGCCTTCTCTCTGGAAAATCCCCTTTTAAAGCTTTTCAATACTAGGGCACCAGACCCAAGAAATTTAAATTCCTCTAAGACTGCAAACACCATGAGAACTTTTGAGCAAGACACATGCAAAATAAAGCAAATTATATAATCTGTTGCTTTACAGGTACATTCCTTTTCCTTTACATTCACATTTCCCATCCATTCACACTCCCACCTAACAATCTCTACCTCAACTCATTTCCCCAGACACTGGTCTAATGTGGTTTCATTTTTATAATGATTTTCAGCTCCTTGGTTTCAATTCTGTATCTTTTTCTTTGCCTGAAAAATATAGTATTATATTAGAATTTTATGGGTAACTATTATTCTCAAAAAAACATGCAAGTTCTTATCTCCAAATAATCAAAGATGATGACAAGTATGTTACTTGGGAAATTAAGTAGTCAGAATGTAACAGATCAAACTGAAATTTAGCCAGGACACTGAAATTACACGATGGGCTAAACAGAAATATGATCCTCATGGATTTTGGTAATTTCAAGTGGTCAGGACTCATTCTGCTCTCCAACTGTCCTCTCCAGCAGAACACCTCCTGCATGCTGTATGGTGCAGGATGCTGCAGAGCGAATGCTAAGGCCAAAATGAATTTCTAAAGCTTGCATTCTCTCTATGATTGCATTGCTCAGATGTATCAGTTTATCAGTCTACAAAAGAATTCATTTCTAGATATTTTTTTTTAGTCTGCAAAGAATCCCCATATTATGTGCTTTGTTTTGACTTTTGTTTTTCTTTGCCATGCGGTCATTCATCTTTGCTGAAAGTGAATCAGAGGAGCAATGCCTGCCTTATCGTTGGTTTGTGGTGTATAATCATGTTAAGGACAGATCACTGGTCTCCTCCTTACTCTGGTGCCATTTATAACAGACAATTACCCCTGCATGGTGCAGTTGTCAGGATCTCGGGATTGTAAATGCTCATTATCAGTAGGGAGACAGCTGAATGCAGTGTGTTTCTCTTTAAAGCTGATTGGATTTTCCAGAGCTGTCTGTCATCCTGGAAGTTTTTCCTAGTGCAGCTCAGTTTTCCATCTTTACAGCCAAGTACGATCCTTTTGATGTGAACCATGAGGGGCAGAATCTGGGTACTGCTCCCACCTATTCCAGGGAATGACTATGGTCCAGAGGAAAGAACAGCAATTTGTCTACACTGGGAGATCTCCAGCCAGTGTGTTGTGTTTAAAGAAGCCCTACTAATGGCAGTGACCATGTGCAAATGCCAAAATAAAGGGTATGGGGGGGTTGAATGCAGTGGCATTGCCTACAAAACTTACCAAAGCACTCTAGTTGGTTTTAAAATTAGGTGGGGAAGATGCAAGGAGTTCTAAGTCCTAATGACCTCAGTTCTGCAATTTGCCACTAATTAGTTCTACAATGAGTAACTGGGAACAAAACAAGGAGTGACAGACTAGGTCAGCCAGTGGTTTGCCAACCCCTTGTCTTGTGTTTCCTACTGGGGCTTTTATGTGATAATTCTTGATTGTGTGTACACTGCCTTTTACCAGTAATCAGGAGTGAAATTGCATGTGCTGTACACTATACAAACACACACAGAAACACTGCACTTGCTCTTTGGTCCTGGAGAGCATGGCTGATATTCGCGCAGCTCTTTTTGGTGGGCATGCATATGGCTTGATTTATTTTCCCTGCCAACCATTTCCCTGACTCCCTGTTGTCCTAAGCCAGCAAAGGCCCACATTTGTTTCTTCTGTGTCTCTTTCCACAGCTTACATTGTTTACATTTGTTTATGCTCTGGAGCTATTTTCTCTGTGTATTTACCTCCCTGATCTCACCCCTAACATTTTGTTCTTTCTCTCCCTCCTTCCCACACAATGAAGACTTCATTATTTCTGTCAAAAGATTATCTTATTTACTCCACTTACATTTTTTTTCTGCAAGTTAGCCATTTCTTCTCAGAGCAAAGCATGTATATACAGTGTGCTGAAGAAAGATTTCTGGAAGCCTCAAATATTCTATCACTCCCAAATGCCTCATTCCTCCTTAAACTCCATCAGGCTTCCTCAGACCACATAGGATCTGTGCTTTGAGGATTCCTGGACATGTTATGCATTTCTGTATCCAGAGCAATTGCACATACCCCAGTTCAGCTTAACATGTGTCACAAGCAGTCAGTCAGCACTGAGAAAGTGAAACACTATTGGTTTGATGAGAAAACTCTGGTGCATAGCTCCCACATCATCTGGAATTGTTTTGTATTCTGCTTGCTAAGATTTGCAATTTAAGTTTATCTTGGAGGGAAGTGCATTTGTGTGCCTCTTTTTCCTTTTAAAACTCATCAGCTCAGTGGCTACCAAGAACACAAATGCTGTGGAAAGGATATTTATTAGGAGCACTGTGTGTTATTACATCACCGGGGATATGGCAGATGCTACCTCAGCGTCCTTACATTAACAGGCTGGATAGAGAAACATCCCAAACCTAGACCACTCCACCACCAGGAATTATTAAGGTGTACAAGCTATCAAGAAGACAATACCCTGCAGGTATGCAGGTGTTGCTTATGCAGGGGTGGGGCACAGCTCAGCAACAGCGTTTAGAAAAGAAGGCCAAGGCTTTTAAAGGGACCATGCTCCTCTCACCAGTGAAACAGCAAAACCCATTAGTTAGTCAGTATTTTTTTTTTTTTGTCCATTAAAGGGATTTCCATAGGTAGGAATGCTGTAGCTCTCTTCACACCATTAGTCTTTATTTCGTTTTTGATAAGTGCTTTAATCAGCAGGTACCAAGCAGTGGATAGCTGGGAGGACTCCAACCCTTTTCTCCGGCTGGGCCATGGGCATTCCATAGCTCTCCTTCCATGCCTGTGGGAATTAGTCCCGTGTTCCCCTCCACCACACACACACATTTTAGTAAGGTTAGCAAAAATGCCAGCTTCATTCTCACCTACTGGCCGTGCCTACAGAGGCACACATGCAGCACACACCCTGCTGACAGAACTTTTCCCCTTTTTGTGAGGAAAGCAGGGGTAACCTTCGAGCATCAACCCGTACGAAAGTAGACTCGGTTACACACTCTAGCCAGCAATCTTGTGAACCCAGAGCCTTGCTTTCAGCAAGGCAGGCACGATAAAATCTCCCCTCTTTCTTCAATAACATGACTAATAAGTGTAGAAATTCCTTTCTCCTCTCTCCCTTGGCCAATATCTGTCTTATCTCCGGTTCTTCCTTAGACATAATTTCAAAGATGAAAGACATGTCTATACTACGAACAGGCAACCTTGATTCTGGCATGAGATCCATGGCAAAGCTGCAGCTTAGCGCTGGAGAGCTGAAGCTTAGGATCTGGCATCTGCAAAACCCGGTGCCTGGAATTCCTGCTGCACGGTGCGATCCTATGCCTGGGGTTAGCCTGCTCTGTCTTGTGAGGGCAGCACCACAAGCTCCACTGCAAGTTTCTTTCCAAAGCAGGTGCACAGCTGAACAAACATGGCAAGCATCTGTGAAATGAGCTCGCCATTAAACACTCTATCCAGCAAGCAAAGGGAACCATCATGAAGCCTTCCTGGAATTTTGGCAGCGTTTCCAAGAGATCATCTGCAAATTGCTTGAGATGGGTATTACATGTGTGCTGGAGGCAATAAATAAGAGTGATTTTAAGGGGCAGTGTATATTGACAAAGTAACACCTCTCAGAATAGAACACAACCACGGGCATAAGCAGTAGAGACACAGTAACAAAACCAGGATCTAGGGAGTGTCTTAAATGTGTATCTGATAGCACAAATACCAGATAAACAGCAAAGTCCAAAGAATGCGAAAGGTTACAACCACACTAAAGCCACTCAGTTAACATGCTGCTGGTTTATTGTTCCTAAAGATCACAGTAACTATACCTTAGGCACCCAGAATGCTCCCAAACCCCTGGGTGTGCAAGGCAGCTACATTACAGCCTTATCTCGGGGTGAGACAGATGCATTCATCACTTCCCCTTTCACCACAGGGGGAGAAACATAGGCACTTCTAGCTGAGGGGGAACCATGGCATGCTTTGGCCAGATCCCTGGTCACTGAATTACAAACAAAAACAGTCTACTGATATTTTGCCCCTAGATCTGAATATTGCAAAAACAAGATTTTTTTTTTTTCCCCTTGAGACCATACATTTTTCATCTGACTGTCTTTTTGTTTCCAGTGCAAGTGGCTATAAGGAAGAAAAAAAATCCTCTGGCACTGCCTTAAATGCAAACACTGAACCTTTGTTGCACGTGGAGGAAAACCTGCAGGCAAAATTGGTAAGCAGCAGAAACAAAACAGCTTTTTCCATCACCAGGCATGAACAACACAATACTGTGTGTTGTGACACAAGTCATAGAATCATGGAATGGATTGGGTTGGAAGGAGTCTTTAAAGGTCATCTACTCCAAGCCCTCAGAAATGACATCTTCAACCAGATCAGGTTGTACAGAGCTCCATCCAACCTGACCTTGGATGTTTCCAGGGATGGGGCATCCACCACCTCTTTGAGCAACCCTTCCCAGTGTTCTACTGCCCTCATAAAAATGTCTTCCTTATATCTACCTACCCTATTTTAGTTTAAGACCTTTGTCCCTTGTCCTATTGCTACAGGTCCAATTAAAAGTCTGTCCCCAGTCATGATCATGGGCCAATAGTGAGGTTTTTTTCTGTGAGGAAAATCTAGTGTTTATGTGCCAGGTGAGGAAAGTTTTAGGGCATATATTACACAGACAGGTATTCATCTCAAGGGACAATTAATTTCTGTGTAATACCAAGGAAACTGTAGCACTGGTACCATTCTTAGCCTGCTCCAGTAGGTTATGACATTTCTTTTGGTACTCTTTTCCAAACCTGAATCAATTCCTTTCCAGGTGAATTCCTCTTGCTCTACTCCCAGGGCCAGTAGATTATTTGCTGGGCCACTGACCTAATCTGATAGATCCATTCAACATTGGACAATGTGTGTGTGGGGGGTGATCTTTTGTAGGTGCAGCTACACAACTTGTTTTGTGCAGATGAAATTGCTCCTACTCCATGCTCCAAGCTGAGCTGAAGCCCTTCAGCTTCATGACCATGGCACTGAGCTGGAACTAGTAAGAACTGCTGAAAGTGTGGGATTAGGGCAGCTCTATAACTTTGCTGGCTGGTGGGCAGCAAAAAGGCAGATGGCCTGCAACATTCCATGTTGTGTTTCAAGCCTTCCCACTGAAGGTGGGATGCTTGTGCTTTTTCAACACCAAGTGATGTTTGACAAAGGTGGGAAGAATCCTACTAAACTCAGAAGGATGCCAGAAGGGACTTTAAGACTTTTGAAATACCTTCACTAACATAGGATCTTTTGAAATATGCTTTAAAAATTTAGAACTAACTTTTTCTTTTATGGGAAAGGTAGCTGTCCAAGCTAAACAAGATAAGTTCATGGTTTCAAAATAGCTTTTAAACCTGCATTGGTTACCCAGCCCACCCCAAATTTTAAAGCACTATGCAATCACATTACCCTACTGTGAATGACCACTGGCAAAGCCAATTGACTGCAAAGCAGCTCTTTTTATTTTGTACTATCTGTTTACATTAAACAGAGTTCACCATGTGGTTCTGCCAAACCTGGGGTCATAGCAGAATGGGAATTTGGTAAGAATTTTAGATGGATCAAAGGGAAGAGAAAAAGAGACATGAGTGTTCAGAATTTGGCCAGTGAAAAAAGAAAACTAGAATTTATTTTCTGTTGATTGTTTTGCCCTTCTGAGCAGAAATAACAAGATGAAGGTAGAAAGGAAACTGGTTTTGGAAACTCTCATAGATATAAAAGATCATAAAGCCTTGAAATTCTGCTGTCTCAAGACTTTTTTAACCCAGTCTTGCTTTTGTCTGTGAATTAAAACTACTCCCCTTGCCCAGGAAGAGCAACTTTATGCTAGAAGAGGCCACAGATGGGGAAGCAGTTTGATCAATGTGGGAGGGATCAGCCCCAAATACCAGTAAGATATATTATACCATCAAAAAATGGCATGTCTGGAAGGAAAGTCTTGAGCACAAATTAATACTGACCTTAGCCAGAACAACTTACTCTCTTCAACATCTGCAGCTGTGTGGTTACTAGGGAGTTATCTGGCATCATATGCTTTTTCACATCTGTCCACTAAATCAGAGATAGAAACACAAAAATCTAGCACAGAGGGACATTCCATGGATTTGTGACACTCCCAGAGGGACTCAGAGCCTTTAAACAAACAAAGATATTACAATGGAACGCAGGTATAATATTGGACTAACGTTGTGTCTGCTCCACTGTGCAATGGAAAGACAACATCTATTTTCCTCTGATGAGCTCTCTGAAACTTCCAAACATGGATAAACATGAGCTACAGTATATATGAGACAATAAGTTTGGCATACATACATGAAACTTCATACTTCTGGGATGAGCAAAAGGAATAATCTCAATTTATATTAATTGCCTTACAGCACCATGTGTGAGGGAAAGCAACAGTGGGAACAGATTGAGAGAGGACAGAGAGATTCACAGTTTAGTTCAGATGGTATTTTCATCATTCCTCCTAATTTTCAACCTCACTAGCAACTTCCAAGGGCTGAGCTGTGAAGCCTTAGTAGAAATGGGTATGACAGGGTTATTCACAAGGAGTAACATTTCTCAGCATGTTGCATGTGAGTTAGTGAAATGAGTGCTAGGTTGTATTTTCCCTGCCTGCATCATCTCAGGTTATGTTATGGCCCAGTCTAAATGACAAGGTGATGAAAGTGCATAGGTGTAACGTGCCTTTATTTCAGCAGCATGCATGACACAAAGCACTGAAATCCCTGAAGTGTAACAGTCTTGAATAATATGGTTCTCAATTTTCAGGTGTCAGTGGGGTATTTGTGTGTTATTGCCCCGTGCTTGTAAAATATGGGAGTTGTTCTTAAATTATGTTGTGAGCATGTATAAAAAAAAAGCTCAACCAAATTAAAATGCAGTAACACTTGCCCTCGTTTTGAGTAGTGGAACTTTTAATTCATAAAATATTTGTATTCCTTTTTATCTTCATCGTAGTATAAAACTACATTTAGGTTAAAACAATAGATGAAATTCCAATTGGGCAGTGCAAATTGATGCAATTTGAATGTACTAAGAGATTTGAGAACACAAAGCCAAACCAATATTAAATAAATATATGCATGAACAAACATAAACAACAACAAAAAGTCAATTTTAATTTATAGCCATTGGGCAAGATGAAGAAATGCCATGTGATTTCCTCTGGAGAGCCACCAATATAATCTGAATGTTACATAAATGGAATAATAGAATCACAGCAATCAGAGAATCATAGAAAGGCTTGGGTTGGAAGGGACCTTAAAGATCACCTCATTCCAACCCCCCAGCCATGAGCAGGGACACCTCCCACTGGACCAGGCTGCTCAGAGCCCCATCCAACCTGACCCTGAACACTCCAGGATGGGGCATTCACAGCTTCTCTGGGCAACCTGTGCCAGTGCCTCATCACCCTCACAGTAAAGAATTTCTTCCAAACATCTGATCTAAATCTCTTCTTTTAGTTTAAACCTGTTTTCCCTTGTCCAAATAACATTTTCATATAGCAAGAAGCATTGAGAAGGGGAGTATAAACACAAGGTAAGCAAAAGTAGTGGTGACAGATGTTAGGAGTAGTAGAGATGCTCCTTATGTGGCAGAAAACTATTGAATTTGCTTTCTGCTGGATGAGCATAACGGGGCAGCTCAGACAGATGTCAGCACTAGTGCAAAAGAAGGGCTGCAGCAGCAAGATTGCTTTAGATGGCTGAAAAAAAAGAGCTGCTGCTTTCTAAAAAGCTCTAATACCATCAAATATGATGTTCATCATTATCATGAGTGATGTGATAGTGTGGACCTGTTTCTTGATATTTCTTTCTGGAGTGAAAAAGTTCTTCTCCCCTCTTGCTTCTTTCCAGATAGTGGACTTTGCCCAAAGATGGCCTGTTCCTAAAAGCATTTTATAGCAGGCTAAAAATCTGTGTACATGGCCAACCTGGCTCAAGCTAACAGTAAATGGAATGCTCGTGGAATGAATATTTTGGATTTGTGTTTACTCGCCCCAAGTTTTGACTGACTTATAATGATTGGGTGATACCTATGGCTCTGACTCTCATTAGTACATCTTTAAAATACTCTGATCTCATCTAGTCTGTCATTCCAAAGGTTAATTTGAAAACACACACATTCAATTAATGGAGCAGATTACTTAGAGCAAGGGAACCCAGAAGTACAATTGCAGCACAAAAAAAAAAAAAATTATAAATCAAAAGTGAATTCTGATTTTAAAATTAATTTTATTCATCCTTTTTCTTGACCCTTCTTTTTTTCCCATGAACACTGAAGTTGCTTGTGTGTGCATGTACACAGAAAGCAAATTTCAGTGTCCTGCAGGAGTTGCAGAAGCAGCTCAATTTACTTTCACAGGTAGAAAGAAAATAGATAAAAGAACATTCCTGCACATTAAAATAGCATACCTAGCTAATAACAGCCAGCTAAACACCAACATAAAACAAAAAATAAAGAGCTTTTTAAATGTGCAAGCAGTGCAGTAGAGACTCTGTAATGTGGAAAAGCGAGGGTTTTTTCCCCCAATCATAAATAAAAAAGTAGTTGCCCTAAATACATGTAAACAAGGCCACAGCTGGAGGTGAGGTTTCCCTGAAGGTGGTGTTTGGTGGCAGCCTCAGCACAGCCTCACACCCTCCCCATCACCATTACTGCCTCTCGCTGCAGCCCACCAACACATCCCCGCAGGTTACAGCCATGCAGATGTTCCTTTCAGGGGCCCAGCTGCTGCACCATCCCTCCTCCAAGCCCAGTCACATCATCAGCATTCTGTGGGGCAGCTTGTCAGGGCTATTCTTGAGGTAAAGTGTGATTGTGCATCCAGCCCTGCAGCAATGTGTGGGCTACACTCACATCGCCACTCCAGCTTTTCCATTTTTGGCTCTACCCTCCTTAGACTTGTGTAATCTAAAATTCAAGCTTTTAAGCTTCAGCCATTACAGCCAACACTAAAACACATCCAACAACCTCTTAATATCTATCAAGTTCTTTCAAGTAAATCCAACGTTTCTTGAGAAGATAAAACTGGTTGTTTTGTGATGATTTGGAACTGAAAACAGACAGCCTGGGTAACTGTGTAAATGCAAAATCCACAGTGAATCCAGTTTAGCTTTTGGCATTGCATTGTGTTTGTCTCAGCAGTAATAACAGTTATTATGTTTTAAAACAAATATCTAGCAAACACACAGTTCAGATGTTGTTCAAAAAGTGAAAGGCAGTGTGGTTTTTTCCCACTTGTTTGACAAGGTGATTCATTTCCACACTCCTTACTAAATCATAGGGTGATTTTTACAGGAGGAGAAATTTGGGGTTGCCTGAGATGGATAACTGGGTCAAGTTACCCTCTGGAAGAAGTCAGGGAACAAAATGTGAAACAGAGGAATCCACTGCCTTTACCCTCTGAGCTTCATGCAAATCTGCTCTGGAAACTCGGTTATGCCTCATTTTCTAGGGCTTAACCACAGTAGCAGGCCTGCAGGGATGTACTTTCACCAACACCTTAAGCAGCCTCTGCTGCTGAAATAAAACCCCAGAGTCTTTTCCCTCTGCTCCCATGCCCCACTCTTCCTGCCCCCTGCCATTCTCCCCCTAATCAAGATCTGTGAAGCTGATCTTGGTTAGAGCTGAGCAATGGTTTGGCTGGTTTGGCTTTGGAGCCTGGCACAGCTCATCAGCTGGCTGTGCAAATGCTGGTGCTGGCACAAGGAGGGAGGTGGAGGTGGGAGAAAAAACCAAGAGCTGTGTGGGACTGCAGCAGGGTTAGCTCTGCTTGCAGCTAGAACAGGCAGCCAAGACAATTTACTGGCTTGCTGCTGCCAAAAACATCAGTCCCACACCCTCCTTCCCCCTCTCCTCTGCACCTGTCTGCAGCTGTGGAGCCAGGTCCTTCTGGCTTGTGCATCCCTGAAGTCCAAGTGACCTTGCAGTGAGCCAGCTCAGCTCATTAAACCCTGGGACAACTGTTGATGTGTTTTAACTGCATTGGAGCTGGAAAAGCTCACTGAAGGAACAGAGGAATACAGAGCCAGGGCAAGAGAATTGGAAGGAGTGCATGGCCAGCAGGCAGGGAGACAGGCTGAGGAGAAGGATAGAACCTCCCCCTTTCAGCAGCAATGACCTGTTAGTTTGGCTCAACTGGATATTCTAACTCCACTCTTGCACTGTTTTGGGCAGCAGTGAGTGCTGGCTTATGTCAGCTACAAGTATTGTGAAACAACATCCTATGTCTCATTTCAGCCGTGCAGGTAAACAAGACTTCACATAGCTACAGTTAAGAATATGCTGATACACATTTTGCATTAAAGCCTATCTCAGGAACCACACATACTTTCACAGGAAGCCCAACAAATGGCCTTCAGAGAGGTTTGCTGATCTGAATTTCAAACTGTGGACCATTAATGCCAGTAGGAGTTCTCCCCTGAATGATAGCTTTAAGCACTTGTTATTGATTTAAATTTTGAACTAGTTTGTTTTGATTCAAAACATCATTACACCTACAACTTCATTTGTGCTGAGTTACTGTCCAAGCCTCCACATAAATTACTTCATCAGCTTGCCAAAAGTCCCAAGGCTGTGGTTCCCTGTGCAGACACCGAGGCTGCAGGAACTCCCAGCATCCCCCTCCTGTTTGTCCCAACCTCAAGCTGCTGCATCCTGTTCCTTCAGCTCTACCACTCTGTGGGACTATGCTGCAAAGTGGATATACAAACTCAGGTACAATAAAAATATTCCAGCTGCCCCCTTCTATTTTTTGTGGGGAGGTGGTGCCTCAGGCTATAGCTTCAGCAGGAATACTGGCTTGTTGTGTAGCTGAACACCATAATTTCCCCCTGCAAACACACACAGAGTTTATGCCTGTCCAGATTTCACTTACAGCACCCTTTCCCTTGTGCCAGTGTGCACAGCTGTGCCTGGGAATGGGAATAAGGGACCTAATGAAGCTGTAAGAAAGAAAAAGAACTAAATGTACTCAATTTCCTTCTCTGGTTCACAGCAAAACTCCACAGATACTGTGATATGCTCATCTGACCGAGGCCACAGTTAAACAGATATTTGCAGATATTTTCCCTACAGAAATCCCCACTGTTCTTTTTGCTTCCACCCTGGCATTTTCCCATCCTTGAGCATCTTCCTGCATGGCCAGAACACAGCCAATTTGATTTCAGTGTTAAAGTCTATAATACCAGATAGGTCTAAGAAACAGAAATTCTCCATCCACTTCATTATTTATGCAAGCATTTCGTATTTTTAACAAGCCAAGGTTTAAAACAGTTCCAGAACTCACCCAAACAGTCACAAAACAATCAATGGCATCCAAATCTGTAGCAACCTTCTTAAGAAGATCATCCAGCATGGAACAGAAAAGCTACTGAGCAAGAGCGAAGCACCCTCTGCACTACCAACAGGCACAACAGGCTGTCCTGGGTGCCCCAGGCACTATTGGCTTTGGCAGAGCAGACCATGCCAGATCCAAACCAGTTAAACTGGCTCCAGAAGCAGCAAAGGAGCCCAAAGGCAGGTAGTTGTTCACCTGACTGGGACTGAATCAGAAGTAAAATAGTGTCAGAGGTTCTTTCCCATTGCTGTTGTCAGTTTTGATTGCCGGGGTTGCTGGGCTGACAAATACGACTGGGAAGTGTGTGATGGCAATTCTGCCATGTCCAAATATCCCAGCCCTGGTGAAATCTGCACTGTGCTAGGCAGGTTCTGCCCACTGTGAGAGCCATGTCCCCTGACAAGGAGTTGGCCAGCAGTGCTTTGGCAGTGCGTGTGAGGTGAAGGGATTGCAGTTATCCGAGGAACGCTGCTGGCTATGTTGTGTCTGTGATAGAACGCTGCTGATGAAATAGGGTTCCTGGTCTGATAAGGAAGAGGTGGGGCACGTAATTAAGCAACCAAGTAGCTGGGAGCAAGTCTTGGGGTATTTGTGTAATGGTTCCTGGGTGGACTGTACCTGTTTGGGAGAAACAACCTCTGCTCTTTATTAAGCCAACAGTAAGGATAATTTACATGTCAACACCGTTAACTATTTCAGCAGTAGGCAGGAAATAAAGTCACAGACCTGCCCAATTAACTGTGAGCAACGTCTCATTTTGGTGCCACAGTTCAATAATGTTTGGAGTTACCTTGATTTCTGTCCCTCTGAAGAAAAAAGTTCAACAGAACTCAAAACGTATTCAAGCCAAACCAAGATGCCCAGGCAAGCAAAGCAGCAACTCAGCCTCCTGCCTTTTCCTGACCCATGTGAATAGGGTGCAGTTCAGGAGAGGGTCTTAGAGTGCTCAGCTCATCTGTGGATCCCACTGCTGTCAGAACATCTTTGCTTTGTTAAACCTTCCAAAGAATATTCAGTTGGTGGAAAGGAAGTTCACAGCTCACCACTGCTGCTCACCTGTTCTCCCCACTCTTCTCACAGCAGCATGATCACTCTGCTTACCAGCTGTGCTCCTCAGAGCTTGTCAGACCCATTTGCTAGGCCAGTTGAAACCACCAATTGAACAGAAAAGGGATCCAGGTAATAAAAGGAGGTGTCTAGACTTTTTCTGGGCAAGTAGTCTGCACAAAGGGTGTAGCAGCATGCAGCATATCTCAGAAGTGATTCAAAAGTGAGGGCACAACACACATTTGAGAGCCGTGGAAGTGTGGAGTTAGTTTCCAATGATTATCTTTCTATTGTCCAACTCCCATTAAGATACAGGATTGCCCGTTTTCTTTTTATCACTTGCCCCAAACTAGGCAAGTTTTGCTTTCAGTGCAATAATGGAGTGGTTATTTTGTTGCTTGTTGGTGAGTGAACTCTAACACAGTCTAAATTTCTGATACTGACTGGGCAATTACATTAGCATGGTCTTGGGATTTAGATAATTAGGCTGAAGCCAGCTAACATGCTCTCAAAAATTAAGATTTTATCCAAGTCTAGACAAGCACATCTAAAGAGTGAGGGATTCTAGAGACTCATATGCTGACTTTACCAATAAACAGGTGATAATCCACTGAGTCATGCTTTTGCATCCTCAGGCATGGTATTAGAAAGTGATCAGTGAAGGTGAGAACAGCAATTTGCAAATTCAAACTGCTGTCAGTAAGAGGGAAGAATCTTGAGGAACTTGCAAATATTCTAACAAAGCCACTGTAGAATAGTAATTTAGGATCCTAAATGATACAGACTCGCAGAACTATGTGGGTTTTGCAGAAACATTGGCATTAAGTTTTCCTCTGCTCCTGCCACTGACTGTTCTTCCCACACCACAGTAGCCCACTGAGGCAGGTGGGATATTGGATCTGTTTTAAATAACTCAAATGCAGATCTTGTCAGGTATTCCAAAGAACTGCATTTGTTCACTGAGCTGTCTCACAATAAGGGGGGGGGTGTATTTCCTAACCATATCACTAAAAGACAGCCTTGCAATCAAGACAAAGCCATATTGGGCAGCAGGACACATTGCTTACATTAAAGGTTTTATGACTAAGTGTTAAAATGGCCTGGCATAATTTCTGGAGAAACAAAGACACGGGAAATTCTTCCATCCCTAGCTAGCCAGAGAGTTGTTTCTTTAAGGTGGTTTCTTTACCTCCAGCCTTGCTTCCCAAAACAGTCTTCACAAGCTGCTAAAGCAAGAGAAAAAACGTTCAAGGCTGATACAACATTTAAGTATCAACCAGTTTAAGTAACTTCCCAGTTTTGGGAAGTTTTCCAACTTCTATTTGTTTTTAAAAACATAAGAGGCATTTTCAGTCCTTTCGTCATCCTTTTTTGTTCCATTGCTGTTTATTCCTCTCCTCGCTTTCTTGCCTGTCCCAACCCAGGTGCTCCAGTTCTTCGAGTGAAACAGTGCCCACCTTCTGTTCTCCCTGCCCCAAGTCTTTGCATGAAAAAAAATATACATCAGTGTATGTGCAGGCTTCACCCAGGCAATCCTGCTGCCCGTGTTCCAGCAGGAGCCCCCAGCACCTCTAGCTGGTTCTCTGCACTCCTCAGAGCCTCATCAAAGCACCGCCTCCGGGCCCTTCCCTTCATTTCCCTAATACCTGCATCTCCTGCTTGCTAAGGCACCTCCTGAGACAACCACCTCTTGCCCTACAGCCTTGCCCTTCAGAGCTGCCTTCCACAGCTGCCGTGCCCAAACCGGTGAGCCTGAGCTCCGGCAGGAGAGGAAGAACCACCGGGCTGCCGTGGCAGCAGCGTGGCTCACCCTGGGCCAGCAGAGGGGACGGCACAGAGGAGGAGGAGAAGGAGGCAGCGTTTTGGATGCTCTTGAAAGCAAAGGCTTTTTCTGTGAGCCACGTTATTCCCCAGTTTCAACTTCCCGTACTATCTACTGCCATACGCTCTCCAGTCAGCTGCCTTTCCCTCTTCTCTCTTCCCACTTCTCTCCTCCCCCAGGATATGCATATTATTTTCTCTCCCTTTTTAAAGCTTCTTCAAATATTAGGCAGGCCTCCCTGGAGAGGTGATACCCTGGCCGACAAGAAGTGCAAGACTGAAATACACATAAGATCAGTGTCCTGCTGGGAATATGCATTGTTGTCCTTAGCCAGACAGTGGCCTAGCACTTATATCTATGAGATTGGTATCACTTTGTCATAATAATTTCCCTTTTATTAGCAGAAGACTATCCTTCTGAAAAGGTCCCAGTCAGAATCAGAAAAACAAAACAGGAATGTTACTTTCAGTAATATTTACAGAGTTTTCACTAAGCCAGCAAAATAGTAATTCTGGGCTGGGTTAAGTGAAATGGAAATCATCCACCTGAAAAGTCAATTGCTTCAGAAAACTCAAGAGAAACACTGCTTTTAACAAAAAAATGCCATCTACAGAACACATTTTTTTTACAAACTCACTAAATTTACGGGAGTCAGAGCCCTGTATTGATGGGTTGGATAACAGATGCTATCACGAGATTTGAAACCATAAAGGTGAATACCATGAAATGTATCACTAATTGATCTCCCTTCCCTTTCTCCCACATTTCGATCTCCCCTAGTTCCTCTGTGTCAGCTATCTTTGTGATGCTCACAACAGACTTCTCCCTTGGTTTATATTTCTATGTTCCTGTAGAACATTAACAAAATGTCACGCTTTTCCCGAGAACGCTGTTAACAGTTAATTACTCATGACAATTACTACCCCGGCGACGTGTTTGCTTTACTAGGCTCTGCAAAGATACATTTTAAATGCTTTAGGATAAGCTAGTTGCAAAGAGAAGTTTGCTGTTTGTTTGGGGTTTTTTTCTTATCAACGCTACAGTTTGGATGCTGGGGAATGCAATCAGGCAGATAGGTTTAGCCTGATGAACGTGGAAAACCAGAACAGACTATTCCCATACCCCCTACAAATCTATCTTTAAAGCAAAGAACTATGGAGTGTTATTTCTTGTTAGAAATAACGGATATTAACTTAAAAAATCTTTTTAAGTCAAAATGCATGGCATATGCTCCTGTTTTTCCAGCCCTACGACAATATTTTCACCTATAACTGCTGGAAATCACAGAATTCTTTTGCATCCTGCAGAAAGTCACCCTCATAGGGCAACACTGCACAACTCTTACTCTGCAAGTCACCAATACCATCCTACAAGACAGCAATCACACTGATAGCAAACGTGTGAGTAAGACAAGCTTGGTTCTCTTATGAAAGACAAAAAACCCCACAAGAAAATTGTCAACTCCTTACTGTTCTAGCTCAGAATGTATTCCCAAGCCTCAGTCCACTGACATTCAAAAGTGGTTGTAGTATATAATTGTAAGATATTGCCTGTAATATCTGTGAGATAAATTTCATTTTTTTTAACATCAGGAACATTCTCATATTAATCAAAACTCATACACCACCTCATTGGGTGTTATTCCTGAGGTGAGATGTTATAAATGCAGCAACTGAAGTAGAAAGATCAAATGATTTACCCACAATTATTCATTAAATCAGTTGCAGAGCTGGTGTTGGAAAACAAGACCTTCCTGGGTCCCAAAAATATGTCCTAATTACAAATCATGATGACCTGCCCATGTCTGTCATGTATGAATGGTATAACCATGCAGATGTAGGAAGTGACTTTAACCTGACTGCAAAAGAAATGGAAGCAAACCTTTCTCTGGGGAGTTTTCAAATCACAGAAGTTTCCTGGTAAAACTATTAATCCCTTATATTAAAAAAAAAAAAAAAAAAAAAAGTCTGTGTATTGCTGTACTCTATCAAGGTAAAGTTAACACTAACTACTGACTTCATTTTCAATACAACAGAAATACAGTTAACACAAACCTCAATCTGGTCACCAGGCTATAAACTGGTGCAATGAAATCAGATCAGATATATTTCCTTTCTGGTTCCAAAAAAAAAAAAAAAAAAAAAAAATATATATATATATATATAAATATATAAATATATATATATATATGTATATACATCTACCAAGTATTTGGTTTCCTCTCTAAAAAAGTTCAGACCTTTTCAGACTCTTATTCAAAAATCTCTCCATAATAACCTCTCGAATTCCATCTATTTCTGCTGTGCTTTGCAATATAATAAACCACAGTTTGCAGGAAGAGGTAATGTCTTTTACTAGAACAAGTGTTAGGGATGGGAAAATCATCCAAGCTTTCAGATATAAAAGACAGGATGCCTTTTTGATGTAGACAGTATTAAAATTGAGCAAAGGCTCCCAGGTGAGTATCAATGAGTTAAAGAAGGAATGAAAATAAGTTTGTTTATTGAGAAGCCTTGAATTACGTTTTATTTTAGAAAGTTTGTATTTAAGCAAGCTTTCACAAAAGCATTTAGTGTGAACTTTACCAACACTTTTTGTTAAACGCTTAATCCACACCCACATCAAAACAAAGACAGACGGCTGAGCTCTTTACATATGAGAAGGTGACTTTTCACACATAGCCTTAACAGCAAACCTTTTGCCTTTTTTTTCACGGAAATACAAAGCTCCGAGATAATAAAGTTGCCTTAATTTACGTTTCTCCCAAGAAGTGGAAATCACAAAACTACAGACAACAAACGTCGGCTAATCAGTCTAGGGGAAAAGGTCCAAAGGGAAAACTCAGAAATGGGTTTGTTTAAAAGCTACAGCAGGCAGCACGGACGCTGAGCTATGAAAGCTTTTGTTTTGCTAATCTACCTTATGTTCTATTGAAAAAAAGAGAAATCCTTGAATGAAGGATTCCGACTTTGTTCTAGTGTGAATTGAGTGGCGGCTTCTTAAAAAAATTCCAATACTTAGTTTGTATTTAAACAATTCTTCCTGAAGACCTTTTCTCAAACAGGTCTTTATATGGGAAAAACAACTGTTGATTTTGTAGTCATCATGTGAGTAACTTTAATAAAAGTCAGCAGGGCCTTGCCTACTGTGAGATTTTTTTGAACCTGTAACCCTTAATCAGGATTGCTGTCAGCTGTAGAGCCTGAGGAAGCTGTCATACAGAGAATATTCAAATGGAGCTGTGTTTTTCCCACAGCACTGTTGGAAGGAACCCTTTTTTGTTAGCAAAGCCTGCGAGACATCGGGATCCTCAACTGGAAACAGAGCAAAGAAGGGTGTCCCAGCCCGATAAACACTCTCCAAGTGCAGTGTGTCCCCAGAGCTGGAGCTGCACACCACCAAGGGTTTGTACATATCTTTCCCAAATATAGGTTAGAAGCGCTAAGAATTTGTGGGAAAGTTTTCCTTCGGAGTAGACCACGGCTTAATGTTTATTCATACGCTGCAGTAAGCAAATGAGGAGCTAAGCACTTTGTAAATGCTGCATCATTTCGGCTGCTCGAGCCACTCCACTGACAGAACAGTTTGGCATAATTGCTGGCATACATAATATTTTCAAATGACAATTCCCCAAACAAGTCAGGGCCTGAGCTAACAGCAGGGAAAGGTGAGGGGGTGCTGCCTACATGTTGAGCTGAATTCTAGACTATTAAACGCCACAGACAATTAAGATTTATAGTTGATGTTGTCCACAACACAAATGCATTTCTCTGCCTTCAGTACTTGCAGTTCCACAGCAGATACTGCTATCTGTCTTCAGCTGTAGTATTTCATGTGAAAACTAATTGCTCTGCTCTACCCTTTCCCTGCCATTTGACCACAATGTTTTGAAACAGGTCCCAAACACTTTCAGAGCTGCCTCTACCAGCAGTTTTGATTTTGCATCGGTAGTACCACTCATGCTGTTGCTTCTGAGTCATGGCAGGAGTGGAGCAGCTTCAGCTCCAGGCTGCTGTGTATCTCCTCTTGTAAATCAGGCAGGATTACACACAGGGTTGCCTTGCTAATGAGAAAAACACTTCATCAAGAGTGACTGGCAGAAAACAATGCAGAGCACTTTAAAGAAATTCAAGAGACAGCTAAGTTTGGCCAATAATGAAGGTCTAGGGCTTTCAGCAACCTTTCAGTACTACACTGATGCTAGGACACTGGCATGGAATTAGGATGGGAACCTTACATTTTCAAACATAGCCTATTTTGTTCTGGCAATCAAATTCCCAACATTTGGCTGCCACCACAATTAAAGAGCATCTTTTGTAGAAGCAGCCAGACAAGCAAAGATACAATGACAGCGACGACACGGATGGCAAGAGGGACCCACAGAGCAGAATGCTGGTCAGTACACCTGTAGTGTCTGCAGATACTCTGGCTCAGAAAAAAACCCTACAGCTGAGTGTCAGCGTGTCAGCTAGGAGCAGCCTGTAGTTGCATGGGCAGCAATGTGGAGCTGGTCAGTGTCCCTGCAGGGATGAGTTGCACAGACACAGGGGAAAGATATCTGTCTGTAAAAAGAAGCCTGCACAGCACAAATGATGAGCTGTTCTCAATGTGCTTGCTTATACCTGCTTTCAGAATAAAAGCTTGATACTGAAAGTGTTTTCCCTATTGCCAGAAAGAAGCACTTTTCATTTTTGTCCTAAATCTTTCAAAGGTGTAATGCCTACAGATTTTGCCAACACATAAAACAGGTTCTGAAATCTTAATTTTTTCCATGGTAGGAGAAGATCCAGCTTTCCTGTCCTGTAATGCTGTTTGGAACATAAAACCTTGCAAGCAGTGATACCATAACACCATAAAGCAACACATAATGCAACTTTAGGTCCTTGGAATGTTTGACCTATATTAAACAGGCCAGCCAGGTAGCTACTATCAGTGCTCTCTGCTCCACCTGGTCAAACTGCACCTTGTGTTATACTCAGATTATCCTTCCTGATACCTATTAGGGCGTTTGCCACAGCCTCCTGCTCTGGTTGATGGCATCATGGATTGCCTTCCCAGCAAACCCTGTGGCATAGAGATATGTTTTTCTCTCCAGATCTAAGTTTCTGACAGAGAACCACAAATAACCTATTAAATCTCAGAAAAATCTGTGAGCAGTCTTCCACTTGAGCGATTTTTTTTTTTTAATCATGCTATATTTCCAAGGCACTCTTCATAAGGAGGAAGACCAGAATTATTTTAAAATCTCTTTCATCTTTCAGGCCTCACAAACTGGAGAGGATTGGCTGTCACAGGCTTTGGGAATCCACAAAATGCTAGCCTTTACTTCCAGCTGATACTTTATCTTCTTATTTCGACTACTAGCAAAGGTAATAGCTGTGAGGCTAGTCGTAGTGATTTTGCTGTCAGATGGAAAAAGCTTCCACAGCAGCACGTCCAGTTTGAAGACCAATATGATCTAATCAATAATACATGAAAAAGATACCTATATGGCTAAAAAAAGACTAGGATTGACAGCTTTCTAGAGATGTCTTCCAGACTGTATTTTTCTTGCCCAGATTACTAACTGAAGTCATGCTATGCAGCCATTTCTCTTAAATGCACAGCCACTGACAGTGACACCTTGAAAAGCACTACCAGCACCCCTGTACAGAACTCAGAGCATGCACACACCCTCTTTGTTAACTGCACACCCACTGTGACTCTAAGGATTTAAGTACAACACAGGAATCAATGGGATGCACACGGAGAGACTGCACTCCAGATGAGAAGCAGCTTGCTGGAATCCTGATGCCTCCCACCTCAGCAATAATACATCTCTCCCCTCCCCGTGGTTACTAAGCTAAAGGCACAGTCTGAGAATGGGGGCTCTTTGTTTTAGCACAGTGATGGAATTCTGGTTTCAGGCTGCACCACTCTCCTCACGGAAGCTGCAATTAGTTTGTGACAGGGCCCATTTTGGAGAAGGGAAAGGACAGACCTGTTGCATTAATACATACCAGATTTTCCCTTTAACATTAGGGATTTTGGAAAACTGAAAATTTACTGAACTTCTTAAGAATAACTAATACATTTTCTCTTTTCCTCCTGATGGAAACAAAATCATTATGATCCCAGTGTGTCTCTGCACATCTTTCTGTCAACCTGAATACCTTTCACATCCATGTGGCTGGATTTGATAAAGCATAGAGACCTCAAGGCAATTAGATTCCTACAAAGTTTTATGCAGAAAGGGAATGCACAAAGGGCAAAGACTCTGAAAATATTTCTCTACGTATGCCTATCAGGTATGTGTCAGGAAAAGGCAGAAGCATAAAATTATTAAACATCAGGGAATCCACAGAGTCCTCCTTTGCAGATACTGTTCTGAGACTATGAGCAAAACAAAAGTCAGACCTTGCACATTCTTGGGACACTGTCAAACAACAAGATGCAAACCGACCGGAAAACTGAATACATCCCTAGACCAGCCCATCTCATTCCAGCACTTGGCCTAAATAACAGAGGCCTTGTTTTCCTGGGTTTTGACCTTGAGCACTCAGGTTTATCTCACCAGGTTCCGCTTGGCCTTGGCACAGCAGCTGTCTGAAAGGATTTCCAAACCCAGCGCGCGATGACTCTGTTTGTCCTGGCACGTCAAACCCTGACCTAACATCTGAGTGGGGCCATGTGGGTGAGCTGTTCAGAATGCTCTAGTACACTGCTGCAAGGCTCACCTGAATTTCCAGCTTCTTTTGGATGTAATGGCTCAAAAGCTCAGAGAATTAACATGCTTTTGAGCTTGTTAATGGTGTTACATGCAGTTATTGGCTTATTGCCTTTATCCTAAGCATTTCTGACTGGCCACTGCTGCTCCAAAATGGAAGCCAGGCTACATAGATTCATCTCTCTTCATGAGAGCAGTTCTTATGTTCAGGTATTCTAACTGTGCTCTAAATGACTTCCTAGCTCTTCACCAACCTCCAGTTTTAGCAACACTGTCCTGAGTCTGTGTCATAAACTGTGGCCAGCTCTGGATCCTCCAATATTAGAAGGACAGGAACCTCTTGGAGTGAGTCCAGAGGGAGGTGATGAAGATTATCAAAGGGCTGGAGCACCTCTCCTGTGAAGACAGGCTGAGAGAGCTGGGGTTGTTCAGCACAGAGAAGGCTCCAGGGTGGCCTCATTGCAGCCCTCCAGTCTCTAATAAAGTGCTTATAAAACAGATGGAGAGCAACTTTTTACATGGTAGTGATAGGACAGGGGAATAGTTTTACACTAAAAGAGCAGAGATTTAGGTTGGATGTAGGAAGAAATTCTTTACTTGGAGGGTGCTGTGTCACTGGAACAGTTTGCCCAGAGAACTGTGGATGCCTTATCCCTGGAAGAGTTCAGGCCACCCTGCCCATGACAGGGGTGGGTGGAACTAGAAAATCTTTAAAGTCCCTTCTCCCCAAACCATTCTACACATAACTGATAGGTGCTTGATTAAAAATAGTGTCACTGTATGTGATAGTGGAGGTGAGGAGAGAAGCACTTTTCCAGAATTGTCACTGTTTTTAAATGATCAAGGCTTTGAGCTAATATTTCTTGCTAGCATAAAGAGATGGAGGGTTTCCATTAATATCTTTCTTCCTTCTAAAATCTACTTTATGTAAGCAAGTGGAAGCTTTTTTAATCAGGCAAGGCAATAAAACATGGGCAAAACGTGGACAACACTGCAGGACTGCACAGGAAAAGCCAGTGGTGCAGCTATTCTGGAATGGTGGTGTCAGCCTGGAATGGATCCCTACTGTGACATTTTTATTCCACAAAATCACTGATTTATTTTGGATGACAGTACACATATGCACAATTATTCTGAAGAGCTATTCTGGACAACAACACTAGGCAGGCGAGCATGAAGCATGATTTTCAGAGCCATAGGCAGTTTTATTGCTGTCTGGGTCACTTCAAAATCTGTGGGAAAATCATGGCTTCAGCCTCTCAAATCCCAACACAAGCCACAGCAGTATGAAGTATTTTCATTTGTGTTAGTGGAATTTTATTTCAACTTCTTTAAAAAACATAAAAGGCCCTCTTAAAACCTATTAGTTTTTAATGCAGATTAAACCCAAGAGAATATAAGCTGGAAAACATTCATAGATTTT
The DNA here is from genome assembly GCA_017589585.1 of Phylloscopus whistleri. NCBI lineage: Eukaryota > Metazoa > Chordata > Aves > Passeriformes > Phylloscopidae > Phylloscopus > Phylloscopus whistleri. Next base: position 1,539,097 of record JADMLD010000108.1, on the reverse strand, counting down.
CCTCTTCATATTTTAACCAGCTAAAGAATTAAGAGAATTTTGATAAACTTCAGTTAACATTTTATACTGCAAATAAAAGTGATTGTGTCTGTGCATGTGTGAAAGAGTAAAGACTTTCAAGATAACTTAATCTTTCTGACAGCTTTTTTCAGCAGGTCCCTGAATAAGCCTAGAACCTTGAACAACTTTCAGCTGCTGAGCCACAAAAATGCAGGAACTTGTGGAATTCAAGATGTCTCTGGGTGGCTTCCAGAGGGTCATAGAGAGATAAGGAATTAAAACCAGCAAATGAAAGTTTGCTGGGCAGACAGCTGCACTGCCATAAGGAATGTTTTGTGAATCTGCAAGCAGGGAGGCTGATCTAGACTGTTATCAACAATGAAAGAGGAACCATCTGTGCCTGTACAAGGTCCATGCACAGAAATATCTGGAGAAGTTTGCAAAGTCACTGTTGTGTGTTGGCCTTGAATCCTATCAGTATCGATAAAAATACCAATATTATTAAAGACCTTATCACTACTACAGTTATCAGTTTTAGCTGGGACATAACAAAAATTTTTACCTGCTTATTCAGGAAAATGAACATGTTGGACTTTAACCTGCAGGGTTTATACTTTCTACGTTCTAACATCATATAGACAATGAGTTTTAAAAGCCACATGATTAAGTTAAGGATTGAAGAGATAAACAGAAAAATACCTGTCATAAAGAACCCATATGCTCATGTTGTTCTATGTGTATCTTCTTCTCCGAGGCCACAGATGTATTTATACCAGAATTTCTGTGACTATCAAGCAAGTTTCATCTCTTTTTACAAATATTTGCATTCACTGGTCGTGAAGAAACGAAATAAAGAGAAAACATAGCAGCAGATGCCAATGCCACAGCTAGGAATCAACTCCTCTGAACTTGGGAACATTTTCAAAGGTGCTAAGCTTTCACTTTAAAACACCAAAATGGTTATATTGTTTCCATTACCTGTGGCACATAACCAAACCTCAGCCTTAAGGTTAAACCTGTGATAGCCAACCAGACATTCCAATATTTTTAGATGGCACAAGTGAATTAAAAACAACCTCAAAAAGCTCTTACAAACAAGAAAAAAAAAAGAAAAAAAAAAACAACAAAGAAAAAAAGAGCTATCACCAGTGTGAAAGTGGATTTTGCTTAGAAAAAAGTGGATTAACTGCTTAGGAAGGCTCAGAGTGAAAAGCATATTAATCCTAATGTAGCTGAGAACTCTGTCTGCTATTGAGAAAATTATTTTAAAAACCTGTCTGAGTTCTACTGGAGCTAGTGTCATTAGATTTAAAATAAAGTTTATACTCAGATTCATTTTTTTTTTCTGAATTGGCATCATCAATGGCAAGGGGATTTGTCTAAAAGGGAGAGAAATAAACCCTACAATCTTCATGGATGCAAATCCTGTCTGCAGCTTACCTTTCACTTGAGCTGAATAAAGTGCAGAATAATCCAAACTCTGTTTGTGCAATTCTTGAAAGTGAGCAGTGGTATCAGAAACACACACCTAGAGACAGAAATAGATGTCAAATCATTTAGCTGTGTCATGCAGAACTCATATACACATAAATATATATATATATATTTTATATACATAAATAGCTTTTTTCATACTGATAAACATTCTTTGAAACTGTTTGTTTGCAGGGTAAGAAGAGACCTTGGCCCTTCTGATTCCAAACAATTTTAAAAGCCACTAGCCTTTGTTTCCAGTTTCAGGCAGCCACAGGAATAGAAATTGCTAATAATCTATTATAATTAAATCTTTCTTGCAGCCACTTTGTGGTATTTCAGTCTCTACAGGACTTAGATACTGCTTTAAGAAAATTCTTAGCTATTCTGGTTTAAAGAAAATAACTACCACATGAAACAGAAGCCTGTATTTTTGGTTGTTTCCAGACTTGTCAATGTAGCTCTCTCCTCGGTGTAGTTCTTTTTGTAATAAACACTTCAGATCTTTATTTTATGGCAAGTATGTTGTTATCCTTAAGCAATTGTACAAAAATTAACATTAAGAAAGGATACTGATAACTGGGAAGCATACCTAAGGAACTGTGTACTACTGCCTCAAGCCACCTCAGGCTGAGCATTGGCTCTAAATCTCAAAAATTACATTACCAATGTTAGTGTTTTCACAAGATTTGTTATCCATTGATTATCTGGGTAGAGCTGGAAGCCACAGAAAGAGGAACTAGAAAGAAATGTTATTGCATCTTTTGTAGCTCATCAGCCTCCACCTATCCCTGTATCTCTTGGCATGCAGAGCACTGGAAAAGGCAGTCCCTTTGAAGGAAACTGAGAACATATGTAGATGGCACATAGAGAGCAGGTAAGTTGAAGAATGATATATTACACTATTCAGATGGGAAGAAAACCCAAGACATTGTAGTACCTAGACAAAGGAAGTTCTACAACCACAGATAACATACACCCAGATCTATGGTACACCTAAATATTTGTTGCAGGTGCAACAAACATTATGTTTGCAAGATAGAGAAGGTCCATGGAAAATTCAGTTTCTAAGTGATGTAGACTAAGTACAAAAACCAAAAAAGAGATAGAACAAGTGTAGTTGCATGGAAAAGGTGGTGTTGCTAGCCAAAATGTGTGGGGCTTGTGGTCTCTCTAAGTCTTGACACAGCAGCAGTGGTGTTAAGAGCAAATGCTCCCCATCACATAGAGGTTCCACTCACACTGTCACCAAAGTGACCTGCTCAGAGCTCTGGCTTCTCCAGTGACACCACCCAGGGTCTGGGTACCTAACACAGGTATCCTGGTAGGATAACCACCTGCTCTCCGGTGTTGTAAAGGCTGAGCTAGGCCTTCATGGCTAAGTAGACATCCTTTAGTGCACAACAGACTGTTTGACATTGGTTACAGCAAAAGGAGTGTATGGACACATCTTTTCTGAGTGACTTGTAAATACAGCAAATTCTGGCTTAACCCAAGTGCTCCTTCTGTTATGAATTCCAGTTATTTGGCTCACTTACTAAAGTAAGCTCTTGATTTCCTCCTGTTAGCCAAGACTGACTTGCAAGATAGTTCCTTTTATCACAGAATTCCTTCAATATGTATTTTCATAGTCTTTTTTTCAGAGTAGCAGCCTACAATCAGGAATCACAGAATTTCAGAATCCATTAGGTTGGAAAAGACCCCTGAGATCATGGAGTCCAACCTTTGAATAACAGCATGTCAACCAGGCTATGGGAGTTTTCTTCAACAGCTCCAGGGATGGTGATTGCACCATAGTCCCTGAGCAGTTCATTCCAATGTTTAATCACCCTTTCTGTGAAGAAATTCCTCCTGATGTCCAACCTGAATCTCCCCTGGTGCAGCTTGAGACCATGTCCTCTCATCCTGAATGAAGTAACCCACACTGGTATATTTAGTTTACCAGGTGTGCTACAAACAACAATACTATACTTGCCAGTTAGCTCAAATATTGTCATTTTCTCAAAGGATAATCTGCTCCAAGCACATGAATAAACTTCATCTCTAGCCATGTTCAAATCTCAGTAATTATCACACAAGAAGGGAAAGCAAGGAAATTGTCTGTTTTGTTAAGGACACCAGGAAGGTCTGTCATAAATAAAAAATCAAAAAGCAAATTTTTAAGAAAAATATTAGACTGATATCCTTGAGGGGGGGCACATATAGTAAGCAGCACTACCACAATCTCCTTTCTCCTAACCAGTAGGCCTCAATTATAAAGATGAAAGCACTTAGCACTCTCCTAGACTCCAGCTGCATCTCTCCTCTAACATGGTCTGTCCCCTGATACGAGAGAAAAAAAAAATTACCTTGTGCTCATGTGAAAATGGCTCAACTTCCTTAAAATTTAAGCTTCAAGAGACACTTTATAGAGATAAGAGATCGTTTCAGAGATACTTACTGGCCTTGCCTCACCGCAGCAGCTCTGTCCTTCCACCCAAAACTATAAAAAGTGCTGAGACTCGTGTGCTGCTCACTGCTCTGCAAATGAGGCAAATAAATAGCCCCTAGGATTGGGTTCCTGATGAGGTAAAGTGCTGACACACACAGAACCCGCCTCTCCTCACGCTGCCGGGACGCACACAGACGGTGAGGCAACGCGCTTCCAAATAGCAGCTTCATGCTCACGGACCCCCTGCTCCTCAGAATCTATTTTCCCTCAAGAATAAGTATTTTTTTAAATACTTGCAGCTCTCCTGCTTTAAGGAGAGCACCAAGAAAGCCTGTCAGCAATTCACTGTGAGGACAGAGGGGAAGGGAATTTGATTTTTTCAAAGCAGATGATCACCAGCTATCACACACTTCATGTGCCCGCAGGTATCAGGCTGGAAACAAATTTGTGTTGTTTTATCATAGAGCTCAAAGTCAGTTCCTTAATGATATGGCCACACTGATGCAGCTGCTGAGTAGAACTCCATGATTGGACTGTGCTTTTTTAGATTTTTATATACAAGCAATTCAGGACAACAGGAGCAGAAACCTGCTTTCTGCACAGCTACTTGATGTTAGCTGCAGCTACGCTTACAGAAGAGAAAGTTGGCAGAGCAGTAAAAGCATATCTGTGTGCATTATTCATGCACATTTATCTGTCAGCAGATACAGTCAGAATCCTCTCGATAACGGCTTTCAATATTGATTAAAATCGTGTGCATGTTTTTACCAGAACCAGAGAGGGTATTTTATGCCTTCACTAAGCAACACTTGATAACTCACCGGTGATATTGACAAGTTTATTTAAAAGACAGAGCAAAATTTTGGTTTCCTTGAAGTTCCTTTATGAGCATCACAGGAATTTTACTTCTAAAATGTAACTGCCAAGATGCTGTAACTCTATATTGACAAGTCTCCTAATTCAAATTCACCAGACTGTATTTATTTGGTGTGCCAAAGGAGACTAATGGTTAAAGCACTCACATCTCGTTGTGGCTGAGGGAAAGCATCAGAGCTCTGTACTTCACAGATTTCTGGGAAGCTAATAAGATGTGTGGCTGAGGCTGTAAGCCAAGAAGTGGGCAAATAGCAGCAGAAAATCATTTCAAGTTACTTCAGGACCTTTGCTGAGTCATATCAGTTTCAGTGTCTGTGTGAGCAAGACTGTGTGGATTCCACATCACACTTAAAACTGCCAGAAGGGATTTTTTTGCCTGCCTTTAATATTTTTATAGCTAATTCACAGCATCTGCCTGAAGAAACACCACAACAGATTGAAAAATGAAGACTCAGATGGTGTGTTTGAATATCTCATGTAGCCATGATTTGACAGATCCAAATCCAATTGCCTTGCACCATTACTGAAAAGCAGTGTTCTCTTAACAATCTGTCTGGTAGATGGTGAAATTATCATCAATACAGACAGAATCATGCTAGTATAAAATTTCTACTAGTTCTTTTCCATTTCTTGATGTAGCAGCTGATGAGTCTCTCATTCTCATCCCTGCCTCACCTCTTTTAGGCCCAGAGAGTGGCTCAAGGCACTTCCCTTCTACAAGGTGGATGGGCAGAGTACAAACTCATTTATTTATCAGACGAAGCACTGAGAGACATTTTCACACAGAGAAATGAGTTCTGGATCCCATTTTTCCTCCCTGCTCTCTTCACTGCTCCATGAAAGGAAAAGAGACCATGCCTACCAAGCAGCAAATTATAATAACCATGCTCAGCTCAACAGTATTTTATCATGGATTTGGTTGATAGATTTGGTCAAAAGGTCAAACTACTCCCATGGATAACAAAGGCAGCAGCTCTGTGTCATCTGTGACAGAAATAGACACAATTGTCACCTTAGCTTTGCCTGCTTCCTTATCTCCAGGTAGCTCTCACCTGTACTCACCTTAACAGACAAATTTTCCATGATGTGAAATGGAGAGGGATAAGCCTTGACTTCACTGGCACATCAAAGCAGACCTGCAATCCACCTTTTTTTGCTGCAATCCTTTCAATAAATTCCAGTTTATGCAGTTAATGGATGGACAGAAACAGCTCTGTCATTATTATGACAAAGATGTGTCATGTGGTCATTTACAATATCAGTTCTGTAGGGTTTTTTTATTTTACTGTGAGTTTTTCTCATAATCTTAATAGAGCTCCAAACCAAAGTTTTGCTGATGGAAAAGAGCAAGTCTATCAGGGAGAAATAAACATACTCTCATGCTCACTGCTACCATTTGTATTGTCAGGGAGCTTCCTGTATGCCTAGATCATAAAGACTTACAACCATACAGCCTAGGAGTTAGTGGTAAAAAGATTTACTATGTCATCCTACTTACTACAACAGTGTGCTTTGTTCAGTCTAGAGGCTTCTTCCATTTCACTCAGAATGTCATGTGAACTAAAATAACTCAGAGTCAAGAAAAAACGCTAGACTGTATGCTGCAGTTCATCCCATCTGTTTCTAATTTAATCATACTAATTAGCTGAGCTATCATAAATACATTCTCCTTCTGTCATCGCTGTTCACATTCTCCATATTTATCTGCAGATGCCAGGAGCACTTATTTGTTCCTGCTGCACGGTAAACATCGTTGTGTCAGGAGCCCTGCTGTGATAAAACTTCCCTGACAAACAGCCACCCCCAGGGAAAAAACCAGTGCCCAGCTCAGTAACAAGTGGTAACAGGCTATCAGTGGTGAGAAACACTCCAAGGTTTTACCTCTAACAGTTTGTCACACTTCAGCAGTTCAAAGCAAAGATTTTCAGGAGCCCAGGACTAATCCTGACTATTTAAAAAATTCTTTACTGGCATATTAACCAGGCAGTTTAACTCTGTGTTACCTAGTATGTGTAGGGAAAACAGCAACATAAGAGGGAATGTGATTACATGTGGTACTATCTTGCAGCCAGGTAGAGAGAAATAGTGCCCCTAAACTCTTGGGATCACAGACAGGAGCTGCAGCCAGTCAAAACAAAAACAAAAACAAAACAAACAAAAACCAAAACACAAACAAACAAAAACCAAACCAAAACAACCAAAACCAACAAACAAACAAAACCAAAAAACCAAGAATACTCTTAAAATTTTGAGTTTCTTTAAAATCACAATTCAGTGCCATTCAGCTTCTACTTCTACACAACAACATCTCTTAAACATATGATTTGTTTGGATACAGCAGTCCCAAAATTTAGCTTGAGAAACTTCTCAGGAAAACATTTAATTTTTATTTCCTGTTTCTCTGTTGATATTTCATAAACTATAATCAGGTTGTGCTTTTTAAGGATGCCTGTTGTTATAAACAGACAAATAAATCATTTAAATCAAATGTTCAATGTCAGATTTCGAGGTTTTATGCAATCCCACTGTAATCCATGCAATCATGGATTTGAAGATACACTTTTCTAACAAAGAAGTAGATTCTGCATAATTTAGAAGAGTTTTACACAGAACTGTATTCTCAGATGGATAAAGATGTGTAAATTCCTCAAAATCAAAGGGAACTGATACCCAGGAGGGCAAAGCAGACAAAACAGCCCATCAGCAACTCAGCCACATGAAAGACCACAAAGAAACTCCAAAGCCACCCACGCAGCTGCCTGAGGAGTCTGTCAAGGAATGAGAGGCTCTTGTTCAGCTCATGTTGCTGCTGGAAATGTGTTTGAAGAGCTTGGCAATGCATCTGGATTTTACAAGTGGCACACAAAGATGAGAAAAATGAAATCAGATTGAATTATGTGCTGCAGTACACTGGTGGTGTCACATCTCAGCTAACTAGAATGTAATTTAATTTACAAGATAATGGAACGATCTCCTGCATTTGTTACCTCCAGAGGAGCAGCTGACAAACATCCACAGTGTAAGTACAAACTTAACTAGACAGTCACCTAAAAGGCAAAGAAGATAGGATCCTTTTTCTAGTATATTAAACTGTATTTATTTTTTATCTATTCTAGATACCTAGAAAGCCTCTGTTTCTGAAAAAAATGAGTACCAGGCCTTGAACATCAGAGATCTATAAAACCAGAATAGGAAGGGTAAAGAATCAAGCCCTTTTTTTTTTTTTCTGCATCCTTCTGAAACTACCAACACTTTCTGGTAAAGAAACAGAATAACACAGTTATTGTATCACTTGCTATTGCTTTCTACCTCTTTGGTTTATATAAAGCTGACAGAAATGCCCCATCTTATTGTCTTTCCACCCACAAACCTGGAGATAACCCTTCTCAACTTTCTGCTTTCCTCAGTAAGTAAGAAAAGATGGCAAGAGACCTAAATTTTCAAATACTTGTCAATAAGCATTCCAAACAACACTTCTTAAATTTTGTTCTCTTCTACACCGACATAGCTAGCTGCAGTGAATTATGAAGAGAGTTTTTGATGAGCAAACACTTATTTTAAACAAATTATTTTAGATGCCTTCAGTTTGCTGCAAGGAGTAGAAGGGAGAATCAGGCAAAACCTGGAACACTGCAGGCGTTTGTCTTCAACACTTGTTAAATGCTCCCTTGTTTTGTTCATGTTGTCAGTCTGTAGTAAAATGAACAGGATCTTAAATACACATGGTGAGGGCTGCAAACTCCTTATTCAGTCTCTGTTTAATCTTCCACAACGCTTTTTTTTTTTTTTTTAAATTTGTGAGTGACTCATAGCAGTGGCTTCAGCCAAGCTTAGCACAGACAGACTTTGTGGGTGCCCACACAAATACTGATGAGGCTGTTCCCACTGTTGGCTTGTAGGATTTCCACTATCACTATCTTGAGCTTTTTGGGAGAGAGATTATTCTTGCACAGGACTCTGCTGAAGTGTCTCATATTGTGGTGTTGGGAGTAGTTGGAGACAAAAGTCTCTATATGCTCATTTTCTTTTATGACCTAATCTTGCAGATTACTTCTACATTAACTCGACTGAAACATTTGTCCTGTGAATTATGCTTTTATAGGCCTCTGCATAATATTCTTTTATTTACAGTGCCTTTTAAAACAAATCTATGTTGCAACAACAAAAGAAGAATCTATTCACTTGCCATTGCTCATTGTTCCACACGGTAAGGGGACTTCTGTAACTTCCCTCCTTGTGAGCCCTGTGCTCCAGCCCCTCCCCAGCTGCACTGCCCTTCTCTGGGCTGGCTCCAGCCCCTCAGTGCCTTTGTTCAGTGAGGGGCCCAGAACAGGACACAGCGCTCAGCTGTGGCCTCAGCAGTGCCCAGCACAGGGGACAATCCCTGCTGCTCCTGCTGCCCACACCAGTGCTGATCCAGGCCAGGATGTCACTGGCCTTCTTGGCCACCTGGGCACTGCTGGCTCATGTTCATTCACTGTCACCAGCACCCCCAGGTCCTTTTTTGCCAGGAAGATTTCCAGCCCTGTATCTTAAAAGCCAATGTGATCATCACAGGATGCAGAAAGGATTCTACTCCAGCTCATTTTTTTTTTTTTTTTGTGATGGATTCTTCTCTTCTAGTGAGACAGTTTTAAGCCACATCCATTTTGTCATCTGGCCTGTTTCCTGGCTGCTCTGATGCCTATGTTAAGCCTGAGGGAAGCTGTGGAAATGCACACCTTGGGGCAGAGTAGGATCTTTCCTTTTGGCACCACCCCTGAGTTTAGGTTAGTGCAAGTGATCCTGGCACCACACCTGAGGATTCTGGTGGCCTGTTATAAAGTGCACCAGGACTAGTGAAGTGTAACAGGGTTTAGTTGTGCTCCAAGTTTCACAGCAGTTCAGCAGAGTGCTCTGAAACATTCTTATCTATTTAAAGGTCTAAGAGCCAACAAGTTCTGAATCCTGCCTTTTAAGTATTTAAATATGCAAGACTGTGTCATCTGCTGAGGTGCCATGGGAAAGCACATACAGTTTAGGGTTGGCATAGGGTTGAATTAATGAAATTTGACATCAAAACTGAGATGGGGAGTTGGCTATATTGGAATACCATCCTAAGAACTTCTGCATTAGTTTTGATGCAAACCCTGTGCATTTTTACTGGCTTTCTATTGCATTGAGCTTCATCTGATAACAGGATACTTCTAGCTCAAGATCTGACTCAGTGAAAAGCAGACTTGTTGAGCTTGTATTCAGGGAATGAATTGAAGTCAGGTGTTTTCCTGGAGAAACTTGGTGGTGACAGCTCTGATTTCAAGTTACACATTTCAGGACTTTTTCTTGGCACTTATGCAAGCAGACTAGAGCTTTCCTTGTCTGTAAGGAGACTACTATTACCTGTAGTGGACTTGTAGAGCTGAAGATTTTCCTGTGTTTAGATGCAGGATCTAAGGTAGATTAATTCTGAATTGGTAAACTTTAATTTCTGGTCCTCACTTCACCTTTATTTTAAAGAAGGCATTTGTTTCTCAGACCTCACACAAGACTACTATAATTATCCCTGTATTTACAAATACAGGGATATTTATTTTTAAATCCAAGTCATTCTAGTTAACCTTTAGTTACAATTCTTCCTGAAAAATCCTACCCTTTGATTTCATAACCAAATCAGGCTGATGTAATCCTTTTTTTTTTTTTTTGTGCACAGTTGAAGACTCCACATGTACCAAGAGATGCATTTTACAATTGACCAGCTAATTAAGATCCTTGAGTGTACGGTGTCAACAGGTCAGCCTAGACCTCAGGGCAGCAAATATGACTCATTTCTCTTCTGATTATATCATACTTTTTCCTGTTTTCAGATCTATTTCTTCAGCAATCTCATTGACAAATGGATTAAAATTTGGGGGAACTTGGCATTACGTAAGGAAGTTTAAATACTACATAATGTACCATGATTTACAGGCAGTGACAGTCAGAGAAGTATCTGGAAAATCTGCTTAGTTCCTCCCATTTATTGTAATCTATAATACAGTGCCAACTTGTAAAATGAGAGGTGGAAGATACTGCTGCCCAGGGATGGAAATATTTCTTCTGTTCCTATTCTGGTATAACCCATCAAACACCAGGATAGAACTACAATGTAGATGCCTTTCACTGCCAGCTACGTTCAATGTTGGTAACCAAAGCAGTTAATAATTATCCAGTTCCTTTCCTAGATATTTTTGAAATGTATTATCTTACAGATCCTTAAATCTATCCATTTATCTAAACTTTAGATGAAATTTGGCAGCTTCTATGTTCCAGCATCCTTCAAGCTTCTGAGAGGGCTGGAAGAAGTTCACAATCCTGTTTGCTGCTAATGCTGTAACACGAAATAAGTTCTGGGCTTCCCATCAGCCGTGATGTCTCATCACAACAATGGGGCCCAGTGAAAGAAGAAAGAAGTAGTTTCAAATAATATTTGGGTTCACATGATCCGAATGGCTACCAGATGGGGCTCTGAGCTGCCTGGGGATCTGCCTGGGGGGGTGGGAGTTGCCCATGCACGGTGCAGAGGGATGAATGGGCTCTCTGTGTCCCCACCGCCCCGAGTGGGAAGTCCGGCTGATCACATCTGGTGAGAGCCCTGAGCTGCGCCACTGGAGCAGACATCAATAGGGAACCCATGGGCAGAGGGGCTGACAGTGCGTCCTAAGCTGTCAAGTTGTTCCTTAACTGTCCCTTTCACATGATTTATTAATTCTCTGGCATTAGGCAGAGAGCTTTGCAGCTGGAGAGAGGAGAACATTTTCAGCAGCTGCGTGGATTTTAGTGCTGCTGTCTTCAAAAATCCTTTCTCCGTCAGGAGTAGAGTTAGAACAAAGGGAAGGTGAAAGGAAAAAATAACTGAAATGTATATATTTAAGTTCCCAATTATCAGAATATATCATATAAGTAGAAAAGCACACCAGATTACTTATCTGTAATACAGGGAATTTTAACAGTAGCTACAATATTTGTATTTTTGGTGTATCAGGTTTAGCTGTGTATCATACAGCTAAAACTTCAGCTAATTTTCTGGTACTTGAAACATTTGTTCTCAAAGATGGCAACTGGATGTTTACCAGTAGTGAACTTAAGAATCAATCACAAATTTATACATTAGGCCAAATAAAATCTATAAAACATCCTCTCTACAATTCATACATTAGTCATGAATCTCAAAGCACTGGAAAAAGTAGAACTCCAAGCTAATATTCAGTCAGGGCTTCTGTGTGTGAGACCAGATGTTCTAATAAGCTACTTCATTTGGAAATTAAATCTACTTATTGTATTATTGTATTATTGCACAATTTGAAAAAAAAAAAAAAAGTTGAAATTAGAAATGTGACAGTTTTTAGCTTGTTGGGTTGTGAAATATCTGTTTATACACTAGGTGTTTGCTATTTTGCTTCTTAGAATGTATCTTCTTGTATATTCATAATAGTGGCATTGGGTCAAGAAGTCCATATTGGACAGAGAAAAAACATGGTGGGATGATTTGCAGTGGTTCTTAGGTGCCCTAAAAGAGGTGGTTGAGAAAACTTTCTCTCTCTGATGAGTTTTAATTTCCTTGTGATGAATACCACTGCATGATTGAGCTGGACACTGTATCCCCTGTGTCCTAGCCCAGTGGATTCCATGTATGCAAGCAGGATACAGCTGGTTCCATACCAGGAAAAAAGACATCTTGTAGCACTCTGTGACTGAAATGGAAGATGAATAGGGAAAATCTGCCCTGGGTAACCATATTCCTTTGAGCAGAACCTCATTTCTCTCCTAGCTGTCCCACAGTTTTGCTCTGCACTGATAACCAGTAACCATGATTAAGCCCAGAAGTAGCTGCCTTTTAACCTTAACAGTGAAGACACTTCATGTGTAAATACAGATTTATCCTGAGTACTGTGTTCACTGAAACACGAACACAAAAGTGTCTGACTCTTGTGGTCTGTCGAACCCAAATGAAACAAGAAAGCACTTAAGTCATGCAAGATGTTGAGGTTTTCAATATGATTTTCAAACGAAGCCATTTAGATTTACTTCAGAAACTAATTTAATCTGGATTCTGACCAGGGGAAGAAAAAAAAAAAAAAAAAAAAGCTGAACTCCTATGAACTCCTATTTTTATGCTTGAAAGAACTTCTCCTCTTTGTATAGCAACACCAGAATTCCAATAACTTATCTTCTTTTTTGTACTGTCTTTTACTATATTGCATAAGAGGCAGCAAGCAGTCTCCTCAACAGACAAGTAACTCCAGGAGGTTGCATGGCAGACACTTCAGTGTCAGATGCTCCTAGGGAAACACATCCTCATCACATGGTTCTGGCAAGTCATTCACCAGTTTATTAAGCATTGACTCAAAAATTTCAAACCAAGGAGGAAAAAAAAATCCCTTTCAAGGATTGCTGCAGACAATTCAGCTCTGAGAGAGGAAATGAGGCGTGGCAGCAAATGCTGGAGCAGGAGTGAAGGGTACAAAAGCAGCCTGACCAGTGTCTCTGAACACTCTACTTCTACCCCCTTACTGTTTTCTTTACAGTAAAGAGTTTTATTTCTATTTTGCATTCAACTCACCCTTCTTGGGCCTGATTTTTTTTAGTGGACCTAAAAAAAATCTACGAAACAAGTGCTTTTTGTAAAAGATGTGAAAACATCATCCCTTTTCAACAAAGGGGTTTTATGTGTTTTCCTTACCTGTTGCCTTATGGGAAAACAAACTTCCATTCACTTAGTGAAAACTGTAATCATCTGTACTCTTGTTTTACTGTGCCCATTGCTGCAATTATAGAAATTTCACATTCCCTGAGAAAATATATTGTAGTCAAGAAATGCACACATATACATATACACTTCTGAATATTTTGCAGGCTGTGAGAGAGGAAAATTACTCACTGGCTTGTCAGCGTAGGGGCTGATGCTTTCACTTGGTGTTGCACTGCACAGAATAAAACTGATTTGTTCTAGAATTTATAGAAATATGTCTACACAGGCAAAGACTAGACACAAACACCAAGGAAAAAAAAAAAAACACTTGGACAACTGAAATTAATAGGAGGAAGCAAATATATTTTCCTCCATTCTCTCTCATACTATGGAATGGAAATGTTTATTTTGTTGGCTGATGTTTATCCACTAAAAATAGCAACAGACAGAAATTTTGTAAGATGTGATATATTTGTATGAAGGTTGAGAGTGAGCTGAATAAATCAATGACTAATATAGTGATGAGGGACATAATGGCTTATTTCTACCCATACTTGACATCATGCATTAATTTTGTAGAATTATTCAGGTCTTGAAATAGGGCAGAGGAGCAATCTTGATGCCTCTCAAAGGAAATGGTGAGGAGACAGCTAGGAGAAAGAGAGCTAATAGAAACAGAACATAAAAAATGTTTATGAAATGTGTCAAGGCAAGCATTGTGGGCTCCAACTAGTAAATCTAGAAGAAACATCCACATCCCAAAAATTAACTTTTAAAATGTTTTGTGATGCAAGTGATAGAAGAAAGATGTCCAGTTAAGCATAAGAGAGGACAAAATGTCTTTTGCAATGAGTGCAGTTCAATTTCAGTAAGCAAATGAGAATTTCTACACACAGGACTGCAGAATCACTGAATTGATAATGCTGGAAAGGGCCTCTAAGATCATCGAGTCCCCCTGCCTGCCAGCACCGCCAAGTCCACCACTAAACCATGACCCTAAGTGGCACAACCAGACCGTTTTTGAACACTTCCAGGGACAGTTCCCTGAGCAGCCTGTTCCACTGCCTGGAACCACTGCCAGCACCCTTCTGGGGAAGAAATTTTTCCTAATGACCAATCCCAGCCTCCTCTGGCACAACCTAAGGCTGTCTTGTCACTTGTTACTTGGGAGAAGAGGCCAACTCTCACCTGGCTCCAAACACCTCTCATGCACTTGTAGAGAGTGAAAAGGCCATCCCTGAACCTCCTTTTCTCCAGGCTAAACATCCTCAGCTCCTTCAGCTGTTCCTCACCAGACCTGTGCTCCAGACCCTTCACCAGCTTCGTTGCCCTTCTCTGGACTCCCTCCAGCCTCAGTGTGTTTGTCACAGTGAGTGGTCCAGCCTGCACTAATGCCAGTTGTTGGTGCTTCATTCCCACAGATAACCACAGGGATAGATGGCAGGCAATCCTCAAGGAGCTGTGGTACCTCTATGGTTGGCTGAATCCAATCTGGGAATTTTCTGTTAGCACAGTCCAGCTGGGCAAGGCCTGAGGCTGGTGCAGACCTCAGCACAAATGTGACAAGCTGCTCCAGCTTCCAGCAGGAGTCCCCTGGGAAGAGCTCTCCCCAGAGCCGTATCTGGGCCACAGATCAGGCCAGCAACTCACCCACTTCCCCTGCACACACAGGGACAGCCCAGGCTCAGTCTGCAAGGGGACACCAGGAGCTGAGTGCTGCGGAGGGGTCGAGGTGGGCTGAGAGCTGGGTCAGCTGTTGTGAGAATGGGGACATCAGGGTCCGTGTGGGGGAGCCTGAGGGGGCCATCACCACCCCTGGAGGTAAATGACTCAAATCTGAAACCCTGTAACTACTGCTTACACAAGGGGTTGCCTGTGTGCCTGGGGGCACACACATATAAGTCTAGTTTGGGATTTGTGATGACAGGTGGTTTGGCTAAGGGGGAAGATCCCAGTGTTAGCACCATATTTGGAAGAGGAATGGTTTTCAAGTTTCCTTTGCAATCCTTGATATATTTTTAGTTCAAAAATTTTTATGAAAATTGACTTCTCTAACCGATTTTATGCGTACAGAGCCAAAACACTGAAACGAGAAAACTTTATCCCTACTTAAATGAGAAATTTATAGTTATCCATAGAAACACTGCTCCCACAGACACACACACATCACAAAAAGGGAATCTGGTCTGTTATGTTCTGCTCCTAGTACTGAACTCAGCAAAACACATAGAAACTCATGTCATTTTAAGCACATGCTTAACCCTTTCCTGAATCAGAGCCTAAAATGCTCCCAGTATTCCTTCCAGCCCAGTACAATCACTGGATTAGATGCATGAGGAGAACAAGCATAAGGGAATGTGCCTGTTCCATGGGACACACTATTTATTTTAGACTTTCTACACACACTGTATTCTTCCTTGTCCATTCCTGCTTCATTAATATTAATAAAAGCTTGTGTATTCAAGACATTTGTAATACTGAATTACATTACTCAGTGGCTCTAATGATGTTATTTCTTGAGTTCCAAATTGACTCCCAGCCGTACTCACATTACCAGGTATAAATAAGAATATGATTCATCATTTACAGAAAGCACATTACATAAGTCAGTTACACAGTTGCACAACTGAGCACACAGACTGTCTGCACTGAAGGTACAAATAGGAATGGGAATGGAAATAGAGAAGATTTTCTATCCTTAGTTTGAAATCAAACTTAGGCTACTATACTAATCATGTGAGCTCTGGCTGAAATAAGAAGAGAAAACATTCATCACATGTTTTAGATGTTTCAAACTAATAATAGTCTGGGACTGGTTTTCAAAGAAAGACATAGCTGTGCTTAGGAAGTGTGTGAATCCCAAGTACAACTGCTGCGAATAAAAGCTTTGTTTCTTTGATTCTGTCGGATTCCTCATGAGAAAAATCTACCCCATCTGTAGTCCATATAATGGTTTTGCAATTCTAATGAAAAGTGTTGGCTTACAGGCAGATCACACAGCACCCAAACTCTGCTACATTCATGCTGTGGCCTACAGATGTGCTCCAATAATAGTAAGTGAGCTCATCCTTAGTGTGGAAGATTGTTCATTAGGGAGAGGATAATGTAAGTGATATGATCATTACATCACCTTTTCCTGTGCATTATTCTCACTACAGCTGACAGGGACTACATTTCTCAGTCTAAAGTTGCATTGTTTTCAAATTTCGCAGAGTCTAAATAGAAGTGGTGTTTGAAAGTGTATGTTAAGATTTATTTGATAGTAAAGAAGGGCTGGTGCTACAGGTCTGAATTGATTGTTCATTATTTCTCTTCTCTATATAAAATAGTTATTCCATAGTGTTACATCCCATATCTATCAACAGTAGCTATTGTAATTTGTAAAGGATTTTTAGAAAATTTTTAATAAAAAGGGTTTTAAATCTATATAATCACAGAATCAGTGCTTTTAGTTGAAATAAAGGGCCAAATAGATCAGTTTGTAAAAGGGGGTCTAATATTAAACTCAAAACTGCTAGAAATTACAATCTCATGGAATATTATGCTCAGACTACAGAAATAACATCTTTTGATGAGGATGGAGTCAGTGAAGACATATGAAAAGATTTTTCAGCTTTTTCTGTGCTTTTGATAATAATGGTTTATATAGCTATAGCAAAGATGAGGAAAGAACCATATTCATTATGATGGAGATGAAATTTATCATGACAGTGTGTTTACTGATACTACTGCATAAAGAAGGGTAAAAAGGTAAATCAAGAGCAGAAGCCTTCCCAATTCTGAAATTATGCATACTTTGGTCTTATTCTTCCAAATCGGACTGTTGTTCCACAAAGTTCTCAGCAGCTGCCATCAGAATGAGAATTACTACTAATAAAAAAAAAAAAAGCCTTTGAAAGCCTTAGCCTAGCCTATATTAGTACAGACATACACATTTGTATGTCATGGCCTAGTTTTTCAAGTTCCCACTAAATAAGGACATTGTGAGGACTTAGAACGCTCCTGTGCAAATCTTAGCAAGCATTTCTAGAACTTAAGTGATGCAGCAAAATAAGTACCCGTTTGAAAAATGCAAACAGTCATCCTATTTGTGCAGTAGACATTCTTTTAAAGCTAACAAAGTTTTAAAAAGAAATCCACGCTCTCCATTTAGTGCCTTTGATTGAGCATTGAGGTGAGAAACGGGAACAAACTTTTCCTTCAGTTCCGCTGCTTTCCCTGGTGAGGACCTCTTTGCACAACCACTTGCCACTGTCAGTGTTCATAGAAGAGAAACACTTTGTTGGCTTAAACACAGGAGAGTGCAACTGATCCAAGTAAGGAAATCAGCACAAAATATTTACCCTGGTTTTGGCTTCTTTGCCATGGTATCTGCCTTGTGCACTTGTTGCACTCACAGGGATTTCCTGCTGTTGTGTGCACCAACCTGGTTCACTGCAGGTGTTTCTGCTTCCCTACTACATTGTTTTTCCTGTCCAAACAGTTACCAAGCAATGCAGTATCAGCCACCACGCAGCCTAAAGTGCTACAACACCAACAGACGAGTCTCCCAAATGCAATTAAATTAAATTCTGGAAACCTGCTCACAGAGAGAAAACTCCCTTTTTTCTCTCATTCCTCTCATTCCCAGATGTGAATGGAAAAGAAAGTGTTTTCTCGTTTTTTAAACTCGGGTATTTCATACTTGATAACTATGATTTATGAGTTGTCTTTAAATGGAAGATTTTCCTGATAGAAACCATTTAAAGATTATTACAGAGTACTACCAGTAACAGTCTGAGTGCCAAGGGCTCACTTCCATAGGAAAATGGAACAAAATAGCAGTAGGTATTATCTCCACAACCAGAACACTTTGCCACCACCTCTCAGAAGACCTGCTGGATATGCACCCCTATTTAAAGAATGACTGCCTAAAAAATGTTTGCTGTGAGCAGGGGCAGGAGTTCCTGGATGCCACCATGGCTGCTATGTCATGAGCAGAGTGGTTGGTGGCTGAAGGCTGCTGTGGTATGGGAAGTTCCACCCAGAGCAAGGGTTATGTTTTGCCAGCTTACAAACTCCTGTGGGAACATGTGGCAACTCTGCTTGGAAAACTCTGTGGTGTGGATGAGGCCTGAGGAGGTGAGGCTCTCTGGTTCCAAGGCCACTTCTCACAGGGGCAGAGCTAAGTGCTTCCAGCCCCTTTCCTCATCCCTGATCACTTCCACGCCTGTGCCCACACCCTGTTTGTTCCACTGCCATTGTCTGTGGAGCTGAATAATAAACCAGAGGAGAGAGCTGATCCAACACTAAAAGCTCTCCTCCTCCTCCCCTCCCCTTTTTTTCCCCTATTTTTGAGAGAAACATCCACAGAATCAAGAAGTGCAAAGCTAGGAACCAGATCCCTGTAACATCACTAGGAAGGCCAAAGGAAATTAGATACCTAATTAAATATGTGAATCTGACCTTATATGACCTGTTTAGAATTGTGAGAATCCAGCTCTTCAGATTCTGGCAGGTTCTTCAGACTCTTCCCTGGCACCCTAAAACTCAGTTAACCTTCTTTTTCATTTAGTTCATAAATGGTATTTTAATCTGTTGTTTACCAGAGGCTGAGGTTACATTTCACAAATATTTCACTAATTTCATTTCGGTGGATGCTGAAAAAGATACTAAAAATGTTGACTTAAGTCCTAGCTGAGGGATATGCAAATGCAACTGTATTCCAAAGATATTTGCATTAAAGGTCTAATTGAATTAACTGTTCACACAGCTTCTACAGTCAGCTTGTCATGGCCTCCTTTCAAGCTTGACTACATCCATTTTTGATAGAGAGATTTGAAAGGTTTTCCCCCCTTCCCCTGGGATTAAAGATAGGGACGAGCACTAATTAGCCACCTGCACCCACAGCACAGTGCTGCAGCTTGTTTACCTTACAGAATCTGCTGCACCCCTGGGGAAAAAATCAGCGTGGTGGGGTTTTTTTCTTTTAAACATTTTGAGTTCAGTGTTTTCAAGAGAGATTTAATAGTTTGCACAATTGTCAGCATTACTAAGAGGATCAAGAGTCCCTGTTTTTCACACTGCTACCCAGATTCTGTAGAAAAAATAATAAATTCTGGGTTTTTTTCTTATCTTTTTAATTTTTTCTTGTTCATCAAGTGAGTCACACATTTGGTGCTAGCTGCAGCACTTTGCTGTCTGTGACATATAAAATCAGACTTTGAAAATAGAAGTAACATTTAGCAATCACAAGAGATTTACTTGTGTTGGCATGACGTAGAATGTACTAAATAGGCAATTAAAATACAAGGAAAAACCCTAGAAAAAAAATAAAAAAGAAACTTCTGCATAAATCCTTTAACATAGTGATGCTCGAGTAGCTTTTTAATTGTATTTTTTTTAATTGAATGAAGCACTCTTTAAGACTAGCAGCTGAAAGAGTTGCAATTTAAACTAGAGTCTGATTCTTTTTTACTGTTTTTCCTTACCTTGGCATTTTCTGACTAGGAATGGTAAAAAAAAAGTGTTCTGCTTTGTTTGTCCTTTATAAGTTCTGACTTAGTGGCAGGCAAGTACTACTTATGGGCCTGATGTAAAAGCCTAGTGAAGTCAACTGGAATGTTTCCAATGACTTAATTAGACTTTGGATTGGGTCTGAACTGCAGCAATTTACTCAACTCTGGAGCATAAATTACAGACATAAAAAACAAATTATTTGTGTGTTGCAGGATTACTGACAGCAAAATGTATGATGTCAGAAAAATAATAGTCAGAGATAGCCTGCACAAGTTGGAAAAGCTTAAAATACAGCCAAAGATAGGGGAATACTCTTTGGCAGGAACAGAGACAGTCTCAGTTCCAGTGCCAGTAGAGGAAAGTTGAGTAATTTGACAGACAATTACGTGATTAATCTAGCAGGAGAAGACACTATCTGTCTCCTTCAGTCATCACTCTGCTGCCTGAGCATTGGACTGATATCTGGATGAGATGATGGTCTGCTGGTCAGCAGGAAGGGCTCTGAGTCTGTAACCCCTGGAAACCCCTTTGGAAATGTTAAAAATCCCAGTGGCCAAGACTCAGAGCCAGCCAAACACATCAGCTGGTTTTGTTGCTAGAGTAAATGAGATCATGTTGAAGACAATGGAATGTGGATGTTACTGAACAAGAAGTCAAGCAGTCTACCTGAAACATGACGTTTTGTTGCAGAGAAATATCTCCCAATTACTGTACTTCTGAAATGCCAGACTGCATATCTTAGTGAGTGTGGTACAATGAGCTAAGCAGGTACTTGTTTCAGTCAAAACTTACATAATTTCCCCTTGTTTCAAAACCTTGGGATGCCAACATCTCACCTGCGCTGCCCCAGGAAAATGAACTAAAATATTTCTTACCAAGGGGTTATTTGGTTGAACCACCTGTTCTCAGGTAGGTGTTTTATTTCAGCACACAAGAACCTAATCAGTGAAGAGTAATTCTACTTTGGAAAAAGATTGATTGCTTTGGAGTAAACCGATTTTTTGTTCTGAAAAGCCTATCCAAGCAAGAATCATTATCCTGGAATAGTTGATTATGTAGCAGTTATGTCAATCCATCCTGGAATATATATCTCTATCTCCTTCCCTTTATTAGCAAATCAGGAAAGATTTTTATTTAGAAAAGCATTTACATAAAACAGTTTGTATTTTAGGAAAGTGAAAAGAAATATGAAGAAATGTGGGTAAAATACCTCTACACCAGTAGCTAATACTACATTGTAAGCCACATGACTGAAAGACACATAATTTGTTTTAAAAGTTGGTATGCAAAATAAAATGGTATTTTTCAAAAGACACAGAGATGCAAGCTCAACTTTAAACTGAGGTATACATGTTCAGTTAATGGGTTTTGTCTTACATAAATTTATATGCAAAAAATTATTTATGCAGTAGCATTTTCTCATTTGTTTTAAAGTAATGTTTTGCTATTAGAAGTCATCTTCCTCTCCCAAAGGCAAACAACCCCCCTGGCCCCATGAATAAGTAAGAAAAAAGTTATAGCATTCCCTTTCTACTCAACTTTCTCCATATTTTGTCTCCATTTGTTTTCACCATTTGTTTTCAGAGCTGAAAAGAGAGGATGGACAGAGAAACTGGACAGACAAAAGGAAAATAAAAGTCAAAAGTGGTGATTTTTTACCACTCTATCAGTCTAATAACAGATTCTCCTCACAAACCTTTCCTCACTGCCTGCCTCAGATTGTCATGGTCATAACAACACTTTCCAAACTGGAATAGAAAGGATGGGAAAGGGAAAAGCACAGAGAGAAGAAAGCCTTTGAATAATAGCTGGAAAGAAAAATTTTGAGTAACTGGAAATACTTCTCTTTTAAAATCATTATACAAGAAAAGATGCTTTTCTGAGAGAATTCTTCCCCTTTGTTTCTATACTGGCAGAAACTGTTCTCTTTTTCTTAAACAGCATCTGTTTTCTGCTGAGCAGATCAATACAGCATCACCTCACACACTCCTGCTTTGGTCCAGTAAAATGTGCTCAACTCTTCCTATGTATGCTCTGTGTGAATTACTGTCAACAGGTAATAAATTATTTGATGCAAAGAGTTTGTTTAACATCATTAAAACAATTTTGGTAGCATTCCCAGGCAGGATTTTTATACTAGCTTTCCCACATAAGAATGGCAATTAGACAGTATGAAAAGTGACTTCCAGTTCCCAAAGTTTTGTTTCATTTGGGAGCCAATATGATTTAGTGGCTAGACAAGTTTAAAAGACAAGGAGCCAGGAGAGTTTAACATTTTCAGGGAGGTTGATCAGTTCACTGAATCTCCTTGGGCTACTCAGTTAACTGTTATGTTCTCTAGTGAAACCATCTGCAACACAGGGTGAAAACACCCCCACATCCCCCCAAAAACACCCCACCTCATTGAGAAACAGATGCTTACATCTGGTTCTGTTCTCTAAAGCAAATAAATTAAAATAAAATAAAAAAAGAGCAAGACAAATATGGCATGAGAACAAGATACTCCTTTAGCAACCTTACAAGTCAAGCTGAGACATAGCTGCAATGAAAGCCTTCTCAACTGCAGTGCTGCATATCATTGAGTTAAAAGCCAGCACGAAATACACTCTGATGTCTACTTGATTATTAAATGCTTACTTTGAAACTAGAAGGCAAAATTCAGACTTCACTTATATAGCTGCAGCCTCACTGACTTGGGAAAAAACAGTGCAAGGCCAAGGAGTAGCATCCTGTGAAGTCTGAACTCTCTGCTCACAAAGGAAACTTTTAAGTGAGGAACAGGCATTGCATTCTTTGTTGATACACGTGCTTGCCTGAAAGCACTGTGCATTTTAATGGTACTTTAGCAAAGAGAAAACAGTTGTCATGGCCATTGTTCTAACCTGGACACCAGCTCAGACTGTCTTGTGGAAAACAGCAACACCACTGTTACCATATAAAGCTGCACGGCAAATGGAAAAATCAATGTGGCAGCAAAGGCACGAGAACAGAGATCAGGAACCCACCCAGGCTTCATTTCCAGATGTATCAGACACTTCCTGTGTGACCACGTACATATCATCCAATTCTGTTGTTCCAGTTTCCTCAGCTACAAAATGGATAGGGAAGCTCTTGAACAAGAGCTTCTGTGCTTTGAGACTGAGATGAAAAAGGCTTAAGAGGTCTGCAGTTCAGGAGGAACTGCACATTGTTAACCATGGCAGCCTTACTTAATTGTTTTCCTCTTCGGTTAATGCATTATTCAGTTAATTTGGCTTATCACTGAAAACATTCTGCAGCAGAGGCATACAAATGCCCCAAAGAGCCATCATCAGCTGCATTAATCCTAGCTCATACACAAAATGCAACCTGCATGTTGCACTTGACAACGTGCAGAAGGCCTGCATCCCACTGAAATGCAGCGCAGCATGTTGGAAATCTACAGTTTCAAGGAGCATTACTTGCAGCCACTGACAAAACCTCGGAACACAGTGGTATTTTTTCAGCAAAGCAGTGTGCTGCCAGTGGCACCCCTTTGCATAATCTTAATCACAGGCAGATACTGCAATACACAGGGGCAGTAGGACTTGACCTTGCCACGGCACAGGGAGCCACTAATGCATACAAAGAGCTTCTCGTGGCATCCAGCCAACAACACAGTGCATTTCTGCGCCTGTGCTCAGCTGGCAGGTGCAGGATAAACGGGAGAACAACCTGACGGTCCCCTGCTGCTTTATTCACACCTCGGAGTTGTTGTAGCACAATGGCTGGGGACAGGCTGAGCTCAGGGAAATGGACATTATTTAGCCTTGTGTCCTGGAGCCCGGCTGCATCCTTCATTCTCAGTCAAAAAACCTCTGTTTCTGTTGTGATGTGGTTTTGGTTTGCTTTGTTGGGTTTTTTCGGGGGGGAGGGAGATTGTGTTTGGGGGGGTGTTTTTGAGTCGGACAGCGTGCATGGAGCGCACTGCCTGTGTTCTTCTACGAAAACACCACTCCGAAGTCCCTGCTGTGCTCTCACCTGACACTCGAAGGCGTCAGAAAACCCAGAGCCCCGAATGCCCGGGGAGCTGCCGGCATCTAACGACCAAAAGCTGAACTACAACCCACGGCCCCCCGGCCTCATCGGCCAGAGGGAAACCACCGCCCCCAAACGCCACGGATTTTCACTTTTCTGGGGCTCAAAACAGCAGAGGCAACAGAAGGCTGGAGCTGGACCGCCAAAATACAACAAAAAATTCTTATTCCTCAGCAAGATTGGCTCCTACAAAGTCCATCTCTTTGTATTTTTTTCTATTTACCACTAGAGATGCCAAAATACAACAAAAAATTCTTATTACTCAGCAAGATTGGCTCCTACAAAGTCCAACTCTTTGTATTTTTTTTCTATTTACCACTCTATTAGTAACATGACTTGCCCTGATTTTATTAATGAACATTATTTAATGCACTTGCACTTACTTTAAACAAAGCTGATAGTGCTATGAACTGCTGCTCCTTCCAAAACACTTCAAAGAATAAATATTCTGCAGCAATATTAGAGATTTATATATCTGAATGATATTTTTTCCTGCTTTGTTAAAAGACAGGCTCCTCCAATCACATCCTTATACACGAAGAAAAGTACCTGGTTTCTGGAAGATTCTGATCTTGTGCCTGATTTAAATGTAAGGCCCAGAAATGGTGCAGCTTCCCTGGGTCTCTAAAATAAAACAATAAAAACAAAATCAATCAGGTTGGTTGAGGTAAAATTTAATTTTAAACACGTTTGCTTTGCAAAACAAAATAATAATACTAATACTACAGAAGTAGCACCATTAAGCACTATGGACTTTATGACTTTTTGTTCAAGCTGCTGAAGGATTAATCTTGCTTTCTGACAAGCATCTTTTCCTGCAAACAAGGTGGCAGTATTTCCTTCATTTCTGTTCATTCAACCAGCTCACTTAAATGGATTACCTCTGCTGATTTTTTTTTTCATTACTTCCATCCATAAATAAAAAAAGAGGTGCAGATTACAGGATGATCTCTACTAGTTCCACACACTAGAATGACTAAGTGATCAAACCAGTCACGTTCTCTTTCTGCAAGTATACTTCCACTTTTTAATAAAACTTTTTTCAGTGCAAAACATATTTAGAAAATCTCCTTAAGAAGAAAGATCAAATACATGCATAGCAATCTTATTCAACTAAAAGCAACTATAAAGAGGGGGTTTCCTCATTATTTTCTTTCAATTCCCATATTTATCCATTTTTAGTATGAACCACAAGTAAAAGTGTAATAACTAGCTACGGAAAAAAAATAGAAGAAAGAAATTAAACAGTCCTCATCTTCCCAAATAGTGAAATGCATGTACAAATTAAGATGTTATGTTAAAGTCTGAAACGTCTCAGATGAATGTAACTATACCACATCCTCTTTGATAGCAAAAAGAAATGGTAAATTATGCATGAAGACCGTAATCAGCACATTTTAATGGTTACCAAACAGTGAAAAAATCAGTCTTTAAGACACAGTACAACCGTAATTTAATATAAACAATCATTTAAATCAAACTTTTCCGTTCACTCGCTTAAGACTGATTTTCATTGGTTTCCATTAGACTGATTTAAAGCACTCCTCCAACGTGTTACTGTTTACTCATTCCGAGCTACAGGAAATATTTTTTCTGCAAACACTGCTGCCAGACTCCTGCCTTTCTCTAGCTGCAGTCATACAGTTACTTCTGTAAACAGGATTATGGCATTGGTTCCCTTGGACGTGTGGGAAGCTTCTGGGGGCCTCCTCTGCCAAAACCTCGCCACACAAACCCCGTAGGAAGCTCTGGTAGCAAAAGGGAACTGTGAAAAGAGCACTTGGTTTAGTACAATGTAACTCCCTGCTCACATCACCTGAAGTGATAGCCCCCAATTCGCAGCCAATTAGTCACGTTTCATCTTTATGCCACTAAAAGTGCTGCTTTAAATGGGTGTGGTTCTGCCTTATTCCTTCTGTGCTTAGAGTACAACCCTTCCCCAGTTCTGAAAGCTTTTAAAAGCCTCGATTTACCTCAAATACCTTCTTGTCTCAACTCTCAGCAGTTCTTGACTTTACAAATCTTCAGACCAACGTCTTCACCACAGTTCATGAAGTGTTCCTCAAGGGTGGAAGGAAGAGCTTTTGTGACAACATGCTTTTTGTCATTCGTGCTATACTGAATGGGAACCGTTTGTCTAAAAAAAAATTCAACCAAGGAAAACCAAATTAGAGACTGCAATGGGATTTTCTGCCCAGAATCTCAAGATACACCTTCCACAGCAGCATAAAAAAAAATACTTCTGGTCAAACTAAGAAGCGTGACCATCATGTCACCCTTTTATCCTGTCTTTTTCATTCTGTGTGGGACAGTGTTAATCAGTTGCTCCCACAGGAATTCATTTCACAAACTCAAACCAGCCCTTCTTTTGCTTCCTCTGTTGTGCTGAGACATTAAGCTGCTGCCTGAATGCTAAGCACCTTGAATCCAATGTGGCATTAAATCTTTTAAAATTCTAGCCTTGGCCAAACCTCTCCAGAAGGCAAAAAATGTTACACGATTACTAAATTTTTGAGGTTTAACTATTTCAAAGTCAAGCAGACTGCATTTTTGGAGTTCCCTGAGAGGTACTGAAGGAATGCAGATCCTGGGAGTGTACAATCTTTGGCTGATGCATAAAGCACAAAGATGCAGTCAGCTATAAATAGCATGCAGGAAATAATGCAACCATTACTATATTCTGCTATAACTGCACCTCTGTTCTGTGTGAGGGACATGAAATCCAGGTCTAGTCTTCACCAGCAGAATTAAATCCACGTTTGTCCACACACAGGCATCCATAAATAAAATGGTATCATGGAGGAATTAAATTAAAGGCTGTTGAGATTCAGTTCAGAAGGGGCTGGGACAACTCAAACTCTAACATTCTTTATCTTTCAGGCTGGGGTTTGACAGCACACAAATCTCATCATGGACTACTAAGCAAACAGGCAACTTAAAATATTTTTTTCTAACCAGATCACCATCTTTATATTTTTTTAACTGTGTTCCCTGAAGCATCAGGCTTTATCACCACTATTAATATTCATGCAAGCTAGCTTGAAGTATTTATTTATTAATGCCCCCTAAACCCTTTGGCTTCATCACGTGTTGGAGTGCTGATCAGAGAATCACAGAATCACGGAATGGTTTGGGTTGAAAGTGACCTTGAAGCTCACCTACTTCCAACACCTCTGCCATGGTGTCCTGCTTTTGGCTGGGATAGAGCTCATTTTTTTTTTTTTTTTTTTTTTTTTTTTAAGTAGTTGGTACAGTGCTCTGTTTTGGATACAGTATGAGAAAAATACTCTGATGTTTTGGTTGTTGCTAAGTAGTGCTTACCCTTAGTCAAGGACTTTTCAGTGTCTTGTGCTCTGCCAGGGAGGAAGTGCACGAAAAGCTGGGAGGGAGCGTGGCCAGGACAGCTGACTGAGAATCGTGGAACAGTTTGGGTTGGAAAGGGTTCCAGTTCCAACACCTCTGCCACAGGCAGGGACACCTTCCACTAGGTCAGCTTGCTCAGAGTTCCATCAAACATGGCCTTGAACAATTCCAGGGATGGGGCATCCACAACTTCTCTAGGGAACTTGTGCCAGTGCCTCACCACCCCCAGAGTAAAGAATTTCTTCCTAGTGTCTAATATAAACCCACCCTCTTTCAGTTTAAAGCCATGTCCCCTTGTTCCATTGCTGCAGGCCCTTGTAAGAAAATCCCTCTGCAGCTCTCTTGTAGCCCTTTT
Source organism: Phylloscopus whistleri (assembly GCA_017589585.1). Lineage (NCBI taxonomy): Eukaryota > Metazoa > Chordata > Aves > Passeriformes > Phylloscopidae > Phylloscopus > Phylloscopus whistleri. The sequence continues at coordinate 1,511,338 of JADMLD010000108.1, read as the reverse complement.
AGGTACTGAATGGCTGCAGTAAGGTCTCCCCAGAACCTTCTCCAGGCTGAAAAAACCCAATCCTCACAGCCTGTGCTCCAACCCTCTGAGCTTGTCCATAGCCCTCCTCTGGACTCCCTCCAACAATTCCACACCCTTCTAATGTTGGGTACCCCAGAGCTGGATGCAGCACTGCAGGTGGGTTCTCACCAGAGCAGGAATTCTGCAGAGGGGCAGAATTCCCTCCCTTGCCCTGCTGGCCATGCTGCTTTTGAGTTCCCAGCCTGAATAAGCTTTTTCATCAATGGAAAAAAAAATCGAATTTGAACTTGCTACACACTTGCTTACTCTTCTCACAACCATCCCACTACTGCTTTACAAACATTTCACATATTTCTTCCTGTCTGCTAGGGCATCTCCAAGGAAGAGCAATGGGATATGAGAATACACTCTTGGTATATGGTCATATTTCAGAAATACACACAATTACTGGGGCAGCACGCATGTACCAAGGGCACAGATCAGCAACTTCTCCTTCTGGCAGCGACAACTAGCTGTGGGATGTCCCCTCCAACCTGTGTGGCTCTGGGATGTCCCCTCCAACCCGTGTGGCTGTGGGATGTCCCCTCCAACCTGTGTGGCTGTGGGATGTCCCTTCCAGCCTGTGTGGCTGTGGGATGTCCCTCCCAGCCTGTGTGGCTGTGGGATGTCCCCTCCAACCTGTGTGGCTGTGGGATGTCCCTCCCAGCCTGTGTGGCTTTGGGATGTCCCCTCCAACCCGTGTGGCTGTGGGATGTCCCCTCCAGCCTGTGTGGCTGTGGGATGTCCCCTCCCAACCTGTGTGGCTGTGGGATGTCCCTCCCAGCCTGTGGGATGTCCCCTCCAACCCGTGTGGCTCTGGGATGTCCCTCCCAGCCTGTGTGGTTGTGGGATGTTCCCTCCAGCCTGTGTGGCTGTGGGATGTTCTCTCCAGCCTGTGTGGCCATGGGATGTCCCTTCCAGCCTGTGTGGCTGTGGGATGTCCCTCCCAGCCTGTGTGGCTCTGGGATGTCCCCTCCAACCCGTGTGGCTGTGGGATGTCCCTTCCAACCTACATGGCTGTGGGATGTCCCTCCCAGCTTGTGTGGCTGTGGGATGTCCCTCTCAACCCGTGTGGCTGTGGGATGTCCCCTCCAACCCGTGTGGCTGTGGGATGTCCCCTCCAACCCGTGTGGCTGTGGGATGTCCCTCCCAGCCTGTGCGGCTGAGGGGTGACCCTCCCAACCTGTGGGGCTGTGGCGTAATCCCTGCGGCCAGCGTGACGCAGGGTGTCCCCTGTCCTATCCCACACCTGTTCCCCGGGCTGTTACCTCACTAAGGAGAAACATGACCCCTCAGGAAAACGTTTAGAAACGTTTCGCGTTGCGCCCCACCACAGGTGGAGCGGGGTGCTCCAGCCGCCGCACAGCTGAGGGAAGCGCTAGCACATGGCAATTCCCGCCCCTCGCTGGGACCTGCTGGGTGAGGGGCAGGAGAGGTTCCTCGGCTGTACCACTGCGAGCCTTGCGGGTGAGGACGACATGAGGCGACTGCCGCTCGCCTCGGCACCATCCGGCTCCTCCGAGCCGACCGGGGCCGGATCCCAACGCAGCACCCCAGCGCTACATTCCGCTCGCTGCCCCGGCGCCCGGGCGGGCTCCCCACCCGCCTCTTCCCACCCTCGGCGCCCCCCCGCGCGGCGAATGGTGCGAGCCGCAGGTGTGGCCGGCGGGACAAACCAACAGCGGGCGGGGGGGGATCGGCGCGGCGGGAGGGCGGGACGGGACGGGGCTGGCAGCGGGCGCATCACCGGGAGCGACGCGGGCGGAGCGGCCGCCGCGGGAGATTGAAGTGCCGGGGCCGCGGCGGGGCGAGGTGCGTGAGGCGCTGCCGCCGCTGCCAGCGTCGCCCGTGGGGAGGAGAACAGGAGGAGGGGGCCGGTAAGTGCCATGGGCCGGCAGCAGCGGGAGTGCGGCCCCGGCGGCGGCGGTGCCGGTGCCGGGGGGGCGGGCGGGCGAGCGGGCAGGGCACGGCGGGGCAGCGGCCGCGGCTCCGGGAGGCCGGGGAGCCGCCCCTGCCCGGGTGCCCGTCCCCGGCCCGCCCCGCCGAGCCGCCCGTGCCCGAGCCGCGGGTGGGAGGAGGCGCGTGGCGAACCGGGAAAGGGCGCGCGCCAGGCGGGGGAGCACCGGGCTGCTCTCCCCGAGGTTGCCGGCCCAGGTGTCGGGACAGGCAGGCCTTGGGACCTGGATCACAAAACCAATCTCGGTTTAAAGATAATTTTTTTTTTTTTTTCCCCCTGAAAAAATTTTTTCAGCTTGAGTCAGCTTCCTGGGCTGATTCAGGGTATGGAGAGTGAGAGGAGAAACTCGTGGCTGGGGCTGCTGCACGTGGTACAAGTGCTGGTTGAAAGTGTTAATAAAGCTACCGGCTAATTAGAACATCTGTATTAATTCTAATTACAGCATCTGTAGGAACTCTAGTTAGAACATCTGTAATAACTCGGGAGTTATAATTTGGTCGTCCTTATCTTGATGGAGCATTTATTTTAATGCTGAGGTGTTTCAGGTGCCTTTGGGTGGGTGCAGGGTTTCTCCTTGAGCCTTAGCAAATATCCGTACAGAGTAGATTCCTTCGCTGAGAAGGAAACCTCTTTAGAAATGGATTGATTCTTGTATAGCAGCACTTGGGAAATAACTCTGTGGGTCATCATCACTTGATCAGCTTCGGGGGCTGATTGCAGGAAGAGCAGGATTTTAGAACACTGACAACTAGACGACTTCAATGCTGTAATTTTCTGTGCATTCACTTATCAGAACCACATTTACATCCTGTCACATACTGAATGGCCTGGTGTGTATAGGCATTCTTGAGTCTAACAGATGTGATGAAAGGCATTTGCCCTTCCCCTCACCAGCCTTTAGAATCACAATGACAAAAGGCTGAAATATATGAGAAGACAGATTTGTTAAATATTAGAGCATAGTTCTGCCTCTAAACATGACAAATAGTGAGGAAAAAAATAAGATATCCCTAAGAAACTCTGTAACTGGACACCAGTTTGATAGGTCTCTTTCCAAATCACTTTTATCTACAGAAGAAGTAGCTCTCACGTGCAGGACTCTGCTACCCCGAGTTCCTTGAGTGAGTGTGGTAACTGAGTCAGTGGCAGCAACTGTTTATAGTTCAGTCTTGTTAGATGACCTTTCCCATCTTCTGGGGAGAAGTTGGAGCTTTCCCTCCAGCCCCTTGCTGGTATTTTTATCCCCTTCCTTGTCTAAAACATCCATCCCCGTGCTGCTTCACTAACTCACTGTGTTTTGGAGGTTTGGCTGCAGGTAGAGCTTCGAGTTCACTTCTTTCACTTTCTGTTCCTCCTTGTCTCTGGAGATCCTGGGAACTGGCATTCATTTCTTGTTCCTTTCTGGCAAACCTGAGCTTCTGTTAGGAAAGATGGATGGTGTGAAGCTGCTTGTGAGGAGCTGGTGGAGCACTAGGCTTGGGCTGTGTTTATTAAATAAGAAGATTATTATTATTATTATTATTATTATTATTATTACCATTATTACCATTATTACCATTATTATTATTACCATTATTATTATTACCATTATTATTATTACCTAGGGATCTCAAGTCACCACCCTCCCTAGGCTTATTATTGTCAGCTGAAAATAAAAATCAGGGTTTCCATTCAAGTTGCCTTAGAAGTTTGAAGAGCATCTTTTCTTCTCACATTTTGTGCATCAAAACCTTCTAAATCCTGTTTACAATGCCAAGCAAAATTTAATCATGCAATTGTGATACAAATGTTTGGGCTTCTTACAACTAAGAGTGGCATACAAGAGAAGTAATACATTGAAAGTATCAAAAGGCTATGGCTTTTTAAAATCCATTTTTAATTAAGCCCTCTTTTACTATCTCTGTTTTATTTTAATTTTCTTTCCTGCAAGTGGATAGAGTTAAAAAGTAATCTTACAATCTCATTTGTTTGGGGGGAAAACCCCAAACCAAAGAAAGCCTAACTAAACACACAAACCCCACATCCTGTGGATTAGGTTTCAGACAAAATCATAGAATGTGAAGGGGTTGGACTGGACCTTAAGGGTCGTCTGGTCCCAACTCCACTTCCCTGTGCAGGGACACCCACCAGACCAGATTGCCCAAGGCCTTATCCAGCCTGGCCTTGAACACTTCCAGGGATGAGGCATCCACAACCTCCCTGGGCAGGCTGTGCCAGTGCCTCACCACTCTCACAGTAAATTTCTTCCTAACAGCTAACCTAAATTTCCACCCTGTGAGTTTGAACCTGTTATTTCTTGTCCCATCACTACAGTTCCGAGTCCCTCTTCTGCTTCCTTTTAGGTCTCCTTCAGATACTGTGAGTTGGTTGTAAGATTTCCATGCAGCCTTCTCTTCGCCAGGCTGAACAGCCCAAACTTTCCCAGCCTGTAGTTGTAGGGGAGGTGCCCCAGTTCCATTATCAACTTCGTGGCCTCCTCTGGCCTTGCTCCAGCAGTCCCATGTCCTCTTTGTGCTGGGGGCACCAGAGCTGGACACGGTATTCCAGGTGGGGTCTCAGCGGAGGGGAGTAGAGGGGGAGAGAATCCACCTCCCTCACCTTGCTGCCCACGCTGCTTTGCATGCAGCCCAGGACACATCTGGCTTTGTGGGCTGCGAGCGCACGCTGCCGGGTTATGTTGAGATTTTCCCCAGCCACCTCCCCCGTGTTGATTCTAAAACCGAGAAGCAGCGATATGATCCTGACCGGGAGCGAGGCTGACAGCCCGGCCCCGGGCGCTGTGTCCGCCTCCTCCTGCTGCTTCCTCCTCCTCCGGGACTACGGCTCCCAGCAGCGCCCGGGCTGAAAGTGAAAATAAGCGCCAGGTTACGCTCCTGTTTGCGCCCTCCCCTCCCTCTCTCCCTCCCTCCCGGCGGGCCGCACGTGTCCTTCCTTTCCCTTTTGTTTTCCGCCCGCAGGCCGGCTGCGCGCCCGGGACGCGCCCGCTCCCCCCGGCACCGGGACCCGCCGGAGCCGCCCCCGGCCCTCCGCAGCAGCCGGGAAGCCGCGGCAGTGACGGAGCTGCGAGTCCGGGCTGCGCAGGAAACTTTGCCGCTTCTCGCCGCGCTCCCCACATGCGAGTGGACAACGTGAAGCCGGCTGCTGCTCTTCCTGCCGCTCCCGTTCCTGCTCCCGCGGCTGCCGGCGGGCCAGCGCTGCCCCCCCCTCCGGCTGCTGCACCTGCGCCCGGCCCCGGAGCCGCGCCGCGGCTTCTCCTCGCCATGTGGGACTAGGAGGGGTGCGGCGTTCTCCTCGGTGAACATGGATGCGGCGGGCAGGGCCGGCGGAGGGGAGCAGAGCCATCCCGGCAGCGGCGGGGACGCCCCCGGGGACACGTCCATGGACCGCTACCTGCGATCTCAGGGCTTGTACAGGAAGAAAGTGGCCAAGGATGGCTCTTGCCTTTTCAGGGCTGTGGCCGAGCAGGTAACTGGTTACATAAACAAAGCTCCTTCTCACGAAAGCATGGGAAGTGGATCTCATTAGTGGGTGGTAATTAGCGTTAAAACGCAGACAGGTATAGGTTAAGGTTATGCAGTCGTGTCCCGGTGAAAAACGTGACTTTGTTAAAATAATTTTCGCCTTGCGAGGTGAGAGAAGTTGTGTGTGCAGCTGCCTCCTGCCACCAAGAAATCCTTATCTGTTTTGACCTTCCACCAGCCTCCTCAGAGCTTTTTTCAGTGTAAGATCTCAAGATAGGAATACAGCCGCTGGGTATGAGATTGTCTAGGAAAAGGAATTTAGTGGAAGGAGCTGAAAAGCCACATTCTTAGTTTTGCTAATTAGTTGACTATAAAATTAGAGAAAGTGAGTAATTTATTTTCTGTTCTTCCTGTTGAATTCCCCTCCCCCATTTCAGTGTTAGTGTTAAAGGAAAAAAGCGACAGCGTCATCTTGTCTTAAGTACAAGCAAACAGCAGTGGGAGCTCTGGTGCTTCTGATTGTGGGAACCCAGATTCCTGTGCTAATTATACACAGATCACTTTTTTTTTAAAAAAAAATTCATTTCCCCACTGAATTGATAAGTTCAGGCAAGTAAACACTATTGTTTGGAAGTGGGTGTTTTTTTTATCTCAAGGGAATATATATATAAAAATATATGTAGCTATTCTGACTTTTTAATTAATACATAGAAAGTTTCTCTTACGCTCCAGTGTTAATAGAACTTTTTTCAGCTATTACATTTTTAACATTCCATTCTTATTATGGAATCATTTAGGTTGGAAATGACCTCTAAGAAAATAAGGTTTTTAATTCAGAGCTATTAATTGTTTATCTGCAAATTTGGTCTAATTTGTGTACCCTTCATTTGAAAAAACTGAATTTGGAAGTGTTTTATTTTGAGGTGGTGTGTAAGGACTGCCAGAGACACTGCAACTTAAATTGTCTGGAACTTCCCTATGTTGTACTGAGATAACTTGGAACCTGTGATGGAAGTAATAGTTTTCCATTAGAGATATGAACAGGAGGTAGAATGCAGGTATCATTGGGAATTGAATTCCTGGCTTCCAAAAAATGTTTGGGCAACAGGCCTCTTGAAGAGAAGGTAAACATGAGCTGTGAGACTTGGTTGGATTTTGTTTGAATGAATGCATGTTGGCAGGTGACTTCCTCATCCATTCCTGCTGTAACTTCCTTCAATTACTGAAGTCCTTTACAAAGGAGGCAGTTAAAGATTAACAATAAATGCTATTCATTTGCTCCGTAAATCCTCATAAAATTGAAGGTTTGAATTTAGCAAACCTGTGAATTCTGCAGTCACTTAATTTTTTATTAAGTAATTGGAGATTTGACTTACCTGAAGATGTTGCTGCTGAATGAGTATGCATATTAAATATTCTTAAAAATAAAACTAGAGTATTTCCAAGCCTGTATTTAGACAGCAGTCATTAATTATTTGTGGCCTGTCATCAAAACTCCTGAGATCCAATGTCACCTTGTTCTCTGTCTCCCTTTGTAGGTATTGCACTCTCAGTCTCGGCACATTGATGTTAGGATGGCTTGTGTAGACTATCTTCGGAAAAATAGGGAGAAATTTGAAGCTGTAAGTATTTGCCTTTTCTTTGTGGGTTATTTAAGAGAAGTTACTCTATTCCTTCCACTTTGGCATATTCTGCACCTCCCTATGTTTGTGGCAATATTCATCATAGCTAAATAGCAGTTGGTGCTATTTTAGTTAATTTGCACATATGTGGTAGTAACTCATTCATAAGCCTGGAGAGACTTGTGTGCTCCTTGGACTGATGTGGTGTGGGGGAAGTTTTTAAGGCTCCTGAAGAAAGAAATGCAAACTTAATCTTCAGCAGTCTGTAGTGAAGCTATTATAATCTGAATTTTAGTTTAGTGTAATGCCTACTTCAATAAAAGTCATAAAACGTTCTTGTTGTGCTAATTAATTGCGTTTCTAATATATAAGACTGATAAGATTAGTGAAATTTTTTTCAGGGTCTGCAGTTTATTATGCATTGGCACTGTAGGTTTTTTCCCTAAACATCTGTAGCTAAGCTCTTTATCAACCATGGATGTAAAATATTTGCTATTCATTATACTTGGTCAATGGTGTCAGTGTTAACATGACAAATTCTTTTTTTTTCTTCCTTTTAAAAGAGCATTAATCAATAATTGTGCTTCTGTTTGTATGGATTCTAGTGTATATACTGTTACCTGATTTCCAGGACAGACAAAAGGGGAGTGAGTGTGTGTAAGGATTTGCTACTAGAAGATTGTTACTCTCTTTTTCTGTTCTAAATTTACCTAGACCCAAAATACAAGGACTATTTTAGGTATGCACTGGCATAGGGAAGAGAAGGAAGGCAGGAATAAGGATATGTCTTTGTGCTGTAATTTCTGACCCAGTACCCTCAGCTCAAATGAGGGTAATAAATGTGGAAGTTATCAGGAATTAGATATAAAATACAACAGATCTCTCTGGGACAATGCTGCTCTGACTTGACTCCTTGGTTGTTTCTAACTCTTGGATGTCACTCTTCTTACTTCATTTTTTCACTGCTGACTTTTTAATCCCTTTCTTTCCAGAATTACCCCGCTCACTCCAATATCTGCTGCTCTACTTCTGTTCTCTCGTTCTGTTGTGTAATGTTTTGAAATTCCCTGCCCTTTTTGACTCTTGGGTGTATGTCGTTTCCCATCCCTGCTTTGTTAGCCCTAGCTGGTTTTACTATGGTTTTAATATTGCTTTAGTCTCTCTCATCCAAACTCCTGGTCCCAGTGTTCTTTTTTTCCCCTCAGACATTATCCCAAGGTATGACCTCTCCTCTGTCCATCTTTGCTGTCCTTCTGAAAAGTCTCCTTTTTAAAAGTTTCTTGTGAGGGTAATGTTTCATATTTGTTCTCATTTCCCAGTGTTCTTCCTCCCTCGGGTACCTTGCTTCAGCTCTGCTGATTTCCTTTGCTGCCTCTGTCTGGAAAACACCGCTGTTATCTCTTTAAAAAACCCAAACAGCATAAACAACAAATGCCTCTTTCCCTTAAACTCCTGGTTCAGCCATTCCCTTGCTGCCTCCTCAGTAGTTATGCTCTATTGACATGGTGCTGCTTCCTGAAGTTTCTCTTCTCTCTCTGTTTAGTGTAATAATTTCAGCTTGAATTTGTGTCTTTCTTTTCACTGATACTGTTATAACCAAGATTTCAGGAGTGTAGCCACCATCTTCATTTCCATCCTCAGCCGTTCTTGAGTGTTGTCTTGAATTGCTGCTGTGTTACATTCATTCTCTAACCCTTCAGTTTCCTATGAGAACTTCCTGGTGTCCTTCCTTTCTTCCTCTGGGCATTATCTTCAGGTCATTTAATTTTGACACAAAAAGTAACTGCTGTCTCTGATTATGTTTGGCTGATCCACCTTTTTTAACTTCACACCCAATTGCTTCTGTCTACACTAAAAATTTGGGCCAGGCTGGTTAGTTCTTCTCACTTCCAAATGGCTAAAGCAGAACTTCTAATCTCACTACTCCACGCAGTTCTCCTTATTATCTTGTTCCTTGATCGTTGGGTAAAGAGGCCATCCAGTTTGTAGCTCAAGTTCATAAAGGGATTTCCTTCTTAGTTTGCACCTGTGTGGATCTTTATTTCAAGTAAATCAAGCAGATTGTGATTAAAGAGCAATTTTTAAAAGCAGCCTTTCTGTGGCCAGTGTGGCTGAAACACTTTGAAGTTAAGATGTTTCAACAACTGCAGCATCTTTCTCTGCTCTTGGCAAATGTGAATTTGGCCTCCTCATGTGTTTCAGGGAGTGCAGTTGAAGGATCACTTTCTTGGGCTGGCACTTGAAGTGTAGCCTAATGGTTTGCATCCTTTGCTGAAAGTAAAAGCAGTTTGAGGTGCTACAGAACAGAGGAAAAAGTGCTGTATGAGTTGGCTGTACTAGATCTTACCACTGCGTCCAGACTATGGAAATGTAATTCCTATTTCTGATTGTCTGTTGCTGTTTATTTAACCAGATATTTAATGAATATATATATATTCGTGATATATATGAATTCAAGTCCACAATTCCTCTCTTCAGTGATGTTCTGCATGCCCGAGATGAATTGCCCAGAAACATCTATACAACATCTTTGCTTTCTTCCAGATTCCCCATTTGGCTGCTGAGTGTCTTTCTGGGAGGTTTTGTTTGGTTTATTTTGACTTGTGTGATGATTTTGAAAGCTGTTTATGTGGTTATTTTCTGCAAGGCAAACTTAGGTGTTTGACTGGTCATTCCTTCATCTTGACATCTCTTTATATTTAGGTTGTAACCTTTTGGAAGGCAGGGGAGACCTGAATTTCCAGTGGTACATTCCCATTGGTACCAGTGGGTCACAGGTTGGGGATTCCATATGCTGCACTATTAAAAATGACTAATTACTGCTGTTTTTTGTTTGTTTGTTTTTTTTAAATACAGTTCATAGAGGGGCCATTTGAAGATTATTTAAAAAGTTTGGAAAATCCACAGGTATGTTAAACTTGATTTATTATAGAAAATAAGTACTTCTGTTGAAGTTGATGGCTAATTGGATTTTTTTTTTCCTCTGAAGTGTTTTTGATTGAGCTTAGGAGGTCTTTGAATTACTTGAATATATAGTTTTATGTATGTACTCTCTACTGTAAAATGATTTGGGGAATTGTTCTTTTATGTCTTGCTGAACTCCAGATTCAGTGTTCACATATTTTCAAAAATGATTTCTTACATCTCTTGATCTGCTTATGAGGAGGTATAATTGTGTATTTTGTTTGAACTTTGTTTTTTGTTTTCAATACAGGAATGGGTTGGACAAGTAGAAATAAGTGCCCTTTCTCTTATGTACAAGTAAGAAAACCTTTCAGTATGTTTTACTGAGATAATTTCTGTTGTTTTGTTAGTAAATCAGTTGGAACAGCAAAGATAGAATTATGTTATACCATACCATACCATAGTCGTCTGTAAAATTATAAATATATTTGAAAATTGCAGCTGTCAAGGGATTAAGTAAAAATAGAAAAGTGAGTTTAGAAAATGACATTTAATTTGAGATGTGAATACAGGTTTGCAATAATACCATATATCTGTCTCACCTGCACAGCCAGTTGTGGGTAATCTCATGCAGTTTGTACTTTGTTAATTTTAATATCCTAGTTTTTCTGTTAAAATTGCTTTTCTTCCTGTTCCTCACCAAGGCTTCAGTACTAACCCTATTGCTGATATGTGAGCTGTACCCATTTCCTATATACTAAATCTTTCTTCACAAAGCAGTGAGAAACATTGTGCTGAATATTTATAACTGCTTTCTAATTACTGTGCCAGGGAGTGAGTAATCCACAGCATCTTCAGTCTGCTGTTTAGAAAGCCATTAAAAATTCAGAATTTCAAAATGTTTACTGTAAATTAATGGCTTTGTCTATGGATGAGACAGCTGGTAAGAGGAAAGAATCAAACTAGTTAATGATTACCTTTGGGCACTTGGAGTGCTACGTGTGGGAAATTGCATGGAGTTCTATCTTTGCATTTTGTGAGGTGAATGGGCCAGCTCAGAGTTGCGTGTCCTGCGTGGATGGGGGAGGACTGAGCTGAAAATCAGAGCAAAGCTTGGCTCAAGAGGCTTAAGAGAAGGTCTGATGGTTACACTGAGCCAGGTTGTAGAGTGATATAATTCAATTTAAGTCAGCAGAATTGGGTGCTTAATCACATCAGAAACTGAATGGTCATGATCTGTTGTATTTCTGGCCATGAGAAATGTGTTCTCATGAGTAGGAGTAGTTTATTTTGCAGTCATGCCACACTAGTATCCAGGGCCACAGCTGATAAGTGAACAGAAACAAATCCTGGTTGATAACAGTGAGTTTTTTAAATTTCCATTAAAGGCATCAGCAGAGTTTTGTGGCACAGGTGCAACTCTTACGTAGTATTTCAGAGGTGAACACACAAGAGTAGTTATTGCTATGCTGGTTTTGGGAAGACAGGCCTTTATTGAAAAGGCAATTTAGAGTCTCAGGAAAGTAGGAATAGTGGTGGAGGTTGGGCAAAGGAGTTGCTCCCTCTCCTTGCTAGGAGACTTAAGGGAAGTAAGAATTTCCTGTTCTGTTCCAACCAGTGGCTTTCAGACTTCTGAGCCATGGGATAGAAATTCAGTACAAATAGGTTTGATTTCACTTTCGCTCCTCAGACCTCTCACAAATATAGGTTGGTTATCTAGTAGATTATTCTTTGCTCCCTGGAGTGGGTGGGTCCTCTTTTCCTCTCAGAATTGCTTTTTCTGAGTAGCTGTAAAAAGTTTCGTTGTTTTTTTGTTTTTTTTTTAATCCAGAAACTGTGAATATACTCAATTATTTTGCAAGACTGATAACACTTTTGCCCATGTGGGAAAGAAGTTGAAGGAAGTGACAGGTTGTTAAGCATAGAACTCTAACAGAACATGGATGGAAGGGAGAGAGAGAAAATATTTAAGTTTAAAATCACAATAGAGATTGATTACAGCAGAGAAACCACTAGGTGTTTTCTGTGGTTATGTATCTTCCTTCAATTTGATTTCAGTGCTCAAATTTTTATTGATACTACTTTTAAAATAAATTCTTAACTACTATGTTTTTTTTTTTCCAGGAAAGATTTCATAATATACCAGGAGCCAAATGCTTCTCCTTCACGTGTAACTGAAAATGGCTTTTCTGATAAGGTATTAAAAAAAAATATAACTATTGTGACAGGCTGAAGTAAGGCTACTTTACAAACAGCAAGCTGTTTATAAAAGCATGTGGCTTTTATTATTCAAACCAATGAAATGTTCTGAGAATTCAATTTTAGCAGTTTATTTTGTACATGTTTAAGGCAGCTGTGCTGTTAATACCTGTAATGCTACTTTTTAAGTAGATGGGTGTATTTAGGGTGTGGCATATCTTCCTACCAATATAAAATTCTGTAAAAGTCAATTTTCAGGCACTAACCTCTGTCTTAATTTTTTATTTTTGCTTTTGTTCAAATTCTGTTTGATTTAAAGGACATCCACTGAATATTTTGATTGTTTTATTGATACATTGAGATCCTTAGAGATAACGAAACAAATGGGCGCCTTAAATTGAATTTAAATTGAGTTTAAAGGTAGTGCTTATGAACAATCAAGTGAGATGCAAAGCCTAAATTATCTGTGTGATTTTTTAATAGGTATTGCTGTGCTTCTCAAATGGAAACCACTATGATATTGTGTATCCCATAGAGTATGCAGAGAAGGCTGCTCTGTGCCAGTGTAAGTATTAAGCTGTTAATTAAATATATTTTTACCAAAAATCTTAAAGCTTTCAGTGTTAGGTTTCAGGAGAAGGCTCTGTCTGGAAGTTTATTACAGTCATTTTCAGTAGCTTGGTTTTCAGTTTGAGTTGTCAATGCCTGTATGATTACCATCTGAAATGGTGGAATAAAAACTGATTTAGCTTTGCTCTTCCACCTTCTCTTCCTCTTACCCAGCTCTGCTGTACGAGTTGCTCTATGAGAAGGTGTTTGATATGGATGTAAAGAAAATCATGGCAGAACTCAGTGCTGTTGGTGTGACAGAGGAAAGTAATGGCAGCAGTGAAGTGTCTGCTTCAGATTCGGAAGATGACAACTACAGGTAAATGAGATTGAGAAGTTGCCTGTGAACACATGTTAAATGAGTTTTCTGAATTTCTGGTGGCTGGTAGAATCCAAAATCAGGGTTGAAAACATTTAAAAATTACTAAGAAAAGAAGCATAAAGAGGTAGGGTAAGAATTGTGAAGAATGCAATGTGTAATCTTCGCTTACCTGAGGACAGACTTCTGGCCTTCCTCTGTTCTTCCTGCAGTCTGGCTTTGAGTCTCTTTACATAATGGATTGTTGCCATTGCAACATGTGCCTCTTCCTGTTTAGAGTAGCAGAATTCCCTGGGAGTGCTGTCAGTGTGCCAGTCTGGCATGGTAGACTCTGTGAGAATGACTTGGCTTACTCTGCAGCTGAGTAGAGTTACAGGAATCTGATCCAGCTTGTGTGGCTTCCACATCTGGGGGCTGGAATACCTGCTTGAGGTGAAGCTCATGGAGACATACAGATACAGCTTGCTCATTTTGACCTTGATCATAAAGAAGTGGATTAATACTCTTTTTGGTGGATGCTCTAGCAAGCTTTGAGATTTTGACCTGACTCCTTTTGCACAGTCAGTCATTCACAGTGCCAGTTTTTGCACTGTGGTGTTGGCAGGTTTTCTTCTGTTTCACAGGGTTCTTAACTCTGGCTTGTATGAAATTGTGGAGATGATGCTGCATCAGTGGATCCTGTCCCCTCTTCCCACTGATTGTTACAGTCCTCCCCTAGGGCTGTGCTCTGTGGCATGTGGCAGAAGTTCTTTGAGCTGTTGGGAGCTGGTTTGTCCCACACATTGAAAACAGCAAAAAGGAAGATGAAGGAAATCATCACAGGGAAAAAAATAGTTCTGGGAAAGGGATTAGCTTATTTTCATGTTTGGAAAAAAATTACTAGGGAATGTTGCCAATTGAAATACGAAGTATTTCTGCCTCAGGAAACAATTATTATAGCTAAATGTCAGCTAATGGAAATGTGCTTTATTCCTTTCTGTTCTTGGAGCTTTCCTGAGATTCAAATGCAGAAGCCTTGCCCTGTATCTTTGGGATTCCTAAGAAAATATCCTGCTAACCTCCTTAGCACCTTTGGAAATAAGGTCATATGCTCACTGGAGACTGTGGAACTCGATGTTTTTGATTTAAACCATATGTCCTATAATGCAGGGGCTGATGTGTGTGTATGTGACTCTTGACCCAGTTAACACAAATTACAGACACTTTCCTGAGTTTATGAAGTCCTAAATCTTCTGCTTGTCTTGAAGTTGACTTCAGCATGTTTCATCGGCTAATTTTCCAGAAGATTATTTTTATTTTATAAATAAAAAGTTTTCAATGATTGTTATTAAATGCAGTAGTTTTGGGAGAAGTTAATGCTGAGAGAGTTGTGTACAACTGTTGTAGGAAAAATACTTGGGACTTTCTCTGTGGAAAGTATTTTTCCAGTGATGTCAGGTGTAGAAAATAAGAGCAAATTAGAGTCCCCGATGCAAGTTAACTAATGGAGTAGGTTTTGGTTTTGGCCTTTTTTTTTATGTCTACTTTTGCAATGTTTTCCTCGTGTAGTTGCAAAACTTTTAGAAGGACTTTTGTTTCCCTAGTCTTCCACCCCTTGCTTTTTATTTTTAATAAGTGATAACAAAGATAGACTTCCTAAAATTTGTACTTAAACCCAGAATCTTATTTCTTTATCAAAGTAAGTTAAAAATACAGCTGTTATTTTAGACAGCTTTTTCATTTCAAGAGGTGAAGATATTCTGTGATATGCTTCTGTCAGGAAAACATAGAGAATGGTAGTGTCACTCTTTTTATCCCCTTTTAGATGTGTCTTACCTGATTTTCAGGCCTTAGTAATGCTGTAATTCATGATGAAAACATGACTTGCCTCTGTCCTATTACAGAAGTAAAGCAACGACAGTTAGTGATACGAATGGAATGAAGTCTCTTTCTGGCAACAAGGTATTTATCCATTGAGATTTATTTTCTAATAACTTGCACTTGGCTATATTTTTTTAGTATTTAATATTCATGAGAGACTCTGGAGTTAATAGCTTTCCTAACATGTAATACCCTAAGATCTACCTGTCTCTTTGGAAAGTAATGTATATTTTTGATGTGCTCAGAGGTGGAGAGTGTCCTTTTTAGTGCTGCTTAGTTCTTGGATTTGTTCTGGCATGGTTAAAAGAACACCATTTAATTATTTTTTTTTCAAAGCTCTGTGCGCTCTATGTATTTTCAGCATTTCTGTATTTCAATACAAGGCTTGAACATTGTGATTGAGAAATGCAAAGCTGGACATGTCTGTGTAGTTGACCATTTAGCACTTTGTTCTGTTCCATGCAGCACCTTGAGAGCAATGGGAATCCCAGCTCGTTGGTGTTGCCTAAAAAGGTTCTGAAATCGCTTGACCCCGTGGTTTACAGAAACGTTGAGTATGATGTTTGGCTCCGATCCAAATGGGGTGAGTAACAGAATACTTCAAAGTTGCAGGCTGTGTGAACTGAAGCCCTCCTGAAGAACTTTGGCAGTTTGGGTTTAGTTTGGTTTTCCTCACATGGGTCAGTGGGCAGATTTAGGGCCTGAACACCTGGTTTGCATTTTTACTGCATCAAAAAAGTAATCCTTCTGGTATATTTAAACTAACAGTACATTACTGCTTCTGTATTTACAGATCAGCAAAAACAAGATTTCTCTATTGCTGCTGGCATGCAATACTCCATTGGAGATAAATGTCAAGTATGTAATACTAAATCCTAGTTCATAGACACGTTAACATTTTGCTCAAGATGTCCATTTTCCCTCTTTGTTAACTATTTTGATATTGCTGCTTTCTAAACACTCTTGCCTTGTGTCTTTAGGTGGGGATATACTTGTTTAATTGTTGGCAGTGTTCATGACTTACAGCATACATACAGCTGATCAGTGCAGTTTTGCTCCATTAAAAAACCACAAGGCTCATTCCAAGAGTATCTGTAATAAGATGACTGGGAGCCTCAACGTTAAGTGTGGAACTGTAGATCTGTGTATTTGTGTTTGACACTGGAGATAGTGATTACTCTTTGTGTATTTGCTTTGATGAAGTCTCAGTACTTTGAAGTGATGAAGTGCAGCCTGCTTTAGTTACTGCAGATCCTGAAGTCTTGGGTGATACTTCTTCTCAGGGTGTTGCAAGTGTGTTCTTCAATTGGTCTACAAATTCTGTTAAGATTTGTATTAAGTGTTGCTGCTTAAGAAGAAGCCAGGTTTGCCATTAGATTCTCAATTTGTAGATTAGTCTCCTTAAGTGTGTTAATTAAACCGGTGATACTCTGCTAAATGTGTTTCTTTGTAGGACATTTGACCATCTGTTAAAGTTACTAATATTAATGATGAAATGTTCAGTTGAGGTAATCATGCAGCACAGGGGCTCTTTCAGTTTGTACTTGTTTATTTGTGTAGTGGAATCAACCATAGTGACTAAACTGCAGGGAAAACATAGCTCCAAACCTGAAAGAAAACCCCAACCACAAAATACCCCACAAAGCCACAAGCCCTCAACCCCCCCAACCCCCAAACCAAACCAACCTAGTGCCTAGTTGATTATTTATTGCTTAATAGGCCTAAAATTTGCATTTAAGACCCTAAGGCTGTCATGTGTAGTATTTATTGAAGACTACAGATATTATTAGGAGAAAACACTCTAGTAATTAACATATTCTCTCTCTGTCAAATTTTATATGTATGTGGCAAGGCAGTATAAAAACATGAAGTGAATAATGAAAATTAGAGTTGACCAAATTAATACAAATGTAAAGCCAAATACTGTAGTGGAACATGAAGAAATTTATTTTTTACCCAGCAGAAGAATTTTAAGAACATAGAATGTCAGTCAGACAGACAAGTAACACTGTGATCATGTCTAAAGAACTTTTTCTGGTTGTTCTTAAAAAAACCTTCTGAAGCATAACTCCTGAAGTAATTGGTGTTTATTATGTTCCTAATTAGACTACATTTCACTGAAGTGAAGTGGATTTTAATAGGGAAAAGCTTTGAGTTTTATTGTGAGAGAGAGTGTTTTCAGTAAAGCTGAAAAGCCTGGCTGCACTGATTGCTTTTAACTTTCTCATGTGGTTTTGAAAAGCAGATTTCATTAAGTAGTGTTCCCCAGCAAGCTGTTTCTTTGTGGGCTGTTTGTTTAGTCTTGTGTGTGTGTTTGTTTTAATAATATTTTTATTTCTTTTTGAAGAAGCAATAGGGATGGAAGATTGGGTTTTGATTCATTTACTGAACTGTGATGTGTCTTTCTCGGGTTTTCTGTTGCCCAGAGGAAAAGTTCTGTTTCCAACATTGTTGATATTTCAAAGAGTTAGCTCCTCTCACAGTCATCTTTGGAGCTAATCCACTTTTTTTTTTTTTCTTACTCTGGTTCTTTACAGGTGCGCTTAGACCATAATGGGAAATTTTATAATGCCCATATTCAAGAAGTTTTTTCAGAGAATGGGCCAGTTGTTGTATTTGTAGAAGAGCTTGGAGCAAAGTGAGTGCTTAATCTTTTTTGGAAGGGAGCACCAAACTGAACAAAGCATTACTTTGGTTCAGATTTAACTTCAGCCCCTGAAATGTATCTGTTTCTTTACTTGGAGCAGTACTACCACAAATTTGTTAAGAGCATAGTATTTTAAAAAAGGAAAAATTGATTGTCACTTCATACTTCTTTCTGTACTGCCAAGTAATCTGCATATTACTTGCAGAGTAGAACAGTAACTACATTAATAGCATTTTATTTTATTTCTTGTGCACAAGATTCAATCCTAAAAAGATTGACACCAGTCTAATAAGGTGTTGCTTGTCCTTAATAATTAGATGCTAGATTTGTGACAAGCTTTTTCATATTGAAAGGTCCATTAAAGCACCAAACTCCTGTGGTAGCTCTGCCTGATTTCATGCAGAGAATGCCAAGTTGCTGTTTAGATCAGCATTATCTTTGCCCTACCTGGGACAAAAAAGTGTTTCAAGCTGTTGTGGGTTTGATGGTTTGGGTTGTATGGGGTGGGTTTTTTTGGTTTTGGGGGTATTTTGGTGGGGAAGGGGCAGAGAGAGAGCAATTTGAGACATCTCGAGCTCTGCTATAAGTCCTGTGACTTCTGAGTCAAAAAACCCCACACTGATTGTAGTTTGGAAGAGGAAACACTTTAATCAAGCTAAATGAGAAAGATGCCCATTAATCTCATTTGATCTCCATTAAAAAAAAACTATTGCAAGATACAAAGATTATCTTGCAGTTTGAACCCTTTTTAAATTGGAGTTTAACCTGTTTGAATGTCTGCCTTTCAAAGAATGTAACAGCATCCTCACTTAAAAAGGCAGTAATTGTTTGGGGATATACATCATCAATGTAATATCTCTCAATCTTGGCACCTATTGCAGTGTTGGTAATAAATTTATCTAAGCATATTGCTTTTATCTAAGTACGTTGCTTTTTGTGACCATTCCCTTTTTTCTCTCTGCCCTGAAGACATTGCAATGGGCACTTCACAAATGGCTGATCATTCTTTACTGGATAAGTTTATCTTAACTTACCAGTTTTATGTAAAAAGGAAAAAAAAGTGTTTGCTGTTCTGCACATTGCTTGAATCATAAAACGAAAGGACTTTGAATGCAATGTTCTCAAAAATGGAAAGATCTGTCAGTATAAGTGAACATGTGGTATTAATTTATGCAAGCCCCAGTCTGGTCTTTTAAGATATTATTCCTTCCATAATTCCTTGTTTTGTAGGCATGCTGTCTCACTGAAGAGCCTTAAACCTCTTCCACAGACCTCTCCTATGGAGGGCTGGAACACTGTGCCAGGGAAGAAGATAAAAAAGTTTTACCCAACATGGGGACAGAATGCTCAGCCTGGTAGGACTTTACCTGTCTTTGTGTGGCAGAATCTTCTTTGTCAGATGTTTTGTCCCAAAGAGCTTAAAAAAATGATTAAAACAAAAGTCTTACCTGTTTTCATGTTGTTGTCACAGATGCAGAGTGCAGAGGGCCAAAGAATCAGAGCAAGTCAATCAAACCCCAGTCAGCACTACCTCCTCGACTGCAGCATACTGTGGGAACCAGACAGCACCAGTTCTTGTGTTCTGGGCCCCAACCTCATCAGACCTCAACTGAGCAAAAAGTTCCGGGCAGGAATCCTTCCCAGTCTGCAAGGTAAAACTGCAAACAGCATCTTCCTGGCTTGAACTCTTGACTGAGCTTCTGGAAGCCTAGATGCCTGCTTCAGATGCTTCCAGCATACTCTTTTGAAATGCATAGCCATTGAATTCTTAGGAAGTGTCCCAAGTCCTTAAGAATACACACAAGCATGGGATTTTTTTTTTTTTTTTTTTTTTTGGCATGGCAGAAACTGCCTACAAAGCCACATTTTTTTCTTGGAAAGTGGATGTTAGTGTGGATTTTCTTGTAGTTATTTTTCTTTTTGGTTGGGGCTGAAATAATGGTGCAAGTGCTTCTTGGGCATGGCTAAGATCTTCCCTCAGCTTCTGCTGAACCTGTCATAGGGAACTGCTGTGTGTTCTGACTTGCCACTTGAAGGGAGTGTGAGAAAAGTGTTTTGCCTGCATTTGTTGGTAGTGACTTTTTGTTTCCTTGGGCTGCGGCAGCAGTGTTTCCATCATCACAACTTTTCTTCCTCCTAACCCCCAAGTTTGTACTGGGTTTGATCCAGAATTTCTTAGTCCAAGTGATGCTGCTTCCTTTTCTCCTGCGCAGGAAAGCGGAGCGTGAGCGAGGTGAGGAGCTGAGCCACGGCAGCAGGGACTGTAACTACTTTGGGCTGTCTCCGGAGGAGCGCAGGGAGAAGCAGGCCATAGAGGAGTCTCGTTCCCTCTATGAGATCCAGCAGCGGGACGAACAAGCTTTTCCTGCTCTTTGCAATGTATGCTCTATTCCTTGTCATTAACTCTGCACTGTCCATACTTGTCTGGGAACCTTTCATTAGCCATTGGTTTGCTGTCCTCGAGTCACACTGCAATTCAAAAATTAGGGATATTTATTTTGCACTCGCTTTGTAATTAGAAATACAGGTATCTACAATATGTTAAAGATAAGAAAATACACATAGTAGTTTATCCTGGGAATAATTGAACATCCACCCCACAGTGCTTTAGGCTTGAAAGATGAGTATCTATAGCTGTAGGATTTTGGAGAGATTATTCTATTGATACAATTTTAATGAAAGTGGGTGGGAGTCTTAGTACATCCAGCAAAGTGAGCAGATCCTGTGGGTAAAGAGCTAGTCGCTACATAGGTTTGATCTAGAGATGTGTGAGGCTTTTTGGGTTTAAATCTTAGGGCAAACAGAAACAAGAACAAGGCTGGGAAGAATGACTAGGTGAAAGACTGAAGCCTAAGGGACAGAGGTTGCTCTCTCTGCCTGAGCAGTAACAGCTTGCTGTATTTGCTCACCTGCAGGAGGATGTGATTTATTGTCTGAGTGAAATAGATTTTGTCACGTCAGCTAGTGACATGAATGCTCTTAAAGGGCACTTGGCAAAATGTAGCAATGAATGAGAAAGAGTGGATGAATCTGCAGGATACTGAGCCAGACTCCTCCCTTCCCTTTTCTGCCTGTTCTTCCCTGTTCTGTCGTATAAATAAACATAAATACTGTTTGTCATGAAGGCATCATAGTATCATAGCAGATGATGGTAATAGTGTCACTGGACTGATTACATAAAGTGACATTTCTGCTTTTGTCAATTCTTCAGAACCAGTCAGTCTGTCAGGCTGCTACACAGACTGTGGATAATGTAAACCAGAAAAAGTTCTCAAACAGTGAAAGAAGAAGCAGCAAGTGGACAGCAGAGGTGGAGGAGCAGGAGAAAGGTAAAACTAAATGGGTTTAGATAATGGCTTTGTTTGTTTGTTTGCTTGGTTTTGTTACCAGCCTCAGAATTTATTCAAGATGGAGCATCTGTTTAGGCAATGAGGGAAAAGTTATCCTAAGCAGCAATACCAAACTGGGCTGGAGGTAACAAGGGCGTGGTTTGTGAAGAAAGTACATTTCCCTGCTTTGTGAATGTGGCTGAGAGAGTAGACTCCTGGCTGGGATATTGGTAGTAAATGGGAAGAGAAATGAGAGAAACTAAAAGACTAACCAGAGCTACGCTACATTAGATCCTTTTGAAATTCTATAGTGTGTGGCAGAAAGTGCCACTGGGAGGAGCCTTAAGAGTCATTTATGAGAAAAGCAGGTAAAAGTATTCACTGTGGCATGGTTAAGAATTAGCATACCATGGTACAGGAAAGGGAGAAGATGGTGTACAGAAGGGTTGGAAAAACAAACCTGTTTACAGTAGAAAACGCTGTCACATGGTCACAATTTTGGTTGGCTTTTCTCCCTCCCTGAGTCAGTTACAACACTTTAGCTTCTCTTCATTGGCTTAAAGCTTTTCCTCTACTGTGAGGAAGTGGAACGTGGCAATAATAGATGAAAGCTGTAGGTGCCAGGAGGAGGTAGTTAGTAAATCTCTGCTAATTGCAAAGGAATTTTTTAAGGAACGTTCATGATTTTTAAGGAATGTTCACGTAGAGAAAGCTGGAGAGAAAGTAAATATTCCACTCTGGTGTCATGATGGATTTGGCTGAAGGGCACGGCATGTCCAGCTTTCTCTGCTTTTTGTGACGCTCTGGATTGCATTGCCTCTTGTGAAACTAGGTTAACAATCCTATGGGAATGGAGTATACTTCCTTCTGTGTGTTTAGGGATTCCTATTGCTGCTCGGGGATTTGGCAGTAATTCTCAAAATCGATACTGTTTCCATTTATACTGCTGTCTAGTTGTGACAGAGTATAGAACAAGCTTTTAAAAAGTCTTTATCTACTATTGATAATCTGGGCATGAGTTTGATTGACAAGCAGTGGTAGCCAGGTCTGAACATAAGCCAGAATGTGAAGAACTTGTTCAGATCTTATTATGTCATGATTGTTTTTTAACATTGTCTTCCCCACTGAAGTATTTGCTGGTGCTTGAGAAATGAAACTTAATGCAACAGTCTGAAAACTTTTTTGAGACCTTTTAACCCACTGCAACATTCTAAACTGTTTTTACCCAGTCAAAGTAGACAAGACTTTGAGCTTCTGTTATATTAACACTTGAATATAAAAATGCCAATCAGAGCACTTTCACTTTAAGCAAAGTACAAACTTCTGTTTCATTAGGAGCAATTCAGGATGAATATATTTAAAGGGACAGCTGCATTTCATTCCTGCTTTCCCCAAGCATCACTAAAATGGTTTCCAAACATCAATAAAGAACTCCTGGAGAGCTTGGAGAACCCAGGTTGATGTAGTTGCTCTGTTACTGCCTGAACAACTGTTTGTTTTAGGATGCTTTGATCTTTGGTAAAAATAGAAATTTAAGTTTTCTGAAATAATATATACTAAGGGATAGGTTTGGTTTTGAAAGTTTAATTTTGGAAAGACAAACTAACTGGCTTAAGTTGTGATAGCCATAAGTGGTGTAATGGTTCATTTACTAGGTTATGTCTTGGTGTTGCAGAGTCAAATTCCAGGCAGATCCACTTAAGTCAGAAGCTTGAGCCAAATTCATCTGAGGTAATCTTAAAGAAAAGACCAAATTTTTTTTATGTTATTGCTTCTCTGATACATGATTAGCAGAGCAATAGCTGCCTTTAGAGCTGTGATTGCTGCTGCTGCTTTACAGCTTTCAGTGAAATACTCCTAAGGCTGGAGGCTTGTATTTCTGTCAGCTTTCCTCAGCCCTGTAACCTATACTTAGTCTTTCTCTGCAATCGGAGTCCTCAAACCTGGGCTATCGAGAGCACTTACGAATCTGGATTTGTAATTGCTTAGTACAGTCTGTACTTTCAGTATAATGAGACCACAGAAGATTTGATGTTTGCTAATAGTTACTGTGCTAACAGACCATGAGCTCTGAAGTTCAGTGAAGATTCATGGCCTCGTTGGCTTTTAACCTTTGCTGTCCTTTCAATGAGCAAAATGTCGTATTAGTATAATATGTGATGGGTGCTTAGCCCACTTTGTATGGAGTGTGGTTTACTGTTTGTGAATAACTCTTTGTAAAGTTCATCTTACTATTAGACTAGCTGTGTATGTTGTTTCTAACTTTGCTTTAGAAGAATAGTCAAGATGAGAGTTATGCAAAAGCTTCATCTCCTTTGGAACAAGTAAAAACAGATTCTCCGATTCTTGCTGAGCAAGTAAGAAATGTTTGTTTGATTTCAAAGTTTTCCAGTCAGGAGACTTCAGACAAAGGGGAGCTTCATCACAGCCACGTATGTATTACAATACTGGCTTTTAATTACACAGTCATTTCTATGCTAAATAGTCATTTCTAATGCTAAAATGACATATTTACAGTTAGGAATTCATTATGTCTAGCATAAAGATTGTAAAAGGACAACCCTTGATAGAAAAGTATATCTATTCTTCTCTGAGAGAGGGGTTATTTCATGTCTTTCTACCAAGGAAACTGTGCTTTTCCCTTTAAATTCCTTAGCTTTTCCTTTTCAGGTTTCTCTGAAGTTATTGGTAATTGCTTTTGAGGGTGGCTTTTCTTTTGGGTGGGAGATATTTAAATGTAAAGCTTGAGGAGGTGGTTCCAGCTCTGATGGCTCTGTGGTACAGGCATGGCTGGACAGAGCTCAGAGCAGAGCTCTCCACACAGTGATGCAGCTCAGATCTCTTGGGGTATGTTCCTAGTTAGTACTTCCCTGTGGGGATGGTGGTAGTCCAGATAAGACTGAGTCATCACGGTCACCAGCCACGATGGGATTTAGATTTGTTTGTTTTTACAGAGCCTGACTGAGTGCTTGCCGAGCGTAACTCCAACACCCTCTCCAGTCTTCTCTGAGGTGCATTTACCTCCAGCAGTGCCTTCTGTACCAGCCATTGTGCCAGCTTGGCCAAGTGAGCCAGCAACATATGGACCAGCAGGTTTGCAGAAATATTAACATTAATCAGAAATTACTAACCCTGGAAAATGCTTTACCCCTCTTAAAAGTTAAAGATACCCCCAGGAGACACTGTCTTGTATAATTTCACATTCCAAAGGCAGGCATTTATAGGAATGTAGTTTCTCACTGCTGAAAGCTAGTGAGAATTCTAACAGGTCTTTGATTGCCTGGATGTACAGTCTGCTTGACTCCCAACCTGAAGGTATAAGAGGGTTGTGTACTTAATTGATCATTTTTCCTCTTGAGTGGGATAGCACTGAGTTTGGAGGGTGTGCTTAAGGTAGAACATATTGTCAGCTTGTTGAAACCTGGTAAGTTGTTCATGTCCCATGTAGTAATAAGCTCCTTGGTTGACTGAGGACTCAGCTTAGGGCTTGTATGTCTGGGACTAATGAGATCCATTTGGACCTGAGCTACAAAGCCACTGTAATGGGTTTTTGTGCTGTGCATATCCTGTGGTCTGTGGAGTTAGCTTAGAATCAATAGTGCTCAGTAGATTAGGTGCTGCAGTTTCTCTCACACTACTGTTTCTGTACAAGAACCAGCTTTCAGATCAGCCTGCTTTGTTCACATGAGACAGTCACAATCCTGTCTCACTTGACTGTGTCTGTGACAGAAGGTGTGGAGCCAAGTTACCTAAGCTCAGATTCAGAGTTGACTCCAAATGACTAGTCAGAATGAGAACTTCAGGGATTCACATAAAGATTTCAGTTCCCCCATTTTTTTCTTTTTCCTATTTCCTTCTGGCATTCATAATTTTAAAAAGAAACATGAGATTAGTTTAGCTAGTTCTGGAAAGCTTAGCTTACTTATTTCGTTGTTTCTGAAAACTATTCTCTGCATATTCTCTGCATTTTGAATCCTGCTTTTCTGATACCTTTTGGTTTGTGAGTATTTATCTATATATACATATATAGAGATATGCATTGATACCTGTTCTGTCTTTATACATATATCTATGTATGTTGGCTTTTTTTCCCTCTAGGTATTCCAACCCAAATACCTGCTTCTTCACTGATGCCAGGACCAGCAACAGGACCTGACTCTATTGTATCACAGGCTCAGGTAACATCTGCTTCAGGTGCTGGAGTTCCTGTGTGGCTACAAGCAGTTAACCAGCCTTTAATGCCTTTGCCTCAGACTCTGAATCCCTACCAGGATCCATTATACCCTGGATTCCCTTTTAATGAAAAGGGAGAAAGAGCCGTTGCACCTCCTTACTCCCTGTGCAGTACTGGGGAAGACTTACCTAAAGGTGAGAAGTCTGAATTTTACACCATTTTTCCTAATGGATCTTCTTTTCTTAAAATGTAGATAAACACAACTTTTTTTGGTCCCGTTGTCATTCTTTGTCAAAAGATCCAATAGTTGTCATTCAGTGATTTAAGATGTGGGGGGGAATATTGAATAGAGTTGTAACTCTTAAGTTTGCATTGCCAACATCGTGACTGTTTCAAGTGGTCACACCTGGAAAATCTGGTAGGATCATTTTGTTCATTTTGTTGTTTTTAGCTTGGTCCACCATAACTTGAGGTTTTGTGCATGTAAACAATTATCTTTGGAGAACTGCTGCTGTCAGAGTAATAGGTTTGCTCATGTCATTTAAAAGCTTGGAAGCTGTTGAGCTTGCTTTCCTTACTGATCTGGGAAAATACGGGTTTTGGTATATTATGAATGCAAGATATGCCCAGGAAGAACATTTCATGTCTGACTGCACAGTGGTGTTTGTTTGGTGAACTGTTTCTTTAAAAACTAGAAGTTCACAGACCATTAAAACTGAAATTTAAACTTGCTGTTGTGTTCTAGATATCTTACTGTGGCAAAAAAAACCCCAAAAAACAACCCAGCTAATCAATTGCAAGCATGCAAGTACATGCAAGCAATAACTTAATACCAGTGTTCTCTGCTGAAATGGAACTTTATGCAGCTTTTGTATCAGATGAAATATTTTAGATCTTCATAAATATTTTTGTTCTTTTTTTTTAGATAAGAATATTCTTAGATTTTTCTTCAATCTTGGTGTGAAGGTAGGTCTTCAAACTTACTTATGTTTTCATGTTTGTTATAAAAATTGATTGTAAATAATTGTTGGAACTTGGAGTGCAGAAGTTTTGTTGCTGCAGCTGTACAGTTCAAGTCCATCTTTCAGTTTGAGGTACTTTCTTATTTTGTGTTCTGTTAACTGAGATTCCAGCAATTGTCCACAGTGCAGTTCAAATCAGCAGAAATTAAATTCATGTCAACAGCACAGTGAGAATTATTGGCTTCCAACTGTGGCTGCACAGCCAGCAAATTGTGCTTTACAAAGTCCCAGATAAATCATGAGTGTGAAGATGCTTATTTCAGATGACATGCATAGGGAATGAGAAAATGCCCTCAGACTGCAGCCCTGGCTGTGTACTGACAAAGCCACTGCACCACAGATCCCAAAATCTTTCCCTGGGGACACTCCCTTAAGTAACCTGTATGTCTGTCCTTTCTGCTCAGGTTAGTGATAACAGTATTTCACTTTCCAGTAATTACAGTAGCATGTATGTGTAAATGTGGTGCAAATCTCTGTGTGTGGTTGGAGAAGAGGCTCAGCCAAATCCCAACATTTTCCATTGCTTGGCAAGGACTAGTTGTTTGCTTTCTTTCTCCTTCTGCACATAAAATGGCTCCTTTTTACCTTCTTACTCCTTGTGTCAGGCAAACGACTTGGGGGCAAGGTGCTGAGAGCTCTTGCACTTAATTTCATCAAACCTTGGCCATCACAACAATATTCTTTCATGTCTGGGCATGGAAAGAGGGAATTTTCAGCACAGTTTCCAATGTAAATTTGATACTTCTGCTTAATAGAAGTCTCTGTGCTTAATAGGAAAATCTGTAAGTCATTAATTAGCAAGTGTCACCACAATGCATTTAAACAGTGTGAGTTTCCAAAGCTGACATGCTTGGGACTCTCCTTACTGCTGCTGTGGATTATTCAGGATCTAGCTGTCCTTGTGGTGCTTCAGCACCATCTGCTGGTCCCAGCCCACCTTCTAGTGGCTGTGCTGTTTTGCTGGTGTCACAGGGTACAGCAGGCCCAGGAAATACCCTCTGCATTGTCTGTCTGCTGCTCTGCTCTGCTCCAGACCCTGCCCTGCTGGTGCCCATACCCTTCCACTGCACATTGAGAGGGAAGGGGCTCCTGCAAAGGAAGTCTGCCTAGGCTTTTCAGGATGGTTTGATCCAGGGACTGTTTCTACAGAGTCCAGTTCATTAAAGTCGAGGTAGATAAGAGGGAAAGGTCACCACCTGAGGTGGACAATTTCAGTGCTGTGGCTTTTGCAAAGTGAGGTCTAGTAGAAGAAATAGCCAATTAGTGAGTGTGATTCTGGAAAATGAGTTTGAAATATTTCTCTTCAAAGACATAGCTAGAGCTTGACTTACTAAGTCGAACTTTGTCTTTAACCATATAGAAATTGTTACTAAATTTTCTTACTGGTCATAACTGTTGCCCAATTCAACTGCATTTGGAAGGAAAATAAAAAATAAGAACACCATCCTAGAGTTTTAGGATTTAGAACTGAGGGCACTCGTGTTAATTTTCATGTAAAGAAAATGAACTTTTACCTCCTGTAATTAACTGTTTCAAAATGGTAATGACTGGTGTGCTTTTATGTCTCTGAACACTCAAAAGACCAAATAACTGATTTTTTTTCCCTGCTGTCTTGCAGGCATACAGTTGTCCCATGTGGGCACCCCATTCTTACCTGTACCCCCTGCACCAGGCCTATTTAGCTGCTTGTAGAATGTACCCAAACGTGTCCCTTCCTGTGTATCCGCACAACCCCTGGTTCCAGGAGGCCGCTCCCGCTCAGAACGAAAACGAAACTGCACGACCAAACCGGCACTTTGCTGTCCAGACTGAGGCCAGGTCCAATGGTCAGATTCCACAGGTTGACAGATCTCCATCACTGCCTCTGATCATACCTTCAGCTCAGGTGACAGAAAGCCAAGGACAGGTCTGTGTCGAACCAGAGAATCCAGCGCAAGCTCTTCACGCGAACTACGAGGAGTCCCTGAGGGGGAAAAATATGTTCCCGCAGCCGCCCTTTGGACACAATCACTTCCTAGGAGCTGTTCCGATAGCACCTCCTTTCTTTCCTCACTTCTGGTATGGGTACCCAGTTCAGGGTTTCATTGAGAATTCAGTAGCGAGACCTAATGTTGTCTTGTCACCTGAGGACAAAGAGGCGGCAGCTGGTACGTCTGCCAGCTTGTACGTGGGCAAAGAATGCAGCGCTCCGGTTCCTGGAGTGAACTGTGCAGAGCAGCTCCAGAAGACCAACAGTGGCAGCGGCTCCAACACCGTCCCATTCCCAGTGGCTGCTGCAGGGACCCCCAGAGACACTTCACCCAGGGCACCTCAGCTGGAGCAAAGCTGTCCTTCAGCCGCTCCTAAGCAGAAAGCAGCCGGGCAGCAGCATCGCCCTCCACAGACACAGGGCCCGGAGAGGCCGACGGCAGGGCCCAGCACACAGCCACTGCTGGCAGAACCTGCCAAAAACGAACTGAAAGCCAGCACTGCCGGCAGGAAGGAGAAGCCTGCTAAAGGGAGAGAGTCCAAGGGCGCTGGGAGCGTGCAGACGGAAAGCAGGGCCCAGAGAACGAGGGAAGAGAGCTCTGAAGATGACACTGAGGTTTCCGACATGCTGAGGAGTGGCAGGTCCAAGCAGTTCTATAACCAGACTTATGGAGGAGGCAGAAGGCCCAGACCTGACAGGGGTTATTCCAGCAGGGGAGGATACCAGTTCCAAAGAAACGAGGAGGCCTGGAAAGGACCACCCAGCAGAAGCAGAGATGACGGCTACCAGTATCAGAGAAACTTTAGAGGGCAGCCATATAGGAATGACAGGAGAAGGGCAGCACTGGGAGATAATCAGAGGGGGCAGCAAGCATAAAATGATAATTGGATAATTTATGGGTAATTGGATAATAAGGATAATTGGAAATTTAAGAAGCAAGAAGTAATTTGAAGTAGCAGTTTAAAATCTTAATTTCTTTTTAGTGAAGTTCAATGATATGTTTAATTTTTGGCTAATTTTTGGCAAGTAAAGACTAGGAGGATGTCAAGTCCTACCAGAGGGGTTTTGGGGGGATTCTAGAGTTTGTTTGGCTTAGCAGTTTTTCTTCAATGTCAAATTAGAAAAAAAATTAGGTTTAGTGTTTGATAATTTTTTTCCCCAAAAGGTTTGCGTTTGTGATAGAAGATGGGTGTGTTTACTAGAGTGACAAACAACAGCATTTGATGTGATCTAGATTCTAAAATTGACAGTAACATTGCACCAAATATAAATGTATATTTTATCATACAATGCCTTAGTTCTGAACTGAGCTAAAGGAATTCTCAGCCTACTGCACTGTTGTCTCTGATATGCTTCCAACCCAAAGGCCTTTCATCTCAAAAAGAAAAAATATCTGTCAAACTTGAATGTTTCTCTTGTGTGTTACACGTACGGCAGCCAGCTAACCCTGTGTCTTAGGTATGTTGTATATAGTTCTTTTCATAATCATAGGGTATATTTTTGAATTTTAAAAAGCATTTATTTGTTGAAATCAAAATCAAGACAAGCAGTCAAGAATACCTGTGTGTGAACTGATAAGAATGGCTGTTTCCACCATGAGTTCTTCTTAATGCTGGTGTGACTAGAATGGTGCCTATGCCAACTGAATAATTACAAAGACAATAAAAATGTAGATGCTATGCATTTCCAAAATAATTCTGCATCTGTTATAATAGCAGAAGTTTTTTTAATGCCACTTTAACACTAATGCACTGACAAATCCTAGATATTTTGTGAGGAGATGCATAAAGTACGTGTTACGTTTTTTTAAGTTTGTACGATTTGAGCTACTGTTCAGTATTCTTTTGTTGTTGCACTGTTGATGTTTTGCATGTACAACTCCTTGCTGGAACTACTTTTAAAAGCAAGAATGGAGAGTCTCAGTGTGCTCTGCTCTTCCCTACAATTCAGAAGAAAGTGGCTTCTGCCTTATATTTTTACACTGTGTCAGAGTTCTGATGCTGTTTCTTCTGAGCCCGGTTACGATCTCCGCAGTGTTCCTGTTGCCTTTGCAGTCTGGATGTTCAGCTGTCCAGGCTCGGAGAGTGCAGTGTGCACAGTATTCACTCAGCTCTGTTGCTCTGTAAAATTGAACTGTTGTGTATATTTTTATATCTCTGTATACAGTAGATGTAGGTGATGGTACCCATTCATTGTGTCTGAGATTGCACACCCTCGGTGCGGAAACCAGAGTGATAGTTACATGATGAGTTTGTTTTCAGATGCATGCTATGTATAAAACCCTAATTAAAATAAATGTTTTGTCTTTTCACTTGCTTTCTAAATTACATTGATGTATTTAAACCTGTTGCAATGGCATTAAATGAAGTGTTGTTCTTACAGGGCCAGTTGTAGTAAGCAGCAGAATGATGAGCAGGATGTGACAAGCAGCAAACAAAAAGAAGCCATAAACTGGAGATTTTGTTCATAGGGATAGCAGTCATGCTGGAGGCTTTTTGGTTTTTCTTTTTTTAATCTGAATACTTTCTCATTCAGAAATGTATTCAGGCTTTCAAAGAGGCAATCTTCACTTTTTCAGGTTGAGAACGAAGCAAGCACTGAGGGATTTAACTGTTGTTACCATTGTGATTATTTATTTCAACTCCTTTTAAAAATGTAAAGAGGTGCTTGTTGTAAAGAGGGCTGCTTGTTGAGTTTACTGCTGAATTTTAAACTTTCAACTCCAGCTGTACCCCAAATTTGTGCAGCAGTCACTGAACTAATCATTCTGTCCTAGAGCAGGTAGTTCATCACAAGCTTTCTTGCAAGAATGAAGGCAGTAACACTTCCTACAGAAATTTGTTGGGAAACACTGGGGAAGACAGGCATGGCAGTAACTGGAAGAGATGTGCTTTTAGAATTTCCTTTTAAAAAACAACTTCTTACAGCTGGGCCTACAGTGCCTTGCTACTCTAGGAGAGTGAAGGACTGGAAGGTGTAGATATATTTTCTCCAGTGCTGATCAAGTAAGTCTGGTTTTGTCTCTTGCTGAAGGAGTAGCAGACTGATTGGCCCAACCTCTGGCCTGGGGCAAGATTTTAGATTACAGGATCCTCCTGCTAATAAAAGTAATATTCAGCATCTAATGAGCTGTGACACACAGCTGAACCACATCTTTACCTTATCCTTCTTACAACTGATTAAGAGAAGACAGCACAACTCCAAAGGGTGTTAAGCTGTGCAGAGGAGAAGATGTTTAGTCAGCCTTTGGAAGTTTTTGTTTGACCAGGGTGCTTGTGTAAGGATGTATTCAATACCTGCACTTCTTTAGGGAGTCCCTCTGCTGGTATAGTACAGATGCATTGCTGCTACAAGACACAGGGAGGTAGTGTGTATATAATGCTCAGTACTGCCAAGGTTATGAAATTAACTAGGTTACTAGTTAGTTAATTAACTAATTAACTGGGTTACTAACACACAGAATGGCAAAAACCCCACAACCCCCCCCCCCCCCCATTCCTTTCTGTAGCTTCTGAGGCAAAAATGTAAACAAGGAACAAAGCCGTATTTTCTCATGTTTGTCACATGCCAGTGAAGGCAGAGAACTGCTGAACGGAAAATACCCTTCCTTCCTTTTATGATACAGAGCTGAAAGTTGTTCTTACATATCTGCTTAAGTAAGCAGGAACCTTGAAATTTTCTTTCTGGTTCCCTGAAGGACCTTAATGTCTATGGAAGTAAGTTTTAACAAGGTTTTTTAAACTTACTTTCTTTTTGTCATAGTAAGGGTCAAAGCTTTTAATTTAGGAAAAAGTTATTCCTGCATCTTAGTCTTCATGGAAGAGTGAGTTGGCTGGAGGGAAAGGATGTTTCTTTAAGATAATGTTACTGATTATTTTCATCTCACTAGGTCTGAGAACATGCACAGGGACATTATTAAAAAAGGGTGTAGCTACCTTCTTTTACATTCTTTGTACTGCATCTTCTGTGAGCGCTACAGTGTGAGAAAAGGGTGTGTGACATATAAATATACACACTTCTGAATGAGTAATTGAAGAAATTCTGCAGTGTCACAGAAGAGTTGTAAGTTAAGTGGATATTTTATTTTTGAAACCCTCAGCCAGAGAGATTCAACCTTTTTAAAAGAGGAGTTGCTCCTGTAGCATGACATTCTTAGTAAACTTCCCTCTTATACAGAAAACAGCTTCAAAGATTTATTTTAAAATGAGGAAGTTCAGTCAGTACTTGGTACATGAGTAGGATATATTGAATTGAAAACCTCCCTTAAATTTTGAAAAATCAGGAGACCCATTTGCACAATTTCAAGGTGGTCTATTTTGAAATTATTACACTGAAAATAGGGCTGTGTCACCAAAATATAGAAAGTGGCAGTTTTACTCAGACTAGGATGTTTACTGCTACTGTCTCAGATGTTAAATGCAGCAAGAGATTTTAAGCTCCAAAAGATTAATTGTTCTAAAACCTGATTTGAGCCATCTCATCACAGCTGTTTAGATTCCAATATGCATGTCTAGATGCCAGTTAAAAAGATGCTGGGATTCAATATTTAGTCATCCAGGAAGAAGTAGTTTCCACTCTTCTTTTGTTCCACATCCTTGGGAAGAGAAAAAAGGCACCATTACTTGAAGTAGTCTTTGGCAGACTTGAACATAGCTGAATTAAAAGACACTTATCTAAACTCCTTTCTGCTTCCCTTGTTACTCTTACTAGTTTCACATGCTGTTTTTCCAGCACAGAACTACCCTGTCAATCTTCATTTTGTTCCATATTTTAAAATCTGGCTTACATATGAAACAATCATGGCTCCTGTACTGTAAAGGTGCTCCTCTCTTACCTTGATGGAATTGAGTTTGTTTATTCTTGGTCTGTAATTGTTGGGGTCTCTTCTAAAAGTGATTTCAAGCTGAGATAAAAACTTATTCATTCCAGCCAAAAGAGTCTGCGGACTGTTGAGAGAAAAGACTATTTTAGCTACATTTTCAGAAGTTTTATATCATATGATTACAGGCAAATGTGAGCTTATTTGACATACCATGACATGCTACATTTTTAGTCAAACCCTGTCTCAGATGCTGCTGAAAGACAAGAGCAGTATCTCATTGTGGCTTCCAGCTGTGACCTTTACATTCTTTTTATTTTGTGTCTACATGTGTGTGCTGCCACACTTACTTACATTCAAGGGAAAAAAAACCCACTCTTGCACCACAAACAAAATCTAACAAAGATCATAACATAACTTTCTCAATATCAGTGAATGATTGTGATTTCTGAATGCCAGCATGTGTTCTTGGAAGAATTCCACCAAAGCCAGGGTAGCAGGGATGGGCAGACACATGGCAGATCAATGTGTTTACTTCATCTGGCTTGTGCCAAGTACTCACTGTTCTAAAAGCCTGGTTTCTGATAAGGCTGCTCATCAAAAAGTCTATGTAATCTACATAAAATTATTTACAGGAACAAAAGCAGACATCAAAAGGGACAGCTCTGACAGAGTAAAACAAAGCATGCTGCATGTTGGTGTCAAGACTTGCCCTTCACTACATCTGCATACAGGTACCATTAGCACACTTCGTTTTAATTAATACATCTGAAAGTTCTTTTCAGAAGGGTAGTTTACAGTTGGTACTTTTTTTCATTCCTTGGTCTCTTTGGCTGCATCATGCAGTTGCTTAAGGCTGGTCTAGTTCTTGAGGGTTTGGTTATGTTCCCCAACCCTGCCCTAACTCTGGTTTAGCCAGCCTGTGAGGGTATCAATCCCATTTTCTGTTCCACAATTCAAAACAAAAGTCAGAACCTCAGGACAGCCTTGGATGCAACTTAAATTTCCACAGGCAGGGATGACAGTCTTGCTTAGTAATCCCAATGAATCTCTTACCTGTTTGCCAGTGTGTTCTTGGAAGGAATGCCATCAAAAACAATCACACGATCAGCAAGATATGTAGCCATGATAAAATCATGTTCTACCACAAAAGCTGTTTTTTTAGCATGGAGAATGAAACTGAAATGAGGGGAAAAAAGAAGAGAGAGTAATATGAACTCATTGTAATATTACTGCAAGTTTCAGTTCCTTGCCCACCATGTGTACTCACCGTTTAATGACTCTGGCAGCCATCAGACGCTGTTCAGAGTCCAGATATGCTGAGGGCTCATCAATCAGATAAACATCTGCAGGTTTTCCCAGGCAAAGAGCTAATGCCACACGCTGCAACTCGCCACCAGACAGCGTCTGAACCTGGTGGTGTGCGGGGAAACAAGGCCATGCTTAGTTCAGGTACAAGTTGAGAGTTAAGGCAATGAGGATGTTGATTCAAGCAATTAATACCTCCTGGTCAATGATGTTTTCTATCTGAAGAGGTTTCATCACGTCAGTTACAAACTGGGGGTGTGTATAGGCATCTCTGATCTTCTCGTGCAGCAGCTGACGGACACTTCCCTACAAAAGGAAAGTGCTGCTATTCAGTTTTATGAACCACAAGAAAACAAGCAGAAACAGAATAAAAAATAAATCTATCTAAAATACATACAGATATAGGCATAAAAGAATTTCTATCTGTGCTGTTTTGTAGCAAACATGATAATAAATAAGGCTGAAATGTACCGTAGATTTAGGGCTGATCTTCTGTGGTTTGTAGCTGACATTTAGGACTGGGACCTCACCTATAGAAAGATAAAATTAATAATGTAAACAAGAGAATTTCCAGTATCCTTAAAATAGGTTTCAGCTTGGGTATAACACGTTACCTCCTTCATCAGGTGTAAGTCTCCCTGCAAGCATTCGGATAAATGTTGTTTTGCCAGTTCCTAAAATAAAATACAAGTTACACATTAATCGCTTTTTAGTAATTTAGACCTCTAACAATTAAGTCACTGACACAACAACAACAAAGTATTGAATAAAGAATACACTTTAAAATTAAACTGCTTTAAAAACTCCTCTATTAACTACCAGCAATTGCTACTAATTGCTTTTTCAAGTGGAAGAGACATCTTCAAACTGGCACCTAAGATTTAAAACGGGGTAGCAGACAAACACGGTGGCACTGTTAACACTCAGTAACTTCACATTCTCCCTAGTCAGGGGACTCAGGCTGTGATATCTTCACCAGGAAACAAGCAGCTCAACCTGACTCAAACTCAGTAATTTTGAAGCCTGGCTCCCAAAGTGAAGAAGGGCTTTAGAAGCATATTCAGGGCTGGAGAAGCAGTTTCCAACATAAATGGCACTTACCATTTTCTCCTAACATCACCATAATTTCAGAATCGGTGAATTCTCCAGCTACTATGGATAGTTCAAATTCTCCCATCTTTTTTTTCATTCCCGGATATTTGTACATACACATCTTTTTAACCTCTTCTTCGTTAGCTGTCTCAGCTACTTTAAATACCAGAGATGCATCTCGAAACCTTAGATTTTCTGTTGGAACATAGCCATCTAGGAAAATATTTATGCCTATGATGGGAGGAAAAAAGATCATTAAAAGAGGTCTGTAACAAAGTAAAACGATGAATTTCAATTCCTGGCTGTAAATTCCATTCAGGTAATGAAAATGCTGGATTTTAAATGCTATGTTAAAAGAAGCAACAAGACATCCTCTTTAAGGTGTGCACATTATGCAAACTGAATGAAGAAAAGCCTTACTAAACTAGAGAATGGCTGGAGCAGCTCTTCCTGAAAACCCACTGCTAGTGATATGTGTGGGGTTTAAAGGAACTCCTGCTGTTGGGCCCATTCTCTCACAGCCAGTTTTTACTGAGTCTCAGTACTACAAGTGGGGTCAATTCAGTTGAACACTATGTACCTCTGCACTCTGCACTCTCTCTCCTGCCCTTTTTCCACTACTTACAAACTGTATGTTTTTTGTGTAATTCCACTGTTTACAATACCTGCATGTATCAAAATGATGTCCATAGCAAGAGAAAAAGGGCATTTCATAATGAAGGCTTTTGGGCTGAGTTACAAATTTAGTATCATGTAACATAAAAATTCTGCAAGAAATCAAACAGTTTTTTTCGTTGCTGAACTGTAACAGGAAGAGGAGATGTTTATATAGCAGACAACTGGCATTTTGCTGTCTTTTTTGGGTATATTTAAAAAGAGAAATATGGCAAGAATTACCTTCTCTTACGCTGAAAGGCATGGTTACAACACCATAAGCACTTGGCACACCATACAGGCAGCAGATAAAGTCAGAGAGATAATCTAACACACTTAGATCATGCTCTACAACAATAATGTACCTGAAAAACAGCCAGAGAGATGCTTCTTTAATTCAATGCAAAACATTTTTCTTTCTTGTTTTCTTACTCTAGTCTTGCATAAACAAGAGCTATCAACATGATTTTTAGTTAATATGGTTTCTTCACTTTATACTAAAAAAGAAGAGAGTTCCAATCTCTTACAATCATTTTTTAAACTGTCCAATAAACTTGTGAATGATAAATTGAAAGTCCATCTTCAGTGTAAACTGGCAGCTTCTTTATGTACAGGAAGTGGAAGGATGTTGATTGATTTGAGTGAAAAATACTTAGCACATTAAAAAAAAAATCTTTGTGAGAAAGGGACGAAACAACAATATCCAGGTAAAAAGTAACCACCAATATCTTCCCATCCTTTTTACAAAATTTTGAAACGGGACAAGAAACTACAGGAAATACATTTCCAAAATGGAAAAGAATAGAATATTACTGACTTGGAATATTTGAAATATCTGTTAGTGTACCATACTGAGAAGTGAGCACTTCCAAGGGGATGGACTGGATGTTTCTTCCTCTACAAGCACTCATGCATCATTACAGGCTGGCAAAACATCTGAAACTTGTATTTACCTGTCAGGGTTTATTAGGGACCGAATAGTAATGGCAGCCTTCAAGCGCTGCTTGACGTCCAAGTAGCTGGAAGGTTCATCAAACATGAAGCTAATCCCAAAAGAAGAGTGAAGTCTTAGTGAATGCAAGCTTTCTACTTACTCAAACATCATATTAACATTTCAACCATTAAATACTTGGAAATAAAAAATCATCGTTATTTATACTGAGAAAGGGAGATAAAAAACAAGAATTGTGCACACCTGCCTTCATGTGAAAGCGAGTTAAGTGTTACTCTCCCAAAAGTTCTGACAAAGTTATCAAAACTTACAAGAATCAGCAGTTAGGATTCCCATGCACTCACTCTGAGTTACCTTAAATTTAACATGAACTAAAAGGTGCAAAAATACTGTAGAAGACTGGAAGAAGGACATCTTCCATAAAGAGAAAACTGAACGAGGAAACCCACTTGAAATTCACACCAACCAAACAAAAAACAGCAGCTCAAGCAGAACAAAACCAACCAACCAAAACTTCATGACAGCAAAAAAACCCCTAAACCCTGCAACTCTTCTGATCTTGCCTTCTTGGTTGCAAGGAGTCAGGAAACAACAAAGATTAGACAGTTAATTTCCCGCTTGCAAGACAGGAGAGGAGGGACTCAAGTTCCAAGAGGAGGGGAAGCTGCTGTACCTTTCTCATTCAGAGAGGCTAAGGGAGGTGTGCTGTCAACACGATACATTTGTGTGCAATTAGGGAGAGGTTATGAGGTGGTGATGCTGAAATCTAACACTGGCTTCTGAAATCAGCTATTTCCACTCAGATAAATAAAAGTATACAGAATTCAGAGGTGACACATGAAGTAAATACAGCTTTCAGCTGATGAGTTGGCAAAAGTAGTTTTTAAATAATTTAAAAATATTATTTAATAATTATTAAATATTTTCAATATTTCAAACGAAAGTATTATTGTTAAGAATAAGTGTAAATTCAAGGACCATATTTTGAGACAGGTTGTTAGAAGCAATGTGTAACAGAAGTAAATTAAACATACATATCAGCCTTCTGAATGCAAACAACTGCACAAGCAAATCTCTGAAGTTCTCCTCCTGAAAGGTCCTCAACATTTCTTTCTTTCAGGTGTGTTAAGTCTGCAAATAAGTGTTTAATTTTAGGTACGTTATAACCAACACAACAATCCACACTTTTATTACCTACAGAAACACGTATAAACATAGCAAACATTCTACAAAGAGGAAAAGAAAACAGAAGGAGAATAAGCATTCACTTGATATAGCATCAGTATCATACTACTAAGTGACAGCAAGCTTTGGCTGCTTCTTATCATGCAGAAGGATTACATTTCTATTTCTTCTTCCACCATATATTTGGTAAAGATTTCTGGCCCTAAAAAGAAACTACACCAGTTCTAAAAGTGTTTCTTCTTCAATCAGACTTGGCTGAAGAGTTCTGATTTTCAGGAAAATCAAGTCCCTCAAGCCTTACAGCAGATGGGTGAAGCAGGTATTTTCTAAGCAGTTTAATGAATACCATATTTCAAGAATAGATTGTGTCACTAATAAATGCTCAAAGCCCACATTCTTGGTGGCACAATGGCAGCCCCACCTTCAGTACCCAGTCCCACCAAAGAGAATCCCATTGTGAATTTAGCAACAACTACATTTAGTAACAACTAAATACAAAAAACCTACAAAACATTACTAGGGCTGGACTATGCAAATATTCTTATTAATTGTATTAATCTCAGAAGTCAGTCTTACTCCCACTAAGACTAGAGAAACAAGCTTTGGGGAGAGTGGTATCTTAGGGTAGCATTTTTTACATGCAGTGGTTCTCCTAAGGGGGAAGCTCAGATTTTGCCACATTTGTGAGCAAGCAAGAGCTGCAGATGTTAAGTGGAATTTTCCCAGATTTAAAAATAAGCACTTTCTACTACGTAACAGAAACTGCATTAGATTCTGTCAACTAGCATGTATCAACAAGTCTGCCACCAGAAAGTATTATCTGTGTTATTTATATTACAGCATGCCTTGGGCTTTACACCAAAGCACATTTACTTTTTCTCTTTTTTTTGAGTTGGTATAATTTACATGTTCTATCACATTATGGTAACTTAATTGCTTCAGTAAATATGAACTTCTCAAATGCTTGAAAATTTGACTGTACAAATTTACTTACCAAGCTGCTGACATACAACAGTTTGTGTCTTAGTTTCATCCTTCCTATCCAGAATTGATCCCACTGTTCCCTGCATGATAAATAATAAAAAAACACAACCAACATGAAACATTTCAGACAGTTGTGAATTATGCTGCTAAAACCTTGAAACACATATGAAGTACTACAGAAGTAGCTCCCAGCTTCGTATTAACTCATGAAATGTCTCACCTTTGCAGCTTTAGGGATCTGGTCCACGTACTGAGGTTTAATGATAGCTTTAAGGTCATCTTCCAGGATCTTGGTAAAATAATTTTGTAATTCAGATCCTCGGAAGTAAGTCAAAATTTCTTGCCAGTCAGGTGGATCCTGTGACAAAATTAAACCCCGGGTTTACTTACATCATTTAAAAACATAGTAAGAACCCTAATTTTAAATTCTGATCAATATGGCAAAGAGAATATGCTTGTAAGATAACACACCAAAAAATCCCCCAAAACATTCTAAAAACAAAATGTAGAGATCTTTTTTTTTCCAGGTTTCACTAGTCTTCAAAAAAAATTAAATTTGCACAGTTAAGAAGCTACTGAACCGAAACAACTTCATAGGGAAAATGACAGCATGGATTAGTGTAACCACACTTATTATTTTCCAAAGGAAAAGGACTGGAATGATAAAAGCAACAAACTTGCACAGAAGATGCAACAAATCTGGTAATTTTCTCTGCTAGCAAACATTTCCAAGGAAACAGGCGGAGAAAACAAAGGCAAAATGACAAATTGAAAATAAAAGGAACCATTCAGAGCAACCACCCAGGAAAAAGTCCCCCCTTGCACACTGTACTACTCTGAGGGGTGCTGAGTTAATTACTTTGATGATAAACAGTATGGAATCAGACTGACACAGTCATATTTCCAAACCAAGCAAATACACAGAGGGAATGCTTCATCAGTTTTAGAGCAGAAGCAACATGGAAGATTCAATTCATACCACGTGTTTCTGTGGTCATACTGACATGGCTCCTTCACAGCAAAGTCTGATTTTGGAAGCATGGTAATTCAATTAAGTACACATTCAGAAAGTCAAAAGTTTTGCTATTTCTGCAATACTACCACCTGAAACAAGAAGTCCACAAAATAATATAAACCAAATTTGAAAGAGAATGTAAAATGTAGCTGGGAAATGATTATTTCTTTGCAGCTTTAGGTAGCAGCCATGAAATGATGTTTATTAAAACATTATTCTTTCACATAAACTACTGAAGAAAGTTTGAACACTCTTGTTCTTAGAAGTGCTTCTTGAAGGTCAAAAGT
The DNA here is from genome assembly GCA_017589585.1 of Phylloscopus whistleri. Lineage (NCBI taxonomy): Eukaryota > Metazoa > Chordata > Aves > Passeriformes > Phylloscopidae > Phylloscopus > Phylloscopus whistleri. The sequence goes on along the minus strand of JADMLD010000108.1, from coordinate 1,470,910 downwards.
GTGCAACAGAATTCAATTGTCCTTGTATGATCTGAAGGTAAGAAAGTAACATCTGAAATACTGCTGTGAGGAATCCTAATAGTTATTATTGACATTTTTAAAAGACTGGTATTAAAAAAATCCCAAGCGCTTAAGTGTGACTTCAAGACAGAAACCTACCTCTGATTTTTATCCTTTGTGAGTTACAATTACAATTAGCACCCTTATCTTTCTTGAGAGATATACACAATTTGCAAGAAAGCCTTTGTTAGCTCACTGGCTGTCAATAGACAAAGTGCCAACATCCCCACAAATCTATCACATTCACAGACACAAATGTTCAGTCCAAAAATACAAACACAACTATCTAAAATGCTAACTCTATTTTATTGCTGACACATACATCATATTTTCCAAGATTTGGCTTCTGTTTTCCTGCTAAAATTTTCAAGGCAGTTGATTTTCCAATACCATTGGTTCCAACCAATCCCAGTACTTCACCTGGACGAGGGATAGGCAACCTGTACAAAACATTGATAAGTTTGTGTTATATTTAATAGGAAAAATGTAATTAATACTCTAAAAGGAAGCTACTGGGGTAAGAACCAAGAACACTTTGATGTGCACTATGTTTACACTATCAAAACCTTGGATTTTTTGTCTCTTTGATATTTGAAAAATAAAATACCTGTGAAGTTTGAAGGCATTGGCACAGTATCTATGTGTTGTTTCTTTCTCCAGGTTGCTAGGTAAGTTAACGATTGACAAGGCTCCAAAAGGACATTTCTGGAATTGAAATAAATAATAGATTATTAGAGCACACAACTTATTAACAAAAGCCTATGTTTTGTACTGTACCCAGCTGTGCATTTACATTTTTAAGTGGACTTCTACCAAATTTCCTTCACATGGCCAACCTGCCAAGGAAGTTCTATACGACATTTTTTGAAATAATAATCTACAATTTAGACTGTCAGTCTAAAATACAAACAAGGCACACTGCACATATTCTCCAGCTTTCACAAAAAACATCTTCCTCCTGCTAGTGTCTACAGACACAAACAAACAAAAAAACCCAAACAAAGCCACAAACAAACCCCACATTTTACAACCCAACTAATTCAGTTAAATGACACAGTTCTTCACTTTCTATACACAGTAAGTTAACTTGGTCTGATTAGTCCAGGAAAGAAAACTGCTTTTTGAAGTTACAGTATGCATTACTAAATATAATAGCAAAATAAGGAAAATGTAGCACTTTAAATAAAGCAGTTTCATTTTTACCTTGATGCAAATACCACAACCAATACAAAGTGTTTCTGAAATCCATGCTATTTTGCTCTGTGATGTGACTTCTATGCAAAGTTTTCCTAGTGAAAAAAGATAAGAGAAGGTCAGTAAAGTTTCTGGTGAATCAGAAACTTTACTAAAGTATTTTAATTCCACAGAGGAACACGTAACTGATGAACATTCACTGAAGCTTCAGATTATCCAAAGGCTTGAAAAGTGTCATTATTACTAAGAATTGTTCATGCTTTTAGTGATATTTCAAAAGGCTTTATTAAAAAAAAAAAGCTTGAACGATACACAAAAATCCATCAGTTACAAAAAGCTCGTTCCTTCCAGCAGAAGGGATTGTCAATGCTTTGTTACATTGTATCTCTTACCCATTCGAACCACGGGACAACTCTTCTTGCATTCCTGACGACATTTCTTTGGCTTACACTTGTCATGGTTGACTATAGCAATTCTCGTTAATTTGTCTGCCATAATGCACAATTTAGGGTTAAGCACATACACCGATTATAAGAAGGAGTAGTGGGAGTCTTCCAGACCTTAAAGAAAAACAAACAAACAAACAACCCATAAGAGACCATGCTACTGACAGCACAGAGAACAGACATAAGTTATTGCTGGAGTGCAGAGATGAAAAATGCAAAATTATTTGGTTTTCTCCTCCTTTAAGCAACACAGCAAACAGAGTGAAGTACAAATAACAAGGGGGTACTGATGTGTAGATAACTGCACAAATTTTTAACATCAACTTTCCATCCCATTACTATTTTCCCAGTGTAAAAATAAAACTGTGATTATATCTGAAAATGGATTTGTTTCCAACAAAAGCACGTTGTCGTAAGAACATAAGAATCCATACAGCTTCAAATTTTAGTTTTAGAAGTTGCCTTGTATAGAGCACCCTTGCTCACACTGTCAGATTGTGACTACAACTATTACTCCAAGCATATGACTAGAATATCCATTTACAAACTGTATGCCAATGTTCTGTATTAAAGGATTAAAACAGTGGAAAATGTAAACCAGTTTCCAAAGTGAAAATCTGTAACTGCATATAAAAAGTAAACCAGGCAATGTGAGCAGACATTCATGACGATGTTTGATTCTTTAATCTTGAGTTTCATTAGTATTTGAATAACTACAGTTGCATTCTGCATTTCCAAATATGGTATCAATGCCTGTAATAGATTTCAATAAAAATAAGTAAAATTGTTTAGAAAGAACATACAAAGGCTCTGCAAAGGGATCTGGCCAAGCTGGATCCATGGGCCTGAGGATCAGTAACATCAAGTTCTGGGTCCTGCCCTTGGGTCACAACAGCCCCAGGCAGTGCCACAGGCTGGGGCAGAGTGTGAGGGAAATTGCCTGGTGGAAAAGGACCTGGGGGTGCTGGTGACAGGGAATGACCATGAGCCAGCAGTGACATCCTGGCCTGGATCAGCACTGGTGTGGCAGCAGGAGCAGCAGGGATTGTCCCCTGTGCTGGGCACTGCTGAGGCCACAGCTGAGCGCTGTGTCTGTTCTGGGCCCCTCACTGAACAAAGGCACTGAGGGGCTGGAGCCAGCCCAGAGAAGGGCAGTGCAGCTGGGGAGGGGCTGGAACACAGGGCTGAGGAACACCTGAGGGAGCTGGGGGTGTTTAGTCCAGAAAGGGAGGTTCAGGAGAGCCCTTACCACTCTCTACAACTGTCTGAAAGGAGGGCATAGCAAGGTGGGGGATCGGGTTCTACTCCAAAATAGCAAGAGACACGACAAGAGGAAACAGCCTCGATTTCACCAGGGGACATTTATATGGAATATTATATTTATTTATTATTATTTATTTGGGTATTAGGAAAACTATCTTTGCTGAAAGTGGACAAGCATTGCAACAGGCAGCTCAGGGAAGTGGTGGAGTCACCATCCCTGGAGGTATTTAAAAGATATGTAGATGTGGCCCTCAGGGACACAGGTTAGGGGCCAGCGCTGGGTTAATGGTTGGACTCAATAACCTTGGAGGTCTTTTCCAACCTAAAAAACTCTGTAATTCTATAGAGTACAAGATGATTAAATATTCCTGCAATCACAAATAAATGTATGTAAAGAAGTGAAATTATGACTTGTATTCCTCTCTATAAGCCCCTCTTTCCCTGCTTAGCTCTTTGTAATGTACATTGACAAGTACTGGATTGTAGTGGGACTTTGTACAGCTGCAGCAAATGGAGGGAAGGGCACAAAATTTGAAATTTGATAGATAAAAAAGGTAGAATGTGTTTTAAAGTGCATTTATATTTCCTTTACTATTTTCACTTACAATACTGAAAATAACAATAATAATGACTTTTATCTTCCTATGAACAAGGCACACCTAAGACAACTCCCTCCAGCTCCAGAACATCAAAGACAACTGCATAAATCCCACGAAGTACAAAGCATTTCCATCTCACTAAATAAAGGGATGGCAGCCCTACAGATGATGCATGTTCAAAATCATTCCAATGCAGTATCAGTAATTCAAGGATATAGTTGGGAAGGAGTCTGGAAATACTTCAGGTTTCCACACAGTGCAAAGGTGTAGTTGCATCCAAAGGTTTCCAACATTTCTAATTAAAGGAAGTTTTTTCTGCTGGATGTACAGCTCACATTTGCTTCACCAAACCAAAGCATCCTGCAGTGGTTTAGAGGCTGTATTTAGTACATATGGCTAGTGGATGAAGAAAGGTTGTGATTTGCAAACTCCTGAAGGAAGCAAGAATAAAATGGGTGTACAGCACATTTATCACATTAAACTCTACCCTTCTATAAACTTCAGCTGGAAGGAATCCTCCAGATACTACTGCAATATCTGGAAGATGGACATCCAACAGCAAAGGTCAGAAAAGCAGATATTATTGTATCAAGTCCATTACTACCAGAGGTACAAATATTTTAAGTGGTTCCTTTTAAAAGTGGTAGTCTTATTTCTTTATTCAGTTTCCAAAGTATTTTTAAACGAATGTCAAAAGATACTCCTCATCACCTATAAATGATTGTAACTATTAGTCACACTGTCAACCTTATTGTGGCAGTTTCTACCTGTATTTCATATTTTTTCTTTACTATTTTAAATTTCCTAAGCCGGGAAGTCCTATTAACACAGCTGATGTTTTTAAATAAATGATAGAATATTAAAAATAAAATTAAAAGTGATTTAAGAGTTCTGTATTGTCAGACCAGACTGACAAAGTAGGGCTGAACATTGAAATTGCATCTGTAGACCAGGCCAATAGACATGGAATAATGAGTCTGCAGTTCTCACTTTAATAGACTGGAAAACAACAAACTCAAAGCCGCATTTTTGGAGATCACCCTGCTTGAGTGAGGGCAATTTTCTTGGGGACAGGTACTGGATGATGTCGTCACTTCAAATAAAGATACATTCTTTGGGAAGACATCCCAGTGCTTTTCACTCAAATCCTGCAGTTTACAGTGTGAGGAGCATTTGGGGGTGAATCACTCCCTCTCTGTTTTCCCAAGGGAAGTGCCTACTGTGGGTCAGCCCCTTCTGCAAGGCCTGAGCAGACAGACCACAGTGGATCTTCCCCCCGAGCTGCAGGAGCAGTGAACCAGTTCTGTGGGTTGCACAGCGAGCCCCAGAAGCCAAACCTGCCCTGGCTCAGCAGGACACCCTGCCCTGCCTCCCAGACCCCGCCTGAAGCTCCTGCTGAGCAGTGCCCAGAGCAGCCCGGACATCTCCCCTCAGCCACCCACCCTTCCAGCTGGAGTTTAGCCTGAAGCTCCAAAGCAGGAGAGTGGGACGGAGCTGCTTTTAAACACCAAGGCAAACATGGCTTGAAACAAGCAATTCTTGCCAACTTCCTCAGCAAGCTTTCCACAGCCTTGGCGGGATAATCAGACTGAAGTTTACACTCACTGCTGAATCAGAGTGTGCTTGGTAAGCAATGAAATAGCCCAAGTTTGGGTTTTTTCCCAATACTAACTTACATGGGAAGAGGCCCATCTGTGGTGAATAGTTTTGAAGGGGTCAGAGAATTAAGTATGCACACTAAGCATTTATTAGAGTATGTGGTGGGGGGAATAGAAGCAATGAAGCAGCATGAAGACACACACTCCTCCCACTCTGCTCCCATCTAAGTGACAGAAGTGTCAGTTTATCCTAAACTCTCTAATGGTCTTAACCATTTTTATAAAAAAAAAAAAAAGAATTTGTGACTCTTGTAACTTCTGCAGTATTTCCAGGACTGTCCACAAGAGAAAATAATAATATCTACTTAGAAACAAAACCAGACTGAACTCAAGTTACATATTTACATCCAGTTAGCTGAGTGGCATCTCAATTAACACATGGAACAGGATGGTTGATGATTCCATCTCAGGACACTGAACACAGACAACACACCAGTAACTCAGCAGTGCAGTCAGCACTTCAGGCACAGGAGAAACCGGTACTTGAAGCATTTGACTTCATGGCTGGGCTTCCCTTTTCCATACCAAGAAGAACAGAATAAAAAAACAGAGTGTGAAAATATTAATTTGCTACTAACTACTAGGGTAAAGAGCTGTTTTAAATTAGTGAGTGATGATGGTGTGGCAGCAGAAAATCTTCCCAGAATGGACTGGCAACATAGGTGAAGGAATGAGAGAATGACTAAAAACTGCTGGCTAGAGAAAAAAGAAAATGTCCTAAAAAGCCTCTCAGTATCATTTATTAAAGCCAAAAGCTGCCCATTATGTTCAATTATGCCATTTAATAAAGAAAATCAAACATGTCTAAAAATAAGACACAAAACATGTTATCACAAGCACTCTAAGTCAGCATTCTTAGGCTATCTGACACAGCTGCTGCACACCCTAACACACCAGATTACAAAGAAAAAAAAAAAGGCAGACTTTGCTATCTGCCACAGAAAGCAACAGCAATGTACAATCTGTGGAACAAGTGCAAGGTGCTTGCATCAATAATATTTATTTCTTTCCCAGGCACTAGAGCTAAATTATAATTTACGAAGTCAAGGCAATTATGACTGAGAAGGATTTGTAGTGGCAATGAATTATTTTGACTTAAACAAAGAAAAACCAGAACATTAAAAGTAAATGAAGACTGAAACAGAACCAGAGACTACTCAATGAAAGATGTGGAGGCAAGGTCTGGGTTCAGAATTGTGCCATGCTTTAGTTACTTTGCACAAAACCAGTGAACATTTTATAAAATTTACCCTGCATCAGACCTCAGAGAGAAATGCTGTGGGAAGAAGGGAGGATGAGCAGCACTTCCAGCTGCCATGGAAATCAAGCTCAAGAATTGCCTCTCAACTCCATTGCTGATGGACTACACACAGTCACATCATAACAAGAAAGCCAAGAACTAGAATACCCAAAGAAAATTGAAATGAAAGATAAAACAGATTTTCAAACTGCATATGGGAGAACACTTCATCCCTAAGTATCAAAGCAGAAACAATAGTAAACGATACAAGAACTAGTCTATGCTTAAGGTTTTGACATTTGTTTTACAAACTGAGGCAATGTAAAAAAAAGAAGTTCAGACATGCCCCAGATTTCCCTACTGTATTAAATCATTATGTTACTCATAAGACACGACATGAATAAGAAAATATGTTAACATGAAAGCATATGGTCAAATATACTGACGCTGCACAACGAGTGGGTGTGTTCAGCTTGTGCTGAGCAGTGTTAATTATCACTCAATCTTTAACATTTCCCCTTAACGTGAAGTGAAATGCGTGAGAACGAACCCATAAATTAGCAATCTAATGAAACTAATGAAAGTATTTCACGACCACTTTTTAGGACTGCAGTTTATGGAAGGAACCACAGCAGGGATATTTAAATTAGGGCGTGAAAACTGTCACAGGAACTCGCAGGTGAAGTATCCAAGTGCATTCCAGGCAGGAAACACCATCATGGTCCTTGAGAAAAGCCCTGCCGACTTCTTCTTCTTCTGTTTTGACACATCCTCGCAGAAGAGGCCTCACCCCGCTATCTTATCGCACCTGCAAGAAGGCTTGATCTCCTCACCGGCCCACAGGCACCCACGTGGGTATCAGCTTCCCCCAAAAGAAGGCAAAATACGGCTTTCCCCCCCACCCCCATGCGGAGGAGGAAGTTCCCCGTTTTCACTGGAGCAAAATGCCGGCATTCCCTTTTCCCAGAGCCAGGCCACCGCCGCCAGCAGGCGAGGATCCCGCGCTGCCCCCACCGGGAAGCCATTCCCGCGGCCGGGAGCAGCAGCAGCAGCAGCGGGGACCGCGCTCTCTTGACCCCGGCTGGCACAAAACCCCAGGCGCCGGGGATGACGTACCGCGTGTGCGGGCAGTGCCGGCCGGGCCGTGCCCACGCCGGCAGCGAGCCCCGATCGCCGGGAGGCTCCGGCCCTGAGGCCGGGGCGGGGCGCGGTCGAGCCGACCCTTCTCCCACGATGGATCGGGCCAGGCCGCCATCCAGGCCGAGCCCGGCGGCGGCCGCCGGGCCGGCAGCACGGTACGAGGAGGAGGGGGGCCTTTTCCCTACCGCCTCCATTCCCGTGCGGGAAGGTGGCAATTCCCCCCCGGCGTTACTTACCGGGAGCTGTGAGGGGGGTGCGGCGGGGCCGGGGGCGAGGGGGAGGAGGAGGGGTGGGAGCGCGCGCGGCGCCCTCGCGCCGGGCGGGGGAAACGGCGTCCGGTGATCCCGCGCGCGGGCCCGCGCGCGCAACGTGCTCGCGCCGCCGCCGCCACCCGGCCAAGATGGCCGTCGGGCCTGAGGGGCGGGGCCTCGGCGCGCGCCACGGCGAGGAGCCGAGGGGAGGGAAGGGAAGGAAGGGCGGGCCTCGCCAGGGACAGCAGGGGAGGGACGGGCGGCTCTCCTCACCATGGAGACCTAGAGCGCGGCCGTGCGGAGGGAGCGCAGCCTCCAGGGCTGCGAGCGGCGGCCCCGCTCCGCGGCGAGCCCTCGGGTCGGCACGGCGCGTTCCCAGGGCGGAGAGGTCTGGCCGGCCTCTACCTCCACTGGGTAGGTGGTGACGGGCAGCAGCAACAGTGCCTCTCTTCTCAAGGAAAGGTGTTGCCATTCCCTTTCGTCACCGCAGTTTCGGCATTAGGAACCGAACTCCAGCGTCGGATACGCCCGGGGATTGATACAACGCGACAGGTACCAAGATAGAATGGTCTTGCTAGCCTTTACCTGCCCTGGGCAGCGTGTTATCTGCATCTAAGATACTGGGACTACGCGTTTTCCTTCCCGTGGGGAAGCATTTCCACGAGCCCACCTGGGGAACTCGGGTTCCATGCCCAGCCCCGAGCACGTCCCAGGCTCGCTCCCAGACCGGAGGGGCCGGGACGCGGCGCCCGCCCCGCCCATGGCGCCGTGTGAGGGGCGGCCCCGGCGCCTGAGGGGAGCGGGCGGGGCGGGGCGGCGCGCGCGCACTGCGGCCCCTCAGCGGCGGCGGCGGCGGTGGTTCCCGGCGGGATCAGGTGGGAAAGGTGGGAGCTGCGGCTCTACCGGGGCCGTGAGGGGAGGAGAAGGAGGAGAAGGAGAAGAGGAGGAGGAAGGTTCAGCCCGGGCAGAAGCTCGGCTGGCTGAGGCGACCTGTTGGCGCCGGGTCTGGGGGCTGCCCAGCCGGGTCCCTCCCGCCGTGCGTGCGGGGCTCTCGCATCGCCCCCGCGGCCGGAGAGCGGAGCCCGGGCTGGGGCTCCGGCGGGGCCCGTGCCGTCAGTAGGTGCTGCTGCTGCTTTATTTCCGATACTGAAGCGGTTTGTAGGCCGGGGGGACACGGCTGAGGTGTAGTGTTGTAAACCTGGGTAATTTTCGTTGTATTTATTTGTAATTGTTACAATTATAATTGATATCGATTGAAAACCCTACAAACAAGTCGTCAGGGGACAGCTACCGGTTAGTTGTTTTTTCAAAGCGGCTTCCTCCTCTGGTTGGTCTTGGTTTTCACGACAGTTTCCACCTAATTATTTACACTTTACACTCCTTGTGAAGATGTGGTCGCCTCCTTTAAGGAACAGCTTGTAGCTTTACCAGGTAACTTTGTAAAATCTGGGCTTTCACAAAAAATATTTTTAAAAAAGTATTTTATTGGATTGATTAGGACTATATGTATAAAATTGCTGAATTAATTATCTTAATTATAGTTCTTTTTAATGAAATACATACTTGACAGTGAAAGACTAGTAATTTTCACTAATGGGTTTAAAGCAATGCACTGGAGGCAGGGTAAAAATAATAAGCTTATTAAAATTGTATTGAGAGAATAATCTGAGGGATCAACATACAGGTGAGCGAGTTGAAATAGGGTGCTGATGAAGAAAATCAGGGAATCTTAGGTATAAAATTCTCTTCTGTTAAGAAAAGGAAAAACAGCCTTACGGATGTTGCAAAAATGCTGAAGTTGTCAGTGCAGCCTTTGTTTAGTTTTCCTGGAAGGCTGTAGTCAGATATTTGCTAAAACTGAATAAAATTGTATTATTGGAATGCAATCAGAGTAATACTTCTTAAAAAACAAAACAAAAAAAAAAAGGGAGAAAAGCCAGATAATCTCTGATACCCTGAAGATTCTGAGGAGGTGGTTAGGGAAGGGAATTTGTCAGTAAGTAGAGGACAATTAAAATCAGTGTGCACACAGGAAATATTATAGTGTGGTTTGTTGAGTGTAGTCTGGATCAAACTTTTTTTTTACAGCAGCCAATGCACTTAAGAAGGAGGGAATATGAGGAGTCTGCTTGAGTTTTATAGGATTTCTGCCATTCTTCCAGCTACTGAAGTGTGGCTTAAAAATAATTATTTTAAAAGATTTTTTATAAGAGCTTTGGAATCTGACTTGTAAATAACTCACTTTTAAAGAGGGGTTTCATGAAACATGCTCCTGGAGAGTTCAGCTTTGAGTGTGTTTTCACTGCTTCCTGTAGTGTGGAGCACAAAATTGAAAGGATTGCCAGCACTGTGCATCTGAGGGCTGGAATTAAAAACCTTCTTGAGAAGCTTGGTGGCAGGTTGGAAATCAGTTAACAGGAACTGAGGGAGGAAGAGAACACAGGAATAAAAAAATCAAAGGCCTGGTTAGTGGAAAGGGTGTCAGTGGACAGCAAACAGTATCCCAAAATATACTGGGCATTTATGCTGCATTTGAGCACTATCATGCATAGTAAAACTGATATTAATTGAGAATTATGTTCTTTCAGCTACCCAGGTGTTGCTTTGTCACATCAACAAGTGTGATGAAATATAAGAACAAGGAAAGTGATTTCTCTGCTGAAAAAAACCCTTAGCTGAAATGGTCTGGTTATTTTTTTAAACAGTAGTACTGAATACCTAGACTCTGCAAGAATATTAGGTTCATTAAATTTTGTGAGGGGACTTTGAAAGGCACAGACACTTTAGAAAAGAAGAAACTTAAGTGCAAATTTGATGAGTGCCCTCACATCAGTAGAAGGGTTGCTAGGTAAAGGCCAGTGATTAACAAGTCTTTGAGTTCTCTGTAGATCAAGAGATGCTTGTTTTCAGAAGGTGATACCTGATTTGGATGCTAAAGGGAAACTTTTAGCTTTTAGGTTCATCAAACCTGAAGCTGGGTGTCCACAAATCTCTTTCTGGAGAAGTAAATGTCTGGACAGACATCTCTCAGGCACAGTCAGGTCTCTCAAGAGCCCTTACAGGTGTGTGCTTTAACAGTTCTGTGTATGCAGCAGGGTGGAATGACAAGTTTTCATAGGGGAAAACTGCTTTGGAATCTGCAGGTTTCCTTGAGCCTGGATTGTTATGGAGCTTTAGTAGGAAAGGGCCATGATCTCCTCTTGGGTGTGTTGTGTGCTTACACAAGGGTTTGCTTCCAGGTGTGCACCTTTCAAAATTGTCTCCTGCTGATACCCTCAGAACAACCTGGCTGGTTTGGCTGGGGAAGGCAGAGACTGTCCAACTATTTAAATCCATTTCACTCTCTTCATAAACTGTGCTTGCTAAAACATCTTCAGCTGGCTGCTGCTTCACAGGGCTGGGATGTTTCCTGGAAAAGAGAGAACTTCTCTGAGGAAGATGATGGATAAAGAGTTCAAGGAGGGGGGAAAAAGCTGCTGCTTTACCTTGATCAAAGGGTGTGCAAACCACAGAGTGGAACATGGCAAAATGGAAATGTGGCCTTGATCATGTCAATAGGACATTCACATATTCACACTGTTAGTAAAGAAACAGCAGCCTGTTAATGATCTTTTGGAATAACTGAATTGGAAAATCAGAGATGTTTCCAGGCAATGCTTATAAAGATGCAGTGTGGCTTTCCATTTTTCAGCACGTGTCAGGGAGAAGGCCTGAAGAAATTACTTGTTTTTACACAGCCTGAAAAAGCTAAGAAAAGTTTTATTAGGTGACTTAAATTCCTTTTAGAGCTAAATATTGATGTCTCATTTAAAATGAGGTACTTTTACTTCTGCTAGTAAAATGTCCAGAAGTGTTACTTGAGTGAGCTGGCCTGTTGGTGCATTATTTTTCCTTTGTACTTCTTTCAGCTTTCAGGTTTTAAAGTTCTGAGAATATCAAGGAGGTTCAGCAAAGCTCTCCAGGATGTATTGTTCTTGAGCAGGAGTTCTGTCATGAAAATCTAACCCATTTGGTTCAACCATTGAAAATTTTCAGTCTTTCTCATCACTATTACACAATATGTGGCTGATTTATTTGCCAGCAGTGGTTTGGAGTTGAAATTTTGGGGTTTGAGAAGTTTTTCCCATTAGATAGAAAGAAATAAGCTCAATTTAAAACAGGAGGAAACTTGGTGCTTCTTGCTGTATATTTGAGACCAAAATGTAATGCCTCCAACTTTTGAGAACCAGTGCAATACAAGTCTTGCATTGTTAAGTTTTTTAGAGCTTTGCTGTGTGTGCTGAAGCTTATAAGCAATCTCAACATTGTTATCTTAAGGGATTTTGCATACTTTGAAAATTCCAGTAATTTTTTTTTCTAAAAGCATGTGCAATCGACTTTGTGATGTCATCTGAGTGAAGAGTGTAATTTCTGTGATTTACTTTGTTTTGGTGGGTTTTGCTGGGATGTTTGCATAGTCCTTGTGTCTTAAGGGTGGGATTTGGAGTTTTTCATTCATTTTCTCTTGAAGTCAAAAGAGTGTCAAGACTTGCTGGTGATAATATTCAAAAAATGTTTTCTATGATGTTTTTGAGATGTGATCACTTGAATGACAAGTGAGCAATTTAGCTTTACTTCATGAGGTTGGATTTTTTATGTATATTTTTAGAAGTTGGAAGATGAAGTATTTTTGATGTCTATGTAAATCTGAGAATTAAAATGAATGCAACTCCACCTCTCTTAGTTCACTGTCACAAAAGTAAAAAAAAAAAAAAAAAATTGCACAGAGTTTGGATTAGAAGGTCATTTGAGCTTTAAAATTCACAAGTCTGGGATAATAGTTTTCCCAATGCTTAATAAACAGTCTGAATTTTGGTGAAGATGGGGGTTGGACTAAATGATTTTTGAAGGTCCCACCACTTCAAACCATTCTGAAAAATGTTTTTCAAGTAGCTGTGAACTAAATGTTTTGTATTTTTTTCCAAGGTTTTTTCATTTAGATGGCATTAGGATTAATATGTCTGTGAATATATATATATATGATATCTGTAGGGGTATCTGTGTAGTGTCCAACTTCTCTTCTGAGAGGATGGTGTTTGAACAAGGATTTTGTCTGAAGCCTTTTGTGACACCTGCTGTTGTCAGTATTTAGATTTTTCTATGCATGCAATTATTTCTTCAGATTCTGTTTATGGTAGTTAGGACTGCAGTCTTGTATATGAGAAAGCAGCTAAAATACTGTGCCAAGTCTTGTGTTTGCAAAATTAAAAGAAAATACTCGAGGGCCAATAAGAAGCGTTTGGTGCACTACAGAATTCAGATTTCCTGTGTCCCACAAAGAATTTCTAGTTAGGGAGTCATTGGTGCATACAAAGTGTTGTCTCTGCCTGGTGTCAGTTCTGTAGTGGGTGGGGACTGGTTCCTGTGTGTCCCAGCCTAACTCAGTCCCTTATTTGCTGTCTGGGAGAGGCGCTGAAGACTTTTTCTGAGATGAGCAGAGCATGACTTGATGTCATGCATGTAAGCAAAGGATGAGAGGCCAGCTCTAATTCCCTGACTCTTTAGTGCTCTGTGTTTAATTTGAAGCTTTAATATCGTTCTTTTTGTGGAACTTATGTTTCTTTGGAATTTTTATTTTAAAAATATTTTAAGCTACTTCCTAGGAAATAGTAAAGTGTTCTGTACTATGCAAAACTCAACCTAATTAAGTTGTTGTAAATGTGGTGATAGTGTGGGTGTTGAGACTGAGTGTGATTACTTGGACAATGCAAGTCACAAGTTAATGATTCCAGATGAAGTTGTAAAGTTAAGGAAATGTTCTGTGAATAAATGTGGCTATAACCCATTGCTACAAATTGTACAATTTGTTTAAACTCCCATTTCCCATTTTAGGGGAGAAGTATCTCTTGCTCTAGTTTCTGAATTTGTAGGTTAAGAGAACTTTTAAGTGTATCTGTGTGAGAGAATGAAATTGTACTGCTAGCTTCTAAATCAACATTTTAAATTTTAATTTCTTAAAAAACAGAACTGTAAAAACCAAATTCTGAAACCCTGACTAACTCTGTATGCATAAATTAGAATGATACAAGTAAAGTATGTCTTATGAATTTTCCAAGTACATATTGAATTCTTAAGGACACAAAGTTTACATATATGTTGAACCCCTTAGATGTATGACACAATATAAATATATATTCTATGTATTTATTTATGTTACTTTATAGATATAAATAAAATGTTCTATAGACATGCAAAAATGTATGTGTGTATAAGTACAAACCACGTATTCTGTAGGCTATTATAGAAGTGTGAGGCCAAAGAATTAAACTGACTATGTGAACAAACAAAATAATTTAATTTTCTCATCAAACTACAAATCTATCAACTAACTCCCTTGTTTTCTCTCACTAGAAATGACTACCCCAAACAAGACCCCACCTGGTGCTGATCCAAAGCAGTTAGAGAGGACTGGTACTGTCAGAGAAATAGGCTCACAAGCAGTTTGGTCTCTTTCATCCTGTAAGCCAGGTAAATCACAGCAACGATGTAAAAAACTGAATGTACATTTTTGTTTTGGGAGGAAGAATGCACAGCAGTAAAACTGCTGTGGTGTAGGCTGTAGTCACTACAAAAAATGTTTGCCTTCTCTACATGTGATACAATATGAAAGTTGGAGCTGTATCACAAATCATGCTATGAGCAACTATCTCATATGAACTATACAGAATTCCTACATATTTTTATATTAACTCTTTTTTTTATTTTTTATTTACACAGTGAACAAACTAAGCCATGTGAGCAGAATCACACCCAGCATAGTGAAATTGTTTCTGTGCTTTGGCATTTTGTCTGGGTGTCTTCCATTTTTACCTAAGGATGACCATGCAGCTGGGTCACCTGAATGTTCTGCCTGAACTTTGTAGCTTTGTGTGGCCTTGGCTATTACAGGGTGGCCCTAAAACCCTGCAAGTAAAATGAACCTGTGGTCCTGAGGTGCAGTTAGTGATACCTGCTCAAAATATCTGAAATTCTGTATTCTTTCCTTTTGGGGTTGTTGAGTTGCTATTTTAGAAATATCTGTTGGTCAGCTGTCTTGCTGCAGCCTAGGGTCAGTGATCCCTTTATTTCACAATATTGTGCTCAGGTTGAATGACTTTGGTCTGAAATCCTGGAATATTGGAGAAAAATGTCTCATGGTTTTGTTGCTTAAACAGGCTGAAGGAAATTTTTTATTGCAGCTAAAACTTCAGCTGCTGTATTGGAACTACAGCTAGTGTGGACAATCAATAAAAGGATGGGATTAATAAAAGGACAGATAATGAGGGAATAGAAAATACAAAGCTGGAGTTGCTTCTTCAAATGTGGTGACATTAACCTTTAGGAATACTGTTTTTGCCTGTTCTAGCTAGTAGTTGAAAAAGCAAAAACATTTCAGGACATGACTTGAGAAGAAAATGTTACTTTTGGCTAAATTTTTATTATGAATTGTCTCTGCTAATGATTTTCCTTTAGTTCAGCACTTAAATTACAGAAGAGGTGGAAAAGTCTAATTGTTAATTATGCAACAAATATGAATTACTACTTAACCACTTGAAATTCCAGGACATGTTGACATGGATTCACAGTATCCCAGGGCTCCACAGTATTGAACTCCTGCAGATTCCCCTATTTCAGTTTCGTGTTCAGAAAAGCATAGGTGCACCTTGGATATCTAGAAATATTTCCTAATGTGTTATAACTTGAGAGACATTAATTTGTAACAGTTGAAGAAAAGCTACATTTGCATCACAGGAATGGGATGTTCAAGATTATCACATTTTCTTTTTCTTAGGGTTTGGAGTGGATCAGTTACGAGATGATAATCTAGAAACTTACTGGCAGTCGGATGGATCACAGCCTCATTTGGTGAACATCCAATTTAGGTATTAAAATATACTCCCTGTGGGTTAGGGTGCTTTGTGTAACTTTGTATCTCTTACCATTCACCAAGATACCTGCAAGGACTCCTGGGTTAATTCTGTTACCCAACTGGTAAGAAGTCAGATAGCATTTGTAAAAATGAGATTTTCAAATATAATGATCACTAAATGCCTAAATAAGCAATGAAAAGGAATCTTTAATGGCATGTCAGTTGTGACAGCATCACATTTACTCACGTAAAGTGACTTGTGTCCTGATTTTTGTGTCTTTGAGTGTCATCTGGAGGGTGGATGACTCCTATGTAACCTAACAGATGAGTTTTAGAAACCTTTTATTTTTATTCCATCCTGTGTAGGTACTTTTTCTTGAACCAAACTTAAGATGAGATGTTTGTCCCCCTTTTTTATTTACTTCTTGAGGCAGCCTTGGTCTAATAAGAGAGCCCATATTTGAAAAGCCTAACTTAAGCTTCATTATGTACAAGTGCTTATTTGGCATCTGTTTCTTGGTATACTGACATTTCTGAAGGCAAGCAAAGGAGAATGGTGAAAATCAACTGTGTGCATAATGTAATGTGGAAAATCACCTAGCTCTTCAACAGCAAGTTTCTTATGAGTAACTATATTCATTTTCAGAACATTTAAATCCTTAGTTTTTGCAAGCTAGCAACAAACTCATCCTGAATATTTTTCTTTATGATGCTTACATAGCTTGTGTTGATTCTTGCAGAAGAAAAACAACAGTGAAAACCTTATGTATTTATGCAGACTACAAATCTGATGAAAGTTACACTCCAAGCAAAATCTCTGTCAGAGTAGGAAATAATTTTCATAATCTCCAGGAAATCCGGGTAGGTCAATGATGCTTTTCATTCTGTCTTAAAACAGTTCTCTCTTGTTAGGACGTCTGGTGTAATAAAGTGGGTTTTGGAGGTAAACTATGGCATTGTGCTTGAAGGGGGGAAATGGCTGGGTTTATTTTGATGTTTGCTTTTAGTTTTTATCTTGTAAATTTAGAAGACTGGTTTCTGGTTTGTTGTTGGTTTTTTTTTTTTTATCAAACCTTTAACTAAACATCATTATAAATGAATGTGTTCATAAATTAAAATTTACTTTTGAGTATTGTTTCTAATCCTTTTCTTTTTAATACTGGACAGTCACTGAGATGTAAAAATTTTGAATGGGATGCAGTTCTTTAACAATATGAAGCAAAATCGAATTTTCAGTTCTTTAAATCAGCTAAAGATTTTGAATGAGACAGAGTTGTAGTGTTTTTATTTATAAAATGATCAAATCCAGTATTTTTATGGTGATGTTTCTAAGTTAGAACTGTGATAAGATTTAAGTGCTTAATTTTGCTGACCTTTTGGTTAAAACAAAGTAAAAGCAGATTTTGAAATAATTCATGATATTGGTAGAAGTCCACCTTGGAAACTAACTGGATTACTCATAAGCAGGTATCTTTGCTCACTCTGAGCCAGGGTAGCCTCATGTTTCAAATTCCTCTTCTCTGGAGCTCAGCAGTTACTGGTTGGTATTCTGGGAAGGTTTAACTTACCAGCCTTATATGGCAGGTATTACAATAACAGAAGGATTGGGATGATGAGAAAAGGGTTGTGCTAAATGGTGGCTTGCATTTTTACTTCTGAGATTTTTACTTTTTTCACTTTGGTTTTCAGTCCCAACAGCTCAAAGTCCCAAGAGCAAGTTGTAAGTAGAAAGTTGTAGATGCTGTGGGAGTAAAAAAAAATGTAGTAGGGACGTTTTTTTAACATTATGTATCTGTCTACATCCATCAGTGATTTGTGATGTTCTCTCAAGTTTTGACCTATGCTTTTATCCTGAATCTTAAATGGAAGTCTTTTGATGTGTTTTATTTTTCTTTCATTTGATTAATTAAATATTCTTTTGGAAGAAATGAGTCACCACGTCATTTTGACTTTCATCAGCTGCAAACTCTGCCTTTGCATCTTCCTAATTGTATCACAGCAATTTGGGAGCTGTGAGAACGGCAGCTGGAGCCTTTCCCCTTGGGCTGCGGGTCAGTTTCCCGAGTGTCCACTAGATGTCATTGTTGTCCTTAATCATCACTTGGATTTTTGCACTTTTATCTGCCCCTTCAATATCTGAATGATTATTATCCTGTTTGTAGTCATGCTTAGTACAGCACTGTACATCTCACTGCCTCACTTCAGTTTCTCTCCTTCTCTTGAGGGTATGTGTGTTATTAACATATTAAAGATCTGTAAAGCAACAAAATGTATGACAAGGGTGTTAGTTTTCTCCAGTGTCTCAGGCAGTATTTCTTTAGCTCTTTTCTTGCCAAACACGGGATTCTATGCATAATGTATGTAGTTAAAAAATGGTACTTCTGTATGAAACGAGTTACTAGCATTTTTTATGGTATATGAACGTGACTATAATGTGATGCATGACAGAGTAATTCTTATGCATACCACATGCTCATGTGCTTTTTTCACTTCCAAATTGAGGAGAAGATATGGTCATGCTTCTTATTAATGAGATACAATACACTGATGCTGTGAAATGCTTGTGACTCTCATCACCATGATGTTACATGTTGCTATCAATTTTCATATTTCCTAAACTGCTTGATACCATTTCTTAATTTTTCCCTCAATTCTGAAACTTCCTTCAGCTTCCCTGACACAAGGGGAGGTTATTAAAGCAGTGTGAACTGTTACGAGCTCTTTACAGAAATCTGCTTAATTATACAATGATTCCATTGGCTTCAGTACTGATTAACTGGGTGGAAAATCAGGCTAAAGCATTTTATATTTTTCCATGGATGCTTGCCCAACTCATAGTGTCTAATGAACGTGTTTTCTTTCCTAATGGTCTAATTTTCAACACAATGCAATATGCTGTTAGGCTAAACTTTGTCAGAAATGTAAGATCAGCTTTAGTCTGTATTCTAGTATGTAGGCATATCTTTCTTGGAACCTAAGATGAATTTATTTTCTGAATGAAAGGTTTCTTCCCCCTTGTTTGTAAGGGTGAGAACAGCCCTTGCAATCTGGCAGGATTATTCCCTGGCTCACTGCAGTTAAGGTGTGTGCACTCAGCCTTCTCCTATGACTTAAGTGCCATTGTGTCACAGCTGTCAAGCTTGGAGAGCAAATATTTTCTCATTTCCAGCCATGGGGTTTTCCCACATGATGGTGCAAACAGTCTGGATGGACAAGATAGTCTGTAGAGGCATTTTTGGAACAGCTTTCAGAATCCTCAGGATATGATTTAAGTTATTACACTTTTTCATGATGTGAAAATAACCCACTGCAAAGGATATGAGTGAAATGCTGTCTGTGAGAGATCTCTGGTCTCTTCAAGTGATGCTCACCTGCTTATTGCATTTGTACCTCTGTGAGACAGTTAGCAGTTCATCTTGTTGTAAGAAGGCTAATTGTTTTGATGCTAAGTGCAGGTAGTATTTCAGGGTATGTTCTCTATCCATATGTAATGTATGTATACACACCTTGTAGTTTCAGTGCTTTCTGCTGTCAGCCTATGATGTAGGGTCTTTACACAGACTCAGGTGAAAGCCCTCTAATCTAAATACGCCTTGGATGGCAACTGTGTGAGGTCTTTGCTTTAGGTTTTTGTTGGAGTTTTTAGTTTGTTTGCTTTTCCTTTGGACTGCTGTCTGGGTTGTTTTCAGTTTGTTTTCTATCCCTTTTGGCCTTGCCTGGTGTTCTGCAACCAGGTGCAAGCACAGCATCCTCCCTGGTGGCGTGGGGTTGTGGCTGAGCACCACGGACAGGGCTCCTTCACTGTTTGGAGAGATCCTGCACTAGAGAGGGGAATCACCAACTGGAGGAATGCCCAAGCTGGGAGGCTTTTCCAAGAGCTAGTTAAGGAAGTGTGACCCTACTGTAATGCCTTTACTCCTGCAGTGTCCAGTGACTGTAGTGAAGAGGTTGGACTTAGCCAGACATTTTCTGAAATCCGTCAGGGAGCAATCTTCACCTGTTTTCTGTACGTGGGGTAAACTTAGATCCTGATGAGCAAGGACAATGGTGGCTTGTCATAGGGCTGTTGCAAGGTAATCAAGAAGATGTATTCTTGTGAGTCTCTAATCAGGCATCTCTAAGGTGCATTTTAAACTGCTTTCCACTGAAGGTGGAGTACTGAGTTGTTACTCCTTTAGATTCCTGACTAGGCTTCAGGTGCTTTGGTTCGAAACCATTCCTCTGTGTTCTTTCTTGCATTCAAGAAAAGAGGCATTTCTGACCACTAGTTATTCCTTGGGTTCAGAATGTCAGTTAAAAATAGTCTGCTTTCTGCAAGTTACTCTTCATGCAAAAAAGGACCGAGTAAACTTTAGTTTTATAGAATTTCAATCTGTAGTCTTTCCTGTCTGTCTCTAGGATGCTCCATAGACCCAATCATCACACCAGCTGTTCATTTTGATCGTTATCTTGCTGTTAATGCTGGCTGGGTATGGCTTTGTTTCATCAGGATGGACCCAGGACCTGTTCCTTACATCTAAAGTTTACTGGTGCTGGAAATCTGCAAAGCAGGGGAGTAGAATGCTCCACTGGGATGGATTAGTTATTAAGCCTTGTGTTTGATGTCAACGGTAGGAAGCAAATTTCAGAAGCAGGGTTATTTACATTTGTGCTCCATACAAATTTCCACCTTCCAGTAGAGGATATTTTGTGAATCCTCAGCTGGGATGTTCACATGAACTCATCTTTACAAAAAGAAGGCAAATTAAATGATGTAACATCACTGTTCCCTGCCAATATCATCATCACTGTAGGTGATATGACCTTTTCATCATTCATGTGCTTATGGAAATAACTAATATATGCTTCAAACTGTGGAAATTATGAACAGGATTACAGTTTTCCTGCCCTTTGATACTGTAAAATGGTAAGACATCAGAGCAGAGCTTGCTGTGCAGTCATGAAAAAGACAGTTATTGAAATAGCTTTTTATGCATATGAGGTGTGTGTCTACAAATAGGGAGGTCCACATTAGAGCTAGTAGAATAGTGGAAAATTAGTTTGGCCCACACACTATAAAATTACTAAGCATTTTAATCTTACCTTGCTATGAAATGATATTTTAATAGAAATAGGCATCTCTTCTGTAGAGGAAAACTAAACGTGGTTTTTAGGCTGTGGTACATGTTGCATGTAAAAGATATTTTTTGTTTTGTATCTGAGCATTCAGAAACAAATCTATGAAGGAACCTTTTCTTGCCACAGAAGGGCTCAATTAGGCAAGGGTACCTTAAAGAGGCCCTGTATTTTTAGTTCTGTCAGTCTGACTTTACTTTCTGAAGCAGAGGAAAAGCCATGTGAAACAATGTGGCAACAGCTCTATGGAAGGCAGCAAGTTGATGAAGCACAGAGCTTCCCTCCAGGGAACTCAAATACAGAGAGCCTAGGAACGCATGGAAGCACTGAGTGTTACATGTGTGAAAGCCTCTCCTGCACTTACAACCTTTTGCATGATTGTTCGTTTAAGTTTCATTATGGAAAAGAAATTGGAAAATCACCACTCTCCCAGTCAAGCATTTCTTGATCATATCTAATCTAAACCTTAGTTTAAGGCCGTTCCCCCTTGTCCTATCATTACATGCCCTTGTAGAATGTCTCTGTTCATCTCTTTTGTAGGTTCCCCTAGGTACTGGAAGGCCACACATTGGGTCACACTGCCACCTTCTCTTCCTGTAGCAAGTGTCTGATTACCTTGTTTTATCTCTTTTCTGTGCATGAAGTTCTAGTAGGAGGATTTGAAAAGATTTCCCCCAAATCTTTGTTAAATATTTTACTTGTGAAAAAAAAAAATCTTTCTGGTACTAGTGGCTTAAAAATTCAGATTTTTAAAACTGTGTGTTGTCAGTGCAGGTAAACTGTCCTCCATCATGATGGGGGAATTTTTCATTGGCTTTAATGCAAACTTTCACTGTTGTAGTCTAATTACAATACTTTAAACAAGTTCTCTGGTGGACATGAGCAGGTTGCACATAGTGCTCTGTGTGTGAGAGGAAGGAGCCAGATGCTTGAACTTTTTATATTGAAAACCAACAGCAAATTTCAGTGAGCATATTCTCTAGCACTCTTTTGAAGTATGTAGGATAGTACTACTGTTGTAGAGTAGTAATCATATTAGTTAGGGGGAAAAACTGCTGGTTTTCTGATAATTTCTTACCTTCTCTATATCCCTGAAAGATTTATTCAGGGAAGACTTCAATAGTGGAGATCAGTGTACCAATAGACCAGCCCCTTTACCATTCTGATTTGTATAAATAAAGGATCTCTTCTCCACAAGAAGATCCTGTTATGAAAGGAGTGGAGTACCTGTATGGTGAAGGAAGCAGATGTATGTGTTAATGAAAATTCTGTGAGGGTAGGGTCTGTCATTTTTCCTCTTTGCACATTTTGTCAGTGGCATGGCAAATGTACAAAAATTCTAGCTAGAGCTGTGGAATAGTCTTCTTTTTTTTTTCTTAATTTTATTTTTAACTCTACCAACTTCTGCAGCTGATTTACATACACACACACACGTACACATTGTGCTTCTGGCTTTTGTGAAAGCATTTTATGTAGCCTTTAGCCCTTAGTGCTACATATAGCTTTGTTGCTTTTAAACCATGGTTTTTTCTTTTTAATGCCTGGATAAAGCAGAGATGCTGATCTGTCTCCCTTTGATAGCATTATCAAATTTTTAGAGTCATCAGTCAAATTTCTGTGTTTAGCTCCTAGGAATTGGTCCAAATATGTATATTGATGTACAGTAGATCTTATCTATTTAAAACAGTAGCCCCCATGTCCTTCACTCCCTGAAGTTTCCAAGTTGTAGTCAAACTTATGTGCTATCAGGCTGAGAGAAGAAAAGCATGTTTTTCTTTTACATGCTCAAAATGTAGTGAAAATCCCAGTGGACAGTCGTGTTTACAAGGGTAACTGTCTGCATTCAATTGTGGGTTATAAAAGTGCTTGCTTGAATAAATACACAGAGCTATCAGACAGAACAACCAATCGTTCCTTGGACTAATTGACCTTGTCAGTAGAATAGAAACACTTGCAAATAAAATTCCCATTGCCAGCAAAGTTGCAACTGAAAACCCCTGAAGAAACTGTGCATATCCTCTAACTATCTTGGAATGCAGTGATTCAGGCAGCAGACATGTGCAGTGGGAGGGGGCAGGAGGGGGGAATCATTAACCAAGAAAGTTGTATGTACCAGCAGTTTTCAGTGGGCTCCTTTTGCAGCATGCATTCCTCAAGTCATTAAGTGGTTCACTTTCCTTATTCAGAGTTATGTTTTCTACCAGTTGTTACTACTTTTACCATCCCTTGGGTCCCCTGTATGATTTGTTTTGCTGGTCTGCTTTTATTATAGTGTAGCCTTTTCAAAAAAGGCAAAGGTGTTTGGCTGGTAACCACAGCATGTTGTAATGAGGGTGGAGTGTGTTTGTCATTCTGCAGCAATGGTTGACTTCTATGAATGCCAGTGTCTATAACCACACAGGCTGTGGCAGTTTATCTTTTTGAATGTATTCTGATTGCATAACAGTGGAAAAGAATTGCAGTAAATATCAGAATAACTGGTCTTCCAATTAAAAGCACGACGGAACCATTTTTTTTTTACTTTACCCAATGATGAGTCATGTATCTTCCCATTAAAGAAGGAAAATATTTCCCTCCAGAAATAAGTCTTCACAAGTGAATTAGTCATATATCAGACATTTCCTTTTAAAAGTTTGGATAATATCACACAGGTGGAAGTAGTATTGAAAAAAAAGCAACAGCGAAAGGCACAAGAGGCTTCACTGTGTACTATGAAAACATGATTTTATTTTGGTTAAAAAACAAAACAGGAAAAATGGCATTTGGAAAATAAAGTCTGAAAAATGGTCTAGTTAGCTGCTAAATAAACTTCAGAGATGAAGGTTTAAAAAAAAACCACCAAGATTTGTAAAAGGAGGCGGGAGGGGGAATAGTGTATTTCACCTTAAGTAAGGGACAATGTGTAATAAGGGATTTTGTGGTTTTACAGCTCGGTGCATGTGTTTGAAAGCTGTTCTCTCAGCAACGTGGGTGGCAGGTTATGCTACCATATAATGTATTGTAGTTGGCTCTCCACACTTGTCAGGGTTAGCGTTCAACCATTCGGAAAATTTTCCCATTGTTCTATCATGTGAACCAAGGCTAGTGTTGAATTCCCAATAACCTTCTGCAGGAAAAAGAGGTTTAATTAGAAAGTTTGAAATTTGATTACTTCTGTTATTGTCTTAATGCACTTCTCTCTAATTTAGGTGCTTATCCGCAAATGCAATCAGTTTTTGCTCAGAAAGATGAAAAAAAAACCCTTAACTCTGAACTGCAGTTGCTTCCACACTTTGAAAAGAAAACTTGTATACTCAATTCTGTCTTTCTTCAGCATTAACACTCTATTTCCATCTTAAACGTTTGCTTTAGATGGATCATAGCTTTTGGCAGCTACTGCATTTTTAGCAAATAATACTGTTTCTAGTAAGAGTTGCAAAAAAAAACTTTGTGTGAGGTCCTTGTAAACTGAACCTTGGGAACGTTATGTTATTTCTGTATTTTCCCTTCTTTTGTGCTTCTTCCCTATTTGTGTCATGGTTATAAATTACATCGTTTGAACTAGAGAATTAAAAACATTTCATTTTGTGATTCCTGTAATTTTAAAAAGGAGAGTGTTTGTTTTATGTGTAATTTTTTTTTCTTTTTACCTGTTATTTCAGAGGCTGGCACACAGAGAAATAAGCAGTTATGGTATTGAAATTCCATTGTGCCAGCACCTCCGGGGCATAATCCAAAAAAACCAGAAAAAATCGCCTGCTGGGTTGTATGCAGTAAGCTTGTGTGAACATCAGTGTCTGCTGTTCACACATCATTTTTTACTGGAAGTTCCTGTTGGAATAAAGGTTCTGTGTTTGGAGAGTGTACTGGGATACTTGTTGGTCAATGGTTTTTCAAAGTTTGTAGGGATTTCTAATTACAGTTTACCAGTACAGGCTCAGTAGATACTTCTTGCAGATAATCATTAATGTTCCAGAAGAAAGAGAAGCAAGCAGGGATTTGGCAGCATAAAAACTGTAACGAGAAAGATCTCGGTGCACTTTGTTTGAGACTGAATATGGGGGTGAGGAATAAGGTGGGTGGATGGAGGGGGAGGTGACAGCATGACAGAAGACACTCACATACTTAGTTTCCCTACTTCAATATTTAACCCCTTCCCTTCCTTCCTCCTCCTTTTTAATGCAAATGTGGTGTTTAGTTGACATTTTAAAACATCCAAGTGCCTCCCTCATTACAGTTTATGGTGGGTGTCAGTGTGATGCTCATCTAGAACATCTTTGTGGTGCTCAGTCAGGTGAACCCCCTCAGTTGATCAGAATTCATTTGGACTGTGGTTTACAAAACATGTGATACTGTGCACTTGCAAACTGGAGCATGTTGCAACATCTACTTTATCTCTTGAGTTTGATCTCTCTGCACTTGGACAGAAGGATGGAGACCCTGGCAGACAAACTATGCAATGCAGTTTTTTACTTGGGTGTTTGAAGGAGCTCCTGGTCACATAAGGCTTCAAGGTTTGAACTAGGGAAAATGAAAATCTTTGTTGGCTGGCTGCATCACTTGCTGGCTTTTGGGGAAGTGGACTCTAGACACCTTGCAGTTATTTAGCAGAGCAAGGAGGTAGGTACCGTTGAAGAAACTGTCTGGAGCAAGGGATACTTCTTTGATCTCAAGAAGGCAGCATGTTAGGAAGGAGATCTTGGAAAAGTGCAGCAGGCCTGTATTTGGAAGGGAAATTATGTTTTCCTGTAGTAAAGGGCTCTGCATACTGCATGGAAATGGTTAAATAAAGAGCTGTTTCTCTATCTCATTTTTTTTCTTCTTCTACCCTACCACATTCTATAGTCATGCTCTTTCCCATTCTGTAAGTTCCCTAGGCCTGAATAATCCAAAATTATCTTCTCTGGTTTTGGATTCCAAATGCGAAAACATTGTGGGAGTCACACCACCGTCTTTTGCTTGAAGGATGTAAAACAGTTGTGTCAAAGCTAACAGTAAGATGCTGCTCACTCACTCCTGCTTTCCTCTTTCTGGAGAAGTTGCTCACCATTGGGAAACTTCCTGCCTTTAAGCTACTTTCTTCAACACTGTGAAATAGGATTGGGAGGATAAAGTCAGTGAATTATAAACAATCATCTTTGATTTACCTGATTGCCTTCATAGACTTAACTGTGGAGAGTAATCCTGGGAGGGAGCACTAGATGTTTTCAGACTTTAAGAACTTCTAAATACATGCAGCAAGGTCAAATCCAAGACTGATTCTGATCCCTCCAAGTGCTGCTACTAGCATAGTATTAAAATCCTCCAAAGACTAAAGCCAGCAGTCAACATGTAATTTGTTTAATCATAAGAAAAGATGTGAAAGGAATGGGAATTTTCTTGGATACCTAAGAAAGTTTTATGCTATCATCTCAACTGGTGCTGGTCAGCTGGCACAGCACACCTCATTTTCTGTTTCACTTGAACAACTTGTAAGCACCCAGAGCTGGAAACCTCCTGTGACTGTGTTCACCACCCTTTGCCAAACCAAGTTTGTCAGTGGGGTGGAGAGAGGAGGTAGCCTCAGTTTAGAAGAGATTAAGAGCCAATTTGCCCACTACTTATTATTGTGGTATTACACACTCTGTATGTGTGACTTCCATGTTATAATACCTTTATTTGCAGCCCTACAAATGCAGTCACACTTGGCTCTTTGTAGTATGTACTGCCTTGTGGCAAAGTTATTAGGTGTTGCTATTAATTAGGATTAAAAATACCCCAAACAAATCCATTAAATGCACTGAATGTGCCATGCTTTGTCAAATCAACACCAAAAACAAACAAACAAACCCCCCAAAATTTCCATAAATTCAGGTAGAAATAAAGGAACAAGTGTATTTTGCATAGGTATGTGGGAGGATTTTATAATTACAATCAGCTTTTTTTTCTTTATTTTTTTATTCTGAAGCCTTATCCTAGTGGACAACTGAGATTATTCACAGTGTCGCTAAGGAAAGTAGTTCTGGAAAGGAATTCTGTTGATGTGGTAAATGAAAGCAATCCTCAGTGTTCAGAAGAAAATGCTACCTGGCAGGTGGTAGAGATCTAGAACAAATCCAGGGTTCTGCAGCAAGAGACTCAGTTGCTTCAGAGCTACCACCATGGCAGTTCTTTCCAGAGGGAGGTCTTGCTCTCATGATTACTGAAATGTTGTGTTGGTAAGGGATCCAGTGCCTGCATCTGGCTTTGATGGGAACTCTACCATTGTCTACATTCAATCCTTTGCTAAGTTTTATTGGGTGGGAAGAGATTGAATGTGGTGTTATCCTGTTCCTTATCTCAAGTAGTGCATGGAAATGTTTCTATAGATATGAAGTATAAATTTTTCCTTCCTGAGGGCTGTTCTCTGTCTTAATCTGTCAGAAGATAACCCAGATCATGTGTTTGAATCGGAAGAACCTTTCCCAGGCTTTTTCCATTTTCTGTGCGAACACACAGGAGAGGGTGGAGTGAGAATAATGATGTAGCATATGTGTCTGGCTTGAGGGCCTGTGCTCTCTAGCTGCCTTCATCCAATTCCTAAAGCAGGTTTATCTAACAGTCATATTTTATTTCAGAATGAATTCTGGAGTGTTAATGTTAGTTAATGTCTCACATTAAAGGAATGTTAACAAATACAGTTTTTATTGAAGCTTTTTATGAATTCTGTTCTCAGTCACAGTTTTTGAGTGAATCATGTGGCCAAGCCCCTAATGCTTCTTTTTAATTATTATTTTTCCCCCTCTGTATCTGTCAGAGATCAAATTCAGCTGTGAGTATGAAGGATTTTTTCGGATTATTTCTACTAGCAAATGCAGAAAACCCTAATTTGTTTCTCTTAGTTGAGATTAATTTGTTACTTCTTAGTAAGAAGATGTTATTGAACATAATTAGTAAGGTAAAAGTCAAATCACATTTTATTTTTCCGTTCTTTCAAAAAGAGTTGCAATTCAGTATCAGGAGAAATGATGTAGTAAAATTCTGAAGTAGGCTTCCCTCTCCTTGACCAGGTCTCTTGTGATTATGATGGTCACCATGTGTAACAGAGGTTTTCATAAATCAGCTTTTGGTAAATCTGGCACTGCTGGGGTAGGAACTTCTATTGTGGAATTACTGGACTTTCTTCTATTTCTTTATACTGTCATGAGGAGTTCAAGATTTACTTGCATAGCAGAAATAAATTTAACAGAGGAGCATATGTAGCCACAGGACTTGTAGATATACAGTAAGTCACATAGATTTGCAATCCAATTCCATCTGCTTGTTGTTGACTGCACTTTGCTAAGCAGTAAGATGACACCCCACAGTAGCTCTAGACTTAGGACATAGCAGGCCTGCTGGTAAACAAGTTTTTAATTATCTCATTCTCATGCTTTGTTTTCCACTGCCCCCTCATTTTTCAGGAGCATACTTAGGATGTAATTTTAGTTTGATTCTTAAACAGTTCGTGGTGAAGAGCTCATGTTCTTGGTCTGTAGGATGTAGCACTAAGGCTATTCCAGCTCCTGTTTGTAGCAGAAATGCTGTTGCAGCAAGGGAGCCATTAGCCCAACAGTGTACAGCACCACTGAATACCTTTTTAAACTGTACATTTTTTGAGTGAATGGTGACTTGAGGGACCTTTGACTCCCAGAAAGAAGTCAAGAAATAAAATTCATCTAGATTGAAAGAAGCGGAATCTAGAGTCTGACCTCCACATAAAACAGAAAAAAGCCTTGTGGGTTTTTTTTTTGGACGTGCTTTCTTATTGATTTGTAAGAAAATACAAGCAAAAGGTAAAAACTACTGCATTTGTTCCAGTACATTAAAGAAATTCTGTTTGGATGTAAAATTAAATGCTTCCATTGGGCAACAGTTCTGATTCCAGCTTTGGAAATTTATGGAAGTGTATTCTGGCTCACATAAAAGTATCCAGCTGAACCTCTGACAGATATATTTCTTCCCTTTTAAAGTTCGTTCATATGAAAATATATCTCCAGTGAGACATGTTTATGAATTTGGGATCTTTCTGAGATGAGACTCTGCATTGCATTTTAAATTTGCACGAGTAGTTTGCACAACAGCCTTTTGCATTTGTTTTCATTGAGTAAATATTCCTTGAGCTGAGCATTACACCCTGGATCCTGTGAAATGCTACTCTGCATTTGTTTATTGTGTGCTACAACACACTGGAGTAATCTTGAAATTCATCAGGTTTTGCCCCACTTGCCTTTACTGAGCATCCACGAACTCCTTACCCAGACACAAGTGTTTGCATGCTGTACTTCTGCAGGATTTGGGGATTATTTACAGAGGTTTAGGGTCTTTAAATTCCTTGGGTTTTGGGAGAGGCAACCCTCTGCAGTTCTCAGAAACAAGCCACTCCTGTGAAACCTAGGAGAAATGCTTTATGCTTTCCCTTAACCCCAGTACTTTTCGTGTCTTAAAGCAACAACTTGTCCTCTCGCTGGTAAAGAATGAGTAGGGTTTTTTAATTTGGTAGTACTCAGGTATAATTTGTTCCAGTCTTTTCCTGACAAAGTCACAAATAAAGGAACTAGTCTTGTGTAACAGGTAAAAAGTTAGATCCATGCAATTTTGTGGGCCTGTCTTCTGGTAGAAGATCAGAAATTTAGTTCTCTTCAATGTGTAGTAATAGCCCTTGTCAGTGAGGGGAATTAGATGTTGGTGTTTTTTTTTGGTTTTGATGTACTTTCTTCCCCTCACCTATAAAGAGTGCTTGAGAGCTAGCAGCTGACTGCTACTATTCCTATGGACTATTTTAAAAATATCATCATATTCC
Source organism: Phylloscopus whistleri (assembly GCA_017589585.1). Lineage (NCBI taxonomy): Eukaryota > Metazoa > Chordata > Aves > Passeriformes > Phylloscopidae > Phylloscopus > Phylloscopus whistleri. The sequence goes on along the minus strand of JADMLD010000108.1, from coordinate 1,441,277 downwards.
CTTTTTTTTGTTCATTTGTTCATTTCCCATATTAATTTTCTGCATTCTCTGGGATACAAAGTGCATGGCATGAAATGTGGTCACTAGGTTATTGCCGCTAAGTTATTTGAGATGGTTTGATAGAGAATTAACTCAGTGTGGCCAGTTCTCAGACATTTAAATCTTTAATATTCCTTGCATAATTTTTTTTTCAAATACTTTCTTTGTATAATTTAACTGTAGCTATGTCTAGACATATTTCCTGGATATGGCTAAACAATTTTGAAGGTAAATTATGACCTGGGGTTTTTTGCACTTTCATACAAACATAGTATCATTCCATTATGTATGTTAGGAGAAATGGGAACTACAGACATCTGCAATACAGTTTTCACTGAATTTGCAAACTTCTGCCCCTTTGTAAAATTAGTTATTTCCCAGAAATGCTCTCCAGCCTTAATTTCCATTTGCAATCAATTTGTGCAGTGCACCCATATAATATATTTATATTGTTCCTGCTTATAGCCAGCAGCTCTAGTTTGAAAAAAATTCATAGGACTTCTGCCTTTATGCTTTGCTATCTTCTAGGTTTTAATGTGTTCATTCTATTTGCCTTAAGGTCCTTTGTATAAGGCTGTTGTTCAAAGCACTTGTTTCTTGCTCATAGAAAATTCTGTCTATACTTCCTTTCTTGGAAGATTCTGTGGTGTTAACCACAGAATCATTTAAGTTGGAAAAGACCTCTAAGATCAGCAAGTTCAGCCTGTTCTGTTACCTTTCATAAAAGGCAGCTGCTTTGTCCCATTCTTCAGTCAGCAGTTCCATTTGTAATGCAAATTCACCTGAGCTTCAGAATGGTTTTTAAAATATATGTTCAGACTTCTTTGCAGCAGAGTGTTCCACTACCCCACTTCAGTCTGTTTCTGTTCTCTTTGTGTAGCTGTCTGCTCTTTCATTACTGGTTTCCCCTGCCTCTCTTCAGTAGATGGTTTAAGTGCTACTCTCTTCCCTGAGAGCAGCCTGACTCACCTGGAAGTTGTAGGAGATGATGTCTTTGCTTTGGATGGTGCTGCTCTAAAGGGAAGGACTAAGATTCTGATATCCCAGTACAGGGAAGTCTTAGGGCTTTTCAGTGCTTGTGGGGTGAGAATTCAAATTTATGACTAAGATACAAACTTAAATAAAAGTGCTAGTAATGTATTGTCTTAAGTCATTTTTAAGAACTCTGTGCCCTATTTCCATTGTTATGAAAACCTTAGTCCACATACTTAACCAGGTGGGGGATTTTTGATACTTCTGCCACTATTTTATATTTTGTGTTATGACTAAAAACTTTTGAATGCAGGTGATACTGTTTGAGTGAACGTGGGACGTTGTAGTGGCTTTTGTTATGTTTGACAGTTGTTTTTTGGAGTTTTTTTTCCCAAGGTTCTGATCAGATAAAAGTTACTGAGGATTTTCAACAGCACTCCAAAAGTTACTTGTATTGGTTGGTCATCATCTGCCAGGTTCCTACTTAGAGGTATCCCTGCACAGTTACCTTGTGCAGATGGGGCCTCCTCCTTAGTTACTTACTTGTCCATAAAATGAAGAAACATTGCAGTGAGGTAAACTTAGATTTTCACTAAATGATATTTGCACTTCTTTCTAAATGTGCAATGTGCACTGCTGGCTCATATATTTTATAGTAATATATTTTATAGTAATTTTTGTTGGTTTTTGGATTTTAAAATGTGCTGTTTCTTTTTTCACATCTGCATCAATATTACTCTAAGGTACTGATAATTTGAGTTGTAAAGTATCGTGGTTTAAAAAAAAAAACATTTAAAAAGTCCCTCATTTTTCTTTCAGAATGCTGAAATTTTGAAAAGACTTGCAGTGAACCATGGGTTTTCTACCATTCATTTTTAAGGCCAGACTGTCCAGATGCAGTCTGTTCCAGTATGTCTGCAACTAAAACTTGACTCACCTTAGGTACCAGAAATAGGCAAAGTGAGGCAGAAAGCTTGTTTTGGGTTGCATTACCTGGTTTTTGATACTGTCAGGCAGGTCACTACTACAGAGCAAAAGCTCAAGAATTTTTTTGTAGCTTTTTCATCTTCAGTGTGCTCTCTGCAAAGCTCAGGGGAAGTAGCAGGTTTGTACTGGAGCCAAGTCCCTGTAGGTGTGAAGGATTTCCCCTGATACCAGGAATCTTCTCAGAGCTGCAGTGCCATTGCAAAGGTATGATGGCATTCCTGTGGATTGTGACAGCTGTGGAGTGAGATTAGATCCCTCCAGGAGAATCCTACTGCACTTAGGGTGTATTTGCCTTCTCTTCCTCCACTCTTGACTGCTTCTTAAATGAGTTATGAAACTTCTTTTGCTTGAAATCAGAGATCCAAAATTTCACAGCTGTTGTGGCTGATTTCAGTTGGAGGCAGTATTCCTTCTGGAGCAATAGATTCCTGTTAAGATGAAATCTCCTTTAGCTGATACCACGCTAAACGTAGAATAGCTTCCTGCTATGGGTGGAAGGTTTGCTTTGGAGTTTTAGGCCTTAATTCCATACTTGCACATATGAAACTCCATTCTAGACTGCATTGTCATTCTGTGTTTGCTGGTTGGATCTTTCTGCTTTTTGAAGGCACAGAGAGAAGGTTTTTTATTACTTTATGAAGTTCCAGTGGCTAGGATGATTGCCACTTAAAGCATACACAGCATAGCATTCCTTCTCTAATGAGTTTTAATTTATGGATGTGTCCAGCATAAAGTATTATGTGAAAGTTCAAATGACCTCACTTAACAATAGAACTTCAAAAATGTGGCTCTGAAAAGTAAACTATCCAAGACTATTCAACATTTTTGTCCTTCTCTGAAGCAATATATATCTCCTGAGGTATGTATTTTTGCAATAACTATTGAGCTGCCTATCTATTGTTCTTCACAGAATATACTAAAAAAAAAGTGCATTTGGCACAGCAAATGGGAAAACAATGTTTCTTTCTTCCAGAGAGACTTTCCTAGTAAACAGTCTGTGACAAATTCCTGATGGTTTCTGCAGGTAAATTTTCTGGAATGAACAGCTGTTTTCAGCCACTTTCTAGAGAATGAAGTATTCAAAGACTGTTGTCAAATTTTTTTTTTCCGTTTTTTTTTCCCCCTGCCACCCAGAGTTAAGCAGTCAATATTTTCTGAAACTGCAGTTGAGTCAGACAGTTCTGGCTGACAATTTCAAAGAGGTTGAGCATTTGGCAGGTTTTTATTTTGTCTGTCAGCCTGGCTGTACCTGGCTGTGCAAGTGCTGTGAGCAGATGCAGAGGTGGGAGTGTGATGGGCAGGGTTGTTTAAGTACCACGGACAGGGGCCCCTCCACACATGTCCAGGCCATCCATGACTTAATCTGTCAGGAGTTTTGTGTGTGGGCAATTCAGCACAGCCTTGACCTGTTTGCAGGCATCATTACGTGGGATTCTTCATCCCTTGGTGCTTTTGGAAGAGCTGTTTCTCCTGTGAATCCATGTCCTAAAGCTGTTGGTGTTCCACACTGTAACCCATTTCCTCCAAGTGAGAGTAGGCTTATGTGCACACTTACTCACCAGAGGCTCCCCCATCGTGTCTAAGACTTAACTGTTGTCCTCTTATGTGTTCTTCATCTGACTTCAGCAGATTTCAAAGACAGACTATGAGGGCATTCATAAAGCTGGCTTTCCCTGTTTACCATTCCATGGATTAAATTTCAACTCTTCCTAACTTTATTCCTGTTCCAATATTGAAATTCTGCCTGAATCAACTGTGTACATCTTAGAAGATACTGCATTGATTTCTCAGCAGAATCAAATAAAAGGGACTCTTTTTAACTGTATGAGGAAATGATAATCAGGACACCCAATTCTAAAGAATATCAAAATGGACCAGTCACTGAGACCATTTCATGAGTTGGCTGGTGAGCCATTCTGCCAAATGAAATTTAGGTTGTATCATACGTGGCTCAATTGGCATCATCTGCTCCCTTCAGAAAGCAGCAATGGGACACAACCCACTGACCTTGTCCAAGGTATTTGTGCTGCTCAAGTAATCCAAACAGGAAATTTGGAAAGGCAGTGTAAAAATCTGTATTTGAGCATTGTGAATACTAATCCTTGACCCACCAAGGATTTGCCTTTCTTCCTTTTCTACATATTCCTTATAGCTGGGTTTGAGTGCTTAGTTGTCTTTATTTTAATTGCATACAACTTTCTAACACACCCGGGCATTGATTAATTTTTAGTGTTTTCATCTAGAGCAGAATAGTCTGAAGGAAGTTCTATAAAAGTTCTTGGACCTTTTTTCAACCTTCCCAGTCTTCCCAAAGGTTGGTTATTTCTTTCACTTTATTTGAACAAAAAGCTTATAGGATACTAAAAGATGGGAACTTCCCGTGTGTGCAGGTTTCACTCTCTTATATAGCTTATTCTGCAACTGGTCTCCTGTCTACCCAAATCCACAGCTGACTCCTCCTGAGGCATGGACTGTGCTCCTTTAGACTCTTCAGGAACTGCTGTTTAAAAGAATGGAAAACTTCTCTTGCCTAATGGACTGAAGTGAGATTTCTTGACCGTTTAAGGAGGTGACTGATTAAGACCACAGAGGCACCTCCTTAGGTGGTCGTTGCTTCATCTGAGCACACAAGTGTGCTGCTCACAGTGGGTCCTTTGAGCCTGTTGCTGTGTTCCCTGTTAAGCTGCTAATGTGGTGTCCCTCCTTTGGCTCACTTGGAACTCGCCAAGTTTCTCTTGGACATGCTTCATTTTTTCTGCTGGAACTGGTGCATCACTGCTATTAACTGGTTCTCTTCCTTCCTAAGTGAAGTGATGGCTGAAACCCAAGCTCTGCTGCTTCATGTGTTGACAGTTCCAATACTTGGAATTATGCAGAGACACACAGATTCTCAGTCCTGGTAACTAAATGGTGGGACATGGCAGTTATGGAAACAGAATTTTGGAAGTTGAGCCAGCCTTCTTTCTCTTTGCCAATTGTTGTGAAAACATATTTGGATAGATGCAAAAAACAATAGCTAAACAGGAAAAAGCCTTTTCCCACACAAAAAGTTCATGTATTGATAAATATTTAATTTCTGAACATAGCATTTCTTTTCCCTGAAACTTAGTTTTATAATCTGCTGCTTGGAAGAACACATTATTTATTGAGAACACCTGCTTTGAAAAGCTTAGGTTTTTATAAAAACTGTATTGTAAGAACTGGCTAAGCACATAGAGAGACAAAATTATATGTGTGAAGAAGAGTCTAGCCACTACTTTTAATTTCATAGTTGGCTGAGTCACTAAAACAAAAAGCAGCTTTAACGTTTTTATGACAAAAGTAGAAGGAGTAAAATCAAATGCTGTTTGATTTCACAGCCATTTGAATCTAGTAGTAAAGATGATGAAACAGAAATTCGATGAGGTACAAACATCTCAGAATCATGTTTCATGCTGAAGCTGTGATGGCAGCAAGAATTCTCAGCTTTCTCTCAATGCATAGGTCCTCTTCTGCACATGCTTCCCAGAGGAAAAAAATGAGCTGCTTTTTCTTCCTATACATATATTTATTCCCCTGAGCTGGGAGCCCTGTCTAGCATACGTCTGGGATGTGTTTGTAATTACACTGAATGTGAAACTACTTCCAGTGAGTTTTTTCCTCTCTATATCTTCACAGAAGATACCTTTAAAGGGCAGGAAAAATCATGTCTTATTTCAAGGATGTTAGCCTACTGTAAATATAGCCAAAAACTTGGGTTGCATTTGTAACCCTAGTAGAAGTAGCAGTTAGATCTATATGCCATTTGGAGACACCACAAAATGTAAACAAAATATCACTGCATATGGAAAAGAGGGCAATATTCAATTTAGGTAGGATTAATACACTAGAAAAGTGTTCTTTGGGTAAATAACTTCCTAGCCTGTAAAGAGGCTAGCCATTGTAAAATCAGCTCCCTCCTAAAAGTTCTGGTCTTGTGTTCAGTCGTCTCTCTGAAGTATATCCTCAAGTTGCCTTGGTCTTTTTTTATTTTATTAATTTGTATTTTGTTGTGTGGTTTGCATCTTCTATGGTAGGACACACATTAGTTGCAATAGTAGCCTTTCCAAATATGTATGGAATTCTGTAGAACCTCTGGACTGTACAATAAAAGGAAGGAAAAGGGCTGTTAAATAGGCTGGGGAGGAGAATTCCATTGAGAACATTAATTTTCCTTTGGCTTTCCAAATAATGTGGATTCCTGGAGTTGGAAGTATATGTCCATAGGTAAAGCTGTAGCATGCAGAGGACAGGAAAAATAAGGAAGCAACGGAGAGAAAGCAGGAGAAGAGCTAAAGTATAACAGCAGCAAGGACAAGTGAGTGATTTTTCCATTTCAATTTTTATCCCTTTGTTCTTTTATTTTGACTTTCATGATCTTCTTGTTTTCCAATTGTCAGAAAATTTATAGTATTAGAAGCAAATATAAAAAAGCCACAAACCCTGGGCTTTTAGTATGTTGTACAGTAAGATTAGTCTAGAGCTGCAGGAACTGTTCTGAGCTACCAATACTGAACTTGCACTGATTCATTCCTACATTTTCCTTTTTAAAAAAAATCTAGAAAAAACACATACCAGAAAGAAATTTTGAATTTTTAATTTCACTCGGGTGATTAGTAATAAAGCTGATTTTTACAAAATTCTTGGAAGACAATTATGACTGAGTCTTAATGTTCTACATAAGATTAAAAATACAGAAGGAAACTTAATCTGGTATTTTCTCACAGTGGACTGATGCTATAGAGTTGAGGTGAAATATAAATATATCTATATGTGTGTGTGTGTGTATGTATGTACAGTGGTCTGTGCTTTTGAGGAACAAGCTTGACTTTGAGAAAAGTCAACTGAAATGGATTTCAAGTAGAGTATTTATTATGGGTGGAGCTGCCAGTGCCACCTGTACTTCAAGTTGTGTGACCCTTTCCATTTTAAGGCTTAGCTCTTGGTTACTTTGACTTTTGCCAAAGTTCAATTCAGACAGATTTTTCCATGCCAGATATCTGCTTTGGGTTGGATTTTTTTGAAAGTTTCAGCCAAAGCAGTTCTGTTCCAAGAATAAGGCTAGTGAAAAGTATGCTGTTTTGCTTGTGTGAGAATATTCTGGTGTCCTTCTTTGATGCTCCAGTGCCCCCAAGCTCTAAAGCTAGGATTTGAAATTTGGCAATAGTTCAGCCTTTGTGTTGAGGATGTGCCTTTTGCCTCCCTGTAAAAATCCACCCAAATTTCCAGACCAGTTTACAAGGCTTTGAAAGATTGCCATTTGCATGGGCTTAATAGGAATCTCTTAAAACTTCACAGTAAGCTTCCTTTAGATTCTGTTCACACTGGGAATGCTCCAGGCAGAGTAGAGCTGCATATTTCATCCCACTTCTGCTAGGAGTTGTGATGGCTGGGTCTGGGTGCTGACATTGAGCTAGGAGTGGGCAGCATTGTGTCTTGTATCTCCCCTGCCTATTCCCATGTCCTGTTCCTTCTCCCTGGTGACAGACCTGGGCCCTCTGGAAAAAGAAACTGTTTCACTCATCTGAAAGAGCATGACAGATGTGGAGGAGAAGAATTTGGGAGAATGTGTGTGTCTGGTTTATACCATTCCTTTGGTCACAGAAAATGTGTGTATCATACTGGCAAAACAATACTTCCTTTTCTACTGAGTGTTCAGTTTTGTTTTGTTGCATTTAAACCTCAGCAGTTGAGTTGGTATCAAGGTTTTAATGAACTATGTGGGCATCCATTTAAAAAGAAAAGGTTAGATTCGAATGTCAGTAGAGGAATGTTATTTAGAGGGCAGAAATCAAGAGCTCACTTTCTTCAAACATTGAAGTCTGACTCTGACATTTGCATTTTGTACTCTGTAGTCTCTGACTTCGTTACAAGTGTTGTGTGTTTTGTCCAAGAGGCACCTGTTTGACTGGAATGGGGAAAGGGGCCTATTCTGAGGATGTGTCCAGGATTTGTACGAGTAAAGGCTGCGTATTCATCTGTTAGGGAAGTTGAAAAATGTGGAGTGAGGGAAGCCGAGATTTGGGGAAATAAAAAAAATCTTTGTGGTTAAGACAGTTCAGTGGTGCTTGATGAATTGTGTGCTGTCTGTGCTCAGTCGTGGTGTTTCTGCAAGAGGCACTCAAGTGACTATTCCGAGGTGGCTGCTCAGACTCTGTGTTGTGGCTGGCTTGAGAGCTTGTATGCATTTGCAGCAATGCAGAACTGCAAGTGAACTCATTGGGAGCTAAACCTCCTTTAAAATCCTGTATTTCACCTAAGACAGTAAAAACCGGCTCAGTGTATGTGAAGTTTGACATCTGGAGCCAGGGAACCTTTTAGTCTAATTGACCTAATGCCTCAGTTGCCAGTTTTACAGGTGAAGGAATGACTTGTCCCATCTCTGTAGAAAGACTTCAGGAGAAACTGGTTGTCTTTGTAGCAGGACTGGAAAATAAAAAATAACCTGCTGTAAATAGAGTGTATAACCACCTCCCTTGAACAGGGATGAAACAAAGCATTGGAAAATATGCCATAATTTATCTTTCATACCTTTTTTTACTAAAAGTTACTTGATGTTAACTAATCTATCTCATACTGATCTAAGCATAAAAATCTCAGTATCTTAGCTCCTGAACTCAAATTTTCCTCTTTGTATTAGCAGTCAAAATTTCTAAACACTGAGAAAAATATTAAAATGCAAGTTTAATTAGCCTTGTAATTCTCTTCAGAATCACAGTCACTTGACCTTAGTAGTAGTTGAATAAAGTGTTAGGAGGATCCTCCTCCTCTGTTTACTATGAAGATGGAAAGCATCCTTGCTCAAGCTGTTTACTGCCACCTCACCATGATAAATTTGCCCTTTGTAAAGCTGCTTCAATAAGACATCTTTTTTTCTGTCCCTTTGTAAAGTCAGCCATTACCTGAAGTTTCCTATGAAAAAAAAATGAATTTGAAGTTTTTTGAAAGGGACAGTGCTACGACAAATAAGTGACTGTGTGTTTGTGGAAATGTCTAGCTCCCAGAGTGAAATGATTTGCTGCTAAGGTTTAGTGAATGTAATGCTTTGGAAATAGTTTGTTGGAGAGTCTGCAGCAGTGGAGAATTTTGGGTTGTGGTTATTTGTTGGGTTTTTTTCCTTGTTCTTCCTTTTAAGGTGGAGGTGTAAAAGATTTTTTGTTTGTACTTTAAGCTGAAGTAGTCATCAAACTGTCCTATTTGTTTCTTGGATTGTTTTCTCAGGGTGTCTGCTGCCTCTGAACCAGTAGCTCTCAGATGGGTCTTTTGAAAACTTCAGCATAAACAAGGCATTTGCCAGGATGTGCCATGCAGTATTTTCAGGAGAAAGATGGGAATTTTGAGCTGCTCAAAGCACATACATCCTCCTTAGGGGAACTCAGCTGCTAAGAACAGCACTCTTGTTTGCTTAGCTGTGTGAATCCACTTGCTAGTGGACAATTGTTTTGTGTTTTGTTTTCTTTCCCCCCAAGACTTCTATTTACTTGTGTGCTCTTCCATGTGTGTTTTGAGCTGTGCTTTGAAGTTGGGCAGCTAGCTTTAAACACAAGTTGTTACCATGCTCTGCATAGTATCCAGCTTGATTTCAGCAATCTGTTGTGTCAGTGATGTGGTTTAGAGTTAACAAAATGCTGCTCTTTGCTTGCCTTGACAATGGTTTGTGTAGGATTGAAATTGAAAAAGAAAAAACCATCATATCATAGTGGGTATGTTGTATAAAAGGCAAGTCAGATGTGATTAGAATGTGATTTAATGACTGTGCAGCAATTATTGATTGGCCAGGCATCTGTCTTGATACATGAGATGAAGTTTTAGGTATCCTCAATTTTTTCCTGTCACCTTCCTTTTCCTCTTCCCCAGTCCCTCTAATAATCCAAGGAATTTCTGAAAACACAGAATTTTGTTTGCATTTAGTTTCCTACGTAAGCATATTGTACTTCAGAGTGCCTAGGTAAAACAATTTAAAATGCATATTTTGTCATCTTTGAGCATTGATGTTCAGTAAGAAAGGTCCAAATGTCACACTTTTACTTTCTTGAATTTACACTGAAGTCTGTATTCTTTTATATTGATTTTTGTTTTAAGATTAGGGCAAAATATGAGGAGTAGATTCTGAAAGGCAAAAGCAAACACAGCTCTAGACAACCAAATTAATTTATATAGATTTACATGAGCGGTAAATTAGCTATGAGTGTTCAACTCTGTTATTTCAAATTAATTTGAAAAGGTAGTTAAAATCTGATTAACAAGATTGCTTTATTAAATGGGTTTAATATGTGATCATTTATATGAAGTATGTGAACTGTTTCTGAATGTTTTGCTCTTCTGTCTTGTTTTTGGCAGCAACTGGAATTAGTGGAACCCAGTGGCTGGATCCATGTTCCTCTCACAGATACTCACAAGAAGCCCATTCGCACCTTTATGATCCAGATTGCTGTTCTAGCAAATCACCAAAACGGAAGAGACACTCACATGAGGCAAATCAAAGTGTACACCCCCGTGGAAGAGAGCTCCATCGGTAAATTTCCCAGATGTACAACAATTGATTTCATGATGTATCGCTCCATCAGATAAAATTTCCTCATGAGGAATAATAAAGGTATTTTTTCACGACTGTATCATTGCTAAAGTATTCAGATACTTCCAGAGCAGAGTTTACTAGAGTGTAGTTATATCTCTATGTTTATACTTTGTACATTTTTGAAATAAAGATAATCTTGTGTTACAGTATGTTGTAGTCTGTAATTTTGTTTCCTTTTCTAGGAGTCTGAGTGCTCCTGTACTCTCTGAGAGGGGAAAAAACAATCCAGGCACTCTTAAAAGAATGTATTTGACTGCGTGGGAATCAATAATTAATTTGATACAATACAGGTATTTTGGGGGATGATTTCTTCCCCTAATGATCATGCATGGAAATAGTTCATTCCCCAACCTAAAAATCACTCTTTAAAAAGTTTCTCTCTTCTTGAACAGACATGATCTAAAGACATTACCAGTAGTGTTTTCCCATTAGTGCTTATGCTAATGTGTTGTACCCTTTTCTCTAGAGGGTTGTTTCTGCTCAGTGGCCATGTGCATGGATTTATCCTTCTTTCTAACTGCAAAGTGAATCATAGAATTACAGCATATCTTCACTTGGAAGGGATATGGAGAGATCCTCAAGTCCAATTTTCTGCTTCTTGCAGGACTACCTAAAACTAATCCGTATGACTAACTGTTGTCTAGATGTTCCTTGAACTGTGACAGGCTTGGTGCCATAGCCATTTTCCTTGGGGAGCCTGCTCTAGTGACTGATCATGCAGTGAAGATGACGATGACATGAAGAAAATCAAACCTTTCCAAATCATTCAACATACTAATATTCAAGGCAGTGATATGGACACACTGAGTGTAGGTCATCTAGAACATGATAACTGTTCAAAATAGGTGATTTAGGAATGCTCTGGCATCCTACAGCAATGTAGGAATGAATGTGGTGGTGCAATGCACCTTCTAAAATACTGTGAACTCAATTATAACACACGTAATCTTGTGTTCAGAGCATAGAATTCTTTTAATGTGTGTTTTAAAGTAAAGGGCATTGCAAGGAAAATGTGTGCTCTATCTGCTTGTTGTGAGTACTCTACTAACTCTGATAATCTAATCACTACTTATTTAATCTTTTAAAAAATTGACTAGGTTTTAGAAAGAGAGGTTGTTGAAGTACAAAGGTTTCTTTTGAAATGTAGTGATCAAGCCCATTCTTCCTCATTAGCACCATGAAAGTTGATGGTCAATCCAGACTAATCTCAGCCAAGGAAAACTTTTGTCATTCCTCCTAACTGTGAGCAGGGAAAGGCTAATAATAGCAGAGGCTCATAAAACAGTGATGCTTCATCCTGCAGAGGGGAAAGGAGGTGAAATAGAGGAAAATGGGAAGGTTGTCAAGGAGTAAGATTTAACTGTTGAAATTTGTTTTATATACTTGATGAAGTTGTTGTTTACTGAGAAGTTTTATCTGTGGCTGAATTCCACAGTATTCAGGAGGGTCAGTAAACAGGGATATCTTTATCTTCCTGATAAAGAACCTTGTAGAAAAGTATATTATTAGTTTGGGGTTTCTATTTAAATGTGGATTCAGTCATTTCAGGAGGACCTTAATGGTACTTTACCTTTCCCTGTAGAGGATGGATCAAGTGCAGAATTCCTGTTCAGCAGAAGCTGGCTGAACTTGTGCCTTTCACCAAGTCCATCACTTCTGTAGATTTTCTTATATAGTGTCAGGGAGTTGTACATTCCTATTCACTTAATTGAAACAAATTATGTACTTCTGATGCCTACTTCATATTCTTCTATTTAAAAAAAAAAAAACAACAATAAACCTCTCCTGGATTTATCTAGTTACTTGTGGTAAACTATGGATTGTTTTTAAGAAAGGAGATTATTAGGCATGGAATTATCCTGGTTTTCTCCTAGAAGTTAAGATGGCAATTATCCATCCTAGCTTTGCATCATCAAGCCACTGTTTCTTACTTAAAGATTCTACCACAGATAATTCCGTGGTAATTTTGTGCTTTGGTCAGTAACATTTATCTTTTCATACATGTCACTCTGCAAGTGATATCTAGACTAATACTGCTCTGTGCCAAACTTTATCCAGTAAACTAGGAACAAGCCTGTCAGAACAGTCCTGTTCTTATTTCTGTCCTGCCATCAGTAGGCATCATTTTTGGATCTTTAGAGAGCTGTTCCAGCTTCTATTGATTTTTTTCAGGACATCCATGCTCATACAGGATAGAGGCCAGCATTTGTGTCAAAAATTTGGAATTGTCATTTCTGGCAGTGTCATTGAGTAAGCTGAAATGTAGCTTGACTACTTATCCTGCTCTTCTGAAACTACAGATTGTGTTCAAGTGGTTTTAAGAACCCATGGTAAACTGGGTTATGTCAAACTTTACTGTTGGGGAAGGAATCAGTACTTGAAAACAAGTGCAGTGGCCATTCTAAGTCCATATGAAATATTTTCTGTGTTGTTTCATAACAATTTTAGATACATTGCATTGCATTGGTATTTAACATCTGTGGAAGTTGGTTTTTAACATTTTTTGGCACTAGGTCACATAAGGCTGCTGATTTTTAAGTGATGAGATCCTAGATGAGTGTGTCTGAAAAATAAAGCAAGTTGCTGCCTTTGTGTATGAATATAGTACTTAGTATTTGAATTGGGATAAACAAACTGGGCTGCCAAGTCACTCAGGAAGTTACTTACACATATGCTGTGTTTAGCTGCTGCTGCTTCTCCTTGCTCATTGTTTTCAGACATGCAGTTGTCTGGAATCTTATCACTTTCTCTTTTTCTCTTGTGTAAGAAGCACCTGATAAGTATCGAGTAGTATGAGTAATATTGGAATAAATGACAGACAAAATGGAAGATGTATTTGTCCTGAAAAATCATGACTTGGCAGTGATCTGACTCATCACTTCAAATAGTAGTAACTAAGGGGGTTTAAAACCTTTTCTTGGAAGGTCACTAGGTCTTTCTGCCTCACAAAACAGAAACTTGATTCCCAGTGTAAGTGTAAAAACCTTCCTTTAATTAAACTGTGATTTATTTCCTCTGCAGACAGTAGGAAGAGGGAGGTAACTGAGTGACCAGGAACTCCTGTTGAAATGGACAGTAGTGACCTGTGTTTTGACTAAGTCATGTCTATGTGTTTTCTTAGCACCACAGTGTAAATCAAAAAGGCAGATGGCAGGAGAGGGAGAAAAGAGGTATTTGCTGCTCCTGGTTTCTAAAATGGAGAACAGCAAAACATTTATGTTTTGTTTAAATTCACACAGGGAATCTCTGGCAGAGCTGGAAGCTGAAGCCATATCATCACTTTATCTTCTTTTTTCACTTGAAGCTGATTTTCACATAATGATCCTGTTTCAAAGACAAATTTTTCAGTAATGCAATTTCTGCATGTAATTCCATTTAAAAGTTTGTATTTTGAGTTTTGCTGTTCTGGTTTAGTCTGTAGGGGGGAGATGCTTTTGCCAGCACTCTGGCTATAGATGCACCACTGAAACTCTTCAGCTGAAGCCTTGGTGCTTGTTCTTACCTCTGTGAAGTGTTTCTCTTGGTACTTGCTTTTCTTCACCCGTGTTGAAACAGTTTAAGAGAAGTAATTGAAACATTATTTAGGCTTGAAATCTGTTGATATGTTACAGAGAGCCAGATGTTGAGATTGCCAGTACTGATTAGCAAAAACTCATGAATTTGGGCATAACGAATGAAGCGATGGAAGAGAGTGAAGGACCATGGAGAGCTACCAGATATTGGGAAGGCAAATTGTTGCCTCACCTAATAGGGCAAGCCACAGCTGTAGGCATTAAGTCATTGCTTGAAAAATCCCCACTTTCACACAGCTGTAGCCACCAATAATTGTAATTGCCTGGATTCAAGGGCTGCAAGTGAAACAGGTGCTTAGGCAATTCATGTCACCTGAAGTGAATTAGGGTGATAAGGCTGGACCTAGTAATTAGAGCTGAATTGTACTACGCCCTGTAAAGAAAGGAGGAGAGTCAGAAACTACTCTAGTAAACCTTTCAGGAGATCTCAAAGACTTTGGCCATTTGTCAACTATGAATATGTGTCTTTGCTTCAGAATGGTGAGTGGATTTTTCTATAACCTGTATTTTCAGGATGGGTCTGCTTAGTAATATACAAAAGAAGAGTTTATTGCTCTGCCAGGCCTAAGTGAAAGAATAAATGGTCATTATAGTGTTACTGTGTTTTGCTGTATAAATGAGTTATAGAGATAATTTTTAGTGGATAGTTTTCTTGAATTTACCAGTAAGCTCTGCAGCTTTAGGAGAATGTCTCTGAATTCTTTGGGATCACTGGATGACCCAGACTGACCTCATCGTGTGTTTGCCTGCATGGGGGAAGTAGAGGTTTGGGGATCTGAGGAGCCCATGGTTATAACAAGCAGTACACTGCTGTGCTTCCAGAGCCTGACTTGTTTAATTTCTGGTAACCTTTGTGCTCTTATTCCTAAGTTTTGTCATTCTGTCTTAATGGTTAATTAGCACTGATGCATTGATTATAAGAATGCTTTACATTCCTTTGCATGTATATACAAAAATAGCTGCTTATTTAATATTTAACTACCATGTTACTTTACTTCTTTAATTAAATGCAATAGTTTTTTGCTGGAGCATGAGATAATAATCTAAATGCAATTAAATTGTTCATAGTATTAAGAGTATGTCCCTCTGAAGATGGGATTGCTGAGGCTTCCAGGCAAAGGTATTGGGTGGTCTGCTGTTGGTTTGGAATACTTAAGTGTTCTGGTTTAGATCAGAAAGGTGTTAAGGTGCTTTTATAAAGCTGCATAAAGCATCATTAAACATTGTTCATGGGAGCAAATTGAAAGTCATCCTTCACGTGCCATACTTGCTGTAACTCCAGGCTGACATTTCCACGAGCTGTTTTCCGTCAGCCTAACAATTGCCTGTGACAGTTTCTCCATTTACACCAAAGAACAAACCTCTCTTGCAGCAGTCAACGGTATTAGCATGGTTTAGTTTAATGGAAGAGTGGAAAAAAAAAAGCGCCCCAACCCTAAAGCCCAGGTAATGAAAATTATGCTAATACTTGATGCTGTTAGAAGATATAATCCAGACATAATTATATATGAAGGGAGAAAGTAAGTTTGGGATCACTGGAAACATTAAATACCTGAACTCTGATCCCACTGAAGTGAATTACTGCTGTTAATTATAAATAACTATATAATTATAATACTAATTATAAATAACTGTAGGGGAACAATTCAGCCAATATTTAATACTCTAATTTAAGGACATTATATGTGATTGGTGACTTCCCAGTTATATAGATAAAAAGAGGCAAACCTAGAGCAGTTTTGGAAGTTTCTTTCTCAAATGCTTCTTTCAATATACAAAATTAAGAGTAAATTCCATACACATGCAATGTAGTATAATAAGTAATTTGTTGAAATCTTTTACAATAAGAAGGTAAAAATCCTTGTATAATATGAAAGCATCAGAGCTCTGCAACACTTCACTTTTTGAATATTTAATATTCTAGAGTATATGACTGATATTGTGTAGGTGACAGTGTCTAGCTTGCAGAATGATCTAAACAAAATTCCTAATGGCTGTTTCATTTCAATATTTACCATATTTTTGTACTGGCATATAATCTGTAATATGAAGCAGCAGAGAGGAGAGCTTCTATAAACAAATCTCATTCACCATAGAAAAACCACTACCATGACAAGCAAATAATTTATGACAAAGTAGTGTCTGGGCATTTTAATTAGAAAACACCTCAGGAAAGGAATTGTCTTGTTCTCTGCATTTGTGCGTTTTCTTTAAAAATGTTCCTCTCTTTGCTTAAACTGATTAGAAATTTCAGATAAAAGGTGAGCTTACTGCTCTCTTACAAAGGTTTTACCTCTTTTTCTACACTACTCCTTCAGGTTGCTCTCCTGTTGCCATTGAAAATCAGTATAAAATAAAGAGGTGTTCATTCTGGTGCTTCAGAGTAGAATCTTTAATCTGGGGCACGCATCTCTGAAGAGAATTTCTATTGGGAACAAATAAACCCATACAATCTAATCTTTCAATTGTATTTCATTTAATCCTCATGTTTTGTTTGGTGTGATTTTTGATTTTTTGCAATGTTTTTATCTTTAAATGCAGAGTGATTTGTAATATAAGACCTACTGCTAGGCAAGGATCCTGTGACCTCTTGTATTCAGTATTAAAGCTTATTCTACTTTTAGTTATTTTAGTTGAGACTAGTCTTAAATATTTCATATGTTATGCTTTTTTATCTGTTCTCTCTGGTACTATTTCCCATTACTTGGCAGTTGAAAGGGGAGAATTACAGTGCTTTGTAAAGGTGCATTTTTCCATTGGAAAATCAATGGGAATACTAGTGAGACAAAGGTTTAAACTGAAATCTTACTGAAAGCTTCCAGGCAATTGTTAATCTTCTAGCAGAGATAGCTAATCTCTCAGTACAAGTTATGTGTATCTTCATTCTGTTTGATTTTCTATCATTAATTTATTGAAAAAACAGGAGTCTTTATATTCTGTTGCTTCTCAACAAAGTCTCAAGTTACTCTAAACCTTCGTAGTAGGTAGAGATGTAAATCTCAGTGGGAGCACGTGTGCTCAGATGTTGCTGTATCTCACATTTCCAATCCTACTGTATTTCCATGCTCTGATTATTCAATGTGGTTTTTAAGGCCTTACAATAAAGCAGTGAGGTAGGTAATAAAAAAAAACCAAACCTAGTTTTTTTTTTAATTCTTCCCAAATCTAATTTTTCTATCTGTGGTAACTATTTGCTTTTAATTCTTCCTTGTTTGTGATGGGATTTTTTGTCTGTTTCCTTTATTTTCATATTTTATGAAGGCTTTTTATCAAGTAGTTGTACTTCTGAAAGGAGATAAGTTCATCTGGGTATACCTGAAAAAACCAGGAAATTATTTGTCTAGGATATTTACCAACAAAGTGTTTGTGTCATCCTTGGATCTCCCAGAAATATTTTTTGAGTATACAAATGGCTGTTTAGATTGCTTTCCTCTTGATACTGCAGTTTTCATTTCTTCCAGATAGAAGAATTAGCTGCGTTCTCATGTTAATATAAAGCAAAGGCAACCTCATTAAACCAGTGGGAGGGTGCAAGCCAGGAGAGAGTCAGTTCTTGCATATTAGATAGAAAAAGATTGTCTTGGGAAGTTTACAATGATAGGTTTATCTATGTTGTCAACAATCAGGATTATCCAAATAGTTTGTACAGTCCTCCTGTTCCCATAATTTATGCTGCCTTTTGTATATGATTATATGTGTTCTTTTTTCCCCACCTTATTTTAGGAGTGAATGAAAATAATATAGCGAAAGGAGTCTGTTACTTCTGGCTCTTCTGGAAATTTGAAAACTATTGAGTGAGTGAGGTGAAGCCTTGCAGGAAGGGAGGACGTGGTTTTTTGATTAAGACAGATTGCTGTTTGGAAAGTTGGACTCCATCTTTATTTTCCCACACAATGACTCTAGCAAAGTCACTTGAATATTTTCATACGTGATCACTCATTGTTTCTTGGAGGATTTACTCTGAAAACTCTGGTTCAGATTTTCTGAAGTGTTAGTGAAAGTTCACCCAGTGTTCTCAGGTGTTGCTGCAAGCAGAGGCTTGCCTGCATCATTCTGTTCAGCTCAAGAGATAACCTTAAAAAAATATAAATCTTTCCATTAAAAACTATGTAATTCACTTATTGGGGACATAAGTTTGCATTAAATTAGTTGATTTCTCTGGCTTCTGATGACAGCCCTAATTTTTTTTTTCTCTAGAAGTCACCATGTCTGGACCCTGCTTTGCTCATTTGCAGTGCTTGCTTCCTCCCCAGTCTTCAGACTGGCCCCAGTCTCATCTCCAAGTTTGAGCACCTTTCTACCCTAGGCTTTAGTTTTCCCCTCACCCCCATTTTCTTTCCCCAGAACTGTCTGTCTCTGTCCCTTTCCTAGTCACTATGGCAGTATTTTGTATTCTATTTAGTCATACATTTTGTCACCCTCTACTAATTTTCTCAATATCCCCCCTGAATCCCCTAATTTTCCATTTTCCCTCCACTAATCCTGAAGATTTTCCTTTCTTTCCCAGCTAGTCCCAACTAATACCACATGCTTCCTCCCCACATTGCATAATACATGTTCTTCCTGTCAGCTCTTCCCATCCTGCTGAAGTCACAGATGATGAGATTATTAAGAGCACAGGGGAGAGATTTTTCTGCTTTTGGTTATAATACTTAACCCAGCCCAAGGATACAATACCTGAAAGCAGCTATTACAGCAAAGTGTTGACTTTGCCCTGTAGCTTCACACCAGATCATGTTCAGGATTGCTCTCTGGACTGTGCATTTTTAGGCTTGGCCAAAACTGGGCAGACTTTTGTAAATGGTTCTGTGTGTATCTAATACTCTCTCTCTCTCTGTTCCCATCTAATTTCAGAAACTCCAAAGCATTCGAGTGCTAAAAGTTTCCAAATAAAAGATTGTGAGAGTATTTCTCTGAAATGGCTGAATAGTTTTGGCTGGAGTTTTCAGAAATAAATTCAGCCTGAGGCAGACAGCTGGTATGGGAAATTTCAGCTAACAGAGTTGCAATTTGGCTAAGTTTTGAGAAACTCGGAAGAGATTTGCAAGGGAGTGAACCCTGGGTAATGTTTCACATTTCACCAAATAGCATCTTCTGGGCAATGTACTTTGTCACTTTGTGTGGACCTTCCCATTTGGTATAAAATTCATTCTCTACAGAAACTAGCTAAGCTTCAGTACATTAGAATAGCTATTTTTATTTGGGGTTTATAGACTCAGAGTTTTTAAAATAATTTATTTGCTTCCCCAGTCTACTTGAAGTATCTTTCTGTATAGGTACAGCCTGCCAAGGGTATTTGTAGTGAAAATATCTCTGTTCTTTTATGCTTTTTTATAGCTTCCAGGGGGGATTTGTACTGGAGCAGCAGTGTCCCAGGGTGAGCTCTGAGAGGGTTTTAACCTAGCACTGTCTGCAGCACCCTGCTGTGAATCTGCTTCCCCAGTGTGCAGTCTGTATGGTAATGAAAGGAGCAGAGTAACTCCTCCTGCCCCGTTCTCCTGAGCTGCTCGTGTGAGCCAGGCTCATTCCCACTCTTGTTTTTCAAGCTCTGTCATTATTAAACTTTTCTTTCTTCTTTCTTGCCCCCTTCTCCTTAGATCTGCACTGGATTTCATCCCGGGCATACCTTCATTACTTCAGGCCTTTTTTGGGGCTATTTGGTGGTTCTTGATTCCTGGTGTAAGGCTGTAACATGCCCATTCTATTAAAAAGTGTTAAAAAGCCAGTTTTTTTTCTGTCATGCAAGGTTCTCTTTGCATTAGATAGACCTTTCAACCATCTTGACTGTCTCTAAGTACGAATATCTGCGTGGCCTTCAAATACCAGGGCACATCTGGGCTATCAGGAGCTTCTAAACTCAACCTCCTAAATGCAAAAGCTCTGCTGAAGGCAAGAAAGTACTTGACAAAGACAATTTGGATCATCTGGAGCCTTTTTGTGCTCTGGTGGTCCTGAAGCACTCAACCCAAAATAAGAGCAGCCAAAGATTAAAACAACCCAAGCCAAAGAAAAAAAAAACCAAAAAACAACCCAAGCCACTCTGTTCATTCTGGTAGATAATTAAGGCACAGAAAGTCTCTCCCCACCTAAGTCATGGTAGCTCCTATTACCATCAGGGTGGGTGAATTGGGTTAGAAAGGAGTGCTACCTCAAGACAAATCCCTTCTCTGAATGTAATTCCTTGTTTCACACACCTGTCCAAAAGCAGTCTGCTAAAAACTGAGCACTGCCAAATGAACTGATTAAAATCATGAATACTGTGGAGTGAGTAGGGATTGATTTGATTCTTCCTCCCTATGTCTTTTCAGTACAAAAAATGAGGGAATATCAGGTTATGTCAGCAGAAGTTCAAAATAAATACAAGTATATTGTTCTTAAAGCTGTATTTAAGCTGTGTAGATTAAACCTGGCTGAAGCAGGTTGGAGACATTTTAAGCCTTTGCATAGTTTCTAGACAGGACTGAACAAATTCTTGGAAGCAAAATCCTTTGAAGAATATGAAATCCAAAAGGAAGGCCATGAATTGTTGGAGATTTCTGGAGTACTGTGTGAAATACCATGCTTGTCCTCTTACACTGTTCCCATGGGAATTGCTTGCTGGCATTGGTCTATACCAATGCCTTTCTAGGGGCAGGATGCTGTCAAGCCCTAACAAGACCAACTTTTCCAACTTTTGCTTGGAAAAGGATGAGGGAAACAAGAATTTGGAGGAGCAAAGGGACTACAGGGGACAACAAATGTGGGGAAAGGAATGTGTGTGTGTTAGGTTCAAAGGTGAAGATTTTTCTCTGCTGTTCAGAGCACCCTCCAAAGCACTAGAAAGTGCTTGAAAATATCAAAGAACCCAGTGGATACTTCCCTGGGCTCCTGTCAGGGACAGGTTGTTGAATTAAATAGACCTGATGGATTTATTTGTTGCTGCCATTTGTACATTTTTCACTGATTAAGTTCTTCAGTGTTTTGCTGTTGGCAAAACTTGTGTAGAATGTGGAGCCAACTGAGAGTAGAAACATTGTGATTTGATAATTAAATATTGCATTTCAGTAACACTAAAAAGCAAAATTTTGAGAAGGAGTATGTTTAAGAAAGGAGGAGGGGAAAAGACCCTAACTGTTTTCTCATCACAGTACACTGAGAAAATATTTAGACTGATACATAACCTTCGTAGTGTTATGTTCTATAAAATTGGCAAGAGCTTAATTCTTAGTCTGAATGCTATGCTTGTTTTGAAATTTAAATAATAAACAATTTATATATGTATATATTTTAGCTTAAAATCACATCTTGTCGGATTTGGCTGTTAATAAAAGCTTATGGTGGAATCAGCACTCTGTCCATCCAGTGAAAATATGAACAGGACCACACAAAATGCTTCCACTGTGTCATTCCTTTTACTGCTGTTCCATTAAAATAAACTCCTTGCCACAGGACTTACTTGTCATTTCCCGCTTCTCAAAAACATCACAAGTTATGTAGCTTCTAAAGCTTTTCCACTTCTGTCTCTGGTATCTACTTGATTGTGCTTGCAAAGGTCTCTTTGTGTTCCTCCCTGCCATTCCTTTTCAAACACATGCAGCACTGGATCTTAGATATACTCTATTAAATGCACTTTTTGGCCAGCACTGCTTGCAGCTAAACCTGGGCCAGTCAGATAATGTCATATTCATCTTGGTTTCTGTCATCACAGATTCCAAAAAGAAAGTGCTTTAGCTCCTAATGTACGTGTTCTTCTGTCCATGTCTGCTTTAGCATTTATTGAGATAAATTCTTTTTGAATTGTTATCTGCTTCTTATTAGAGTATGCTTTTGTTTTTCTCCTGGATTTCATAGCTTACTGAAGTAAGAAGAAAAAGAATTTATGGGCATTTGTTGGACTGGATAATTAGCTCGTCTTGCATGTATGTTTGTGCTATCACCTGTAATGTTGTCCCGTGTCATTATCGGGTCTTCTGGGCTTTCTTAGATCAGAAGAACCACGTGTTCATTCTTATTCAATTTCACTGATTCAGAACTATTTTTGTCTCATCTGACAAAGGGATTTTCCTCTGTTGTTTTGCAAAGCATGCTCATAATTCTTTAATATGTGTTTTCACTTCCTTAACTTTTTCTTATTTACTTTTTCTGAAGGCAAGTGCATAACTAGGATCTGTTTAAAAATCAGAGGGAACCTGCTTACCAGAGAGATATTTCGGTGTTTCCTCTTCATACATTCAGATGAAATTCACAATATTTCTTTGAATGTCATCTTAAAACTACAATTGTAGGTAGTGATATCTTCAAATCACTAATGCCCAGCTAGTAGCGAGCTGGAGTTTTAAGATGAGTTGTTGTCATACAAATTTCAAATAAATAAACCAAAAACAAATAAAAATTCAGTTCTATCAACTTCCTTGTATCACCTGGTAGAGTCTATCACCACACAGCATTATTAAGGTGCTCTCCCTAAGACTCAACTACAGTGTTGTGATCTCATGAATGTGGTGTTCTCATAAATGATAGGACACCAATCTGATGTATTCTTAATAGGGCTATGGTTCTGTTCTGGTAACCAAACACAGTAGAACATTACAGGTGCTGTAAACATCCTTAGCAGATTTTCTTTTAAGCATGGTAGTGCATTTTAGTTTGCAAATCGACTTCACCTCTTAAAATCCTGGACTCAAATAACAGCACTCACTTGCTCATACAATTGATAATACTCACAACACTTTTCTATGTTTTTCTGTGCAGTTCGTTTCCAACACCTTCTCTTAGTTTACAGGGGTTTGAATAATCTGCATTTGCATGCACTGGCAGCAGTGTTCCCAAGCTGGCAGGCAGGGAATGCTAACTCACAGGGCTGTGCTTGAATGCATCACTTCTGCTGTGCTCTTCCCCTCCCCTGTGCCAGCAGCTGAGAGAGCTGTGAGTTTTCCCTACACTCAACATCTTTCTGGCTCATTGTCAGTCAAGCCATGCCAACTGTACCAGCCAGTAAAAGCATATAGGAAAAATAAATTTGTCATAGGAAAAGTACAGAAAAATTATTATTTTCATGCAAGACTACAGTAAAGGCACTGTTAGGCTGTACTTTGCTAACGAGAAGAAAATAACTTTCAAAATCAGGGGGTTTTGTCAATGACAGCGTGTTTGAGGACACTTCCACTCAAAAGGTTAGGACCAAAACTTGTGTTTTTTTTTAAAAATGCTACAACACTAACATTTTATTAACTCTGTGAATGGATGAGGCAGCATGATACCATTGTGCTCTATCATTCTCAAAAAATTCTGTGTGAATAGTAAAGGGATATGCTGGCTGATACACAGGAAGAGATGTGCATAGTGAAAATTATGTTTGATGATGAACAGCACTTTCTACAGTGGTTTATTCATTAAACCTCCAAACACAGTGGTTTTTTAGGTTATTTATAACATAATATAAAGTAATAGAAAGTTTAAATAGTTGTCAAAATACCTTTGTGACTGGTAAAGAAACTCAGTGGAGTTTTAATTTTTAATCTTCCCTAAACACACGCTTGCCATTTCCTCTCATTATAGGGAGGCAAAATCAAACAGACCCATGTTTTTGTAGCACTTTGCTTCTAATCACAAATTACAACCTCAGGATTTGTGTGATTATTTTGTGTCTAATTCTTCCAAAGAACTTTGCAGGACCATGCAGAAAGCATTGTGATACTGAATGCTTCAGCTTATGCTTAAAACGGCTTAGTCTTGGTGCACTAATCTAAATAATGACAGTTTGCAGTTTTTGTTACTCATACATGTTTAGCAGAATCAGTGTCCTGAAAGCCAGCAGTGCAACTAAAATTAGCATTAAATAATGCACACATTATTTGTCAGAGCTGTCTTGAAGGACTGTTGCAAGTGCACCATTTATTTAACTTGAAGACTAAGATCAAGCTCCTTAATATCTACTTAATATGTTGTATTGACATATCAGAGACCTAATTTTGCTCCAGGCTTATTCCATGCGTCAGGGGTGGCTATTGAGTAGAAAATTCTTTTTATTGCTCTGGAAATAACTATTACATGTCATAAAATGGTGTCAGATTTTCTGAAGTCAAAGCGCTCAGAGAGTATAAAACGTGCAGAACATTACAGGTGCTTAGTTTTGACATTTATAGACAATCAAAACTGATGTGCAGTCAAAACCTGAAGAAACAAATCTGTACCAAAACCAAAGACTGTATTTTCCATCCTGCTGAGGAGCTTTCAATACCAAGAACACTTAGGAGTAGGAGTTTTCACGTGGAAAAATATTCCCTGTGTGGCAGAAAGAAAACAAATTATATACCTATGCTATATACTCTTTTATACCTGCTATCTCCCAGATCCTGATACAAGGTGAGGCAGGGACTATGATGGCCAACTCCAAGTAAGACAAAAGATTGGTTCTGGCAAATTGCGCCAAATCAACTCCTCTCCTGACATGAAATGCAGAATCTGTTTCAGTCTAATGACAGAAAAGAAGTGAGTCACCCATTGTTCTGTTAGTTGGATGTGCACAGCACATATGAAGACATATGTAACTTAAAGAAAGTTATTTATGGGAAATAAGGATCCAAGAGAAAAATAAAATTTCTGCAGTACAAAAATAAAATTAGTGATAAAAGTAATATTGAAATATTTAATGTAAGATGCTCTGAAGGCCAGGCTATATAGGTTTATGACAGTTTGACAGAAGATAGGAAAAAGCTGAGTTTCTATTAATGTCACACTGATTTTGTTCAATTGATCAGAGGTTCTTTTTTATGTGTGCGTGGGAGGTGAACCTAGGAACACCAGAAAAATGCTGTTTTGCTAGTTTTTTGATGGCCCTTCAGCACTTTAGTTAAAGCTTTCTCTTCCCCTGTGGTAATTTAGAACTTGGCAGAAATGTTGTATAAAGTAGGTGTAACAACAGGGATAAATTTGTCCATCTTTTGGAATGGAGTTTAGCTGTGCAAAATTCTGAGAGATACCTGTACCAGCAAACCTGCAGTGGTCTTTCCCTGAGAGGCCCCAGGAATTTAATGTATTCCTGTATCCATATGAGCTCTGGCCTAGGTCACAAAGTCAATTTTTAAAGGCTTGAATGAGCCATCCTTTGTTTCTTAATACAGTTTTTAAATCTCCAAATGCCCACTCTGTTATCTGACTATGCCAGAAAACCATAGGACCTGTATTTTCACTGGTTCATTTCCTCTGGCTATCTATGGAATCACCCACATCTGATTTTAATTAGCAATTATGAGTCACTGGTGTGTGTTTATGAACGAGCAAGAGGAAAATACTCTAGTCTGGTTGTTTGGGCACGTCTCTAGGAATTAAGAAAAATTGTGTTCTCTTCCCTCTGCTGGCCTGATGAACGTTTCCTTCGAGTCAGCTCAACATGAAAAATCACTAAACTGTTTTCCTCCCTTTACTTTCCTCGTTCTTGCATCCTTTCTGACCCAATAGATGTGGGTTGAAATCACTGTATCAGAAGGGTGGTGGGTGGGTGAGGGGGAGGGAATTCCCCTTTCCTCCATAGTCCAGAGGGAGGTGTTTAGGAGCACATCTGCACCACCATCTCAGGCTCTGGGCTGTGTCTGCACCCCAGGCCTGACGTATCCCTGCTGGGAACCACAGCACACACACTGCTGCTGCAGGTTTACTGCCTGCAATTCTATCTGTCTTGTGTTGACACATTCTAGTTTCAGGAGTAAAGCAAACCCATCTCCAAGGCATTTGCTGTAGGCGAGTCTCACATGGCTCCATGCTCAGCTGTTTCCTTTGAGGACTCTTTCCTGAAGTCTCTCATCAGACACTGCCAAGGGAACTGAGATAGCCAGCCTGGAACTCTGGTTCCCACTGGCTGGCAAAACAACAAGCCTGTGGGAGCTGTTTCAGGGAATACTTTCTGTGATACAGCTCTGATTCTCTGTGACAACATCTTTGTGTTTATTGAGACTCAGGCTCAATGTTGTTGTCTTGCAAGCTCTGAGAAGGGAGAACAAATTTAATTTTGGACCCTTTCTTCCTTTAGAGCCCTGATGTTACTAAAGTGACAAGTGGGTTGTCATCTATAAATGAGCAGAAGCCTAAGCACAGAAAACCCTTCTCAAGGATGGATCTTGGGCATGGTCCCCACAGCCCTACTTGTAGGAAAAAGAAATGTTCAAAGGGAAGAAGGAAAGCCCCATTGTAATGTGGCTCTGTAAAAAATTGCACTGTGGAGTAATTCCTGGTAATTCCTGAGCTGTGCTACTGAAATGTGTTTAAATAGAGTTCATATATTTCTGAGATTACGGTAAGTATGGCTGCTTCTCCTGAAAAGTAAACAAATGCATTCCTCAACATGAAATCCCACACAAATGGTCTAAACACAGATTGTGACTTTCACTTAAACTCCCTGTTTTTGGAAAGAATTCCAATTTTTCTTTTGAATTGGCGTAAACTGTTCTTGAGTAACTAGCTTCTTTTCAGTTTACTCCACCCTCTTTTCCTGGATTTCTCATGCTTCTAAAGGGCAATGGGAATACAGTTAGCCATTTAATCCCCAACTAAGAGTTTTTAAGTCCCTTGCTAGAAGAGGTTTTTTGTGCAGATGGGTTTTTCTTGGACCAAATGGGCTAAATAAGCCTGTACTCACCAACTTATCATCTGTCCTGCATCTTTATGTATGTATGAATAGAACAAGTCTCTCAATAATTAAAAAATCCCACGTTCTTGCTGCAGGAGACCAGGCTGACTGAGATTGTAAGGCTGGAGTCAGTGGGGATTTAGCCACATCACATCACTCACTCAGAATTTGGTGTGTCGATACTACTTAGTCTAATTGACAGGAATGAAGAAGTCAGAACGTGGACTTTCATTTTCTTCATTTGTGAGTGTAGTATCAATGAAGTTTGATGCATAATTGATACTTGGATAAGCTTCTGTGGTTGTAGACTTTTCTCACGTCCACTTTCAAGACAATTGTTCCAAATCTCTAGTCAGACCTCCTCTGACAGAGAGTAATATTACGAATAGCTGGAGAATTTCCAGGAGTTACTTTCCTTGCACACTCAGCAGGCACTGGGCCTGCTGATAAGCTGCCAGGCACTACTGTGGCATATTGATGCAGGCATAAAAGCCAGATAGAAGTTAGTTCCTCCTGTGTGTGTGCACCAGAGTGGCCCCTGCCTCACCTCTGCTGGAATTCCAGTAAGATTTGTGAAAACTGAGATGGTGTGGGCACATGGGCACAGCAGCCGCCAGCTGCCGGAACAGCTCCGGTTACTGCTGGGACATGGGGTGGGTACTTTGGATTTAAAGCAGAGTTTTCCTCTTCCCCTCAGTTGTGTGATGGTGCTGTTCTCTGACAGCTCAGAATTCAGGATCTGGATTAACTGGAGTCATGAGCAGTTGTTGAAAGTGTAAGATTTAGCTGGTGATGCCTCCAGAACTCATTTTCTCCCAAGAGGGTGTGTCCTCTGACATACTGTAATTAAGTCTAGAATTTCTAATGTTTCTACTGTGGAAAATGAAGGAAGAAAGAGATTTTTAAAAAAATCCAGCAAACAACTTTAATAGAAATATCTAATATTTTAAAGTGGTTTTTTTTAGTATATTATTCTGTGGGATGCTCGCTTTCCTTCTACACTCTGTGGAGGAATATCAGTTTCCATATAATTTCAAAAATATTTTTGTAATATCCTTCCAATTGTCTGGTTCTCAAACAATCACACAGACCAAAAATCATGATTAAATTTGTTGCTATTTTTCATCAATCATACTGCTGATTCACAAACAAAACAAAATTGCTACATTTCATTTGACAATCACAGTCATGGAAACTTTTTTTTTTGAGAGGTAATGATAGAGATACAGGATTGAAGACACTTTTTAAGTCACCAGCTCCAGTCCTCACTTCCTTTATATATGCCTATATATTGATTTTAAATGTATTAGTTATCAGTTCATACTTCGTTGAAGGAATATTAAGCTAGACTGAGCTTCTCATAGTTGATACTAGATTTACACTGCTGTATCAGTTGAAGAGGCTTCATTGACTGACCCAGAATTACTAAAATTTGCAGCAGCAAAGGACATCAGGTAAGCAGTCTTGCATTGTTGTGCTGCTTATTGCACATCACATTACTGAGAGCAATGATTTATTTCCTCCAAGAATACTTGGAGGAAATAAAATAGCCTTTAAACTACCTTGTGTGATTTCTACACTTAGTAAAACACAGTCTTGTGAATGGCATTGGCTTTAACAGTGAGAGGCTGTTATTTGTGCTTGGATTCTCCCTGTTCTTGAGTGCACAATAAAAACCATGGCTGATGAATTTTCTATATGCAGCTTGTGTTGTTTAGTTTGAGAGAAATCTACAGCTACTCTGTGCTCTGTATTTAGGAGTTCTGCAGCCTTAATAAGGTGCAAAATCGCTCACTTAATGGAGATTAAGTCTTAGAGAAAAGTGTATTTTCCTTGAATATCTATGTCTTTGTTTTTATCAGTGATGTCACTTCTCAGGGTTGTGGCTTTTTTCATTCTGTCAGCTCCACCAATGTTTCATGATTAACAAATGCTATTTATACATTTTTTGATACTGTGCTACTGCGAAACTTTAGATTGTGCATTGCTCTAAGATGCATGCAACTCCTTGATATTCTGTCCTAGAAAAACCAACACAGTTTTATTGGTAAATATTTGTTAATCATATTTTAGAATGTACTCAAATATAAAATTACCTGTACTTTTGCACTCTTGGGAGAATGTTAAGCTAGAGTTTGTTTCTACATCAGAAAAATAAAGAAAAAGTTCCATCAGAGGAACTCTACTAAAGATGGCATTTTACTTACTTGGGATGTGAAGAACTTACTGAGCTTGCACTAAAAGTTTTAAAAAGTCACCTTTCCAACAGAAAGTGGGAGTCAATGAGCAATTAACTTAATTTTAATGAAATATGAGTTTATCTGTTGATAAGAAACACACTCTGATTGTTGTCTATTAGGAATGTTAGCAACTCCTTGAGATAACTTGAGCATACATTACTGTAGAATTAATTAAGCTGTAAGAATTGTGTTGTGCATCAGCTACCCAAACCTTTAGAGCCTGGTCTGTCTCACGCTGAAGCTAACACACTTTTCAGCTGACAGCAGGTTCTAAATTAAGTTGTTGTGGGTTGAAAGTTTGGAACTGTACTTCTCTTTTTAAAAAACTATTTAATTTGAATATCTTTCCTTTTTGGGACCATCATAAATTCATTATCTCTGTTGAATACAGAGGATGAAGTATAACATGAATAGCCCAGAAACACTCTTAAGTCACACGTGGATAGATGTGGGACAATGTGTTGAGGAAGTATCAGTTATGTTTGCCTGTTTCTTATTTTCTTTCCCCACAAACATTCATCATGACTACTTTCAGGTACTGAGCTATAAGAATGTGCATCTATATGCGTATTTAAAGTTTTCAGCACAAAAAATTACATGGACCCTATGCATCTAACTTCTCACTGGCCTTCCAGATCTTTTCATGTCAGCAAAGGTAATTTAAAGCTTTTGTTTTGTACACATAGCCTTCCCTTTGGGCTTTCAAATTAGAAGCCTAATTTGGAATTGCAGGACTGCTGAGAGACAGTCATAAAATGCTGACACAAAGACTCTCTTAGCAGCCATACC
This sequence comes from Phylloscopus whistleri, assembly GCA_017589585.1. Lineage (NCBI taxonomy): Eukaryota > Metazoa > Chordata > Aves > Passeriformes > Phylloscopidae > Phylloscopus > Phylloscopus whistleri. The sequence continues at coordinate 1,411,478 of JADMLD010000108.1, read as the reverse complement.
AAGAGAGGGGTAGGAGAGATAGCAACAGTAGTGCTGAGCTTTTGTACTCCCAAACCAGCACAGTGGTTCCTTGAATGCCCTTATAAACTATGACTAGTCCTCAACTATTTTAAATTCTTGTGGAAACCATGCTGGCAGTGATCTGCCTAAAGGATTAAGCAGAGATAACACATTCCCTGCAGAGTCCAGCTAGGCTAGCTCCCAAAACTGTAAGACCAGGAGCTTATTTTATGAGGTCTTATACTGTAATTTTGTAGTGCATGTTGATCTTTCAAAACCACTGGAGGAGAATTTGAGCTCTACCAATCACAGACATTGAAAAATCTTCAGTCAGAAGTCCAGACGTAGATTTGGCCTCTCCTGCTTAAACACTGTTGCACCCACCACTCCTTGGTGTCATGGAGCCATTATATCCCTAATGTTCCCTATAGATTGCTCTTCCCAAAGCCAAGAGGGTTCTGTGTGCTTCTCTGCACAGCTTTCCATTATACTGTATGGGATTGCCCTATATGGGGTTTAAGAGGAAGAGTCCCATAGGAGAGCTAAGCTGGTTTCATTAGATAACTCTTTTCAAGGTCTCTTCCAAAATATTTAAAAGTCCAAAACTTCTCCAATCCACCATCACAACATGATTTTATGGTAGGTTGGTAAAACAAGAGACACCGTGTAAATTTACCCTTTAATGTATTATTCAATTAACATATGGGAGAGATATAGGTAAGTTATTTAGAGTTTGGATTACTTCAGCAGCTTTTTTTTAAATACATTTTATCTCATGATAGCTCTGAAAAATGTTTTTAAAACTGGGAAGAGATTGTTGTGTTTGAGTTATTCTGTGGGAACAATTTTAGCAGCCTAGAAATCATTGTTATGGGTAGAATTTTTTCCCACTCATCCATCCTTCTCTCTTTATCCTGTGCTGGAATATTCTTACTGATGACATGCTGCTAGCAGAGAAAGACAAAGCATATAATGCTACTTAGAGTGGTTTTACTGCCAACAGTTTGGGTTATAGATGCTGTTGGTCTGCACCTTTATATGTGAAAATGTGATTTTTAAGTTAGGAAATAAAAGCTGAAAAGAAACGAGTTAACAACAAAGTGGATGGAAGTTTTTAGTATTCTAAGATAATATCTGTTCACATAAACCACCAGGCTACAAAGGATTTCAGCATTTTACAAAGCTTCTGCTCAGCTTCCAGCTGGCAAGAATAATGCTATTTTCAATAGTAGGAAAGGTGGTGGTTATGCTGTTTTGCATTGCAGAGTGTTCTTATCCCATGTTGTGTCATGTCTCAGAGTAGGTCAGTACAAAATCAAGAATGAAAGAAATGAAACTTTGAAGATATTTGTTTTTTCCAGCTCAGTAACTTAATATTTCATCAAGGGTCTTCTGGGAGCTGATCTGAATATGTTGCAGTGAAGAGAGCAGCCAGGGAGGAACTCTAATGAGAGCTCAGTATACATTCCTGACTGCCTTCAAACAGCTTGGCGGCCATCATCTTTTAAAACATTCCAAGCACTCATCTCTCATTGTCTTTTGTGGTTTGGACGGAGGATTGTTGATTGTTGGACTGGTTTTGAGGTAGTCCCCTGAGTGAAATTGTGGATCCTACCTCACACATTATCATCTGCATTTGCATATAATTGAGACATAAGCTCTCTGGCAATCTGCAAAAGGAATGCTGTAGAGCTCTTGTTAAATTTTCTAAGAACAAACACAATAAGAATGCCAGCCTAGGATGTAGGTCAAGAATTTGTCCACGGAATATTCGTTATTAAATCCAGTGAAATCCTCTGGAGGTTGTTAGATATGAGTTAAAGGAAAGACCTGTATCCAAGACCTCCTTAGTATGGGGATTAGGACGAAATGAGATTTGGATCTCCTTTGCCTCTACACTTGTTTGTTTGAAACTAAAATAATTCCAGATTTTTTCAGCTTTTATTTTCAACTTTTTTTTTTTTTTTTTTAGTTTAATATTTTTGAAAAAAGCACCAAACCACACTCAAACCCAGGGTGTCCTTTTTGTAAATAACATGCAGGAGAGTGTTTGAGTGTGTTTTGGGAGTTGGAGTGAGTGAGACAGAGTGAGAAACCACAGAGGTACTTTATACTGAACATTGCTCCTGCAGCAGCTCATAGGGTGAGAGGTGACTTTAGCAATGACTTGCATTACATAATACCTCCCATCTCTCTGCAGATGTGTGAGTTTGTTTAAATGTTTTATGAGGTTTTTATTGCACTGTAATATAGTCCCAACCCCTCTGCAGTTGCCAGTTTGGTCACAAAATATAATAAATTTTAAAATACCTAATGCTTCAGCTATTCAATAATTTTCTGACAGGCCCCCTGATGCAATTATGGTACCACTGTGTCGCTGAACTAATTTTGTTTGGGATGTGTAGAACAGCAGGTTTCGTTCACTAATCCTATTCTACAAAATCCCTGTGTTTAAGCAGGTTTGAATGTTCTGTACACTTGTAAAAATTACTGTTCTCTGTCCCTGTCTCCCTCATACTGTGAGGCTGTGGAATGATGCCCAGTGCTTCCATCCCCTTTTGGGGTTACCATGCCTCCTTGATTTGTGGTGAAAGTAGCAACTTTTTGAAAATCACTGTGGTGTTTTTCAGGGCTCTAAAACAAACTGAATTCTTGGGCAGCACCTCTGCTCTGTGGTGATATGCTACTTTTCACTCATACAATGAAGTTTATATTGGAGGCTGCTGAATATCAAACACTAACTCGTGAGAGACCTGAGTAGAGACCAGTGATATCTTCCCTTTACATTAAGGCAGTGCTCAAATAGCCCATTCCTTAAAAAAAAATCTAAATCTTTTTAAAATGGAGGAAATAAAATTTGTGAAAGAAAAAAATCAACCCTACACTTAAAAATAATCTTACTGTGTAAACAGGTGGCAATTTTAAGCTAAGTAACTCAGAGAGAACCAAGGGAAGACATACATGCCTAAAGAAAATTATTCCCTGTTTCCAGTTCAAGCAAGGCAACTTCCTGCCAGGCACTGAACACTGTATGGAGGGCTCAATGGTCAGATCTTGACTGAGAAAACCAGTTTTCCATTTTGAAATTTCTCTCAGAAGGAAATGGTTCCTGAGATGCAGATGAGCAAATAGAGCTTGAGTGGAGTTACGCTCCTAAGGAACTTGTGCTACTGAGAGGGGGATAAACATGGAGATAGGATTTTAAAAAAGAGTGGTCCTAACTTTTGTGTGAAGTCTCCCAATTTAGGAAGATAGAAAGTGGCTGCATTTACAGAAATTTGAGGAATATAATTTTTTTTTTGTATGATTGCTTCTTTAGGGATGACAGGTAGGAAAAGAAACATTTGGTTTCTGGCATTCTGGCCCAAATGGAACCCCACAATTCTAGAAAAGGAAAGATGTGTGTTTTTTCATAGTTATTCTTCAATGGACTTTCCAGCAGAAATTACTATCTTCTGCACTAAACTAAATTCTTTGTGGTTCCCTATTAAGACAACTATTAAAAACACACTGACAACATGCAATTAAAAATTCCATATTGAAACACATTTAAATTTGAAGTGTCCAATTGTCAAAGACATTGGTCACGTAAAACAAATGGTCTTACTTTGGCCTACTCAGCTCAGCTCAGCTTCCTGAGCCATCTTTGTAATGATGGGATACTCAGAGAAGGGATTTGGGCCTCAAATATGTCTCATTTATATCTTCTATATAAGTATCTGTCTATAGCTTGGAAATATCAAAGTTGTTTTCCTAACATAGCCCTAATTTTAGAACTTCTTTGTAAATTCCTCAGGTGCCTCAGCACTGGCAGTATCTTTCTTACATTTCATTCAGAGGTCACAAAAGGCAGGTTTTTTGCCAGCAGGGACTACTGCAGGGGTTAATAGACTTTGCTGATGGCACACAATTAGCCAGTGACTCAGGAGGGATAAGAACCTAAATCCCTACATTGGGCTGTATCTTCTGGGCTGTAAAAAAAAGACTAAGTAGCCAGCTATGGTGTCTGCTTTGTGTGTCAGAAATCTCAAATTCAGCTCAGTAATGTCAGATGGGGTAGCAGGATGGAATGTTCCAAAGAACTGCAAGAGTTCACTTGAAACAATGCAGTGCTGCTTTTTCCTCTGGATAATTGAAAAATTAATTTCATGCTCTGCCCTCCAAGTTATCAGTAAGATATGAAAGCATTGCTCACACATTTCAAACATTTTATAAGTATTGTGTCTATATATATCTGTGCCAACTGAAATTGTAATTTGAATAATTAAATTATCCTTGTGATAACTTAGGTATAATATATTTCCATTTTTGTTCTGCTCCTCTGTGAGTTGTTTCTTGTGTGTGCAGATAGTCCTTTTCCCTTGGTTTGTAGCTAGCAGTGTTGGTTGAATACCTGCACATTTGTACAAAGCTCAACTTTTGGGGTAAAAGTTGACATATAATTATACTTTTTCGTGTTAACCCAGTTGTGAAACACGATTGTCCTTACATGGATAGGAATCAGTGAAGACATTCAGTTCAATGGAGAACCTAATATGGAGCACTTTAGGTAATTTGGTGGGGTTTTACCCCCTCTGGAGATGAAATATTAGAAATATCAATATAAACTGTGAAGAAATAATTTTAATTTAATTTTAGCCAGATGAAAAGAATTTATCAGCAAGGGTGAGGTGGGAGAGATTTTTCTATGCTTATGGCTTTTGTGACTTTGTTGAAGTGCAAGTGTCCTACCTACAAGGAAAAGAGCTAAAGCCAACATCTCTCACTTCCAAGGTGTCGGGATTGAGGGTACTGAAAAAAGACTGTGAAGATGCAGTGTGTACCTCAGGGGGACACTGGCTTGTGGAACAGATGTGAACAGAGGGAGACATTCCTGTCCTTACCTGGAATACAGTTCAGTGGGAGTTAACTCCAGTTGACGTCGGGGTTTAGAGAAAGCGAGGGCAGAGATTTTTGGCTGTTGCTTTATTTTCTTCTGGGCAGCTTCGTGAAGAAAGGAGCCTAATTTTGCTAGGAGCTCTCCTCAATTCAGGAGGAGCCAGCCATCTCCTGTGCTGCTTTCCACCATCTGAATAGGAATGGGCAGAGGGCCCAGGAGCCACATTCTCCACCTTAACCCAGTGACGCCTGAAGAAGCCAAGAGTCCTTCCAAGCAGTTGCAGTGGGAAAGGGCCAACAGCTACTTAAGAGTGCCCCTTACTCACATCACAGATACTTTGGGGGCTAGAAGGGAAGTAGTAGAAGGCAGCTGGGAGAGCTGCCAAGTGTCACACTTTTGGCAGCTTTGTCACACATTCCTTCAATTTTGGATTTGGCTCGGCCGCAGGAGGACTTGCGGGTTTCTACGTGAAGTTTTCCTTCGTTACCGCTTGGGGCCACTGTGGCACTCTTGAGCAGGAAACGTGGGGCATCTCCTCCCTGCTGGATCCCAGGCAGGAAGGAGCTCCTGGGAGGTAGAAGTTGCAGCACAGAGGCAGGACATTTCCTGTTGTCCTAGCTGCCTTTGCTTCGCTCCAGGTGGCTGGAACAACCTGGAGCATCCCAGGAGCATCCTGTCACTCCTCAGCTGAGCAGGTTCCCTGGCAGCCCTGGGCTAGCGCTGATGGATCCCCACCCCAGCTCCCTAATCGTTGGGAGCACCTGCTCCAGGTGCTGGGGTTTGGTAGTTTTTTGCTTTGCCCTTGCCCTCTTCGGGGCAGGGTGTGTTGACAACAGGATTAGGTTTGGTATGGTCATCAAAAATAGCACAAGAGGGCAAGCAGAAGGTGAGATTAAAGAGAATTGTTAGACAGTGAAGGCCTAGGCAACGGTGCAAGTGAGAAAAGTCATATCATCACTGTTGAAGATGCACACGTATCCTCAGGTAGTTTAGGTCTCTGATGGTGGCAGAAACACTGGAATTTTTAGTTTAAAATGTCATTGGAACGCATGTTAACCCTTACTTTGCTAGGCAAACACTTTGCTATTGAATCCAATGCAGCTGAACTATTGTTTTCTGGACAGCAGTACCTGAAAGAAAATACCTCTTTACTTCTGCCATACTACATTACTCTTTCTATCTGTAGTTAGGACCACAATTTTCTTGTCCACTTGCATTTGAAATATTGTGGAGTTCAGGCTAAGTAACATTCCTTTTTCTGCTTGGATGGATGCTGGTTAAGATGGTTATTTAAATTTACATATTTTTAGGGTAGCACTAAGTTGGAGTGCTGGGTTGGGATTTTATACTGTCCTCTATATATTGCATGCAAATTATAAAATATTTCGAGTAACTTCACACTGAATCTCACTTTTGTCACAAGCATTAAGTGTTACTTAATGTTACTCAGAGAGAGCAGACAGTGGAGGTCACTTCTCTGAAGGGGTTGGAGGGGAAGAGAAACTTGCTGTTCTCTCCCATTTCAGTGATACTGAGTGAGCTGCTCAGCCTGGAGCAGCAAATCCCCGGGGCCCAGACACCCCCTGGAAGCAGAGCTGACCACGGTGACCCACCACAGCTCGGCTGCAGGGGTGTGGGTTGGTATTGGTTTTCAATTTAGACAAGATGTTATGTGAGTCACCCTGCCCCCTGCCCTCCCACCAGTGCTATGAATAATAAACTCAGGCAGAAGCTGGGAGCCAACTGATGTGCTGCCAGGGCACGGTTCCTTCTCCCCATGCTCCTTTCCCTCTCTGCACTTTGCTGGACCTGCAGGGCCTGTTGTGGGTGGAGATGAAGCACATCTGGAAGGGGCTGATTCAAATGGCACTCGTAAGTGAAGAAGGAGGTTCTAAATCCGACCCACCCTGGGGAAAAGGGGCTGAGGTCATAGGAGGGCAGAATGCAGAGTATTATTATAGTGAAAAAGTGAAAAAAAATTACATCAAATGTTTGCTTAAGGATCAGGAGTCCTGACCCAGCCCGTTTGGTTTGCCAAATATTACATGAAGCTACATAAAAAACCAACTCTAACCTCTTACAGCTCTCCCATTAGGTCACATTAAGCTTTGGCAGGGAGGATGGTCCTACTTGGTGGTTTTTTTGATTTGTGGTTTGCATTTGGCCAACCTGACTTATTTAAATTTATTTTATTTTGTAAATGCTCAATGATAGAGTAAAACTCTAGAGTAAACTTGTTCTGGCCAACATTTATTGTGGAAAAATTCTGTATTATCAAGAGATCTTTGCAGAACAGCTAAGAAATTAAAACAAAGCATTTCAACCACATATTGAAGTTCTTTTTGCAAATGAAGGAAATGTACTGATGGCTGGAAGCCATCACTTTTGGTTGTTATCCACTTTTAGCCCTCTGGGCTTTTATAAGCCTGGTGTCTTTTGACTCTCCCCATGAGGACAGCAGTGCCTTTGGCCATGGTGCAGCCAGGGGAATGAATCAGAATATGTTCTCCTCCTTATAACCATGTTAACCTTTAACAAGTTTGTCTTTCCTGCCTTTATGAATAACTTGGTGAGCCCTTTTGCTCCCATGGAGGCTCAGTTTGACTGTTGCCATTGAACTAGGAAGACCTGATTCCAAGGCGGGAGTTTCCTAATCTAAAAGAATATTAAGTGCACCCTATGTAAGCTGTTGTTTTTTTTTTTTTTTCCCACTCTAAAAAGAGAATTTAAAATAATGTGGAGCATGATATACTCTTTTTATATCTGGTGAATAACAGATGTTTTTTCTCTATGCATGATTTTTTTTTTTTTCAGAAAATACCCTAACAAGAAAATTTAAAAAACCCAATCAGTTGCGTTTTCCTTAGTGGGCCATTTTTGATTTGTTCAAAATAACAGAAATACTTTATTTTGCATGGGATCCTCAGAGAAGGGATTTGGTAGTTGTCTACTTGTGGTAGAATAATAGTCCTGAGGACTACGGTCTTGTGACATATATTCTTATCTTTATAGCTTTTTCTAGTGCAGTTGCCAGGCTTTATCATTGAAATATAATCTCTTCAGAGATAAAAATTTGTATTGCATGGAACCCAAGTAGCTGGAGCTAGGAAGCATTTGAAGAAGCCTTCAAGTGAACCTACTGCCTTCTAACTTCTGCAATTTTTATATGTTGAAAATTTCATTTAGATGAAAAACATGCAAAGAAACCAGTTGATATGTTTGTAATATTTTTCAGAACTTTCCCAGTCTGAGGGGTAAAAATGGCACACTGCTTTTCTCTTTGAAAAGAAATTTTACAGCTGTTTTAAAAATAAGTGACAATAGTGCAGGGAGAGCAATAGCTTAATTATGATTTTATCTATAAGCTATGTTCAGAGATAGGTCTCCTAAATGGTTTTAAAAAGTATGACTACAGGTTTGACTCAGCAATTGCAATTATGTCCTGCCAAAATTCATTCTGTTGTTCTGTGCTTCTTGTGTAGGCCAGCTTTTCCACCATTTGGCATATGAATTTAGGCTCCTGTGGTGGGTTGACCCTGGCTGGATGGCAGATGCCCACCCAAGCCACTCCATCAGCAGGACAGGGGACAGAAAATATAACAAAAGGTTGGTGGGAGGTGATCAGAGACAAAACAGGCAAGGTTTGGGTAAATTCATTCAATTTATTGCCAAGCAAATCAGAGTAGAATAAGTAAAATAAAATCTTGGAAACACCTTCAAACCAACCTTCCCTCTGTCTTGGGCTTAACTTTATTCCTGATTCCCAACTTCCTCTCCATCCAGCGATGCAGAGGGATGGGGAAGGGGCATGACAGGCTCTTGATCACACATGTCTGTCACTCCTTCCTGTTCAGGGGTGGACCCCTCATAGTCTTCCTCTGCTTCAGTGTGGGTCCCTCCCACAGAGGACAGTTCTCCGTGTACTTATCCAGCTTGAGTCCTTCCCACAAGCTGCACTTCTTCAAGAACTGCTCCAGTGTGGGTCCCCAAGGTCACAAGTCCTGCCAGCAAACCTGCTCCAGTGTGGGCTCCTCTCTCCACAGGTCCTGCTCCAGTGCAGGCTTCACGAGTCACATCGTCCTTCAGGCATCCACCTGCTGCAGTGTGGGGTTCTCCATGGGCTGCAGGTGAATCTCTGCTCCACTATGACCCTCCTGCATGGGCTGCAGGGGTGCAGCTGCTCACTTGGGCTGCACCACGGGCTGCAGGAGAACCTCAGCTCTGGCACTCGAAGCACCTCTTGCTGCTCCTTCTTCACTGGCCTGGGCGTCTGCAGGGCTGCTCCTCTCATTTATTCCCACTCCTCTCTTCTCTGGCTGCAATTTGCTTTGCTCAGTAGCTCTTTCCCCTCTTAAATACATTTTCCCAGAGGCGTTACCACCATGGCTGCCTTGGCCAGTGGCTGCTTCACCCCGAAGCCAGGTTGGCACTGGCTCCATCACACAGCAGCTCCTCACAAAAGCCACCAAAGCCTTGCCAGACAAACCCAGTTCAGCCCTGCAGATAGCAGACTGACAGCCCTGAAATCTGGTGATTGCACAGCACAGGCTCAACACACATAGCAGTGTTTGTACAATGTTCCCTACCCTCAGCTAATCACTTGGCTTTTTGGCAGGATAATTAACCAAATACCGTGCTCGCTGATACCTCAACAGAATTGTTTCTCCTCCTGGAGTTAGCTTGTTGAAACAAGTTTAAATGTTCTTATCCTTAAGCTTTAGTGCCGTCAGCAGGGAAGATTTAAAATAAATTATAAAAGTAATTTGAAAAAAAAATACAATGTCTGGTAGGTTTTTTAAATGCTTGTGTACTTTCTGAACTCTTGGTTGGCTTTTTCACAGATGCTGGCAACTATAGCAGTAATTTTATGGATATGGTTGATTATCTGATAGTTACTGTTAAAACACCAATCTGTTCTATGGGAGTCACTGTCACACCAGCTAGGGATGGCCTGACTGGAGGTCACACATGATCCAAAGATGAAAAATTCCTGTATTGTCTGATCCTCTTGAAACATTTTGTTCCGCTGTGCACTTTTGATAGCAAAACCACTTTTAAATGCCAAAGCCATATTGTCATAGCTGTCACTGACTGTATAATACAGAGTTGGAGGCAGATTTTACAAAGAGATGTGTCAATGACATTTGTATTGTTGGTAGAGAATGATGCTGAATTATTGAAAAATTACAAAGCTGAAGATAGTTGAGGGGAAGTTTTCAAATCTGTGTGTGTGCTGTACAAATTGTCAGCTGTATGACAGCATTATTTCCATTTGTTTTTGAAGTATCCAGATAAAACTGGCAATGAAAAGACCTGCACACAATCTTAATAATTTGTTGGATGGAAAGGATCTTTCTTGTTCACTAACAGTAATCTTCTGTTATTGTTTATGACTTTGCATTTATCAGTTTACAGATTTTCATAAGTGACAGAAGACGTAGAATACCATGTTTCTTGTTGCAGGGTCAGCCTGTTCCTCAGTTCCTCCAATTTGTGATTAGCAATGTTTATTAGCTTGCCAGAGGTTTGGATTAAATGCTTAATCACCATTATGCAAAAGCTGAGAAGAGGTCATTACTTCCAATTGTACAAATGAGTAAAACCATGGCATCTAAAGAGAGGTTATTTGTGACTGTACTGGGTCAGTCCTGGTGACTGTTCCCCAAAACTGCTCCCCAAAATATGTATTTTGTTAATCTGCACAAGATTAACAAAATAATCTTGTTAATCAAGCACATCATACTCGATGTGCTTTTGGCATAGAAAGCTGGATACCCAACTCCCTCAAATATTGAAATGTAAATCAACTACAGAATTGCATATGTTTTCCTCACAAACAATCCTTATGCATTATTATGCTGTATTTTGATTTCTCAACAAGCTTCTATGATAATAGCAATTATACTTATCTTGGCTATTATTGTGCACTGGCCAGATTTAGGTACTCCATTTAGTACAGACTAGCTGATGGCACAAACAACCAGCACAGTTTGAATATCCTGGATTTAGATTTACTGTCACTCCTGATCTGTGGTACTTCTCAGTTATGAAGAGATGCTGGTGTCTGGTCCCTTAAAATTCTTAACCTCTGTGTTACACTTGCTTCTGGGTGTATAGGGACATAAGAAATGTTTTGTAGGGGTAAGTTACAATGCCTGGGCTCCCTTTTCTTATCTGACTCCAGGTTGATTAACAGTACTCAAGTTGTATTGATATAAATATGTATTTTGTATGTTTAAGTTCATGGTGCTGAATTCCCTATAAATAATTCACTGAAAGAAGCTAACAGATGAAGAAAAAGAGAGCATTTCTGCAGGAAAGGATCTGAGAGTCCTGATGGATGACAAGTTGACCACGAGCTGGCAGTGTGTCCTTGCAGCCAGGTGGGACAATGGTACCCTGGGATGCATCAGGAAGAGCAGGGCCAGCAGGCTGGGGGAGGTGATCCTGCCCCTCTCCTCGGCCCTGGGGAGGTCACACCTGGAGTGCTGTGTCTGGGCTCCTCAGCACAAGAAAGGCAAGGAGCTCCTGGAGAGGGTCCAGTGAAGGGCCACAGAGATGATGAGGGGGCTGGAGCATCTCTTATGAGGAGAGACTGCAGGAGCTGGGCCTGTTTAGTCTGGAGAAGACTGAAGGGGTTCTCAGCAATGCACACAAAGGCGATGCCAAGAGGATAGTGCCAGACACCTTTCAGTGGTGCCCAGTGACACGACAAGGAGCAATGGCCACAAACACGACAAGTTCCACCTAAACCTGAGGAAGGGCTTCTTTACCTTGAGGGTGGCAGAGCACTGGAGCAGTTTCCCTGGGAAGTTGTGTAGTCTCTCACTCTGGAGCCATTCAAAACCCACCTGGATGCATTCTTGTGTCACCTGCTCCAGGTGCCCCTGCCGTGGCAGGAGGGTTGGGCTGGATGATCTACAAAGGTCCCTTCCAACCCTAACTGATCTGTGATTCTGTGAAAGGTCTCCCAAAATTACCATTAATGTGAAAGATACAAAAGGATAGTGATTGGTAGAACAGGTATAATGTTGGATTTGGGAAGAAAGGACTTGAAAAGTTCACAAAAAAATTAAAATGCATTTCATTCCAAATATTGCACTGGCATTCATATAGACACAGAAGTATTAAGTCCATTGCCTGGATATGTTGCTGTGATGATAAATATTTGAGGATGATCATAATAGGTACTGGTTTGTTTCCCCTGGAACACTTTTTCATGCTTTTAAACCTGAGGTACATGTTTATTACAGATCATGGGGGTGCTTTTGAAACAAACCTCACAGTAGTCTCCACTTGCTGCATTTTTGTTTTGTATCACAGTGAGGTCCCAGAGGACAAAAACTGGATTCCTTGCAAGAGAAACTTGTACTCCAAGAGTGCATACTCCAGACTCTACTGGTGTTCTATCCAGAACCCCAAAGTAAAGCAATTCTGAAACAGAAACTCTCAAGAAGCGTTTTTGTACAGGATGTCAGGTTCTTGAGGCTGTCAGTGTAGTAACTGCTCTGTCAGTAGGGGAGTGACTTCAGTAACGCTGTTTGCTAATCTAGATGTAGTTATTGTGTCTCTTACCTTTTCCTCATGGTGTGTCTACTTTATTCAGGGTGTGCTCAGTGAGGCAGACAAGGTGACAAATGCACTTCTCTGGGTTAATAGTGTTTATTCTATGTCTGCAGTCATTCTCAAGCAATAATGAGATACCAGCACAATGCTAAGAAACAGCTTGAAATTCGACTGAGAAACATTCTACTCTTACATGGGTTTTGTGTGGTAGTATTTGCTTTTTCTTTGAATGTCAGAGCTACCACTTTTCCCTTTTAAGACTCCCCTGTGGTGACAGTAAGCATTGCCAGTCACATGGCTGAGATTCAGAGCTGGGAGAACTGCCATAGTAAACTGAATTTGAACTCTGGTCTTCCCATGCCTCCACTGGGATCTATAACTGTCTGAAAGGCAGGTCTGGCCAGAAAAATTTTGTGTTGCAAAATTACTTTTGATGTGCAGCTGGCTATGTAAAATGGTTCTTATTTGTTTGTCCAAATTCCATAGCTGATTTAAACCACACAGTCCAATCAATAGTGCAAGTTTGTTTTTAAAAATAAAAATATTTATATTTTTTATTAGTTGATTGGATGATAATTGAACCCAAGTGGTTTTGAACCCTGGATGCAGCTGAAGCTCTCTTAGTTCATTATAGATTGGCCAGCAGGCTGGTGAATCACTGTAAAGCCATGTTGGGGCACTGACAAACCTCAGATAAGTTTGGCTTGTCAGGGTTTTATATGTAATCCTAAAAAATGCATGTAATTACTGTATTATTACATGTTAATTTAATTGTAACGGGGTTGCTTTTAAAGAACATTATTTTGTGCACAGCATCACCAGGCCTGTTGGTTGAATGCTGTGGAGCTTCACTGCACTCAAATATTCATCAATTTAAACCCTGTCCAAGCTCCTTGTTTTCAGAAACTCTGTGTTACAAACCTGGCAGCACAGCAAGATACAGAAAAAGTATGTAGGGAAATTTAAATCAGTGACATGTGTACTTGTTTTGATAGTGCATGTGTAGGCCTAATTTAATAATGTATATTCTTGGAGGAGACATGAACAAAATCTGTTGTTAAAACAGATGAAAACAAATGAGATTAACTTATTTCATTTTGCATGAGCTTTAGTATTCATCTGTAAATCGGTCAGTATGCTGCCATTCAAAAGCTGCCAATAGAGTCTCACAGCTCAAAGAGCTGTAGGATTTGGAGTAGGTGGCATTGCTCTTCTACTAGACATGAAAAGAGAGCTATTTGTCAACCTCTTTACCCTCCAATGTCTAGTAAAGCAAACAGGAATTGAAATGCAGCCAGAAAATATTTGAAATTTATTTTTCTATGCATGGAGACAGTCATTACTTAGTATATTTTTCACTCTATTCACAATTTAATGTGTGATCTTTATTTTTTTTTTTAAACACTGACTAATTTAAAACCTGTTTGGCAGGAGGAGAGAGATTTGAGGGATCCCTTGTTCCTCCAGTCCTTGGGGAGAGTGGTAACTGCATGGAGACCATTAGTGCTCTCGTTGGAGGAAAAGCATTTGTTTGAGCTCGACTGTCATTTATATTATTTGGGTGAGAAGAAAGTGATGAAGGAAAGAGGGAAAAGGGTATAGGAGAGAGCCAGAGTCCTACAGAGTATAGGGAAAGGGCAGCAGGGACAGGGACACAGAGCTGGGAATGAGGAGGGCTTCATTTGCATCACTGACCACTGAATATGGGAGGATACATCCTCAGATATGTCTGATGGAGGTGATTTTAGTTTCCCTGCACGACTCCAGATGTGTCATGGATTTGCAATTGAGATTTTAGACTGGTCAGCTCTGCTAGGGAAGAGGTATTGGAGATCAGAGTAAATGTGTCTTCTACAGACAACCTTACTGGTTACAGACATTCTGCCACAGTGGTTTTGAGCTTTCTGGTTCAGATATATCTATGAATGAAATATTTGGATGGCACTTTTTCATTTTCAACAAAGCTAGGTTGTTTTTTTTTTCCTTAGTTTTAAATAGAAAAGTCACAATAATACCTAAACTCAAAAGTGTTTCCCCCTTGTTTTCTCTTCCTAGTTACTTTTTCCTTACTGATTTTGTAGTGCATATATAAAGAAAAAGTACCTTTTCTTGAATGATTTTGTTATGACTCAAAGATATTGGACAGATTCAGGGTTTTATTTTGACATACTATGGTGCTGTGGTCTGACTTGGAGATTTTATTCATATCTTCTTTGAATAATTTCAGGATTTTGTTTTTAATTTATGGGGCCATATTATAAAATGAACTGTGGAAATTAATACTGTAATGTTAAGGCAACCTAAATTATTTTCTAAACAATTATTTTCTAAACTATGTGGGTTAAATTGATTCTAAATAAAAATAGAAACTTTCCTTATTAGCAGGGCTAGTAAAACTCTTTGCCCATGCTCATGTGGCCTCACTTTTTTACCAGGCAACCTCATGACTCACGTTTTTTAAAGCTCTTTATTCATAAATGTATTTTTGCATTTAGCATGTAGGAAAAAATTGATGAGCTAGCTAAGATGACATGAAGTATTCAAGCATGTTCTGCACATTCCCATTTTCCTTGTAAGTTTTTGATACAACTCTCTCCCATTTGAATACTGAACAAAATAATTATAAACCTGTCCCTGCTAGGACCCCCTGACTATTCAGATGGTGTTGGAACCAGGTGCAATTTGGTTGAGTATAAAATTTGTCCAAAGAAGGTAAAAAAGAACCACCCCCCCAAAGCCCTGTAAGTATGTGGTCTTAAGAAATGCACACAGCTGCAGGAAAGAACTGCCAATTAATGTAATTTACAACAGGTTTCAAAATCTTGACTTAGATTGTGAGTTGAACAGTGGAGAGAAACAGAAGGGAATGGTGGAGCAGGTTCAGGCAAAGGATGCTGTGTGGCAGGGAAAAATTGGGTGAGCAACATCTGGAAATTTAACTTGAAAGAGGAAACAACCAAAGTTGCAATGAGTAGGAGAGAACCCAGACTACAATAGAGTGGAAAAGAACAAAAGAAGCCAAGAGGAGACCTTTGTGGTAATGTGTCACACAGCAGGAAGCAAACATGACTGTTCTTTTGACTTGGAAAGTTCTATCACTTTCTCTGGGTATGATACCTGTGTTATTAGTTTGGCATTTTGTGCTGGTTTCAAGGTCAGAGATTATTAGAGATTTGTTCCTAAAAGCAGGAATTGAGTAAAATCCACTACTTTCTTCACAGTTCTGATACCTGTGATTGCCTTGTGGCTGCAAAAGTTCTTTGCTTACATGAGTATTGAGGTGATTTTATAATCACCTCACTAAATTGTGTGTTTAACTACTGTGTGATGTGCCTCTAGAGGAGCATCTTTCCTCCTGCACACCTCATATATTGCAAGATAAATACTTTTTGTGGCAGGTTGCTCATAAGTCATGTTATCATCACCTTTGCCAGTCATATGGAGCCAATCACAGCTTTCCCTGTTCATTGCAAAAGAATGCAGAGCAACCCATTCAAAGCAGCCTGTGAACACTGGCTTTAACTGTTACCAGTTGCTTTTCTCATCCCTTGTTAATTCCTGATGGATGCTCTGGTCCAGGCTCAGTGCAGTGGAACTCTGTGTGTCTCACAGCACAGGCTGGCTGTGGGCATGGGCAGTGCTGGACAGCACAGGGAGCATGTGTGTGGGGTGTGATGACTAATTTGCTTATTCTTTCTTGTTAAAATTGACTCTTCATTTTAGATTAGATTTTTTTTTTTCCCCAGCTGACACAAACTTGAGGAACCTGTCATTTCTCACGAGAGAAAAATGAGTTGCACAAAAGTCTGAAATACTGTGGCTCTGCTTATACTTTGACCAGAGCACCAAATATTCTTACAAGAAGAGGAAATCACCATTTGACTGTGTGTGGGAGCAAAGGAAATTAATCTTCACTAGACTAGTTAGGTAATTTGCAGCTGCCATGATATTACAGAATAGCTTATTAATCTTTGCACCTGCCTGAGGTGAAAGCGTTTTACCTTTCCCATCTACAAGCTAGGGTCCTGGCAGCAGAAGCACATAGGCTTTGGGAACGGGAGAGGGGAAAAAATACCCACCTGAACTTATTTTTTACAAGAAATTACAAATATAGGCTATTTTTGTTCCCCAGAACATGCTGTATCTTGAGGTGAGGAGATGTGTCTTTGTGTCTCACCTAAGAAAACCAAGGTTTCTTTTCCAGGGGTTTTCTTTTTATTTCAGAGTGTGAAAGCATTCTGTAGCTTTTTGTCCAATTGAGTCTTTTAGACTGGATACATGGCAAGAATTTGTCTGTGGTTGGTTGGTTTTTTGTTTGTTCAAATAAAGCAGCTGCAGCTCAATTGGAGCATTTGGGCCTTACCATAGTATAGAGGGTGACATGATACAAATCTAGGTGATGTTCATTTTCCTCAGCAGATGCTTAATATCCATCCCTGTGATCTTAACACGTGGATGTCTTCTGAAATGCCTGCATTCCCCTGTTATCACCAAACCCAGTCTGTTTTCTCTGGGCAGACTGCTCCTTCTCAAAGCACAAACAGAGAGTTTAACAGAGCACTGGCTGGAGCTGTGTTAGAAACCTGTGCACTGCCATAAATCTCTGACTGGTAAAGCAATGCCTACACTTACACATTTTCCAAAGAACACATCATTGTGCTTGTGGTGTGTTGGACTAGAGTCCCAATGGTTCCATGCAGTGCTGTCTGGGGGGGTGGCTGTTTTTCCTTTGCTTCTTCACTGTTATGTTTACTTACAACTAATTTTGAAGAAGAGAGGGGAAAAGGTCTGTAGGTGATTATTCTAAGCTCTGTATGGGTCTGGTCTTGTTAGAAAAGCACATTGCTGCAGCTTCCAGAGAATCTCAGTATGTAATTGTATTTCATATTTCTCTGGATGTTTTTTTCTACTTCTGCTGAAATTTCTTACGTTTATTGCCTACTGTACCTTCCACTACATGAAGCAAAGATCTTAAACTCAGAAAATTTCATGCAAAAGTGTGCAGTGAAACTACACCTCACTGTCAGTTATTTGTTATTTTAGTACCCTGAAGTTTTCCTGCAATTAGAAGACAGGTAAGGGCACATAACTTTGAGTATTTTAGGATCTGTGAACAAGTCTTGTATTATTCTTCTAAGAGATATTTAGCACTGAGAACTTCATACTTTTAACTGAATATCATGTACAACTCATAACTGGCATTATTTCGAAGTCATGTAATTCTTGTTTCCCCTCATAGTGCCTTCTGTCCTGGACTATTCCTATAACTAATACAATTATGCTTCCTAAAAAACATAAATCCACTCTTTAATTATAGCATAAGATTGAAAGAATTTACATATTTTGGTATTCACATTCAAGAAAAAAATAATTAATTGGGTTTTGGTGAAAGGAGGAAGTGATTGGGATTGTGCTATAAACTTGTAGGAGCAATTATAGTATTGCCATCAGAAGTGCTCGGGGTCTTTGGAAAATAAGATCATCCTGTGGAAAATTGCATATTAATGTAGAATTTAGACTCAGAAGTTGCTCTCTTACGGGTAGCTGAAATTGGATGTTATTTGGTCTCATCTGCCTTCTTCAGTCTTCAGATTAATTTTCCCAGCTGTTTCTTCAGGCATGTGAGTTATGCGTGCGTCTGTCTTCCTGTTTAGCAGTGAAAAGCTCTTTTCTCATCATCTCAATCCTTTACTTCTGGTTAGGGGCAAAGAATCAGGAATATCTGGTACTGGAAAAATGTTGTTATACTGGAATAATGTCTCATGCAGATTCCACCCTTAGGCAGACAGCAGAGAAAGTGCTGCATTTGAGTTTTCCTGTTTGCACATTTTTCTGTGCTCAACTCATTTTGGTCTTGGTTCAGGGTTTATTTAGGCATTTCAGTGTTTTCAGTCACTAGCAGTAGATATTCTGGGAACCTTCTGGTTAAATTGTAAGCAGAGCAAGTTTTGCAGGGAGGGCAGAGGAGGATGGGTGGTTTGCAGTGAGAGGAATGGAAAATGCAGAGCAGTTCTCCCAGGCAAGGTAGCAGAAGGCACCAGAGCAGATCTGGCTGTGCCTGGGTTGCAGGATGTGGGCACAGGCTCCACTAGGTGGCACGTTTTTGGGGGCTTGGTGACATGGTGTTGACAAGACATCAATGGGACTGGATGGACCTTTTTTTCTTTAATCAATATGTAGCATGTGTTTTGTGCTTTTACAAGTCGTAAATTCTGCTCTGGGAGTGAACATTATTAATGCCATATTTCCTTCCCTGCAACAGTGGTGCATTTCCAGAGCAGCCATGCATTCAGAATGTGTTCCTGTGCTTTGGACTGTAGTATGCTGTCCAAATGGGAAAGTCAGCTATTTTAATATCTGTAATGCAAACCTCCTTTGCTTTACAATCTTCTGAGGCTTCACAGAACTTTAGCAATGCTCCCTTTTAGTTCTGCTTCATTTAGAACCTGTTTGAAACAAATGCAATATAGGATAAAGAGATACAACAATGGTTCTTGGTTTGTTTTCCCCTCAGAGTTTTTAAAAAATAGAATCATGGAACCATTTAGGTTGGAAAAGACCCTTAAGATCATCAAGTTCAAACATTAACACTACCAAGTCCACCATAAATAGTCCTCTCATTCTCCTTTAACTTTAGGTCATTCAGTAAATCTTGTATATTGCATAGGAATTATTTTTGTATCACATCAAGTTAAGTTTTCAAAATTTAAAGAGGATGAATTTATTTTTTTTTTACGAAGTTCTAAAGGTAAGGCATTTGGGGCTTACTATTTGCAAACTGATCTGAGTAAAACTGGCTTTAAGTATCTTGTTGAATCAGACCTCAGTGCTAAAGTGTCCCACCATCTTAAATATCAACCTATATCCACTATATTGTTTTGAATATTCAGATTAAAAAAAAAAATCAAATGGAATGATCCATGATATAAGAATGTAATTAAATAATTACCTTATGCGTCTTTTTAGGGAGTTCTGCCTCACTGCAATTGTTGATCAGATAACTGGGCAGTAAGTTTTGTTAAGCAGGTTAGCTGATGGGTGGTCTCAAGGATATTAATATTAAAAGATAAAATCAAAGAATAGAAGCAGATAGAATGAAATCAGTTAACCTCCCACTCTGTTTAGAGAAGGATTCTGTTTCAGTAGAGGATGACTTTTTAAAGACCGTGACAGCTTTTGGATATCTCAACGGGCAAGTAGTTTGTGGGCAGAGGTATGACAGACTCCCACAAATGTTTAGGAAAGCCTTCTGCTTCGCCTAGGGTTTTGTACTGAACTTCCTGAGAAGTGTGGTCAGGTGTGCCAGCACAAATGAGTAAATATCTCAAACTTTTTTCTGTAAGTCATGTGTTTGTGCTCTGGGGAATCTGCAAAGTGGAGTGGGATAGGCTTCTGCAGAGAATGAGGTTTGTTTTCAGGTGAAGAGAGGTTGGTCCATAAAATATGTCTGTGAGTGGTGGATGTCCATACAGAGCTGAGGACAGAGCAATGATTTAGAAAACACAGTAGAAGGAAGAAGGATAATACCAATCATGTTTTTTCCATATCTGTTGAGCACTATTTTAGTATATTTTTTTGAGTGGTTGTTATTCAGAATCTATATTCATAGTCTTCCAGTAACAGAAATGGTTTCTTTCCAGACCTTAGACTAGTCAGCATTAAAAATCAGATTTAGAGTCATTGTGCCAGCTTTATTTTTTTGCTTCCTTTTCTGTAAGATGGAGCTAATATTCATTATACATTTAGAGAATTATTTGGCCCTTTTGAAGTAATCTGAAACTTTGGGTAGAAGGTGACATAAAGGTATAAATTTTGAATGTCAGTATTTAATTTTAGAACATAAAATTTGGTCCAGAACTTTTAGCCAAGTACCAAGAAGCAAAAGAAGAGAGACAGAATAGTTTTGATGTCAATGCTCTTAGGGAATATTGTTTATTTCTGGTATTAACAGCAGATTTTATGTGCAGTGTTGACTTGCTATTAATTTATCTGAATAAAGCATCTGTACAACAGCTCTAGCACTACTGAAAGGTAATTAGCTAAAACTTAATTTCCTTCTGTAGCTGAGATTTGGGGTTGTTGGCCAATGACACTGGAAACACCGTAGCATTGGAAGGATTTTGAGAGCTCTTGTCGCTTGCCCTTGCAAGAGACCTGGAATTCACAGAGGTTTTGTCTTTTTACTTCTGGAATCTGGAATAGCAGTCACGTTTTTAAGTGATGAAGGGTATTTCTGACAGTCTCCAAGACCATCAAGTGTGAATCCCTTTCTGACTAGTAGCCTAAATCGTTACAATAATTTATTGTATTCTGAATTATTGCCTAATTATTTATTTTAAAATAGTTGATAAATAAACAATTGTCAGAATGTTACTTTACTGCAGGGGAAGCATAAAGACTGGAAATACAAAATACCAGTTGTAGATTTCATTTTCCATGTATCAGCAAACTTTTGAGAGGAAAACCTGGCTTAGAGTAGCTCTTGCATTATTTCCTATGTGAGTGATTTGATAAGTGTCTCAAAAAAGCCTATAAATCTTAATGTTTTCAAAATATTGAAAGGAATCTAAGCCTTCAAATTCCTTCAGTATCGTATGGAATGGAATCATAGAATCAATCACAGAATGGCTTGGATTGGAAGGGACCTTAAAGATCATCCAGTTCCAACCCTCTGCCGTGGGCAAGGACACCTTCCACTGGACCAGGTTGCTCAGAGCCCCATCCAACTTGGCCTTGAACACTTCCAGGGATGGGGCAGCCACAACTTATCTGGGCAATCTGATCCAGTGCCTCACCACCCTCACAGTCAAGAATGTTTTCATAACATCTAATCTAAACCTGCTCTCTCTTTCAGCTTGAAACCATAAATGGTTCCTGATTTGCAAGGCTAAGGCTGCAGCCAGTTTCTGTAATTGTCATTCTTGTGGACAAAATTTTTGGTTTAATGTTTTCCTGAAGTATGAGTATGTATTCTTGATTTGTTCTACCAGTTGTTTTCATTATGGATCCAAGTTTTTGCAGAGCCTGGGATTAAATAACTAATTCCCTAATGGGTTTGGGTCCACCTTTACCTGAAATGATTGACCAGAGATGTACCATCATGCTTGGGTCTAATGAATTTTTTAATGAATCTAGCATTAGTACAGAAAGAGGCCAACAGGGTCCAGTAGTTTAGTGAAGATTGTTAGCCAGGCATCAAGAGAATTTAAATTTTATTCTTAGTTTTGAAACGTGATAAATCTGGCTATTGCTGGGAAAAAACCCCATCCAAATGGGGCTTTTTTATTCTAATGTGGTGAATATTGTGTCAGTTTTGGAGTACTTTTGTTTCACAATTATTGCTTTCTTAAATATTTATCTAACAAGAAACATTTCTTGCTTTGCCAAATGCCTTTCCTGCAATAGAGAACGGTCTGGAAAGGCTGAGGCAGACCAGGATAAAGCGTTGGTGGCACACCTCTAGCAAAAGCAATAACTCCTGTGTCAAATTACATTGCAAGGCAGGAATTGATCCAGAATTGATGTCATGTTAACTCAGGGCAGGAATGCAATGTTAACTGAGGAAGTTGCAACACACCTTGACCGTTGCTAAATTAATTCTTCTCGTGGGATATTTAATTGGATGTGCATCACCTTCTCTTCTCTTTGTAAGTGAGTTCAAAGTAGTTCTGAAGATTTAAGATATTCTCAAGTGGTTGGAGTGAGTCATTTAATATTTTTATACGTTTAATTCAATTAATGTAGTTAAATAAGAGATATATAGTTAAATTAATGGTGAGAGCTGGGGCTATTCAGCCTGGAGAAGAGAAGGCTCTGGAGAGACCTGAGAGCAGCTTCCAACACCTAAAGGGGGCTGCAAGAAAGCAGCCTTTTCACAAGGGTATGGAATGACAGGGAGAAGGGGAATGGCTTCAAACTGAAGTAGGGCAGGTTTAGATTAGATAGCAGGAAGAAATTTTTTACTGTGAGGGTGCTGAGACCCTGGCACAGGTTGTCCAGAGAGGCTGTGGCTGCCCCATCCCTGGAAGTGTTCAAGGCCAGGCTGGATGGATCTCTGAGCAACCTGGTCACATGGAAGGTGTCCCTGCCCATGGCGCAGGGGTTAGGACTGGATGATCTTTAAGGTCTCTTCCAACACAAGCCATTCTGTGATTCTGTGATAATCAACCAACTTATCAGTGCAGAACTTATTTGATATCATATTCAAACTTAGCTTGATAGATAACATAGCCAAAAGATAAATTTCCAATCTAATGCATGAATACAAATCTAAAATTTCTTTTTAAATACGTGACTCAGCTTCTGAGAATGTCCATCAGTATTTGCCTAATCAGTTCTGAAATTAAATTGCCAGGATATTTGCAAAAAATAGTTGAATGTCCTGAGCATAAATACAGTAAATCCTTTAGACATTTACAATTTCAGATATAATATTTTTCTGTGTATTCCTATCTATTTACTGATGTAATTTCTCTTCTAAAGCTAGTGTTCAGTGACTGGGGCCATGCATGTTAGGATAGCAATCCAGGCTATCCAATTTGTCTGTTTCCAGTTCCACAGTCTTTTTTACTGTTCTATCCTGTGTTTTTCACTTTGTCCATGGATGAGGAGGTCAAGAAGAGCTAGGAAACATCTCTTCTGAAATAAACAAGAGAGAACTTAATACAGTAATACTAGCAACAATTACAAAAAAAAAAAAAATTTAGAAAGACAAGTTAAAAAGAGGAGTCTTCTCCTTGTAACTTTTCCATGGTCAGAAGAAAATGCAGGGCTAGTCTTGCTCTGCATTCTTTCCTAGAAGTTTCAAAAGGTAGTGCAAAGGTTGCCCAAATTCTTGTATTTCTGGGAAGATCTGTCTTTTGTTTCCACGGTAGATATAATAGGAATTATCTTTGTTCTCAAAATTTATCTTTGTAGCTGCATAAAATTAATCAAATCAAGTACTCTGTGAAAATCCACCAGATTTGCACTGCTGCAATAACCAACTTGGTTATGATTTGCAAAGAGCAAATCTACTTAGTGGCCTGACTTATTATAGGATGTGGACTTCAATGTTTCATGGATGCAAAATGCTAAATCATGGGCTGTATAAAAACTTATTTTCACATTTTATTTCCATGTTTAAAAAACACATATGTTTGTTTTTCAACTCAGGAATATGAGTTTCATTCACAAAGTCTCTTCGGTTGCCATGACAGGGATGAGTTTCAAAGTCTTACTTTTACTCAATATATATTCCCCAGGTGCTGTTAATGAAATAAAATGGGGTAACAACATTTATCAATTTATTTTGAGATTTGAATTAATAATGTGGAAATGTGGAGCTTTTCCTTATATTTGCTCTGGTTTGATTTTACCCTTTTTTGTTTTAAAATGATGCAGTTATTAAAAAAAAAAAAAAAGAGTAAATTGTCAGAACCAAATTATAGCCTTGTTTTGATTAAGATCTAATGTGTATGTAAATTGTAGCACTTGCTGCTCTGTGTTCCCAACCTGCTGTTGCTTTCTCCACTAGCTGAGCCTCCAATATTTAAAATGCTCCTTTTTTTTTGTACACAAGAATGTACCTCCAGCCCATCAAACCATTTCCTTGGGAAGTTGTGGTTCATGACAGCATGACCAAGTTAGTGTTCTAACCTGGAAATGAAAGGAAAGCAGAAGCTGAGCTGTTTGAGAAGCACTGGCAAGGCCAGAGCCATTTGTCTCATTTTCCCCAAACCACATTTTTCTGGGATTACGCTTCCAGGAGAGTCCCCACCCAGGCAGTCCTTCTCCCAGATGAGGTAAAGGAAGCCACCATCAAGCTGAGCTGGGAGCTGTGTTAGGCTTCTCTGAGCTGGAAGCCTCTCTTCATTACATCACACCTGGCTGCATTTCAGAGATTAATGAACGGCATCTTGTCAGGTTTAATATATCACAGTGCTTGGGTTCACATTGAAGATGTAATCATAAATTCCCTGAGCTGTGAACTACACCTTAAGGACTTGCAGGGAGTTCTAAGAAGGCAAGAAAAAGAAATGACTGTAAACTACAGAGTGTGCCAGTTTTGACAGAAACCTGCAGATTTTCTAGGACATTAGGTTTCAAAAGAAGGATTACACACAGACTAAACAGAGTAGAAGTCATAAAAATTTAAAGACATCACAAAAATAAGATCCTTTTTAGGTATGACAGAATACTAAAGGAAATTTATACTGAATTATACCACCCAAGCAGACCCATTAATTAACGTAATGAGAAAATATGTTCCATTTCCATGGACCCAAGCGTGTCAGGAAGCATTTGACACTTTTAAAAGGGGGAGAGGTGAAAGCATGCACTTTCACTGCTCTTGAAATTCTCAGGTTTTAGCTTATCTGTTCACATTCATGTTTGGGCTGCTGAGGCATTAGGATATGTACTAATCAAGAGAGAGAAAGAAAAAAAACTACTGCAAGTGACTGATATGCTGAAAAAAATGTAAACACATTTGTGCTGAATAACTCAGGATAGTCTTGTATCCTGAACGTTGGAGAGGTTGTCATGTCATATCACAGGAAGACAGGAATGAAAAGAATCTTTTTATTGTCAAGATATGATTCTGAAAATATTATATGTGTGAAATTTAAAAATCCATAAGCAGATGCTCTGTGTTCATTCCAATGGCTTATACTTCTAAAGCTGGCAAGTAGGGCAATTTGCAGGATCAGGAAATAAAAGCCAGACATTCAAAGCTGTTCAGACATCTTTTTTCTATGCAAAGAATTTAAAATCAGGTTCTAATTCCTTTTCTCAGAGGAATTAGAACCTGATTTTTAATTCCTGTTATTCAAATATTCTCCTGTATATTGCTTGGAAATTCTTACGCTCATTCCTTGACAGAAGGAAGCTGAAAAAATTAGTTTGAGCCTTAATTTTTTTTAGGATGTGAAACCCCCCCATTTTCTTTCATTTCTTATCTGTGATGTAATGGCTGGTTGATGTTGAGCATGGGACATTGCAGGTAGCATCTTCTGCAATGTATTTTGTAATTTTTCTGTTTGAATAGCAGATGTTTTCACACGTATTTAGTTTTTGATAGATGGGACTACCCCCTCCAGATGTATTCTTAGGCTTAATATGTTGAACCAGCTACATTTCTGAGGCATCACTTCAATATATTTTAATAAATGTGTATTTTGTACATATATAGCTGATGCTTAAGGATTCTCTAATTTAAAAATAAGTATTTAAAAATAAGTATAAAATTTAAAAAAGTGTAATTTAAAAATAAATATAATTTTAAAATATAATTTAAAAATTATAAATTTAAAAATAAGTATAATTTTTATGCGTGCAAAATTTTAAGAGTTAAATACATTAAGTGTGCATAAGGGTGCACATCTGATACAGCACATCGTTGATTTTTGGGATTAAATTTTGTTTCTTTTCACTTGGTGTCAGGATTTGGGGATTCCCTTTTGTGCCAAGCAGCTTACATGCTGCGTGTGTGCAAAACTGTGCTGTAGCCAAAATAATACTTGAGATATTTGGTCACCAAGAATCAAAGAAGGCCAAACCTTTTGCTTTTGTGACCACACAAAAAGCACGAGGTAAGTAATAATAGCTAACCTATCTGTGTGGTTGAAATGCAACGTAGAAGTTATTTTATAGTAGCAGGAAATAGAGGCAGAAGATGAAGAAGAATTTTGAATTTAATTGAAATTGATGAAAATATTTTACATGGGCAAAACCCAGTTTGTTTACTTCAAACATTATCCTATAGGATAAGTGCGCTGTCATTTTATAGGAGTGCTGACCACTACCCTGATTCTGTTAATCTAAATATTTGCAATGCAGGGAATGTTAGTTTGTTTAAAACTGCTTGTCTCTTATAGTTGTTGTGGAAAGTTTATCAGCATTATCTGTTTCTGAGAAGAAACTTACTGAGGACAATGTGCTAATAATGGCATTACAGATAATTGAAAGCTCTTTCTGAGCAGGCAGCTTTCAAAACAGTCGAAGGACAGAATCTCACTTGCTCCTTTTTACTCTTTATAAAAAAGTTAATATGAGTTATTAATTCATCCCTATTAATTTGAGTGATCATCTTCTGATCTCTGGAAGGTTCTGGCTGAATGAGTGACGATACTGGAGATGAGCCTTCTGCTGTGCCTGTGCTGCATGTAACAGTGATTGCAGCAGCCAGAATACATTTCTGAGTGAGGTGTCTGTAAGCACTGTGGGATACAGGTCGCAGTTAAAACAGTCCTGTGGAGCTTCACAGGCTCACCTGGGGTCTCCCTGTGCTGCCCCAGATGCCACCACTGGGCTACTGCTCATACTCCAGCTGACTCAAAGCTGTCTCCCAGACCTCTGTTCAACTCAGTAGTCACTCAAAACTTCAGCAAAGACTTCGCTTTCATTTCCTTTTATAATATAGAAAAGACTTCAGTGCTTTCTGCTGCCTGTTCAAAAGATGCATGAAAGGATTCAAATAATCCTGTGGGGTTTTAATGTCTCATTGCCATAATCTGGCAAATCTTTTGTTTGGAGCTTTTCGTTGGAGTGTTTATTTGTCAGGGGACTGAAATGCAAAACTCACAGTGATGGTCATGTGCTCCCATTGCTGTCTGAACTTGTCTTCCTGAAGTCTCTGTTCAGCTTCATCAGATTTTCATCTCTTGGGTTGGTGTGCTGGCACCCCTGAAAGGACAGGCAGAGCTCCTGTGGACATCAACAGATCTGGATCTACTCTGTGACTTTCCTCTGGCAGGTGGATTTTGAAAACCAAAAATTTGTAGCTGTCAGGTGGTAATTTTTATGTTGGCACTGTTTTCTTAGCGGTTCATGTGATGGCTTTGTGCATTTTCTGTTTAGTCTGCTCTGTAAATCACAGAGTCACAGAGTAGTCTGGGTTAGGAGAGACCTTTACAGGCCATCCAGTCCAACCACTCTGCAATGAGCAGGGATGTCTTCAGCTGCATCAGGCTGCGCAGAGCCCTGTCTAGCCTTGAATATTTGCAGGGATAGGGCATTCACAACTTCTCCAGGCAACCCGTGCCAGTGTTTTACCACCCTCTTTGTGAAAAAAAACCCCTCTTCCTCATGTCTCATCTAAATCAACCCTCCTTCAGTTTGAAACCCCAACTGTCTCTTCCTTTCCTCATAGGAAGATCATCCCTCCAATCATGTTTGTGTCTCTCCTCTGGACCTGCTCCAACAGCTCCGTGTCTTTCCTGTGCTGGGGTCCCAGAGCTGGATGCAGCACTGCTGGTGGGCTCTTACCAGAGTGGAGGAGATGCTCTGCCTGTGCTGTGAAATAGGGCTTTGATAATTTGTGAAATAGCAATAATTTAAAAAATCCCTGATTATTCCCTATAAACAAACACTTTGGATTTTGTCCCTTAATTCTTTTACAAAACTTTTTGGAGATTTCAGAAATGCTCTTGCCCCAGTGAGGGCTAAGAAGTGTGGAAGAGGCAGCATTGTCAGTGCTGCCTGTTGCAAACAGATCACTTGGAAAAGCAGAGCATAGAGGCAGAAAAGGAAGTTTGACTCACCTGGAAGGAGGCACTGGGGCACTCAGTCCTGCTTCGTCGAGCGTGGATATCTAAATTGCTTAGCAGGATTAATTTACTGGGCTAATTTACACTTTCAAATAAGCTTTCTAGGCCAGAAGATTCTGACTCTGCTCTTCCCTCTCTTCTTTTGATCCACTGCTTTTTATCACTTCTGGCTTCACTGTACTTTGGATTCAAGCAGAAAGACTGCAGTCAAAACAATTCCTTGGGAAATAACCAGAAGTTAGATCCACCTCTTTGTGAATCGTAGTGGTGTTATCATTCAACTGGCACCACCACCCATGAAGTTAATTGAGATGCTGGCTATGACTAACTTTTCAGGATTCTCCAAGGTTTCAAGCAAGATTTGGCAGTTGTATGTCTTATCCTGCACTGCTTTTAGAAGGAGATAATTATCTATCTCCATAATGTTTGGGTACTTCTGAGCATATATGCCAGCCAGAAAAAAAAAAAATGTAGCCATATTAAAAGAAACATAGTGAGCTCAGGTGCCAGGATATTTAAGCAGTACTGGAAATTGGGTAGATGGAATTGTTCTTTGGGATTTAGAAGGGTTTACAGGCCTGAGATGCACACATATCAGCTTGAAAACTGCTGTCTTCTTGGAGGAAAAACACAACAAAACACAAAACAACCAAACACAACAAAACAACAAAACAACCAAACCAATCCTGTCTAATCTGTGTTTGAGACACATCAACACCAGGGCTGTGGGTTCAATCCCCATATGGGCCTTTTCCTGAAGAGCTGGACTCGATGATCCTTGTGGGTCCAACTCAGAATATTCAGTGTGCCGTCTGGGGTAATTTTGGGTGAATCTGCAGTTTCAGCAGCCACTGCTGCCTGAGAATTATGTGAGGGATTTCATTTCATGGCTAATAGAAGATGTGAAGAATTTGCAAGACAAAAAGCTTTAAAAATATTAAAGTGTAGTTCATCTGCATAGTGAAAATCTGATTATTCCGTAGAAGTTCCATCAGAAAAAGAAAGCTGTAGTTATAAATGCAAAGTAAAAATGATTCTAGTAATTTACAGGGGCCTCCTAGACATGAATTCATCTTACTACTAAGGTATTTAAATAAGAAACCTGAGAAAATGCCAGACAGCTGTATTTTTTGGAGTAATTTTAATAAGCTAACATGGTAATGAGTTTACTGGTTGCATCCTGTTGCCCATACTGAAGTCTGTGCAACTCAGCCACTTCACTATAATTTTTTTCTTGCAGAACCATCTTAAAAACTGCCTGTTGTTTTAGCTTTTCCCTGCTTGTTTGCATCGATCTAGAACCAAATCGCTGTGAGTAAGTGCAGAAATGATGCATGAGGTATTAGCATGTGTGTGTGGCTGCAGGTTTGTGTTACAGATATAATAAGCAAGAGGTATATATATATATATATGTAGGCTGCACAGCTATACATCTTGGAAACCTCAGGGTTAGGCTGACATAAGTGCCTTCTGATGGCTGGCTAGCTAAGATCTAGCACGAGGCTCTCTGGGGATGAATTTCTTAAAAAAATAAAAGTGGGCTCGGCCACATTTATTTGATATTATATTCATAGGTGTAAAATAGCAGTTTATAGTTTCACTTGTCCATTTCCCTTGCTCTGGACCTGCCTCCCTGATCAAGAAATTCAATAGCTATTAAAAGCTGCAGCTGTACTAACAGTCTTATGCTTTATAGGAGGCATTTTGCAGCTATTACTTTAGAACAGGCGTTCTGTGCCAGTACAGATGTTAGGTCCACCTTTTTCATAAGCACTTTATCTGCACCATGGGCATTGCATTTCTAATGTTTGCTTGGAATTGCTGAACATGCTCCGTGGCTGTAATTTATTTGGGCTGGTGTAGTTTAAAGGCCTGAAAGCTGTGTCTGCACCTGTTCTATTCATCCGACCAGGAAAGCACGAATTCCACTGCAGGAGAGTTTGTGCGGTTTGGATCTCTTCTTTATAAATCTCCTCAACCAAAGGCAGCCATTTGATTCACGTGTGTGCTCCCTTTCCCTGAAGTGAAAATGGCTTGCTTATATATCACAGAATCCCAGAATTTTCTAAAACTGAAAGGAGAACAAACCTCTTGTTCTAATGAAGGACAGGCATATGACTCCTGCATTCCCTCCCTCAGTCTATCTCTGAGTAATCAAATGTGCACGGTGAAAAGTGAGACACGTAGAAGTTGCTCCAGTGTGTACAACTGGAGCAAACTGTGCTGGGTAATGACACCACTTCATTGTGGGACAGGGTGACAGACACTTCTGAGTGAAATGAATTTAAAGGGAGGTAAAATGAGTGAAAAGGAAAAGCCACTGCTTAACCCAGTTCGCCTCCTGACAACGCTGTATCAGTGAATTTTTTGCTAATGGAAGATAAGCAACAGTTGAAGATGACTGAAACATTGACAGTATCTGAAATTTTGAATATTGAATGTTGAACCAGTGTAAGAGACAGTCATTCAGCTGTTTTAGCCCAAAATTTTGGAATTCACACAAAATCCAGGAGTAGTCCTAGCTCTGAAAGACAAAAAAAAAAAAATAAAAAAGAACTTAAAAAACCCCCAGAAACCACCCCAAAACAAGCAAACAAGGAAGCCACTGTTGAGTGAGGTTTTCCAAACCAAAGCTATGTCCCACTTTGCCCAGTTCTGCCAGAGACGTATGTCATCCGTAGACATGTCATCAAATATGACTCAAACCAACCCTTCCCCCAAAATAAATAAATCCAACCACACAGACCGAAATGATTCTTTGGCATCCTAAAGATTCTACCCTACTTACTTGTGGTGCATTTTTAATTTACCAGGGGCTGATCCATTACTTAGTGTTTTCATTAAAGTAAAGCAGAAAAGAAGCACTTGTGCCATAATCAGTCTCCTGAAACATTTGTAAATATGTAGTGAATTTAGTGCAACAGAAGGGAAAAGCAGCATATCTATAAGAAAACAAATAAAGAGTCAGGGATTTAAGGAACAGAGCTGTATGTGGAAATAAAAAGAAGATTAGTAAAATTAAAAGACAGAAGATTGTTCTAAGTATATATTTTGGGAATAGTGATTAAATACTTAATCAAATATTTGAGTAGTAACTGTATTACAAACACTAAATGCTCCTGAATTGTGCATTTAGGCTTTGGATTCCTTTTGAAAGTTCTGATGGCTTTTGGCAAACCACACAAGCTTTGTTCAAGAGGCCAAGGATACCTCCTTTGGTAAATCCAAAAGCAGATTCAGAATGTGGCCCTTTAGGTTATCATCAGAAGCTCTAGGTAGAATTACAGTCCTGCTGTACACAGCTGAGTGTATATAATTCTCTAAGTAAAATTCATGTCTTATGTGTTGTAAAAGGAATGAAAGGTAGCTGTTAATTCCAAGGCTTATAAATATGTCAGTGGGTTTTCATAATGTCTTAATAAATTACAAGAACAAACTCAGTGACTCATGATGTCACCAGAACTACTCACTGCACTGTATTTATTGTAATTATGTA
Source organism: Phylloscopus whistleri (assembly GCA_017589585.1). NCBI lineage: Eukaryota > Metazoa > Chordata > Aves > Passeriformes > Phylloscopidae > Phylloscopus > Phylloscopus whistleri. The sequence continues at coordinate 1,380,010 of JADMLD010000108.1, read as the reverse complement.
CAAAACTCACAGAACTCTTTTTACGCTCGACGTGAATATATAGGTCCCACTAAAAAATCAAAGCCTCATGGATTTCTTCATTATTTATTTGCCATCTTTCAGCTGTTTTCTTGTTCTGAGCACTTCTTCCAATGAATAAAAATTTCAAGAAAATATGTTTAAAAGAACATTGCTGCAACTGCTGTATTTATTCATTGAAAAGCAGAAGTAAAATACAGTTTCCAAATATCCTCAAATTTGGGTGAAGTTCAAATTTTCCTTGGATCCCAGTTCTCTGGCTGGCCACCAGCCCATATCACTAATGGTATAGCTAGCTGGAAAATGGAAAAACAATTTCATGAAAATGTCAGGATTATTTTGGCTTCAATCTGAAACGTAGAGATAGCATCAATATCATAGAGTGGGTGATGCTTCGTTCTTTAGTTTAAGAAATAAACACAGGACAGGCTAAAGGCTTTAGGTAAGTTAAATGTGTAAGACTAATTCAACAGCATTTCACACCACCAAAGTAAACTTAGTGTGTGAAGAAGCCCTTGGCTCTTTAGTGCTCCCTGTCCCAACTGGCTTTTGCTGTCCCAGATGCAAGTGTAGTTTGCATTTAAGTGTTGTAATGATTAATTGTTCTCTTGTATCATAAAACACAGGGGGCTGATCTATGAAGCCAGCCCTGCTCAGGTGTTGAGTTCAATGGAACAGAACCTGTGACTTAGGATGGGGAGAAAAGGAAAGAATTCCACACTGCATCCATGTGGTTTGGCCCTCATTTAAAGCACTGGAAATGGTACCTCTGAATTTAACATACCTTGATTTGAGGACATGCTCCTCTGAAGATATGAAATAAGCAGCAAATAAATGACCCCAATGTTTCCCCCACTGTTGCTGAACTAATTCTCCAAGATATCTGTACTTCCAAAGCCTGTGCATGAAATCCCCTTGTTCCAGCTGCATGTCCACTCCCATACTGCTTGCCATGCAACAGGTATCTTTTCAATAGAGATGTCTTCATTTTCTGGCCAGGAAACGCCATTCCAAACTTCCCATTCCAAAAATAATAGCAGTGTTCAGTCACATTTTATGAAAGCATCTTAGAATTTATATAAATAAAAACTAGTGTACATTTCAAAGAATATATAAAATGCTGGCGTTTTGCTTTTACTGCAAAGATCAAAGAGCCAATTAAAATTTCATGAACTTTAAATTATGCATTTAGTAATAAAAAATATTGGAACAAAAAAAATTAAAGCAGCAGGTGTACCTTATATAGTAAGATAAAGTTTAATATATTTTATTAGCTTAAGGGACACAGAATAACTATCTAATCAGAACTTCAGGCATGCATTTACATAAATATATTAAATTAAGGAAAGCAATTATACACTTAAACATCCTTTTGTCTAAAAAAAAAAAAATCATTAAATCCACAGATTAACAATAAATCCAACTCTATGTATTTATCACTTCCAGATACAACTGTTCCATTTCTCAGATATTACACAAATACATTTGTTAGAATTTATATGCATTATACATATATTATATATTACATAATAGTGTGTATACATACATGGTGTTCAATAATAATATAATAATTTGTAGTTTTTATAGCACTTTTCATTCGAAGAGCTCAAAGCGCTTTACAAGGATCGATTTCACTAATTTTTGGATGGGAAGTGGAGGCACAAAGATACAATTATAATTTCAGGTCACACAGAAGTTGTGACAGCAACTGAATTCTCCTGTTGGGAACTTCAGTCCTGCTGTCTCCCTCTAAAGAAATGCACATATAGCACATGGAGTCTGTGTAGATAGACTTGCAAAGACTTGTAAGGTCTCAAACCAAGAAAACACTTAATGATATTAAAAATAATGTTAAGCACATGACTTCAGTGAGGCTCATATGCTTAAAATTACTTGTGTGCTCCCAGCTAGGTCGGTGCCTGTATATGCTTAGTAGTATAATTCAGCTTATAGAAGATGCTTGAACCTAGTTTGAGTGATATTTTCCAAGCTGTTTTCCCACATTTCAAATGGACATACAGTACCTGACAGCTACTGTGAAATAAAACTCGTTGAACAGGGGAATGCCACTCCAGTAATGTTCTCAAGTGACAGAAGTTTTGTGATTTCCTTTTTCTGCTTGGCTCCCATTACAATCTAATTGTTCTCAAAGGGGAATTGAAGTTGTAATTCTGCAGTATATTTTGTGGGGGACAGCTAATAGTGTTTCTGGATAATTCACAGGGTAGGGTTACTGCTTCTGGTACTAATGGAGGCCACTACAAGCTGCATCTGATGACTTAATACCAGGTGGTTTCTGGTCTCAGTATGTCTTGATATGAATTAAGTTCATTCTGCACACCAGTTTTGACTGCCTAGAACATTTTAGCAGCTCCTCCTAGGAACACTCAGAAAATGGGGTTGTTTGTTACTGCCTTGTGATGCAAAACACCCTTTTGTCCTACTGTAAAATGTATCCTACAAAAAAAAACAAACAACCCTGTCTCCAAATCAGCCAACTTTCTCTGCCTTTTTCCCAAGAACACTGTGAGCACAGCCATTGTGCATATTCACATGCTTTAGCTGATGCAGCCTTTCTGAAATTTCCTGGGAATTTAAGCAGTTTTTCACCTAAAATATTTTTTACTTTTTTTACTTCGCCAAACGAAAATAAATAGGAAAATCTCACACAACTCTTCTCCAGTAATGCAGCTTGCTGTCTGTGCAAGAATGTCTGGCAATTTGGTTTATGGAAGCCTGCCTGTGTGCAGTAGACAATAGGTAAAGTAAATTTAATATTCTGGCTCATTATTTGCATATGAGGCAGAATATTAAATGTTTGTGAATATCTATAGCATAGAATGATCACTGATATTTTTTCAGTACTGAGAGCTCAGGGAAGCAGATGGATCACTCAGCTTTTTTAATGCTGGACATTAAAAAAAGCATGAAGAAGTCAGGCAGGTTTTATGTAAATGCTGGCAACAGCTATAAGGAAACCCAGGAGGGTTGGAAAGCTCTGCTGGGCTTTCTGCAGGGCTGGGTCTGCACTCCTACTCCACAAAACGTTGGTGTAATGCTGCAGATGCAGACACGGAGAGGTCATGTGTGCACTGATGTCTGGAGTTAAGATCTTCTGCCAGCTAAGTGGATATCTTTTAAAGACTTAATCCTGTAACTAATGAAGTCAATAGGAGATTATCAGTTGACATCAATGGGCTTGGAGTTAGGCCCTCGAAGATTAAAGTAATCCTGTACTAAGCTTTCAGGTGGCTTCTGCTGTTTCACACCTATATCCCAAAAAGTGCACGCCTTATTTAGCTGAATTACTCTGTTGTTGAAAACAACAAACTTTTCAGCAAAACAGTCTTAATTTTTTCAATGTTTCTGAAATATTTTGTCCTGAAACTACTTAGGGAAATGTTTATTTATCAGGTTTTTGTAGCCAGAACCCAGATTATTTGGTACAAATTTTCTGCAAATTTGAATTGAAACGAATTTAAAGGGTTGGCTGCATTTTTATGAGAGTTACTTTTTATTTTTTTAATATTGCAAAATGAAAATTATTAGTTTTTATTTACCACTTGGCGTCCTTCTGGGTTTTTTTTTTCCAAGATAAAGGACACCTTTTAAGTTGGACAGAAGATCAAAATGGTGTAATTCCTAATTAAACTGATAATCTAAAGGATAGTAAATTAAAATGCATTAATGTCTATTAAGAATTTACATGATTAAGGAGGAATTAGCAGAACAGGCTGTCCTTGGACTTCTTTTTTCCATGGATGCAATTAGAATTACGTGTATGAATACTCATTTTCACAATAGTGCAACTTCACACCTGTAGAATTACTTGTTCATATTTTCAGTGTCTCCGTTTTGCACGATTTTACAGGAAAAGGTCCTTGTTTCTCAAACCAAATTAGAGAAAATGCGTACTGAAAAGCTACATTTCAGCATGCCAGGCACATCATTTATCATTCTGGTTTTCAGTCAAGGCATCACATCACTGGATTGCAATGGGTAACTCTGTGATAAGCACAGTGGCTAGAGTGATTTCTACCTTCCTCCAGCTTCAGTCTGTCTGTGCCTGAGCTGTGTGAGGCTGGTACTGCTGAACTGTAACTGCCCAGCTAAGACACAGTGCTAGAAGTCACTATAAAATAACAAATTTCTGTGGAATGACCAAAAGATAAAAAGCCTCAGCCTGCTGGGAAGATTTCGATGCACACATCTGTCAGGCACTTTGAAAAATAATAAGCACCTGCAGCAACCAGGGACTGTTGATGTTTGCTGTAGGTTTAGAAAGGAAGGAGCTGCAAAACCAAATGTGAACAAGTGAGTGAAATGAGGAGATACACAGAGGTGTCATGTCAGTGATACAGGATTTATATTCTTATTTATACCTAACTTACACTTCGTTTGCATGAAATAGAATAACATGTGAGGATTTAAAGGTAAAAAGGGTTTGGATCTGTGTCCCTGTCTGTTAACAGAAGAAAGTTATTCCCAGAGGGGGAGGCTTTGAGTTAGTATTTCTTATTGGGTGCGGTAGAAAAATGAGTTTACTGTTTTTCTGAAATGGAGTGAAACAATTTGGAGCCGATTTTGCATAACATCTTTTTGTCTCCCTACTTATCTATGGAGCAAAGATGTTTCTCCTTATATCGCAGTGATGTGCCTCCTTTCTGATCAGCAGCATTTAAAAAGAGAAAGATGAGTTTTCTGCCCCAAAATAATAAAGCAGGGGTTTAACACTAGCAGGCATCTAGTGGAGAGTCATGTTTCTTGCAACAGGTACGTTTGTTCTCCTTTAGCAGCAGAAAGGCTGCAAGAATGCTTGAAATGTACAATGTGTTGGGAACAGAGAGGCAGTATCTCCCAATAAAGGAAGAAATGAATGGAATAAAAGATCAGGAGAGAGGGAGACACAGAGACAGAGACAACTTGAACACATACATAAAATCCCTTCTGGAGGCCCTTATCTAATTGCCTCATTTATCTAGTTTCATTTATAAGCTCAGTTTTATTCTGGGACACTCTCGGAGGTTGTGTGAGAATGGCTGCAGAATGACCTAACTGGCAACAGGCTTTCTACAGACCCCTTTTTTTTTTTTTTTTTTTTTTTTGTATGCCAATTCTCAGGGCAATTACTGCAGTTGCCCTTTTTATATCAGCATCTTGGGTGGCTAGGCCTGGGGTTTGCTCACTCTTTTTAATAGTATAATTTCTTTTTATAAATAAGCAGCTAGGATTTTTTTGTGTCTCTTTTTTTTTTTTTTTTTTTTTTTTTTTTATGAGAATACTTCTTTTCCACTGGGACTTCCTATGAACATGTGGGCTTAATGCAGATGCCTGCTTTCACACAATATAAAAGATGATTTAAAAATGAATCAAAACAGTTTCACAAACTATCTCCCCTCTCCCTCTAAACTTCGCTTGGATTGTTTCTTAAGTTTGAAGTTTTTATGGAATGACTCAGAGCAGAATTTTTTTTAAATAAAACAAACTGAAGAATTTTGCTTAAATTTTGTTTAAGTTTGAAAGTGATTTTCTGGGTGCAGCACAGTCAATGTGATTTTTTGCTGTTGATTTGAACGAGGCCTGGATTTAATTCTTAGCTCTTTGGAGTTTTATTGTCGGATTTCACTAGTAAACTAAATTGTCTTTATTATTAAAATCAAAATCCAAGATCATTGTTTTCTGTTCTCTGCATAACTGTGGCATATATATATTATTGTGAATCTTCAATTTAGGTGCCATCTGTGGTATTTTTTAAGGCACTAAGCAGTGAGAAAAGAACTATCACATCTTCCCAGCTGGTTGTTGAAAATAACGTGTCACACTGGAGTTAAAGTGGGGTTTATTTTTAAGTATATTTCATTGAGGAAAGTGTTAAAGATGTTATCTCTGTCAGATATTTAAACGTTGCTAAAATACTTCAGCGACTTTCTTGCCTTGCTGATTATGAAGAGTGTAATAAAACCGTGCTATGTGACAGATTTAGACAGCTGGCTCATTCATGAGAAGTTCACATTTTTGTCACCCACGTTGAATAAGGAAAGATTAGATGCTAAGGTCAATTTACAAAAATGGTTGTCAGGACATTTTTTAATTGTAAAACTTTTTGTGATGGAATTCAGGGAAAAGACTAAAGGCAGAAAGCAGCGGAGACAAAGAGCTGCTATTAACCTACAGATGCTACCACAGGGTTCATTTTAAGATTGGTCACACTGCTTAGCCAATGAAGTGTTCGTGTGACTATAAGGGACCACCCTTTTCTGGGGTGAGAGGGCAATTTGGTCTTCATGCTCATTTAATCCCAAGATGTCTTTCAATGGACCGTCGGTTGAATCTACATTGTGCAAAATTATGCATGCACTTTTTAATGCAGACCATTGTTCTCTGAGCACTTAACCAAGATTTCTCAACCAATTTCCATTTGGCATGAGGTCACTCGAAACCCAGGCAAACAGATATGGAAGGCAAATGTAATTGTCTGTTCCTCGGAGCTGGAATGTGAGACACAGAAATGCAAGTGTTGGTTATGCTGTAATTTCACATTTAATGCTCACTAAATGAACACTGACAAATTTCTGTAAGACAAAATTTGTTGCACGTTGCTGCCCTGGAGAGATGATTTTCCTACTGGAGAGTAACGTGGTGAAAGTCCTTTAGATCTGTTTGGCTAAAGTGTTGTCAATCTTTGATGCATGAGCAGCTGCTTCGAAGGACTGCAGATCTGCACACTGGGGTTGCTCTGCTTGCTTTTCTTAGGCAAGGTTTTATAAAAGCTGCAGTAGGTAGTTTGCAGGTAGTGCAAAGGAAACCTGATAGCTGGTGAATAGTGAACAAAGAAACTGCCAGTAGAGCTGGAGATAAGAGGGCACCAGTCCTGCAGATACATCTAATTAATTAATACCTTAGAATACCTGACTACAGCCCGTACACCTCATTTATTGATACATTTACAAAGACTTGTTTTTCTGTTGGCTCTCCAAGGAGCATTTGGAACTGCATTTGGCAAGAACTGCTGTAGGTCTTGCACAAGTGACACAGGCAGCACAGGCTCCTGTGGGCTCTTGCCCTGGGATGTTCAGTGTGCATGGGCAGAGTCTGCCTGTGCATCACCTCTTACACTGTCCTGCTACAGTGAAAATCACTTCATGGACACTTTTAACACAGGCTGGAATTTTTAATGGTTGGTAGGCATTTGCTTTTTTTCTCGTCCGGTGCAAATGAACACAAGTTGACACAAAGGGTACATTTCTAGATTAGATCCACAACACATTGAAGTGTGTGTGTTGTGTTTGCTCTCTCTTTTCCAATCTTTCCAATTAAGCTGGTGAAAACTGTAACTTTAGTATTTTACAGGACATGGTAAAGCTGTCTCATCTAGGTGATGTCTATATTATAAAAATAAAATAAAATAATATAAATATGTAACATGAACCCAGTGCCCATCGTTAAATAAAATATATGATAAAAAGCAGACCTTCTAGGATGACTGGTTTTGAAATATGCGAATATAATTTAATTATTAAACACTTGAAACAATCTTGATATTAAGCTGCGATAACCAGATTTTTGCATCTATGCTAGATAAAGAAATAACATTCTGTAATAGAGTTACATTGATGAAAGTGAAGGTTACAGTCTTACAATGAATTGCCTAGATAGGAATGCATTAAGCAGTTCTGGAATAGTCTCATGATGGAGTTCAGTTTACCTTAGAAACTGTGACAACTGGATTTTATTAAGCCCAGCAGTTTATACAGCGATGTTTGGAAACTGCCTTCTCACTGCTATAATCAGATAGGTGCAGGAACAAGATTTCTGGGATGTCAAAGAATCCATTAAGACAATCAGGAGAGTCCTTTGACGAAAGATGTGTTTTACAGTGGAACTGCTTCGTAAACTATTTCTCACGAAGAAATAAATATTAAAAAAAGATTCCACTCTCTGCAAAACCGTATTTGTGCTAGCGGCCGCGCGTGTATGTGTGCACATGTTGGACGTCTGCAGAGACGTGCTGCAACGTTTGCACACATACAAGGGGGTTTTTTTCTGCACATTGGTGGACGTTACACTTAAATTAATAAAGTAAATCAAATCACCGGTGGTTTGTTGCAGGACAACAGTCTTTCAGAAATGCCAGGATCCAACACAAATGCCCGTTGAAAGTGGAGTTTCCAAATAGTCCCAGAAACTATACAATGTAGCTGGTTAGATCCAGCAAGTAGGATGTCATGTCTAGGATCTGATCGAGAATACCTGCCCTTGTCACTCTTCGGATGTTTCTATCCACTTGTTCACACTGGGGGCCCAGATAGCCTTTTTTACACAAGCATTTATTGGGCCTTACACAGACACCTCCATGTCGACAGGCTGGGTCACATTTTGCTGTGGGTGAAAAAACAGCGGTTTTCTGATTTGTTGAGGACATCACAAACCAAAAAAAAAGATGCAGTACACATTCATTTAGAGCTTTTCTAACCTTGTCGTGATAAAGCACATAAATTAAAAACAACGTAGAAAGGATGAAATATTAGGGGTGTTGGAAGCGCGTTTTTTAAAGTTTTACAATAACAGGGGGAGGAAGTAATTTTGTATTTCTGTGAGGATGTCATCTGGGAAAGACTGATAAACTCAAATAACAGATTTCTTTTTGAAATGTCCAATTCCCATATTCAGGTTTTATTTAGGAATCTCAGGCAAACTCCTTTGTATACTCAGGGTTCTGCACTATACATGTGCCTTAGCAAAGCAGACTGCACCTGAGCAGTGCACCAAATGCACTCCCTTTGGCTCTTGAATTACTTAATCCTGGGACCAAAATTGAATTCCTATTGGAGGAAAAAAAAGCCAGGGTATTTTTTTCAACCATTTTTATCAGTTATATAAGTTTCAAAGTGGATATCCTACATAATGACCTCAAAGTTTTCCCCTCTCTTTAGCAGATGCCTGATGATTTATCTATAGAGTTCTAGGGTAATCAGTTTTTCAAATATAGCTCCTATTTGAAATTATAGCCAGTGTTAGCAAAATTAATAATCAATAACTTTAGTTGTGGAAGAATTTTCTTCTGGGGTAGTCACAGGACTGTGATATATATAATGTACATAATATATCTTTCTTTTTCTGCAGGTGTTACACTACTTAATGTTATCTATTGCAATGAACTTAAATATAGATTTATGGATATTTATAATACACTATAGAAATGCAGATTTTCTTGATTTTATCCAAGAGTTTTTTAACTACATGAAAGGGAAACTCATACCTTGTATGATAATTTTTTCTTTTTATTTAAACTATAATAGTAGCTTGAGGTTCAACTTAGAACATCCCTATAAATTGTTGTGGGGGATACAGGGAAGGAAGATCCTTAGTCTACATATTTTCTGTGGCTTTCTTGCTCATTGTGTCCACCAAATCATCTATCATAAAGCTGTGGTTTTTAAAACAAAACAGGTCATTCAAGACCCATTTATGTTCATGTTGGAGGCCTTTTTTACTTTTCAATTCCACTTTGTCAAAGGCCGTAGAATGGGCCTCATTCTCTAAATGCAGGAAGGCTCTGACCTTCCTGTGGGGACAATTGAAGTTGGGATATCTGGCCAGATTACCTCATCCATTTCTCTAACCTGCCTTCACTGCTGGCTTGTAGATGTTCAGCTCATGAATCTTTGCCAGTAAGATATTTTATTAGTGATTAATTAATTTCATTTCATTCCAAAGTCACTCCTGCTCATCACTAAAAACCTGGAGGTTGCTGAAATTTACACTCCAGCCTATAAGGATTTCATAGCTGACCCTGTTTCACCAGGGCCCTCCTCAGTGCCCTTCTAAGCTGAATTATCCATGATCCATTGTGGGATCATTGTTTTCCCTCAGTCCTTGCTATTTCTTTGAGTTCTACTGCCACAATATTGACATCTCTTTGTGTGGGCATCTGGTCAAACTCACTGACTAAATAGACCCAGTCAGAGGACTCGGCTGATGCTGAGAAATAAAATCTTTGTAACAACATCTCCTGGAGCCCAGGCTGGCTCTGGAACATCTGCACTGGCCAAAATGACACAGCTCAGACAGAAGCACAGCCTCTGAGACAGTGATGGCACAGCTGTGGCACTCCAGGCTTGCTCACCTCACCCCTTGGCTGGCACACCCATCATCTTAGTTTGATCACAGTCACTTTTCCAAGTGACTTTTAAAAGCTAAAGCGGCAAGATAGGACTTGATGGAATCACTGTAATAATGGATCACAATAACATTGATTATTAGCTGTTTTGTGATACACTGATAGAATTCTCTTTAACAAACTGGAGCCATTTCATTTGGTAGGATCAAAAGCAAGAATGTACCAAAACCAAAAGGTCTGCACTAAATTAGTGAAGTGCAAAAGATGCAATGGAGACCTGCAGTTCTGATTTACCATCTTTCCTGACAAGTCACCTCTCTTTGACACTGGCAGTGATAATACTGCAAGTGGAAGGTGAATGTTCAAACAAGGACATGTATTGACTGCATCTCCTTTCATTTGAAAATCTTGGTGGGGGAAAAAAAAAAGAATACTGTTGTCATGTTTATGGCATCAACTGCATTCTGCACTGGCTCACATTGCATTAGATGTTTTAGCAGTTGCATTCATCTAAAAACTTACTGTTCTCCTGCAGCTCATGAAATCAGTATTTTTTCATGTTGTCTTACAACTGAAGGCCAATATATAGGTCAACATACACTGAAAATTTCTCTGAGCAAACAATTAAAAGCCAATTATGACATGTCATTGCTTTTTTCACTTGTTGCTATGAATCTGTATACAAACCAGTTCTGCAGAACTCTCCTTCCCAGCCTTGGTTACAGCAGCATTTTCCTGTGGGAGTGCAGTGCCCATTCCGACAATGCCTTGAGCATTCAGATGACAGTATCTGTGCAGGCTGAGCTGTTCTTTTGCATTCTTCAGGGACTAAAGGCCTGAATAAAACCATACAAACCAAGCAAAGAGTTAAAACTTGGGATTAAGAAGAAAATTTTTGATTTTTTTTTTTTTTTATTAAAGGCCTGATTCTCTGCTGTGGTATTATCAGTGGGAGAAATCATGAGATTTCTTTTTTCCTCAGAAAAAGCAACAAGCCCAGAGATGATATGTTACAGTACAGAAAAATACAGTGCAATTTGCTATTATTTCATGTAACTGCCTTCAGAGATCTTCCACAAGATTAAGCAGTAGTCCTTGAGAATTCTTGAAGCATGAACCTGCCAAAACCAGCTTGCTGAAGGTTTATCTTCATAAAGCTGCCAGCTTATCGCAGGCAGCATCTGATGGTGGCTTTTTTTTTTTTGCATTTCTAGCTGATCTAGACTTCCTTTAAGAAAGGGGGAAGAGTAACCTGAACAAATTTTATGTCACACATTTTGACGTGTAATAATTTTGCAGAAGTATTTCCTATGTCTGCCAATACAGTTTTAAACTGAATTCAGCTTTTTATTGTGCATTCTGGATGCTTATTTAAGCATCTGAATGTCAGAAAAGACCAAGCACTACCACAGGTTCCCCAGAGAGTTGTGGAGTCTCCATCACTGGAGATACTCAGAGGTTGTCTGGACGTGGTCCATGATCCTCTGGGAGTCCCTGTTTGTGCAGGGACCAGGTGCCCTCCAGAGGTGCCTTCCCAACTCAGCCATTCACCATCAGGTGATTCTGTGGGATGTGTGCACAAAGGAAAATCTAGTTCAGATGACTTGAAATATTTCTGACACTGGATGCTTTGGTTAGGATGATAGGATCATCCAAAGGCTACAGGTTCCCAGTAGAGGTCCCACGTTTTGTCTCTGCTGTAGGTTTGGTTGCACAGGTACAAGTTTGGAAAAGAATGTCAAGATCTCCCAAGTGATCTAATCAAGTAATTGAATAGGAGCATCATGGAAAATTAAGGTAATTAGTGACAAATACAAAATTACTCATTCCCAAGGAAATCATCTTAACTATTGCCATACATACTAAGCTTGAAATGAGCAGGAAAAAGATTCTAATAGTTTCGTTGAGAGCTTAGAGAAACCTTGGCTAAGTGTCCAGCTAGAATCCAAGTAAACCAAAACAAAATTCTATGAGATAGAATAGAATAGAATAGAATAGAATAGAATAGAATAGAATAGAATAGAATAGAATAGAATAGAATAGAATAGAATAGAATAGAATAGGAAAAAACATTGCTCATTATACTGACATCAATATTAACACCCCAATTATATGCAAATAGCTGGAATAGCAGCTTGTGCACTGATTACTCTGTCACATATTAATTTCCTAGACTGATACTCCTGTGCAGAGGAAAGCGATAGTTTTGGGGGTCTGAGAAAGAACAGGTATGATGGAGGTGCAGAAAACAGTGACAGAAGAAAAAGAGGGAAAAAAAATTTGGCATTCTTTTTTATCTCCCATTTCAACGTCAGAAGAAACATCAAGGGAAAAAAATAAGCTAAAGAAAATAAAATTAACTAGCTGAACTCGTGGCTACTAAGATATCAAAAGATGTCTAAAGCCCATGTTCTACTAGGATTTTAAACAGATATTTCTGTGCAAAATGGGGCCATTCAAATATTAGATAGGGTAAAAATAATTTTTTAAAAATAAGCATTTATACCTAATTCCCCAATAGCTGACTGGACTTACATTTTCCCCTCCCATTTTGACATGCATCTTGTTAGTAGGTCCACTACAGGATTTCTTGCATTTTTACTTGAAACAGAGTAATACAGTACAGGGCCACTGGTTTGTTTCAGCATAGCATTTTCTCTGCTCAGTCTTAATTACTACCATGATTATTTAAACATCCACACACAAGAACTGGTTCCCCAAAGATGTTAAGGACAGAAAGAATGTGTAGATGCTTCTTTAGCACAGCACCAAGTCCTGGTTTCCAAAGCATTTCTGAGAACCAGACTGAAGGTCCTGTATTATTTAAGGGCTTTGAAACATGTTTTGACACCTTTGGTGCAGCATATTTGAAACCCTTTCAGTTTTACTGTTTACATATTTCCACAGCTGTCTTTTAAATAGAATGCATTATTTTTCTGACCTGTAAGGAATTCCAGTTCTATAATGAACAATGAGTGTATTACATATGATCTGGTTAAGAAAGTTCCTACGCTTAAAAAGCAATATTCCCGTGAAATGCTGTTTTGGAAATGGTTCTTGAAAATAATATGATTTTCATTGGAGACTTGTTCAGATTTAGAGTAGAAAGATCTGTCTTCTAATTCCTACATCTGGAAAAAAAAATCTACATTTGAAATTATTTCTATATAACCAACTGCATAGGATGCAACATTATTTATCTGTCACTATTTAAAGCTCATTTATTTCAAGTGACTTTAAATGGGAGCCTTCTCTTTCTCTTGCTCAAACACAAGTACAGTACAGTGTTTAGCAGGAAGCATAACCTCAGGCTCCTGGAGCATGTCCTGGAAAAGAGATCCAGGGGCATATCTTAGCAAAGAATGACCTCGTAAGTCACAAAGGTATTTTATTTGGAAAGGTAATGATTTATTTTATTAATAGATGTGAAGTATTTGTCTATGATAGTGCTATACTATATGGTTCTTTTTGTATGCAATTAGGAAGGCAGAAGTCACACTTTTTTTTTGTATCCAGCTGAGCATGGCTGGTCACTTTTATGATTTCAAGTTTTCTGTCACTCTCTGTATTTGTGAATATAACCTTGCCTTTTATTCTACCATCAATCGAGAACTTGCACTTATCAGCCTTGGATAATATTTATTAATGGTGGGGTGGAGTAGAAACAAAGATGGAAAAAATTCTGGTTGGCAGGGTGCCTTAGGAGAAGAGGAACACAAATGCAGCTGCAGTGGAATCCTCGCGTGTGAGAATGGCCGGTTTTCCTTAGCTGTGCTCTGGGAACAGCCACACTGCTTCCTCAGGATCTGAGCGCTGCTCTGGGACCAACACGCCTCCAGGGAAAGCCTCTGCCCCACAGTGCTCACACTTTGCATTCTTAGGGCTGGGAAGGGGTGGGAGTGTGCTCAGGCTCAGTGCAAGCTGAAGTGAATCTCACAAAGATACCCTGAGTCCTGAAGCGGACTGTTGGGACTCGGTCTCTCCCACACTTAGACAGGAGCATGATTTTGTTTATATAACCAGTGCTTCGCTCTGTCTCCTGACGTGGAAAATGGAGGGGAATAGATGGAGCCACACTCTGGGCTGCAGAGATTTTTTTTTCCTTGTATCCCTCAATCTATAAAACTCTAAAGGGTACAGCTTGATTACTCTTACAGTAAGCACTATTTGGTCCGCAGAAAGTCAGCCAAAAATGTAGCTGATAATGACTATTTATATGGTCTGTACAATTCCAGTTATCTTAAAGAGCTGTTCATATATACAGTACAGTACAGTATATCTTGCTTGTTAAAACAGGCTTTCATGAAACTGTATAACAACTCTAAATGTATGGAACATGGAGGAAAAGTTGTACTGGGGGCTGGGGCCTCGCTGGATCCCTTCGCTGACGTGTGCAGTGAGCTGGGAATTCTTGACTGTGCAATGTGTAAAATAATTTTTGCTGCCTTACCATAGCTAGTAGAAGAAAGCAGCCTCTACTGTTTAGAGGCATATAAAAGTCCAACACGCTTTAATAGATTAAAACTCATCCTGGCAGAGCTCAGGACTTCATGCTTTCTTTAGTGCATCTCTTTGCAGCTCCACTAAACACACAGAGTGATTTAGTTGCTGTATGTGCTATCTGTAACTCAGATGTGCATAAATCAATGCAAATGGAGGGCCAAACTCAGCAGTAAAACAATGGTACTGAACAGAAAACAATTCCTCCACCAGGCTTTTGACATAATATCAAAAATCTCTACTTCCCTACTAAAGTGAGGGGGGAAAAAAGGCAGACAAAATTCCTGCATGTTCAGATTTAAACAAGAGACACTGCTGTAGAAATGTTGATACAAAATATGGAATGTTATGCTTCAACTACCTGCACATAAGATTTAGGTATTAGAATGATACTTAAGTATATCACCAACATTTGTGCATTAATTGTTGAGGTTTTTTCCTTTATAAGGGAAAATGTCAAGAAAAAATAATTTTGCTTCACTCCTTGTCATAACCTAAATTCACTGCTTGTCATAGAATAAATATAGCATCTCTTCAGGTACAGCTTCTAAAATTAAAAAGTATACCTTTAGTCCTGGGAGAGATGCCAAAAGCTCGTTACTTGTCTCCAGATTTACTACATGGGAATAATGTGGAAAAAACTCACGGCTTTTAAGATTTAAACTCAGCAGCATATCAAATTTATTCTTATATGGTATACTTGTTCATGACCTCTAGTCTTAAGAAATTCTGTCATGTTTGAAAACTAGTCCCTAGTGAAGCCTGTATCAATGTTAATAGCTAAGAGGTCAATGCAACTGCTAAACAGTTTGTATTACTGTCAGGGTGGTCATGAAAACAACACCTGCTGCATGAGCACTTGGCAGCTGGGTCAACAGGCACTGTGGGAATTTATCAATTTAGGGGGCCACTTGCATAACACTTTGACTGATGAATTGGGAACGACTGGCTTACTGGGCTAAAGCTGCTCTATTATGTGTGACTTTCTTTAGGATGGCAGAGGCTTCCTGCAGGCTCCAGAAAATAAGCAAAAGATAAACTGAGCTGTTTTTTTTCCTTATAAAGCGATAAAAAGTGAGAACTCCTTAATAGCCAATGTTAGAAAGGCTTTAAGAAAATGGGAAAAAAAAAAATGAAACCAAAACAAAAACTTTTACAGTCAGTGAGCTGTGATGTGATTGAAAAAAATCCTTAGGTTTTTCCATGGTGGTTACAAAGGAGTTTTTGTGAGGTACTTCTGTAAAGTGAAACTCTCTAGACTGGTATTCGCAAAAAGCTCTAATTTCTCTTTAGTGTCTCTTGTGGGAATAGTAACTGCATGTGGGTAGGTAAATGAGATAAGAATTTTGCATGCTCCGGCTAAACTAAACATAATTAGACATTAATTCTGGCTTTCCATTCCCTCAAATGACTTAAGGGATAGTAACTTTCTGAACAGAAAGAAATCATATGGCCCACCTGGGTTGGTGAGTGCATTCACCAACAAAATTGGCTCCTTCTACAGAGAGTTGCCAGTAGGAGCTTTGGAGTTTATCTATAGCCCATCAGAACTGAGTGTCTTGATGCAGATTACTCTAAAGCTGTGTGCTTCCATTTCCACAGGAATTAAAGTCTCAAGCAGAGCTTCACTTTCACAAACGCTTTTCTTCTGTCATACCACCAAAACACTCCTGACTCATATTAAAAAATCAAATCACTAATGGTTTGTAGAGCCTGAATAGCATCAAAATGAGGTATGACCTAGATATTGTCCCTTCGTGTCTGAAATCAGTCTGTTTGGAAATGCTCTCCGACAGCGGAAATCCCAGAAGGTGATGATGGAAAGGATGATAAGTGGAATTATATTCTCTGGAGGGGCATGAAAGAGGAGTGAGATGGTTTGAATCAAGTTCAAGTTTCAATCCAACGGGAAGCAGCTATTCCGGCTGTTGATATGAAACACATTGAAATCCAGATCTACAAGGTGTTACGAGGAGAGGAAGAGGCAATCTTCTTCTGTGTGCAGGAACACTTACTCTGCCCTCTTTCATAAAAATCACCTGCTGGTTTCAGTGAGCCATCCTGGTCAGAACAATTACTCACCCCCTTTGGAATCACTGTATGGATGGTGGCAAACTCTTAAAGGTTCACACTTAAAACTTCACAGCACATCTTTTAGAAGGGAAACCTTTGCATTGTCTGTCATTTCTAAGACTCTTCTCTGGATATCTTCCCTTTTATCTGTAATTTCCTTAGAAATTAAAGTGATCATATTATAACTACTCTAAAAGAAGACTTACAAAGCCTCTTTATGGCTGTTCCTCCACCATCCAAAGTTTATTTTCTTACTTCTTGGTCTAGTAATAATGTTTAAATTACAGACTGCATGGACCTATCAACAGATCTTACTTATTTAAAGATTCATTTTCACAGTTGATTTTCTCCTCTCATCATGCTAGAAAAATGATTACTGTTTCTTTTCTAATGGGTTTGTCCCCTATTTTCTCTGGTATCGACTAACTGGAATCTTTTGACGTCTATACATTTTCTACATCACTGTTTACTTAGTTGTTTTTTCTTTTCAACTCATCAATACTCTTGTGATTGATATTATCATGTGTTTTTAGAAACAGAAAACATGACAGAAAAGTTATGAAGCAGAAAGTAGAAAACTAGAAAATAAAAACGTTTCAGGTTTTTGGTCACAAAAATAATTTATAAAATGCTAGTATTTGCATTGACCTTCAGGATATCTGACTAACCCTACCTTTTAGTTGAGAAAAACATAAGTCTTTCTCCCTATGTTTTCTCACTAGTTCCAATCCCTGAAAAGTAGTGGCAACGGGGTTTTTTTGATAATCAGCAAACTATGGATATATTTTTCAGAGACAGTTTTAACTTAAGAACTTCTCATAACTGCCAGTTTAACTAATGTGCCCAATGTTGGTTTTATGTCCTTGTAATTTTTAATGTTTCCCACATCTCCTCATCCTCAAAGCTAAATATGCTATTGGCCATACCCATTTCTCTATGGGATTTTTGGCAATATGTAGTATATCTATAGTTTGCAGCACCTCACATACTTAGGGTTTTTTTAATCACTTCATTGTCTGTGAGCTCTCAGGCACTAATGTATCATTATAACAACCTTTTTACAAAGAGAAGGATTCTTTCACTCTGTGCTTTCAGTTGGAGTCTATCTAGTTATTGATATGAAGTATTTGGAAGAACTGAACAAAAGTTTTACTGTGGTACCAGGAATTCTGTATTTCAAACTGCTTTGATAATTGTGGCATTCAGAACTTCTGTGTTGATCATGTTCATCAATTTGTCACATATCACCTCAGTTTAACACCTCATTTCTGTTACACTTGAAGGATTGTTTTAGGATGGGGCTTCCCCATTGTTGCATATTGAAGACTAATGCAAAGGGTTCTCTGGATTACCCTCATCTTCTGATCTTCTAATGTTTTAACCTGCCCACTTAGTTTGATTTTTTTTTTCTATATCCAAATAGGAGATTTCTGTCTTAAGCTACATTTGAGACAAAAAACCCCCCTAGGAGTTATGGCTATGTTTGATTATGTAGTAGTTCTCTACAAGATAAAAGGAAAGGGCCTCAAGCTGTGCCAGGGAAAGCTCAGGTTGGACACCAGGAAGGATATTTTCACTGAAGGGGTTTTTAAGCCTTGGAATGGACTGCCCAGGGAAGTGGTGGAATCACCATTCCTGGAGGTGTTCAACAAACACCTGGATAAGGCACTCAGTGCTCTGGTTTAGCTGACAGGGTGATGATCTGTCAAAGGTTGGACTTGCTGACCTTGGAGGTTTTTTCCAACCTTAATGTTTCTATAACTCTAAAAAGATCAAAAGAAATCAAATCCTGCACCTTCATGTAATGTTTATTTTTTAAAATAAAAGAATAATTTTGTAA
The DNA here is from genome assembly GCA_017589585.1 of Phylloscopus whistleri. NCBI lineage: Eukaryota > Metazoa > Chordata > Aves > Passeriformes > Phylloscopidae > Phylloscopus > Phylloscopus whistleri. The sequence goes on along the minus strand of JADMLD010000108.1, from coordinate 1,361,459 downwards.
GCTTGCAGCAACTTACAAGCAGAAGAAGGTTGGGTTTGCAAGGAATTGTTAATTTCCAGCAAGGGGCTACTGCAAGGAATGATAATTTTGTTCTACACTGCCCCAGGCATGGAAGATTCTCTTTGCAAATTAACAGGTCTGCCAGGGGCCACCTCTCACAGGGGTTTTTACTAACTAATGAATTTCTAAGACATGACAAATCAATAGGTTCATGATTTCATTTTTACCTGCTACTCATAGTCCACCTGGAGCATCTTTGTGTTCTACAAAACTTATGTGGGTAGGGTTTATGTGAGTATTTGTTGTATTGGTATGGTGCACACCGCGAGGAGAAGCAACAAAATATTAACACAGAAAAGAATAGTATCTTGTAAACAACAGTATTTTCTTACTAAAACTTTACATGAACATTTGCCAAAGCCATGGAATTTTAAAGTTTTTTACATGGGCAGTATGAACTTTGCACAGAATGGTAAATAGAGCTGCAATGCTCTATTGTGGGAGTCACTCATTATCCTTCCCTTAAAAGCTGCAATGGTGTGAGACTGAAAGACAACAAACCTCAAATCTTTGCCTGAATGAAAATTAACCCATGTTTCTGAGAAGTGTTACCAAAAAACTATATCCCTATGCCACAGTCTGTTCAATTTCAACAGTGTGCCAATTTACAAAAGTATTTTAGAGTTTTCTGGTTACTTTCACCAGTAGCCAAACACAGTCTTGACCCTTTTCCATGCATGAAAACAGCCAACCCTGAGTGCAGCAATGGGAGGTCTGGCCTTTCAGGTATGTCAGCTGAAGACCACCCTACTGGAAGAGGTAACAAGAACAAAAAGCTGAGGTCAAACGAGGCAGCCCCATGTAATTAGATACTAATAGTGGATTTAGGGTGTAAAATTCACTTAAAACCATACACCAACAGACTAAACAATCCCAGGAAGAATGGCAAGTTTTGTTCTAAAAAAATGTTTTCAATACCAGAAAGCATAAATAAAACATACATAATAACCTTGACTGACAGACTGCACCAACCTGCAGTAACATCTGCTTCCAAATGATTTGCTGTAGTTTTGGGGTAGTACAATTATAAAGCACTGAAACTCCACTGCCACTGAAACTCTGCTGTCACTTATGGTACAGTGTGCATCCAATGTCATGATCTTCTTGTTGTACTCCCTTGTTATCCCACTAACAGTGTTTAGAATTTAAGTTTGACAAGAAAATAAATTTCTCCCTTAACAGCAAAGCCAAAAATGGAAGCCTGACTGTATCTGATACTCATGGAGAGGAACATGCTGAAGTAGATGCTGAACAAATAGGCAACTGCTTTTGTAGGGTATGATGGGGTCAAAGTAATTACACAACAAACTTCATGTCTGTTGGCTGTCTCATTTTGTGTTGATTTCTGATCCTTTTGCAGGATGGATGTGCTACTTTTACACATCAGAACGTGGTCTGATAGAGCACCAAGATCCACCATGAAGAACATGGTATTCCCCCAGCTAAAGTGAGTTTCTGTCTGTTTGTCATCAGCTCTTATTGCTGCTGGGGCCCTGGGGTCATGTTGGGAACTGGTTTTTTGCAGTCCTTCCAGATTCCTTAATATTTTCATACCTCCAGCTGCTCTGCAAAGATCATGTCTTAAGGAACTTTGGTCTGATAATTTTCATTTATCCTCATTTTACAACAGGTAAATTAGTCTAAATAATTAGAACAATCTTATTAATGCAATGTCTTATAAATCACTTGAATGGGATTTATGAGCCCTTTGGAAACAGTTCTTTAAGAACTGTTAAAGAACTTCATGTATTTCTGGCACAGAGTCCAAGGACAGAGGATTTCCTTCCTTGGTGCTCCAAGCCTGCCAAGGGAGAGACAGGTAATGGAAGGGGTATGGAATATTAGTATTTTATTGAATATAATATTGAATATTAGTAAGCAGTGACCACTCACACCTGCTGAGAACTGAGTTCTCTCTATTTACTGTCCATTGGTGATGTCTCCTGTACAACAAAAGGAAATGTTGGGGAAAGACTGAACGAGTCCTTAGAGCTTGATTATGGCCAAACTGACACTGGCTAGGACTGCCAAGTTGTTTCCTGTACTTGCTTTTTAGTACACAGAACAGGTATTGTCACACAGTGCTGATCTTTGGAGCCACCTTCTGTTGTGCACTGTCCCACCACAGCAGCAGGTGAGGAAGCAGCAGCTCTGGGGAGAATTCCAGCATCTGCCTTCCACTGGTGCTGCATAACATTTGGGTACTTAGAAATCATTTGGCTTCAGAACTACCAGCAGCGTCTTCTACCAGTCCCTATGGTTCCACATTAAGCAGGTCTGCTTCTCTATGAAAACATGCTCAGAATATTCATCTAGGTGGGAAAGTTGGCAGCTTTCAGCACAATGTCCAAGTGTAAAAATTCCCAGAAGTTTGTGCTGGTTACCCCTCTGTTGTTCTGACATTCACTTCCTATGAAACAGTGAATCTGTTCTGCTTGCTGCTGCTGGAACATTTGCTTTTAGGGAGCCCCTTGCACTGAGAATTTTCCTTTTTATTGAATGCCAGTATTTCATAATTCAGCCACATGAAGAGAACTGCAGTTACCTTCTGCTTCTTAACCTGTTGAAGGAAAGGCTGATCCCAAAGAGAAGTGCAATACTCACCTTTTTGGGTCAATGATCTTGTAGAGTTTTCCACTGTGAGGCTGTGTCATACTTTTACTGCTTGATAATATGTAAATCTCACCTGTTAGGGAAAACAGTGCAATAAATTACTTCTTTCCTAAGATGTTAAATACATGACTTTTGTGATCTGGTTGTATTTGCCAAATGAGATGAAAAAACTTCAGAAGAAACACTGAAATATACAACAATCATTTGCTAATTAAAAATTTATATAAGCACTTTCCTCAGATTGATGCTAAAATGTGAAAAATATTCTATCATGACAGTTTTTTCTTTAATGTAGTTTTTTCTTTCATATAGTATAGAATTGATTTAAAAATTAAAATTGCTGAGGAAGGGAGAGGAGGGGTCAGTCTGCTCATGCAATATCTTTGCCCCTTAATCCCATAGTGCTGGAAATAAAAATATTTTATACATTTCATCATAGTAAGTGCCAGGGTTCACAGCATGTGAGACACAATAAAGACTTTTGCCCCTTCCAGCAACACATTCCCTTCTCAGTTCTTCCTACAAGGCTGCTGAGGTGTACCTGAGAGCAGTGTAGACAGCTTTGGCAAAGGACAGATAGCCTTCTTTTTAAACATTTACTATAATTATGAATACTTCAGCAGGAATTACTGATAAGCCTTATAATTTAAGAACAGTTCTTTAAGTATTTACCTAATTCATCTTCTCCAAATCCTAAGACAGGGCCTGAAAAGAAACCTCTACACGAGCCAGTGTTGCCAAGACAAAGGGGTTTCTCTTGCCACTGTTTGGTTGCAGGACTCTGTTGCAGTGTTAAAAAATTTCTAGATTCAAAAACACATAAAAAATAATGTTATATTATTTGAACAGACAGTCTTCATTGTCCAGATAAATAAGTAAACACTTCTTAGTAGCTGCAAGCAGCTTTATAGATACATCTGTGTACTTCCTTAAGATTTACTCTACTTTTTTTCCAAGGATTAGGCATGTCACCATTCATTAGAATGGTGTGCTATTTTATTCCCAGATCTAGAATCTAATGTGTTGTTTGGGGTTTTGCCATTCTCCTCTGTCTCCTTTAAGGAGTTTGGTAAAGTCTTATTTTTAGCCCTCTGTGTTTTGGAGTCAGATACACTTTTATATAAATAACCTTCTTGTTACTGTAAAATCCAACAATGTTTACATTCTTTTCATAAGGAGGAGAGTGTTGATGGACTGTTGTGTTGTCCAGTGTGGTTGGAGAAGAAGAATTTCTTCCTCCAATCCATGGTCACTGCTGGAGTTCGATAAATGTTGATTCTGTAAACAAACCCTCCTCTTTTCTGCCTCGGACATCGCAATGTGTGGGTGTGAGTTCTTTATGTCGTGTGCGACATTAACGCGCATTACCACACTGCTCAGCTGGCCAAGTGACACACAAAATACAAGACTGTTGGTGTGGCTTTTCACAGGCAGCTGCATGACTAAGTACCCTGCACGTGCATTTTTGTTCAGGTGTGAGTTGTGCAAAACCCACCCGTTGCGGTCTCCGAAGACGTAACTCCCGTAGAGCCGCTCCGACTGGCAGCCCCGATACACAAATCCACCGACCAGGGACCCGCTGCTGAATGGTTTGAATTCCAGAAGTGAAGGCTCGCTCTCTGAAAAGGAACTACCATAGCATTAGATCCTTTTCACACTGATGCACGTTTAGGAAAACGTTACTGCTTCAAGAGAAGGGGTTAATTCCGTTGAAAGGTTCCTCAGAATTTAAGATGCGTTGCCAGAAATGAGATGTTAAAAAAAAAAAAATTCAGAAAATTACAACAAAGTCTGTTTGTGAAATAATCCCGTAGAGATTTCAAAAGGAGAAGGTGTAATTGCTTCCTTCGATGTGCACAAGCTGGGAGAATATAACCACATAAAGATTAGGCTGGACTTCCATTGAAGTCAATATGATTACTGCTGTTAATTTCTACGTGTCAATCCGGGCTGCAGACTGAATCTCCTGAACTTCAGGAACAAAATAACTCCCATTCACTGTAGAGCCCAGTGCAGGTAAATTCCAGTGATTTTCAGTAGAATTAGTTTTGAAAGCCTTTCAATGTTTTGAGAAACTTTCCAAATCACTGGTTTTAAACATGGTATGTCTGTTATATCCCATAAAACACTATTACTGGCTATATCTTCTCATGGTAATATATTTTATGCTGCTTTAGTAGTTGCAGCTTCCATACTTTTTTTTCCCCTTTTTTATTTCACAAAACCACAGAGTTTAGTCCTATCAAACAATTCTTCAAGGAAGTTTCAGTGTACGTGTTCCTATTCATGCAATCAAATACTGCTTAGGGCACAAGTTGCCTCCATTTGAGATGCTAGCTGCATAATTTTTAAAAAAGCCACAGGCAGTAGACCATTTTTTAAGAGGAATTTTTTTTTTTTAGTCAGAGGGCTATCTGCAAGTCTTTGATAAATGCATTTCTCAGACTGTTCTACATGAGTTACAGCTGAAATTTTATGGGGGAGAAAAGGATGGTGAACTCTTTTTATTGAAGCCATTGACCCACAGCCTAGTATTAATATTGGCAAGCTGCTCTGGATAGACACAATATTGCTTAGTTTACTCTGCAATAAGGATGCAGTCAAAATTCCATTGGAGCAGTGGTTAACCAAATATTATTCTTTGGTTTGGCTTTTATAAAATGGACACAGAAAATCCATGCAATAACAGAAGTAGGACAATTGCATTATGCTATTGTGTACTGTTGTGCCAGCCAGCACAGCTGCATTGCTTTTAAGGGAAGTACAGGTGGGAGAACCTAGGGTTGTGTATTAGAAAGGGAAGTGCTACACTCCAGGAGACAGGCCAGTTCTCAATGCCTTTACACACTTTGGCATTTATCACAGGTTACCATCAGGATTTACAAGCTGCTAAATGGGCAGCCAAGGCAGGTGATAGCTCAGAAGAAGTGTCACCTGGCTTGCCTGAACTAGCAAGGGTTCTTGATGACCATCAGTTAAACATCAAACAAATTGTGACTGGCAATCATAGTGATTCAGAGAGAGCATGAAGCACTTTAATATTTTAAAGTCCCTAATTGAGTGTATTTATCTTTTTGTAATCTAATCTAAACTAATCATTTATTATGAAGTAGTAGCATAGTGCCTTTTCCTAAGTTTTTTATTTTTAGTAACATTTAAACAGAGCCCAGTCATTTCCCTGTTTGGTTGTGGTCTGTTGTTGTCTATCTCACTTTTTCCATTATAAGAGGCACATTACATGAGGTTTCCATTCTCTGTCTTAAAAGGTTATTTGTGAAAGACTAAGAATACATTTTCATCATTTCCTGATATTCCAAAATATTCTCTTTATGAGCCAAAATATACAGCAACAGTAAGATCTTTGACAGACTAGCAACTGTCAAATTTGTTAAATCTCATTTACACGATATTCTACACCAACAAGAACAAAGTTGAGTCATTTCAATTTGGTTTTGGCCTGCGTCTTTCATCCACTTCTCCATCAAGGTTTTCTCTTGTAAAGATAGAACTTTTCACTTCTATCTCCAATAAGTTGTCTATCCTATCTATGCTGTAAGTTTCCTGTCATGGCTATACAGGCCCTTATATTCTCTTCTGCTTTCTGTTTATTATTCCATGGATGTAAAACCTGACTGTTGCCAGCAGCTTTACCCTGGATAGAACTTACCATAGTCTTTGCCCTTTATTATTTGTAGGATCCTTGCTGAAGATCTGTTCTTTCCATTTGAATCTGAACAAAGTATCGTTAAATTGATGTTCACATCTGTTGGGTGCCGGTCCACAGCACACCTTTAAAACAACAAAAAAAGAGAGAAAATCCATGAGAGAGGTGAGTTCATAACATATAATTATCAATATTACATTTATCAGCATTGTTTGTTACAAGTGTTATTGTTTCTTTGTGGTCCCTACACATTTGGGGGACCTATTTCACGCTGAGCCAAAATACCTGAGAAATGTGTTAGATTTATATACAGGAGATAAAACAACTTTCCCATTCCTACACCATTTCTATATAATGTGAAAAAACTCCTATTTTTCCCTAGTGATATAATGCAGTCTGCACTATAGCACCTGAAAAGAATAGTGCCTTAAGCTGAATGAACTTATATGGTGTAGGAATTCTGGACTGTTAAAAAGTCCAAGAATCAAGTCCTTATCTGAACAACTTGACTTTCTGATTTTTTTTCAAACCATGACTTTAAATGTCACTTCAGTACTACCACCCACCTAATTTGCTGAATTATGTGTTGTTTAGTTAAAGCATTGTTCTCCTCCTTGCTATTGTTTAGATATCACCAGATGTTCCCATTTGTTTTCCACTTGCTTTTTTTCCCAGTCAAGATTCCCATCTCAGCTGCACTTCACCACCTCTCTGCTTTAAGCTCTTTTCTTTCACAAAGGTAGTAATTTTATTACTAATTAAAACTAAAAATCCTGTCCTTAGTTTCTGTCATTTTGGTCTTGACTTGTAGTGGTTGTGGTTCCTCTTTGCCAATGTACATTTGTTTCTATCTGTGACATATGTGTGGAGGTGGAGGAGTGGAAGATTCAAAAAATTCACGAGTGCTTTTATTATTGAAATATTGCTGCCTGATTGTATTAAAAAAAAAAAGCCTAGTTCTGCTCCAGAGTAATTTCAGTTTAATTGAAACTTACTTACCGGCCTGGATTGTGGAGTCCATGTGCAAAAATCTCAGGAGGTTGGTTTGTGCTGTTGAAGTGTGGGTTGCTCCGTGGGATGGAATAAGGGACATTGCACAGGTCAGTATTGACATCGAGGCGCAATACAGAACCTGTAAAATCACTGAGAGAGTTGGAGGGTAAAATAATTGGGTTTTTTAAAGCATTTTACTGGTAGATTTAATCCATATAATACTAGAGTGAGCCAGCAAAATAAATGACCCCCTTTACTGATTAATCACATATAGACTGATTTTATGGTGGATGCAAATCCGAAGAAGACTAGCAGAGCTGTCAAAGATTCACTTTGGCAAGTATCTTGCCTTGTTATGTGCAGACTAAAATGCCCCTGACCATGTTGTTGGGAAGCAACTTGATCGTAAGAACAACTTTCCAAACATCAAAATTGTTTAGGGCCTCAAATATAAGGCTACTAACTGTTTTCTACTGTGTGTCATCTAGAGTACCTATGGATATAATCACTTTGTGATTACAAAGTGCTTTTTGCTCACACTTTGGATCCCACCCTTGAATTCAACGATTTCTAGTCACAATACAATCCAAAGACTAATTATATAGAAAGCAAGTGAGAAAAAAAATGTACACTTTGAATGGAGATGTTGACACTTTTTTGTAAGGATTCAAAATTTTCTCATTGTATGAAAAAGAAGAAACTAAAATGTTTTAACTTACATTTGTGATTGTGATGGAGGAAAGGAGAAGAAGAAGAAGAGCACCACAGCTCTTTTCATAAACATGAAAAGATGTGATGTTTAAATTAATTCCATTCCATTAATTTAAAACCAAGTACTACAGTTGCCCTTTGGCCTGGTTTTGAGTATATCCTTATACTTAAAAAATACTTTAAAAACCACAGAAGCACCTGCAATTCTGCTGAGCCAAAGAGGCCTTTGAACACAATAACAGAAGTCTATCCACTGGTAGTTTTTGTACCTTAAACCATCCATCTCCTCCATGTCATCTAGAGTGATCATGCCATCTCCAAGAAAAATGTATAGGAAACCATCTGGGCCAAAGAGCAGCTGTCCTCCTAGATGTTTTCGATGTAGTTCTGCTACTTCTAAAAACACTCTTGCTGTCCTCATGTCAACTTGGTGTGGATTTTTCCTGCAAGTTAAAGATATGAACACAGTTTTCAGAGTTCACTATCGTTGTTGTTCTTTCTGAAAGTACACTTGACTCATTCAAATGATACTTTGAGATGTGGATGTTGTAACTTGGTGGAAAAATGCCTAACAGTTATTTCTGAGAACTTTCGGTTTTCTAGCATTCGCAAACAATTATTTTGCTGCCTATACACAATAAGTAGGAAGTAATGGTAATTTAAAAATGACAGAATAACTGAAAAAAAGTCATAAAAAAGAAAAACCCAGTGAACTTACTGTCATTCCAAAACTAAAATCCACAAGTTTTTTCTGCAGGTGCCCAAGTTTATACATTGTAAACCTCATATTCATTTTAGAAATCAGAAATAGTAAAGTGCAGAGGTCGCTGAGAAATACAGAGTTTGTTGATTTTAGACTTCTACTGATACCTGGATACTGTGTACTCTACGACCCTAAGGATGTGGTCATGAGGTCCAATAGCCCACCGTTCTTGGTTGGTGGTATAAGACACATACAGCTTTCCATTTTTCTTGTAATTGGGGTGGAATGCAAGGCTTAACAGTCCTCTTTCATCTCCTCCCTGCAGTCAAATGAAAAACACAAAGAATTGTGAAGTTAATTATGTTCTTTATTGTGTTTCAGCTGGAACCCAAAAAAAAAAAAAAGTTTCTTTCTTGTGGATAATCTTTGCCCAAACTCTTTTCTTTCTTTCCTGACTACTGCACAAAAAGGATTATAAAACATTTCACTTTGGGGAAGTCTTTAAGAGCTAGAACAAGACAATTACCTTCTGTAGTTATCTATGCACAAGTCTGTTCCGCCACTTTTGTGGAGTGATTTGTGTATGTAATCTTTGGGAAGCCATGAAGACAAGTTTAAGTGCTGTGAAGGATTCTTTGCTGGGTTACTAGGTTGCTTGTAATTCGTAGAAGACGAATAAAAAGGTCTATAATCAGCAGTCACTTCTAATCCAAGTATCCAAAACCTAAAACATAGTGCTGGCTGCCAACTCCCACTGTCTTGGCAATATGTTTAGAAAACAGTTAAATTGCTTGTGTAATATGTAAACCTTTGTTTTACCCTGGAGGCAGCAACATCAGTTGTCACAACTATGGTGGTCTGTTCATCATAGCTGGTGTACTGTAGGTAATAAGCAGCCTTGGTCTGTGTGCAGAGAAACCATAGTTTTACATGTGGTCCCTCACTGGAAAGGTTTTTTGTTATTTTTTTAAAAATAAAAATAGAAAAATCTCAGAACAACTTTCTTTTGTTATTATGTTTGCCATGAAGATTAGTACAGTTATATGTTAAGCATCCAATCCATGTAATACACTGTGACAATGCAAATACCCTGTGCCCTTAAATAGAAGGCTATTTTATTTTTGGCTACTAAAAAGCTTCTAAAAAATGTATGTACTATTACTAAGCCTAAAACTGTATTTGTATAAATGAAAAATAAAACTTAGATTCATTTATTGCTCTTGAGGCAATACAGGGAGCGAAGCTGAGGCACAGAAATAAACACAGCACATAGCTAACAATTAAAATTCAATTAATATATGTGATTATTCACAAGGTGATAGATGTTTTAGGGTTTGACTCAGGACTTGCTGCCCTTCAAAACAGTGACTCTGTTGTAGATTCAAGTGCTTCAGCTCTGCACCCATAAGATTTTGCAACTCTAACCACACCCAAGATAACTAATTATGAAATTTGAAATTATAAAAGAGAAAGAATCTTTTAGAATGTATTTGCACTTCAGAGTGATGGATGAGCACATCTTCCTGTTGAAAGTCGCCCCACAAAGGGCCTAATTGGGAAAGTGCACAGCTTTAATTTATTTTAATTCAACGTGATTGCTGTACTTCCTTTTTAATCACAACCACCAAAGAGAAACCTGAGTCAGGAATGGAGATGTAAATAGGTCAAGAGATTTCCATACAAACAGATTTGTACAATGAAATCTGGATCCTGCTAATTTAGAGGCAGACAAAATTTGCTCGTTTGTTTGCTAGAAAAATTTAGTTTCGGGGGGTTATCAGAGAGGTTAGTTTTGAAAGTCTAGTTAGAACTGCCAAATCAGTTGCAGTCATCATGGATGAAGGGACTGCCAATCCAGCTCTTTCTCCCTTATGAGCCAAAAATAATCCTGCAGCTGAGTCTGAACTGATTGTAGATATTATTGTTTGAGTTTCTAAGAGTTTTGACCAAGTTGCTCTGATAAAGTCTGAAGCAAAGGGAGGCAAATCAGTTGCTTTGGGAACAGAAAGGCATATTTCAAAGATTCCTGATGAATGATTCTATCTGTTGTGCCCAGACAAAGACAGTCCTATTTCTTCTCCTGAGAGATGAGTTCAACTCATTTAAGGGCCCAGGAATGTCAGTGAGTCACACTAGGTCTGCCATGCAAGGTGAGTTATTGAAAGTGTTAGTAAGAAAAGATCTTTTTGTTACTGAGCTGAAGATTTTATGTAGTGCTTGATGCCATGGCAGCCGTCTCAGTGTGAAAGCTAAGTTGTTGAAAGCGTAAACAGGTGAAAATTAAATTAAGAGCTTTTAATGAAGTACACATGAAGCAAGAATTTGAAAAATGAATGAAGCACAAGACCTGCAAGGTAGTAACTATGGCAAGTTGCATTTGTAGGATTAGGCCATGACTTTTTCTCATTGCTGTCCTGCATGATTGCTAGAGAGCAGTGTATCACTTTGCAGATTGTTTCTACCACTTCTTGAAAAGCCACACTGCTGTCTTTCAAAGTCAGATAGACACATTTTGTTCTAAAAAGTCTATTTACTCATGCATCTAATAAAAACTTTGTGAATATCCCTCCAAGATACTGAAATCAGTGCATCATCAAGCCATTCGTTGGCTCATGTTCAACTAGAAATCCAGATGAGTTTTTCCATATTTAGTTTTCCTGGTTTTGGAAACTGATTCTTCACGTGTATTTTCAACTTTATCACTAACTGGCAAACCTGTTCTTCCCAACCAAATCCCTGCCACGATTTCCATAGCTTTTGAAATGCCCTCTATGTGCCAGAAAGTACAAGGTTTTCTGTAGTGTTTTCTCATAATGCTGTGTGGTATATGGAGAGATATCCAGCAAAATCCCTTAGGAGTAGTTATTTTAGTACTATCAAACAAATAATTATGTACAAAATCTCAGACTTTCTCTATAGAATATTCCTCACTCCTTCATTTTTTTTATCAATGGACTTCTGATATGAAACCAATATCCCAGGCTTTACAGTCTTTCCTGTGGATAGAATGTATCAAATATCTGTATCTTCTCTTGGCAGCTGAAAAGGTTATTGGCATCCTTTTCTTTGAAAGTTTCCCTTTAGATGAAACCAGCACCAACAAACTGTAGATGACAAAGCAGCTTGTATGAGATTCTGCTCTGCACTATTTGATGGAATAACCATTAATGTTTGTCAGTTGTATAAGGAAGGGCAAAAAGAATGAGGCAAATCTTTGTATTCCATGGGGATGTCTGTTGAAGACAAAGAATGATGGTTGGCTGAAATGAGTATTAATTACTTAAACATACTGTGGACTGGGGCCAATGTGAAATTCGTGTCGTAACTGAGTCTGGCAGCTCCCACTTTCAATGTCTGCCTGTGCTGCTCTGTAGCTTGAAGGCTCCCCTCTCCTCTTCGTGGCTGTGACACTTTCTGCACCAATATCACACTTTTTTCAAAGCTGATTTCCTTGGGCCAGGAACCTTGGACCTTTAAACCCCAGTTTGGTCTAGTGTTAAGACCACAGCCATGAAAATAATTTCATCAGAATTCCATAAAGTCAGTACAAAGCCAAGTAAACATCAAAACAAAGTGTTTCTGTATTTTTCATTTTTAAAGGGCTGTTTAGCTACATTATGTCATTTCTGAAAGTATATAGCAGCAAGTATGTGTTCTCAACTGAAGGATATTTTTGATACTTCTTTTTGTGTTGGTTTTTTTTTTTTTTTTTTTTATCTTTTACAATATATTTACACTTGCAAAAATGTTGAACAACTGAACAAAATGATCCACTTTGTATTTTGACCTAACACTAAGAGAAGTAACTTGCATGTGAATCCTGCAAGTGAGGTATGTGAATACTGGATTTTTATGGAATGGTGCTATTTTCATGTAACCACTACTTAGAAGTGGGCTCTGCTTCCAATTTGGGTGCTTTCAAATATACTCTGGTATACCTCTGATATTATAGACAAAAGTTTTATTATATTATTAAGTTATTATACTTTTTCTATAATACAGAAACATAGGCTGCACTTATTTTCAAGACATGCTGCCATTTAATTATGTTAATATATGTGTTATTACATATAGTAAATACAGAGAAATACACAGGAATGCTTTAACTGGTATTTTAAATGATTTAATTTAAAATAGATCATATTGTAAGTATGACCCTTAATTACATATCCTTAGTAGTAATTAATGCTAGTAAGCAAAACCAGACATGACCATTTATTTCCATTACTCTGTGTGGCTTAATAGTAAACAATGTAGGTAGCATATTCCAAGTTTTCCTTTAAAATTGATTTTGAAATGCACTCTTTTATATAACACTTATAAAATAATGGTATTTATACTCAACAGTTCTATTATGATGTGTACATATATATGGTATATAATGGTATTTATACTTGACTTTTTTGTCTGGACAAACTCACTCTCATGCTGGAATGGAGTAACAACATTTTTAAAAGGGGCTGTGCTTAAAATATGCTAAATCAACACTGACAATATTTTAATTCTAATATCTTTATATCTTTTTTCATCTATTCTTATAGCACAAATGCTGGCTAAGTTGTTGAAGTAATATAATCACCTTTCATTTAGTTTACTTCCTATGTAATAAATAGCATAACCAATATGCCTTACCAAGTGATTTTAAGGAGTTTTATTTGTAAAAAACATGGGTGAAGGGTAAAATCTCTTATCAGGCAGCACCATCTGAACTCTTCAGAATGAGATTCAGGAGGGCTGAAGATCAGTGTCAGGTATTCTTCTCAGTGGGAAGTGTTTGCTTAATTGCCATGTTTTGGAAATTTGGCCCCAGCGCGGGACAGAAACGTGACTCCAGCAGAAGCAGAAGCCTGCCAAGGTCTGCTGCAGAGGTACACCCTGCCCTTCAAGCTGCACCACCTATTCTGAGCTCCCCAAGAGGGAATTGCCCCTGACTGGTGGCAATACAGCAAACACAGCATGAAAGGAGCAGAAGTTGTCTGGGCTGCAGGCAGGCTGCAGGAGCAGAGCTCCTATGAGACCTCTGGGGTGTTGAGGACCCCAGTGCTTTGCTATCTGTGGGGCCTGAGGCCTCTGGCAAGGGAAGGATTTGTAACATAAGACATTTACCTCAGGGGAAAATAATTACACTGATGTCATGGCTCAGTATGGTCTACATACTAGACCCTATCTCCAAAGCATTTCCGTTTTCCTCTTGTGTTGCAGAGCTTCACTTTTTTCCTTGTTTATAAAGGGCTTTACAGTTATCTAAGGATTTTTTTAAAAACATTTTCATTAGTTTTTACTGATTTCAACAAATGCACTATTTTAATACTTGACTTTAAAATAACTTTAGATACAGGAACGCTTTACAATTAAAGGGCTGTACTCTGACTTGGAATTTAGGCACAAAACCTACTGAAGTTAGAGATGCTTTTTATTCAGTTAGGTGAAGGGCAGGATTTAGCTGAAAGTGGCCAAAGTGCACCCATTGCAAAGTTTTCTGTTCTGATGTTTGATAGCACTAGAACTTAAAGCCTAATTCTTTTTTTCTTCTTACTTCTGTTGCAGCAAAGACAAAATTTTGACATGGGGGGGGGATAATTTTTTTTTTCTTTTCCTTACCTTCACAGTCCTTTGAAGATACCAGTCACTAAATGCAGGACCTTTCACTTCTAGTCCTAGTCCTCTGTACTTATTTTTTTTAATTCCTCAACTCCAGATTTTGCTGTTCTGCTGGGCAAGTCTTTAGTTTAATCCAAATGACAATCCTCGTCCCCTGATAATACATTTCTTTCTTCCCGTCCTCCTAAAGAAAGTACACGAAACTCATAAATGCAGATGCCAGCCCAACACAAACCCACAGCTTGCCTCCTTCACACTCTTCTGGTCCAACAGGAATCCTGCTTTTGCAGCTCTCCCAGTTATTGATTGGGAGCAGCTGAAAGCTTTGAGACTGCCCAGAGCCAGCCAATAATGGAGAGGTTTTGGGCAGAGTGACATACGGCTGCGAGTGTGCTTGCGAGGAGGTGGCCGTGAGCCCATGTGAGGTCTGCATCTGGACTGAGAAACTTTATGTACTGCACTGCTTTAGGAGAATTGGAATAACAGAAGACAGTGGAAATCAGTCCCGGAAGAGGGAGATTCAAATAAAGACCAGATGATTATTGCATTCAGTAAAGCTGGCTCAGGAAGGTGTGAATTACACACTTTCCTGCACCACAGAGGCCTCTTGAGCTGTAAGCAGCATTTATCCTCTGGGAACACAGGTGGTGATTCCACCTCTGTCCCCAGCTGGATTTATTTTCAAGGAAGCTTTACATTCCACCAGCAACTCAGTGAGTGGTTCACCAGCGGAGGCCACTATGGGAAGGTAAAAAATAAGCATGCTCCTTTTCAGTTCCCTGGCACGCCTCCACTTTCTGGTCTTTTATTTATTTATTTGGCATATCTGCTCTCCTACACTTTTCCTCTTCAGCATTCTTCCACTACAGACTGTCTTTCCCTGACAGGTTTTCTGCTGCATTGGTTTGAGGTCTGTTGTGCTGCAGAATTAGCCTTCCAGGAAAGTGAGAAAGCTTCCTTCCAGTGAATGAGAATGCAGTAAGTGTTCAGAAATTTACTGACCATGAAAATCCTTCATTAAGAGGGGAGAATAGCCTTGATGACCTTTGTATTTTTTCCTCCTCCTTTCTGGTGCTCTGAAGCTTTACCCACCTTGCCACGCCACTTCTGTGATAAAGGCAAATTTTACAACTCTCTTTCAGTGTTCAGCCCAATAAAATTGGCTCAGATGATGGCCCACAGAGAACAGACTGTGTTCCATTAACATTCACAAATACATGACACGATGACAAGACACTAATAATCCTTTTTACCAGCCACCAAAACTCTGACTTTACCTCTTCCAATCAAGAATGACTTTTTAAAACCTACACCCTATTTTGATGCTACCTGACTTTATTTTTCTGTAAACACTCAAAAAATACAAATTAATCTTATTAGTGACTTGCTGTTCTACCCATGCTCTAATTTGACTATGATCCTTTCAGCCATTTGTTCTGGTTTTCTTATACTCTTCTTCCCTCACTATGTATATAAAACTTATCTTTATTTTTCAGTAGCACGTTCAATACAATTTTTCATTTTGTTTAAAATACAGATTAATGGCAGAGTTGTTAAAAGACTCTAAGAATTACAATTCAATACCTAAAGTGCTTTTTTAATGGCATGACATTTCAGCCAATCACTGCTGTCACTTTTGTCCTTCCTATGGATAAAAATGTGCTATGGAAAAATAAAAATCCTACTGCCATGCAAAGATCTTCTTGAGCTGCTAATTTTAATAAATGTCCACAAAAAAGTCTACAGCACTTTAAATGAGCTATAAGACTTACTTTCTTTTCTGCTGAGAGAGGGGAAAAAAAAAAAGGGTGTATGGTGACACAGAGCAAATTTGACAGTGCTTATGTAAAATGAATGAACCTACAACAAATTCTATATTCCGATAATCGAAAACAAATTCATGCTGTTTTACCGTGACCACTTTATATGGAAATTTAGGGATATAATTCAGAACAGAATAACAGTAATTATCATACTCCCTGCATTAAATTAAAACCAGAAATGTTGATCTGTCTAATTGTAGGCATTAAAAATAGCTAGTTTCAAAAAAAGAAAAAAATGGGAATATGCCATGATGACATTACTCTTGCAAACAATTCTGCCTTTCTCCTTTGGCTCTCAGTGCTGAACTGTCACCTATTAGAGCAGATATTTGCTTTTTCTGGTTGCAAAAGGAACGGTACATTCACACGAGCTATGTATTTAAATATTGTGGGGCTGGGGGAGAACACAGAAAACCACAGCCAGCTTGAAGGAAAAAAGCTTTACATTTCTGCTGAGATTGGTCTCCGTGTCCTTACTGTTGTCTGCATGCTAATGGATGTTAAAACTTGCTCAGCAAGTGCCAAAGTTGCTAGCAGTCTTCATCTTGCAAAAGAAGTGGTTAAAAGAATTCTAGAAAACATCCCTTCAACAGGATTTGACATCCTTTAGCCAGAGATTGACACAGGGCTAGAGGCACTTCATTCACTCCACACCGTTACACTTGTATTTCTTTGCCAAGTATTACCATAATAATCATTCATGTTTGCAACATAACCTGGATTAAACTGTGCCCTTTATGAGCTCTGTCACTGTTCTGAGAGAAGAGTGAGTTCCATGGCTTATCAAAATGATGCTCATCTTTGCTGTAAATATAAAAGTAGTCTTCTTCATTCAAGGTTATTTCTTAAGCAAATTTCTGGCTTTAGTCACTAAGGCTCTGAAGGTACTTAGGGAAGGCTTTAAAGTGATTTCTGTAAGATATTTCAAATCTCCTTTTCTTCTTATTGTAAGAAACTGGAAAATTGCATTATCTGAATGGCTTTTTGTAGGAGAGTAGAGACAGTTTGAAGGATAGCAGTTCAAGTAGCATAAAAACACAGGAGAGAGACAGGAAGGGTAAGGAAAGGTTTACTGCAGCTGATGCTTATATTCCACCTATGATGTTGTCTGAGGCTCTCTCCTGAGGGCAGAGACCCCACGTAGAATGTGAGGCTTTGCCTGCAGGCCCTGAAAGATGGGAACATGTCACTGTTTTCCAGCTGCCAAACAATGTGTGTGCAAATTCTAGTGATAAAGCAAGCGCCGTTCTGCTCTCTAATATCCAAAGAACTTCTGGACTCTGAAATTTGCATGTATGGAGAGGCATATTTCAGCCTATATTCAGCAACAGCATTCAGCATAGTTTTGATAATAACCTGTCATATCTTCAAAGCAAATGCTGGTTGCATGTGTTGCTGGTTTTCTCAGTAATTATTAAGCTAAACGTAACAGGCAAAGTCAGACTTGTATTTAGAAGCTCTGTAAGTGTTCCTCAGGATTTTACCAGTAGACATACAACAGCACAACTGGATGAAGGCTAGGCCTCTGTGCTATGTCTTCTTACTTCAGTATTGAAATTGTTTATACCTATGTTCTTTGGCCATTCAGCTGTTCCAAAAAGTAAGTGGTCTTGTTGTACTGGCACAAATGCCAACAGAAAACCCATTTAGATGTCCAGCATCTGCTACTGAGTTTTAAGCTTCCACATATGAGTGTGAGCATTGGAACTATATTTGTTATCTAAAATCAAACTCCTTGAAATATAAGGAGTGTACTTTTTGGAGTCCTGCTACAAATGCAGTGAGAAATAACTCAAAAAAGGCTATAATTGCATTCTTTCAACAAAACTCATGCATGTGCATCATGTTTGTACCTGGGTCAGAAACACCTTTAAGCATTGAACCCTCACATTTTTGAAAAAGTACTGAATGGGAGCTGTGAAGAAAAATGCACTTGAATTCTCTGATTCTGCCCAAGGATTTTTCTCCCTGGTTCTTTGCCCATCCCATCAACCTCCTGGTGCCCCAGGAGCTGAGCAGCCCAAGGGCAGAAAGGCCAGTGAGCAACTTACCTACACTGCTGCAGTTAAGCTTGGCTTTAAATACTGCCTTAAGCAATCAAATTATTTTAGTTCTTTCAGTAAGCCCTAAAAATATATGTATTTTGCCAGCTACCTGAAAACAAGGAATAAATAAATCCAGAGATATCCAGATATTTTCCACAGACGTTTTGCAAACGCCTGAGGAAGCAGAAATAATCAAGCATTTTTTGTGGATCCCTCATATAGGTCTTGTCTTTACCTCTCAACTAAAATAGCGAGAAAAATATTAATATTTTGAAGAGAGACGTGAATATTTTTTATGAAATGTGCCAAGTGGAAAAACCAGGGTGGTGGAGGATATACGGTTTGCTCTCCATGACTAGAATCTGTATATAAGAGGGGAAGGATGGCAATCCACAGCCGTGTTGACAATTCAGACATACAGGAAATACCCTTGTAGGAAACTAATACCATCTGGGTTTGGCCCAAGATGTGTGAAGGAGAAATATGTTTCTTGTTGAGAATGCAAAGATAGTTTTGGACATTGCGAAGGAGGAATGTGTTAAGCATGCACAGTTATAAAAATGAAATGGGGTGAGGCACTGCATGCATATGGAATAATTGGAGGAATATGTTTGTGTGCGTCAATAGCTGATGCAGACACAGAACTTGGGAACCCGTTTGTCCTAAGACAACCAGTAAATTGCTGTGAAAAATGTCTTCAGTGCAAATGGCTGGAAGCTCTCTGAATAAAGACAGCGTTGGAAAATGGTGATTTGTCCAAGCCCCCGCTTTCCCTGATGGAAAGGGAGGTTTGCTTGTCACACACGTTGTATTTGGGGGGCAAAAAGTGAAATAGTTCTGAAATTCTTGAAACATCCAGTTCTAATACGTGTAAAAGTAGGAATTTTGATTGTTTCAATGAGTTGTTTTCAGTTTAGAAATTAGTTTTAGTTAAAAGAATGTCAACACTGAAATGAAATATTTCATTTGGCCCTTTCTGAGAACCTTTCAGTCCACACTTGGTGAGAGTATGTTTTCAAAATCTCAGAATATTCTCACTCCTCTCTATCCTGTTCTTGCATTAACTGTCTGAGATTTTAGTGTCTGTTCTTGGCATAGGAAGGCTCTCTGGTTTCTAACGAAGCCATTGCCAGCATTCTGAGGTTCCTAAGACTCGCTGCCTGCGGGATGGATTTTTGCCTCTCCCTTGACACCCTCATCTACTTGTGAAAGCCCCAGCAGTGCTGATTTTTCTGTTATTTGTGAGGATAATGAATGCCTTGCATGGATAGGAAAAACTTCCAGACTCTCTTTTTGGTGCACATTTGCCGTCTGCTCCAGACTAGCCTTGAGTACTATCATCCTTCCTCTAAGTTCAGGCTCTAAATGCTCTTTTTAAAGAGAATTATTGAGATAATAAAGGTGTGCTAGTCTTTCATGTCTGTCAAGATTCTGGATTAACCCTGTTCCAGGCTCAAAGACACTAATTTTACAAATTGCCTGTTCCTTAAATGAGCAATGCTCACACGATGACCATAAAATGGCTGTTACTGTATCTTGGTCTTAATTTGGTTTTCAGCAGATTTTTGACATATCTGAATACCTCACTGTTAAGCACTCCTGGAGATATTTATTTAACACCTATTAATTGTTTTAGTGCTTATCCAGAAGTCTGAACCCAAAAAAAGAGGAAAAAAAAGAATTTTCATTCTTTTATTTCCCATTATTTTTCAGTAGGCATTGAACTTGCATAGCACCTGAGACCTTTAGACAGGATGACCAAAGCCTGTTGGACCAAACGTTATTAAGACACTGAAGGCACACTCTTGGGTATCTTTGATTGATGAGAAACCTGTGCCAGTGTCTCTTTACCCTCACAGTCAAGAATTTCTTGCTCATGTCCAATCTAAACCTGCCCTCATCCTTTGCTGGGCTGGACACACAAAGCACTGCTTTCACTTGCATCTCCTGTGGAACGTGCACATCTGCCTTGCACATCTGCCTCTCAGGGGAGGATTTATGGCTGTGCAGGGCTTGGATTTTCCAAGCTGTTTATGCTTATGTGTTATGCACATATTCACTACATGCACTTGCAGCCAGCATTTAGGTGAACAGAGTTTTCCTTGGCCTTGTAGGTTAAAGTCTCATCAAATGTAATTGTTTTTGTAGCCCCCAAAGTGGAACGTGAGTGGATATAAACAGTGCACACGTGTTTGATTTGCATATCTTAAGGCTTAAATAAATGAACTATCTAGAAGGATTTATTTTACAGTAAAGAATAAACTAATGTTGTTATGCCTGCAACATTCAGTTCCACTGAATGTTGGGGAGAAAGGGGTTTGAAAACTGCACTTCACGTATGTGCCGTGTGTATTTTTAAAGAACTCATTAAATTATGGTTGTACTACGTATTTTAAATATTGACATTTCTGAGTGGGGTTTAATTTTTATTCTGCCAAGTGTTGTAAATTCCTGTTTTGGATTCTGAGGATTTCAGTGGAGGTGGAAAACCACTAATAATTTCTTCTTGTTCGCTCAACCTATATTCACTTGCAAGTTTTAACTTGAGGCAGACCTTTTCTATTGATGCTGATAACACTGCTCTGAGTGTCAACTAAACTCTTTTGGAGTTGGAAAGTGTGAAATTTCCTCTAAGTAATGGCAATGATCATTACCTTAATATAAAATTCTGTTTCATAAGGTCCTAATTCAGCAGGTATTTAGGCACATGCCCAAACTCTGCTGATTTTTTTTTTCCTAGTGAAAAACAGGATAACATGAGGCAGCCAATTCTCTCCACTTCAGCATTTACTTGATTTTTGGTGTCAGTAAATGAAATCTGATACAATGCTGATGAGGGAATTTATCAATCAAAAATGCTTCTGATTGAGGAGGAAAAAAATTACTGGAAAAATGGAGAATTTTCTCTTAATTAATCTTACCCTGAGATTTCATAAAGATTATTTTATGGTCTGTAGCTAACGTGGTGGTTATGCAGCTAAAGGCATTATCTTCACATCATTATAATGAAACATAACACTGGTATCCTTGACTTTATTAGCCAAGCTTCACTGGTATCTGACATTATATATTTCCTATTATAAATCTAAATAAGAACTTACATTGACCTGCATTAGACCAAACATTAAACAATTTACTAAGATTACAACTTAAGAGAAAAAAAAAAAAAAAAAAAAAGAAGTCTTTTAGACCACCAAGAAACAACCATAAATTTAAGGAAATATGAGGTTTCCACCATGTGACTTCCCCTGCAGAGTTATGCAACAGACTGCTGTTACTTAAAGGTCGTACATAAAAAATTTATGGTACATTTTTTAAGAGATTTATGGTGTTTCTATTTATACAACTTATATGTCAACAATTTAAAGGTATAGTATACTAAAATAACAAATTAAACCCTAATCCCTTTGAATCCTTGATAAAATAGAACGCTTTAACGTAAGTAATATATAAAAGAGGTTTAATAAATGTATCTGTATTAACTGATGTGGTATGTGTGATGTAATGATTAGCTGTTTATTATCTATTACAGATCGTTTGCTCATTTTTATCCTGAAAAACATTTGCAAATGGGGCTGGTTAGGGGAGCATTCCTTGGAGCATAGGCCCATTACATGGTGGTGTAGCTCTCCTTAGAACTGCTCTGCAAATCTGCCTCAGAACTAACTTTCCTCCTGTGCTGAGCTGAATGATGCCATTGATATGACCTAGACCTCTTGTTTTGGGATATCTTTGAACTCACATACACATCTTTTATGGAAGATGTTGCTGGATTTTCTGGAAGTAACAATTTGTAATGCTATATGATGGTACCAAGCCTCAGTTATTTGCTGAACTTTATTTGCTTTACACTGGAGCGAAATAAGAGCAGTTAGACATTCACTCAGCATTGCTAGGGCAAGAGGGTGACAAAGACTGAGAGGGGGCAGTTTTTCAAAAGCTTTACCAGTGGGACTTTAACTCAGCCATGGGAGTCACATTGTGAACCTCACCTTTGCACACCTAATGTAAATATATCTACGTGGGATTGCGACTGACAATGCATCACTTTATGCCAGAAGTCACAGCCAAATATGCAGATCTGGCAGGGATTATTGATACTAAATTCATCCTCGAATTTTGCATATCAAATTAATTCATGAATATGATGGCTACATTGGGGCACAGCATTTAAAGTACCCTGAAGTGTGTAAGCATTGTGACACCATAAATATTCTCATGAAATTACAAGTCTTCACAGATAAACAAAGATCCTAATATGTATAACATTTATGAATATGCTCAGTTATAAACACATTGATCAGACCATTGCCTTTGAGGTCAACCATAAACATGCTGCTGAATTGGCCAAGAGCATTTGGAAAAAGATAATGGTTGTGGAGATTTGTGGTGTTGTGGTCTAATCTTGTCCTCAGTAAAGAGCCCAGGAATGCAGTCTGGTGGTACTAGGTTCCTAAAAATAGGGAGGGGAATTCTCCACAAGTCTCCACAAGTGCCACCCACCAGGTTTTAGTTACAGAGTCCCTACTGACCTGAATCATTGTATCTCACCCCTTGATGGCTCTCACAGTATTCCTGTAGGGATGCCCTGTGTCTGGGCTTGGAGAATGTTTCTTGCCTTGCTGTGGGAGACACGGTTTTATTGGTGCCCTTGGCTGCTGCTGTCTCTGGCTCTGAAGATGACACAGAGCCCCTGAGCAGCCCTGCAGAGCTGGAGCTGATCCTGTGAGAGGTCCTCAGCAGAACCACCCAACAGACCTTTGCAGAAAGCACTCCCGCAACCCTCCCCGCATCACCGCCTTTCTTGCTGTAGAGCAGAGCTCCACTCCAGGGTTCTGTGGATTTTGGATCTTTCCAAAGCTGTGGCGCCCTGTGATTTGTCTTTGCTGACTGCAGGAACATATCGCTGTTCCTAAGCTGGTCATCACCCCTTCATCAGCATAATTCATTCCCAGAGTAAGAAACTGTTGTAAAGAAATTAGCTACAGCTCTTCCAGCAGAGTTTATGGGTTCGTAGGCCAACCCAAGCAGCAATTAATTTAAAAGAAGATGTGATCATTTCCTATCTTTTATGAGCATTAAATAATATTTTTTTTTCTTTTTGACAAAAAATATTTGACGTGTCAAAGGAGTAGAATAAGAGCTGATAGTATCTATGGTATTTTAAAATATGAATATCTTTTATAAATAAGAAAATCACAAAGTGTTAGAAAAGAATAACAGATACGGCATTTTAAAAGCTGTTTTTCTTTATAACTCTAAGTCTAGAGTTTCAGAGAGAAAACACTAATAAAAATTAGTCAGTCATCATTATGATGTCATTCTCATAATTTCCCTTGAAGTAAACTAGCAAGTACAAATAATATTTGTAATGTCTGACATCATCTATGTAGCTTTCCATATGCTCAGACTTTGGGTTAAATTTAGTGATGTTTCCCATTTGTTAGAAAGAACACCTTCTGGGTGGAATGGATTTCATTAAGAAAATCTCTCTGAAGTTAAGCCATCCTTGTAGCTTGTTTGAAACAAAACAAAACCAAACCCCAAACAGTCCAGGAATGACAGGAGTACTGCAGTAGCAATTTGTCAAAAATGTGATTGTCTGTAAGAACCAAAGTTTCAGTCCTGAGTCTTAGGGCTCACATGAAGAAAGGAACCATGCTCTTTGATGTTGCTCTCTTCTAACAGTCATAAGCATCATCATAATTGTTTTATGTAGGAAACAATTTTCCCTTCCATGTGACAAATGCACATTTATCACAGTTGGTCTGCAAAGGCTTCTTGGAATCAAACTTAAAAAATGTTTTAGAGGAGTCATGGACTCATTTTTTGGTGCTTCGGCATGACTGGCTCATCAGCATCCTTGTCCTTAGACAAATATCTACCAGATGAGTTAATTTGTAAGGGAATTATCGACTGGGATTATATCTTTCAAGTCATCTTTCAAAGATACGCAGTACACAAATGCTGTGCACCAATTTAATCCAAAGACCCCTGACAGCTTTTTCAAATAGTCCATTGCATTACTTAATATAAACTTGAAATTTAAGTAAATATTATTCATTATTCCTCATTTTGTTGCTGTTGTTGTAAGACTTGGGCATCTGTTTTAAATGATGTCATTATTTACGCTTTCTCATTTGAATGGACATTAGCTAAATGTGACAGTTATTCAAATTCAAAGTAGAAAAAATTACTAGAGTTTTCAGAATATTGTAATACACTGATATATTATTCCTTGATAAATGCCAACATTTTCTATTACCCTCCCTCCCCACCAAAAAGGAATAGGAAATTCACACATTTGCAATCTATACTTAAGTACTGAATGGAACAATTCCTGAAAGAAAAATAGCTGACATAAACATAATTTCTTCTTTAGGAATATGAGGTATGTAATAATTAGTAGAGCCTCACTAAAGCTACAGAAACCATATTGCCTTAGGAGAAAAAGAACAGTAACTTCTGAAAAAAATGACAGGCTGTACACAGTTTGCTATATCTGAGGAATAAAAATGTAACTGCTTAAACATATTTAAAAGTGGTAAATTCACTTCCTCTACAAATTCATAAACTCAGAAATATTTCCTTGCAATTGTTCTTGGAACTGATAGAGGAAAATCTCCCAGGGACACACGAAATGTAATAAGTGTAATATGAAAATTGCCCTTTCTGCTCTGAAGATTGAAACAAAGCAGACATTCTCCAGAACACCAGCAGGTTCCCCTGCTCTCTGCCCATATGGGCTCTTCCCACAGTCTCACTGCATGAGGGACTTATGAGCCTTGTCAGAGCTGACTGTATGGAAGGAATGTGGGCTCAAACATTTGCAGGCATGCCACAGAACCTCAGCAATCCAGTCTCCTGTTAATTACAACTAATATTTCATTATGTTGTGGAATTTTCAGCTACATAGCTGTGAGCACACATCTTAGGGTGTCGTGTAGCCAATGCATGCAATTAAATTACAAGCCTTGTGAAGCATAAGAGGTGTATTGAAAGCTGAAATTAGTAGAATAAAGCGCTGCAAGTAGGTTTTCAGCTTTTTAATTTGAAACCTTCAGACTTCTTGATTGCAGGAAGAAGTCTGAGGACACAAATCAAACTAAAAAGTAAGGAGGCAGTGAATTTCCACTCCCCCTCTGTTTTGAAATGGACTTTTTAAGCACGTGGCTTTTAAGCCAATTTTGTGATCTTGGACTCTGCCTCATATGTGTGTGAATGGACAGGATTGAAGGTACTTTATATGGCTTATTTAAAAATAACATCCTAACCCAAGCTATAAATCACAATAAGTATTTAATGCCTTACGTATATAATAAATATGCAAGTCTAAGGATCTGGTTACAGCAGTGATTAAGAGTTCTGAAAATCAACCCCTTAAAGGACAGTCTTCAGTAGAAATAGTGGGAGTGGTGAGGCTTCTTTCACACCTTTCCATGCACATCTGCAGTTCACATCCATTAAGTCAGCAGCATCACAGCATCTATTATTTCTGAACTCTGATGCACATCCATACACTTGGCAAGTTTCATTTGAATACTGCTGTTTGAGGAATTAAAGCAGTTCTTAAGACAGAGAGGAGCCAGCCTGATATGAAGTTCTAAAGCTTACAGCATTTAAAGCAGCTTGATGGGTTTTATGGTGGGAAGAGGGACTGAAGGATAAGAGAGATATCCCAGGGGGGCTATCTCTAGATTCTAGTTTTTAAACAGAAACCTTGATCTTTGTTGTGTTGGGGAAGAACTACCTCTGAGTGGATAGCCCAGCCAGAAGGAATGAATCAGAACTACAGACAGAGATTCCTGCAGACTTTTTCTTTTCCAAATCCCATTACATTTGCAACAATGCAGGCAGGGAACTGACTGGCTGGGGACAGCTCTGCTGAAAGGGAGTGTGGGGTCTCGGCAGACAGCAAACTGAACATGAGCCAGCAGAGTGCCCTGGCAGCAGAGCAAACCAGCCACAGACTGGGCTGTTGAACAAGAGCACAGGCAGCAAGAAACCCATCATCCTCCCTCCCTCCTCTCTGCACTCAGAGGCTGCAGAGAGAACACTGCACCTGCAGTTCTGAGTTCTACAGCCCCTCAGCACTAGAGTGGTGTCACTACACCACAGTGAGTCCAGCGAAGGGGGGCTGGGGTTGGAACATTTGCCCTCTGCAGAGAGGCCCCCAGAGTGGGGCTTGCTCAGTCCAGGGAATAGAAGGCTTTGGGACCTTCTTCTGCAAGTGGGGTGGTTAAGTGTGGCAGTGAAATTAGAGAATGACTATCCCCAATGTACTCATCCTCTGCGAGAGTCTGTGACTCTTATGCTAGCCTAGGGTTTTTGGCAAAACATTTCTGTAGCAGGTATTGTTGGAAAACCCTAATGGGTATAAAAAACCCCAGTTCAGGCATCAAATCTAAAGATTTAACCTATCAAGCTACTTGTTCTGTTGTTATGGACTTTTTCTCCTTTTCTTTTTCTGTTTTTACTAGAATTTCTAGTCTTGATCTGAGAAAGTTTCCAAACAACCTTCCTAAGAATCAGGAGAGGAAGTGTGCACTTGATTCATGACAGAGACTACAATCTGTAATTTGCATATCCTGCATAATGTCCTTGATCTATATAGAGCAATGAGTCCCTTTTACCAAACAATATTTAATTCATCCAGTAGCATAACAGGTCTCTGTGAGGAAGGACCATTGACTTTATATATGCCTTTAAAGCTGCTTCTCTGAACTTAAATGTAATCTTGTATATTGTGTCTAATATTTTGTCATTTTACAAGCTTCCCCAGAAGCGTGCCTTGACAATTCCTAGTTACTCCTGAAAATGCTTTCTATTGCACCTAGCCCTGATAAAAACCAGCCTGTACATGTGAGTCTGGTAGCCTAAATGAGTTCTCAAGTCAGCAAGCTTTGCAGCATACCTCAAGTTTCACATCAAAGCTAAGTTTGAGATGCTTGGTTCTGTCCCACACAGAACACAAACACTAACACTACATTATTTCTGGACAAGGCATCTGAAGCAAAGCTTAAAAGTCATTGTTCTACAGGCCACCACAATAGCACACATAGGACCTACCTGCACCCAGTTTTATTGACAGATGGCCCAATTCCCTATCAGGACAGCTACATGGCTGCTGTATTTTTTTGTGAACAATTGGATAATAAATTATAGTAGCAGCAAAGCTACAGGAGAATATTCCATTAATTGGTGCTGAATCAAAACCATCAAAGCAGCAGCATGTAACAGACAAGTGATTATGTTGCTCAAATGTCGTTTCTTTCAAAGTGTGACAATTCAATTTGTTAAACTTTTTCATCAAAGAAAAGAAAAACAGAATGGAAAGGCAATATTGCCTTCTCTGAAATGTACTACTTCACCTATTTCTGCTAGATCTCTTTTTTCCCAAATTAAATATATTTTTAGATGCCATCAAAACCCTTTTCAATACTTTTTTTGCTGTACTGCTGAGAATGCTGCTGACTTAAATAGTGACAGTGTTCATCACCCAAATATCTCTTTTAGATACTGCTCAATACCTGCTTTTTATAGTTGGTTAGAGTTTTGGAGTTGTCACTGACACTTCTTATATTTTTCCAGGATAGAACAGAATAAGGTGAGAGAGCTCTTTGTGTGTTGAAAGATTCTTTATGTTATATTGAATTACTATGCCATTGCATTACTTATATCTAAAAAAATTTCTCTAGACTTCCTTCCAACACACTCAATCTTGTATCACCAGCAAATTCTGACATTTAGTTATGAACTTTTCAAAATAACAGCTGATTTTCTGGAAGCAATACAAGATTACACATTTTAAAATTATTTTAAAGATATGGATTATTTATTTCTTCTATTTGTTTTTCACTCCTAATTTAGAAGTGTACTGGAGATATGTCCAGAGGCATTAGTATAGTGCAGCTCTTGCCTGAGTGTAGTCAGAACCACAACAGGGTGTTTTTATTGCAGGAGCAGCAATTTCTCATACCACTTTCTTCAGAAACACCAAATAAAAACGAATAGAAATATAAATTACTTTTTCTTCATTATCTTACAGATTCTTTGACAGCATTCTGTTTGTGGCAAGAAATTAACATACAAACAAGATGCTTTTTTGGCCCTAATCTCACAATTCTCCTAATTTTTCATCTAGGATTTTTTTGTTCTCCCTTCTCTGTTATTTGCAGGATGACCTTCAGAGCCCTTTTAAAGCCAGACTCAAAGATGAAATTTTGTAAAAACAAACAGCACAGCTTCATTACCTTAACTACTCAAATTTTCAGTTTGTGCTTTACAGCACTTATTTTCAGGGTAATTTATGCTGGTGCTTTCCATGATTTCTCTTCTCCCTCTTCCCCCCCACTCCCCTTCTCATCCTAGAGGTGGAGAAGCAGCAGATATTAAACACCAACTATAGGATGTGCTTTTCTCAGTTTCTCTTATGGAAAGAAATCAATTTGTATCTTTTGCTTTTATACTCCATTGGTCCACCTGACCAGCCTCTGCCACAGATCATCACCTAGTTTGAGGAAGTTCTTCTATCATGATGTCTTTAAAAATTCTCTGTATTTTTCCCTATTTGTCCTTTAAATTTCCTCTCAAACCTCAGAGTGTTGTTTTACCGTGAATATTTATGGGAAACTCCTACTTACTCTGTCAGTGAAACAATGGCAGGATATAACCCTTACTCTGGTGTTCTGAATTTACATTCTGCTCTATTAGTGCCACTTGAGTTGGATTTCCATTTTATTATAGGATTATTATTTTTGGGGGGCCTGAGCATTCCCTTGTACCTCGTAATATTTCTCACCTTCTTGATTCCTGATTGTTCCAGTGTATACATATTTTCCCCCAGTCTAATAAGGTACTTTTAAAGAACCTCCATGCTGCTTCTATGGATTTTAATTTCCTAACTTTCCCCTTCAGGCTATTTCTAACTTCCTCAATATAAAAATCTTCCTTTTTTGAAAAGGACTGCAATATTATTACCTTATGGTACGTTCCCACGGGAGGATGTTGAGCTTAATTATATTATGGTCGCTTTTAGTTAGTGGCTCAACCACGTTAACTTCCTGAATCAACTCATATATTTTGCCCAAGATCTGCATCAAGACTAGGTTTGCCCTTTCAGCATTCCATAGAATCCCAAGAAATTGTGATACCTTGCAAATGAAAGCCCATGATGATGCCCAGTAATGTGTCTCAAGTAATCAGTTGTTCTTGGGCCAAGATTCAGCTGAAAACAAACTTCAGTAGAGAACTATATGGTAGTTCTGAAAAGCAGATTAAAATATGGTTTGTCTTTGAACTAGATCCACTGCTTCTCTGAACTTATAAACATGACTTTGAAAGAATGTACACTGTTTTCCTGATTAGAAGTCCCTTCTCTCTTTTTTTTTCCATTACTCATTTATTTCAACCCCAGTTTTAAAATCTATCTCATTAGAAAAGCATTCTCAATAATAGAAGTTGAAACAAATATAGACATGTGTATCCTCGTTCAACACAGAGCTGTTACTATTACATGTTATGAGAACACAATATTTGGTCTGTACTAGACTCAATTTCTTCATTATTTTAAATCTCAAACTGATTATCTTAAGTTGAACTGTTCTTAAATTTTCCAAGAAAGAAATGTTTGCTCCATTAATGTTATAATTTGTGGCTCACATTTCGAAAGAAAGCTAAAAATGATTTCTAAAATAGTGTGTCTTTCTGACATAAACACAGCTAACTTACATTTTTGCAGTTTCC
The DNA here is from genome assembly GCA_017589585.1 of Phylloscopus whistleri. Classification (NCBI taxonomy): domain Eukaryota; kingdom Metazoa; phylum Chordata; class Aves; order Passeriformes; family Phylloscopidae; genus Phylloscopus; species Phylloscopus whistleri. Next base: position 1,331,501 of record JADMLD010000108.1, on the reverse strand, counting down.
AGGATTGTTTCACTCGTACAAAGCAGTAAAAGTACCCTGCTCTTTCCATTTTTCTCGTACTATAAGAACCAAGAAAGCAGGAATTTGTTTAGCTCATTGGCTCCATTTATCCTGAGCCAAGACCATGATCTTGGAAACCCTGTAACTTGGCTGAATACAGTACAAAGTTCTTTGCAAAAAGCCAGTGCAATTAGAACAACACAGTGTATGTTCAGTCTCAAAATTAAGACGATAAAGTTTCAAACAGCTAGAACTGAAACAAAGTATCATGGACCCAGACCTTTAATCAGTTGCACACAAGTCCTAATTCCACTAGTTTTTGATCAAATTAATCGTGTGCTTGAGAACAGCATTAAGAAAACACTATTCTACCTTTTTGTAAATGGGCAGAATTCACACAGAAAACAAGGAAACATAATGGAAGAAGTGCAAGTTCTGTGCAGCCCAGCCTTGGGAGCTTCTCTGAATACTCCAGACAGAGTGATATTATAACACAGCAATAGCCTTTGCACTTGCTGCCTTATCATTGCTTACTGCTCAGTGGCCATACACATTTGCTAACCAAATCAGCACATTGCAGATTCTCTTTTAAAACCCAGTACTTCAATTTTAAAGCAGGTTTTTTTTGTTGTTTTTGTTTTGTTTTGTTTTGTTTCCAAAAACCTCCCCTTCACTGCATATTTAGAACTATAACACATGCATAAGACATTCTCTTCACTTTCATTAAATCATCTGTAATTTCTACTTTGATGAACTACAACACTTAAAGAAATCAAACAACTAAAATTCAGCACCAAGGATTCTAGTTCATTATGTTTGAGTTCACCTAAATTATTCATGGGTTGTCGAAGGTACATTTTTGTTTTATTGAATAGAGGAATTCTCAGGCCTTATTAAAAGTAACTTTAGTTCTGCTCAGATTGAGAGTGATTTTCTTTCATGCATTTTGTTTGTTTGTTTTTTACCATTCATATAAAACTATTTCAGAAGTTACTAGGTTAGTAAGGAGCAAATTAATTTCACTTCACTTAGTCATTTGCTACCTTTTTTTTTCCTTAGAACACTTAGTCCTGGAAGTTGAAATATTTATGCAGATGGTAAAATAAAATAAAATTTATATACATTGATGAAATGTATATGCATTTTATACAAAGTAAGAGAGTTATGTGGATTGTATAGAACTATATTCCTTTTGGTTTTTTATTTGTACCATATAAGTTTAATATAGTATTTTAAAAGAAAAAAAATTTAATGGACCACATAATTTGTAAGGAGAATGAATCTCTACAAGAACTGTAAAATATTGCGAGTTACAAAACGCTGACTCACTAAACTACAGAAAAAACACAACTTTTCAATGCTTCTGCTTCAAGGATGATATTACTTCTAAATTAAGCAATCCATTACACATTTCTTTACCAAACATTTGTAAATAAAAGTTTGATCCAATTTTACCTGTGGCCTCTGGAGAAACATGGGTCCTGTCTGTGAAATAGTTTTGATTTTCCCCAGTGAGGGAGAACTAGCATAGGGGTAAAACCCCACAGGCACTGTTTTCTGTGAGGCAGTTCCCTAGTATTCCCTACTTTTGGATTTGCCTGCTGCTTCAGACTTTGGACATGATGTTTGAAACTCCCCTGGGTTTGGCAGGGCTGTGATCTGTAAGACACTGTAGGGGCAAAGCAGAGCAATCTCCTAAGTGGCTTGTTAAGGTTTATTTGCTCTTCTGGCTTATTTACACACCTGCTTGTTACATGAGAGCACTGACTTCTTGCTCTTTCCCTCAAAAAGTCACTGGAGAGATCCTGTCCTGATCATATTGTCCTGTCATATCTTGTGAGGCTATTATGGGGAAGGAAAACAGCAGCAATGGAAGCTGCCACCATTTCACATTGCCTCTCTTCTGATCTGAATTCTATTGACTTGATGAGATCTTTTAAGTGCTCAAGGTTGTAACAGCCCCAAACATGGTCTGCTACTTGATAAAGAGAGCCAATAGCGCTTGGTCATGTTTTCAACCAGGCCTCTGTGAGGTGCACAGCATCATTTTACATTCATTACTAACAGTTAGGCATCCAGTTTGCTATGGAGAGATATGTATTTTCTTTAAGGAAGAGCTCAAGTAAGTACTTTTCTTATGTGGTTTGCTATTGAAAAAAACCTCTTCTCATTTACACTACAGCACCACTCAGATCCATGCATCTACTACCACTTGTGTGTTGTCTCTAGGCTGTTACAGTGATTGAGGATCCAGCTGATGGAGATTCACCAAATTTTTAAGAATGCCAAAAATATAAAAGTTTTTGGGTGATTTACTCCCCCTTTTATTTCTTTTCAAGGCATTCAGTTAGCATAAAAATAATGGTTATTACATAAATTAAAGTTGTTGCAATTCAGCTGTAGGGATTGCAATCCAAAGCCAGTGAAGATAGATCAAGGTTTTAAAAAGTATCTGCAGTAAATTAAAAACAAATGGTTGAAAGTATTTTGCAGACCTCTCTCCCACAGATTGTATATTCCATTTTCCAAATTAAATCTAAGAGAGAATATTACTTTATTGAGATTTATGGAATAATTTCTTTAAAAATTCCAGCAATATGAGAATGTAGGCAGACACTGACAATGAAGAAAAAGAAGTGTCAGCTACTAAGTGGTTTCATCTTTTGGAGCTTTTTATGTTTTTGGTAATGGGAAAAATTAGTTCTGACTGCTTTTTAAAGCTGAAATTATATATAAACCATTAATTAGGGGCAGATCATTTGTCCAACTTTTACTGCAGAGGGGATAAAATGGGTGGAAAACATGATAATATACCAGTGCTCCTTGGAGGAAGTGTTCCTCCCTCAACCCGACTTGCTGATCCTGCCTGAGGAATAAGACTTAAGAGCTTGTGAGAAAATGTGTGTAAGAGGATATCAGGGAAAATTGTTCTGTGGCATCTGGGGGGAAATATATATAGAAATAGCAGTTGGGCTGTATTAACTATGAAAGTCAATGTGTTACTCAATTTTTCACCTCTTTCAAGACAAACTCAGGACCCTTTTTCCGTGTGGCACAGTACAAGGGAGGTAACAAAAGGAAATCATAGCTCTGATGGACAGGAGAGTACAGAGAAATCCCAAGGACACAGGGCTGCTTTTGACAGCTCCAGTACACCACAGATTCCCTGAAGGATTCTTAGGACCTCATTACAGTTTTTGGGGTGTCCAAGAGCTTAAAGGGATGATGAATCCTGGAGCCTAAGTGGACTGTTAAACCTCCTCCCATTAAAGAAAAACATGTGGTTGAAACTGTGTTGGCTAAAAACCATGGAATTTTCTGCGTAACTTTATTCCCTTCTTTGCCATTTTGTGTTGGCTATCATGATCTGCCTGTTATATTTCAGCAAATGCAATAATTTCCTTTTAATTAGATAATTGCCATGTTATTCATTGGTTTTGATCACTTCTAAATTCAGCTTTTGGTTTTAACAAATGCAGTTTCAGAAGATGATGGATTTTTACATTTTTTAAACCGCTAAATGTTCAAAAAGGATTTGTACACATAACAAAATTAAAGTAGGGATTATCTAGCACTGTGTGTGGGATACAGCTATAATCTATACAGAGCATGGAAAAGAAACTGGCATTCTCAATTGCACTGCACACATCTCAGTAATAACAGGGTATGAGGCATACAATTTCATGGAACACCCACAATGAAAATTATTCTTTCCAAACAGAGAATTGTTTTGGAATAAGTTAGGTTAATTGGCACCATGGGATTCCTCTCAAGGAAGCACAGAACATTAAAATCTACACATGTGCATGTAAAATGATAAAGTATTATCTTCTTTCCCCTCTCAGCTCCTCAAATCTGAGACACGCTACCCAAAATCAACAGAAACGATTATGTTTTGTTGATTCAAATTTCCTCAGAATAAACTGGCAATTCTTCATCTGGTCAGCTTACAACCTGACAGACACTGTTCCACACTAGCTAGCTCGAGCATGGTTATCTAGTGCAGTCTCTCACACAGAAATAGAGGTCTCTAGAGCTTTTGGCATGTGCTTTTTAGATGGTAAGAAACTTTATTTTCAACAAAGCTATATGGTGCTAAGATACAACCTCTTCCAAAGGCCTGTTGTGCTTCTATTAGGATTAGAACCAAAATCTGCAAATGGTTAATGAGAAATCCAGGCACATTTCACTGTCATTATACAATCTTTGGTTAAAACACAGTATTTTACAGTTTCTGAATACAGTTAAAATATATTAAGTCCTCACAACTGTAATATTGCAGTCTTGAAAATGACAAAGAACTTATCCCTGATTAAGGAAAAAAAAAAGGTCTTCCTTTTCATGAAGAAAGCTGAATTCTCATGCAGACTGTTGTGCTGTGTGCATTGTGTCTGTATTGTTACTGTTTAAGGTCACTATAACCAATGATATTCTATGTGGCTTATCTTTAAAATGTCCTGATTGTCTCACATTTGGTCATTTGCACATCTTAGCCATTATTTCTTTCTAAGTTTTCTGCTCCTGTTATGTCAAGACATTTGAAAGCAATTAATTGTGGTGCCTAGTGGGCAGGTGACAGGTGAGGTGTGGCCTCCAAAGTGATGTCTGTTGTGCCACAGACCTCTCAAATGAGTGAGAAACCCCCATGTCCTGTGACCTGGCATCACTTCACCTGCTGAAAAATACTCTTCATCACTTCCCTCTGCAGTCTCCAGGAGAACTCCAAGGTCTGTCATTTTTGCAACAACACAGGCCATGTAGTGTTTCAGTTTCTCACCAAAGACATGCTAGAGTCCCCCTTTTCATACACTGAAAGAGGAGTTCCAGGACACCCAAGAATACCACAAAGTGTCTCACTGTTACATGTCAATGATTTTACTCACCTTGCCCCCCTGCCTGGGCCTATGCCCATATCTTAGGTGGATTTATGATTTCATTACTCTTAGAAGTACAGGAGCAGGATAGCAAATAGAGTGCAGCACTGGTGCAATTAATTGTAGAATGGAATTAAAGTGAAATCTTGGTTTGTCCATCATAGAACATGTCATACTTGTGTTCTGTCCCTCAACATTGCTATTTTAGAGGGCTATCTCTATTCTTCATATAGAGAAGAGAGCTTGGTCTGGTAGAACAATGATGATTTACTTTCCAGAGTTTTCATTGTTTGTTTCTGAGTAACTCTGAAGAATTGCAGGCCCATTGGGTTTGAAGAAGGAAGGGATTCAAATAGGATCTCTTAATTGTCCTTCTAGTGCAGCCCAGAGAGAAATACAACCTTCTACTGCTCCCCTTTCTCTCCATACATCAAAATAATTCCTTTTGGGACTAATTGGTCAACTAAAAGTTTGGCTTTCAAGGGAGCAGAGAGCAAATAACCTTTGTTGGAGAGTACAAGCTAGTGCTTCATGAGGGAAAGCACAGCTTGTTGTGATGTCAGGGCAAAAAGTTCAAGAAAGCTTCACTGATTGCAGCTTCATCCATGTAAGTGTTCAGAGGAAAATAAATTGAAATTGCTGGACTTGGATGGAAGGATTAGCATGAATTATGTGAATTGTGGGTATTCTGTCAGTAACATAAATCCTGTGGATATCAGTGGACAGTGTATGTGTTAGCTTAGTTCTGTCTGTGCATCAACAAGATGCAAGAACAAATGTATACATCCAGTCAAGAGGAAAATATGAGAAATTTTATCAGTGACAGAACTGAGCAATTCAGCAAATAACACAAACAATCTGATTCCCACACTAAGTTTTAAATAGGTTTTATCCCTGGCTTACTGTAGTTTTCTGTAGCCACTCCTCACTGCAAAGACAGCACAGCCTCTTACAAGCTTCTTGGAGCAGGCTTTTCCAGTGCTGGAGGTAGTGGCAATTGAAAAAAAAAATTATTTGATTATATGTTGAATGACCTGAGTAATACACTTTCATGTGATTAAATGTTACAGAATCAAGGAATCATTAGCTTTGGCAAAGACTTCTATGATCATTAAGTGCAATCATTAACCCAGCAGCACCACGCTCACCACTAAACTACATCCCCAAGCCTTTTGAACACGTCCAGGGGGGTGATTCCACCACTTCCCTGGGCAGTCTCTTCCAGTATCTTGACCCAAACATGAAGGCACACTAAAAGTTTCACTACTAATCATGCTTTCCATCAAAAAGATGCCTGTGGCAACCAGCTGACCATTTGATCCTGAGAAACTCTGGAATAAATGGCTCAGAGCAGCACAATTAACATATTTAATGCCTGACAGTCTACTCCCATCATCTTATACTGAACACATGAATTGCTGTGTTCCACAGCAGTCCTTCATGGCATCACAAAAAATTCCTACCTGAGTCACTGGAGCACTTATTAATAAGATTCTGCAGGACTGAAGGCACTTGTGTTCTGGTATAAAAACTACCAAAACACAGTAAGAGATATATCTAACTTTTAACCCATCTAGAGGCTATTACTTGGAAATTTGCTGAGCAGACACTTAAAATAATTGTCAGATATTTCTATGTAATTGTTTTTCCCTGCAAAGAGAACTGACTGTTAAAATATTTGTAAGGAATTAAATAGGAATATAGCATTTTAAAAACCTTGGGAATTAAAAAACTCACAGAAAGTAGTCTTACTGATATTAATTTGAAAGCAAGATGAACTAAGAAGGTGACTATGGCTTAGTATTTAGGGGAAGTTTCTGTTTGAGTGTTTCTGACAAGGAAAACCATAATCTTAGATCAGAATAAGGTGACAGAGGTTGAGTTTTAACTCATATGTTTTCCAAAGTGATCTCTGATACCATTTAACTGAGATTTTTCTGCCCCTTTTCCCTTCCCTCCCCTGCCCTTTCCTTCCTCAGAGACTTCGCCCTTTATCATGGTGTTCCCTTGATGCACAAGAAATATTTTATTACTAGCTAAAAAAAATACATATGTAAAAATAACTGAATTTCTACACAAGTGGTAATTGCATAATGGTAAATTTAAGGACACCCTTATATGTGCAGGGGTTTCTGCTCTCAGCACTGTGTGAGGCAAAGGGCAGCAGAGTGCAGCCGTTCTCGCTGGCTGCACAATTTATGACCCTGTAGCCAGCAGATACACACCAGAGCTTAGTCACAATCAGAAAGAAAAGAAACAAACAAAAAAAGAAGCAATAAACTGAAAATAACCTAAGGATCAGAGATGACAAGCATCTGAACATGAAGCCCTGCTGCAGTTCTGCACCTAAAGAGCTCGCTCAGTCGGTGGATTTATAAGTAGAAAATGACCTTCTAGCTACAGGGACTTGATTTTACCATTGGCAGCAGTAAGATGTAAACTTGGCTACTTTGTACAGTTCTGAGGTCCTTCGTTTTAAAAGGATTTGGGGAAGTTGAATGATTATAGGGAAGGACCACAAAAATGATTTAAGGACTAACAGTTGCAGCCCTAGAGCTACTTAGCTTTTCAGAAAGTATCCTGAAAGGTGATTATAGCACTTAATTCCCAAGAGAAGTGGTAAGCTCCTAACTTTTTTTTTGTTGTTGCCAAACCATACCTTGATGCCTTCCCTTCTGAACAATATATTTTAGACTAATATATTTTAGACCAACACAGGTTTTTGGGCTCAGGAGAGAAGAAAGTAAGTGAAAATTGATATAATAGGTTGTGCTACATTTTATGGTGACTGCTGCTAACTTAAAGGTTTCCAAATCTTAGGAAATAATACAGGTAATAAGATAAAATAGTCACAGGAGTAGGAAAAGTTGGAGAACTGCTACAGCATTGACCATTTTTCTGTAAGTTAGATACAATCTAGAGTACAACATGACTGGACTGATATGGTAATAACAGCCTATTTAGCATTGTTGCATCCCAGGAAATCATTAAATCCAAGCGCTTGGAATGTTTTGACACTTTTCCCCCCCCCCTGCTGAGTACATTATGGGATAAAATCAGATTTGCATGATACTTTTGGAGCCTTTAATTATTTTGCCTAAATTTTGACAATAGATTCAGACACATCAGATCTAAATTTTCTAGATAGTTGATTAAGGTCTCTTAAATGCCACCTAAAGTGTTACCATTATTATTTCAATAGTTTCTCATTTCAACTTTCTGCCTCTTTTCTAATTAGCAATAGTTTAAAACAGAAAGAAAATAACAGCAGTAAATGAAAGAAAAATTGGGTTCTAATATTTTCATTAAAAATTTGTCTTTGCAACATAACTTTGAAGGAAGAACTGCAAAATGTTACTTTGCAACTATCAACTCTCTTCATCACAACATAATGGAGCAGTAAATCACCAAAACAGGGAAGCAGACTTTTAGTTTGGGTGTCTTATGCTTTTTTTTTTTTTTGTAAAAGGTCCATTCATCTGCATACACTCAGGGTAGTTCACAATATTAATGGGTATATTAATATATTAGGAGATGGAATCAGGATTTTCTCCACTACACTGGGCTAGATATTCCTAAAGAGTTGAGCCAGGTGCATGGCCTAGAATTGGAGTTACAGGTTCAGGTGTCACTCATGTCCTTGCTCAGCTTTGAGGCAAGATGAGGGAACATGGCTTTTTCTTGTTCATCTCATTCCTGACACAGGGGAGGAGGTGACTGGAGAGGGCTGGCCAGGTGCCCAATCTGTGCACACACACTACAATATTTATGTACCCAGGGTGACATAAGATGCACTGGAGAAGGCCACAGATGTTGAATTAGCAAGTTCTTGATTAATATCCATTCATGGTTTCCAATAACTAAGTTAAAAAATAGAAGATGAAAAAAGCATTCCTGCTTACTGTGCTGTGAAAGAGTTTTAGAAATTAGGAGATGTGCAAAGAAAAATTGGTTCTTAAGCTTTTTGTTTGTTTGTTTGTTTGTTTTTTTAATCTTCAGGGATCCTGCATCTAATATTCTCTTGAGTAGGGCCCCCAAGAAGCACAAGTCACCATCATCCATTCATGGAATCTATCTCTGTTATGAAATACTTCTCCACACTTGTGCTAATTCCTTTGAGATGCTGGCAGCAGATGAAATTATTGCTGCTCCTTTTTAATTTGAAATTTTAATTTGCTTAAAATTCAATCATGCAACTGTCAATAATTGTACTGCAGCAACAATTTTTAAGCAGAGAACCTCAGTGACTTCAATGAACATTAAAGGCCAATCTATCTATTGGCATTAAAAATATCTTACTGGGATAGTCCAAAATTCTTCTCAGAGGCATAAATTTATATTACCTTTGATTCAACTACAGCTGCATTATTAGCATTAACATTGTCATTATCATTATTCTAATTATTTACTGGGTACAACATATGTCTCTGAAAGTCTGAAAAAGTATTTTGGCCATTATAACTGTCACTGGAGTGTTTGTATTTCAGTATAGAAAGAAAATAGCAGAAGCTGCTATTTTCAGACACTTGAGTATAAGAGAAAACATTTTTACGCTTCTTTTTAGGGAAAAAAAATTGTTTGCCTTTTCTTGCTATTATTGCTCTGAGGCTGTACAACAGGTGAGCAGTTTTTGTCCTCTTTAAAGTGTGTACATTCAAATTCTGGCACTACACATGTTTCCTGAGTGAGCACAGAGGACACATTCCATGATGTTTGCACTGTGCAAGTGGATGCAGTGTTTTACATAGTGGTTTGTTGAGGTTTGTTTTTGGTTTTTTTTTTGTTTTGTTTTTTAACTGTTGACTGTTCTGCACTGCCTGCTGGAAAATCATCTATCACAGAGTGTTGTCCATTAGTGATTTCTAGTACTGAAGTGTGTAACAGGCAAGTAAAACCAAATACTCTATCAAGTAGTGACAATGCTGCCATTGCCACAGTGCTCTCCCATCCTTGTGGGTAAGGGACCATGGACAATGATTATAGGAATCAGACTGCAGGAGAGAAACATAAAAATGAACCCTTGTTTTAAAACTACCATTTGGGTTATATGGGGTTTGGGGTTTTTGATTTATTTATTATTTTATTTAATGTACTCATTCCACAAATTCTTAACTCTTTCTGTTTAAGAGCTGGAGTCTTGCTCTTAGGCACATTCCCTTTCTCCTTACCTGCAAGGTACATAAAGCTTTCATTCTTGCCAGCCTGCATTAAACACTGCATTACAATTATCCTGGACTGTTATCTCAGGGGATTGAATTAGACTTTCTAGCTTAGAAACATCAAATTATCTACACAAAACCTTGTAGTTGAAACAGATCCAATGTAGAGCATTATATGATGGTTAGAATGGATTAAAAAGATCAGGTCATGGATTTAAAACAGAACTGAAACTTGAATCTGATCCTGAGGGTACCTGTTGAGTCATATCAAGCAGGTCAGTGCCTGTTCAGAAGTGTGGAAAATCAGTTTCCCATTTAGCCTTGTCTCTAAGTTGCAGCTATAAAATTTTCCTCAAGAAGGGTTTCTTTGGGACCAATAACAGTTCTGTGGAAATTTCACTGTCAATTTTCCACAAGTACAAGTGATAAGAATTTCTGGTTAAGAAATATGAAACACATGATTGTTCAAAAACACCCCTGATAAGTCCCTGCTGTTTGGATATCTTGAACATAATGGTTATCTGCAGGAGCAGAAAGGGAAGCATTCAGCAACATACATAAAGTGGGGTTTTTTTCCTGAAAAAAGGTGCAGTGTTTTATTGCTCTCCTTTTCAACACACACTAAAAACCTCTGAGATTTTCTTTCAGAAAATTCTATCCTAATCAGCCTCTTGCCCTTATAGCTGAAACAAAATTATCAGTTATCACGTGCTACGCGTTTCAAATCAATCTAGTTTGTCACAATTATTATTTCAGATTCCTCTGTCAAGAATGTCATCATAACTTTCATCCCTGAAGGCTTTTTGATACATAGTCCTGACTGTTCTAGGCATAACCGGATTACAACTTAAGGTGTCTTTATATCTCTGGATTTTACTTACATTACCACTCTGAATTGTAACAGGAAATCAACGTGGAACAACACTTGACAGCATTCCAGAAGTAAAATATCTTCCAACAGACTTATGAGTTTTCCATTGGTACTTACCCTGTAACTAGATGTAATTTCTCATCTCCACCTTCCAATATATTCCCATCAGTGCCCATTCCCCACTCACTGCCCTAACCATGAAAGTGTTCCCAGTGAACAGGGTGGAAGCTGTTCATCCCACCAACCCTCATGTCTGAATTTAGAGGGGCAGTCACTTTTACATGTCCCTCCAATACATGCAGTTTTAAAGCAGCCTCCCACCCAGGGAAGCTTGTGCTACATTTGGGGTTGAGCCAAGAGGGAATGAGCACCCCAGCTCCTCTCCAGGGCATCCCTGAGCATTCCCAGCTCCCCAGGCATCACTGAACACTGGAGGCCCTAAGCCAAACTTGCTCCCAACTGGCACCACAGCAAAACTCATCTGAATTCAACAGGGTGGAAGTGAGCCCAAAGGATGAAAACACAAAGATATTGCTGTGGAATGCTGGTGCTGAATAGTTTCATTTGAATTTAAGGTGAGGAAAAAGTGAAGGGAAAGAAAAAGTCTGATAAGAGTTACAAGATGCTGTTTTCCACTCCCACCATGAGTTTTCATTTCTTTGCCAGAAAGAACTGTGGTGTCTGTTGTCATTGCTCTTTTTTCTTATTTAAATTTAACTAACATCTAAAATATATTCTTCCCCTTTCTCCCATACACATGCTAAAATATCAAAAGGTAGAGATAAAGTATAAAATCCAACCTTTATTCCACTTTGAACAAGCTTGTGTATATCCAAAAAAGGTTCCTTGAGTATGTCTCCTTCGGGAGTGAGAATCTTCACGTATCCTTCTTTCTCAAGAATGAAGAGGCGATGGGATCCATCCCCACAATGTACTGCTCCAACAGGCTGCCTCAGTCCACTCACCACCTCCTGAATACAGAAGCAGTTGTGCTTGTGTTTTCTAAAGAAATTTAAAGAAATAGTGAGACATTACAGAAGCAGTTGTGCTTGTGTTTTCTAAAGAAATTTAAAGAAACAGTGAGACGTTTCTTCTTTCTTGCAACCATGACACAACAGTGTCCCTAAAAGATAAAATTATTGCTCTGCAATGACATTAAAAACAGGTTTCTAATAAAATATTTTTTTTTAGATATTAATATGTATAAATTATTTCCTTGAATGTATGCAAGCACGTAATACAGAAAATCAGCTTGAGCTTCACTTGAAAATTTGGTCTGCATACAAAAAAGAGAACATTAAACAAACTTAGATCCAAAGTGTAGAGAAATGTGAGGGAAAAAATTGGCGAAAGAAGAGAATAATTTAGAAATACAGAATTTTTACTATAAAATAAACACAGTAAATTTCATCACTTGTATAAAATTTGGCTTCTAAAATCCATTTAAAAATAATGACTTATGATGGAATAATCTAATTTAATTATTTTCACAAAAAAACCCCACAAATGAATAAATTGAAGATCACAACACAAATATTTTACTAATAAACTTATCGTAGTCCTTTAGTAGTATTAAATTTAGTACAGATTACTTCCCAGAACTACAAATGATCCATGGGCTGGATGATAACCAAGATCCACAGGGTGGATCAGAGCAGGATTCTAACACCTTTTCAGCAAGGCAAATATCAAATGGTACTGAAGTGCTGAAGCGTGTAACTTTCTCTTTTGACATACACTAGCAACAGCAAAAGAAAGTCACATCTGGAAAACACAGCTGCTCAGCATAAGCACACACTGAGCTGTTTCACTGTGAAAACCACAGGCTTTGCTAGGGTGTTTTTTTTTTTTCAGATTAAACAGCATTTATCTTTATGAACCTGCTGATCTCTTCCTCTTTGTCGTATTCTTCCATGTGGTCCAGGGAGTTCGAAGCTGGCCCTCGCACTTGTTTTCTTGGAAAATCTGGAAAGCACACACCACCATCTTTTCTTGCATAGTAATAGCAAAACTCATCGGCTGTAGTTTGGAGGAAACCTTCAAAATGCAAAAGAGCACACAAATATTTAGTGCGTTGTCATGTCTGCAGTTTTGTGTCATCAAACTCATCTTTAAATAGATTAGAGTGGAAAAAGAGGTCATTTTAAACAAAGGGCTGTCCACAAAAAACTTCTGCTCTGAGTAAACACAAATGTATAAACACAAACTGAGCATTGCCTTTTACAGTTTATTCATCTGTATTTGTATTAAACCTCATTTTCAGTGTGCTTAAGTTTCATTCAAAATGACACAACAGCTCACTCACTAAAAAATTAAGGGACAAAATTCAGAGTTGAGGCTGTGACACATTTCTTCCTAATTTTAACCCTATAAATCAAGCGTAGTGTTGTCGTGGTCGGTATGTGGCAGTCGAGATGGACACTGCACTCAAGGTGCTTCATTAAAAACCACCAGAAGGCTCCAAGCATCAGCACCTTGTTATTCAAAACTCTCCCATACCTTTCCTCTGTGTCTCCCAAGAACAGCTCCACACAGCTCTGGCTCTATCTACCTCTTTCTTCTCAGTTCGGGCTCTGCTCCTTCCTGTCCCTAGCACGGCCACCAAACCCTGTCTGTGCTATGTACAGCACCTCACCTTTTCTGTCCCTGGCACAACCTCCTGTCCCCTCCTCCTCACAGCAGGGCCTGCAGACTCCAACTGACTCCCTCCCAGCTCACTCACTCTTTATCACACCCATGGCTGTGAGGATAGTTAACTCTAGGATAATTAACACAGCTACAACATATCAAGGCAAGCCTGCCTTCAGCAGCATCTCCGTCTGTCTCCTCACATAGTATCTGCTGTAAAATAGCCTGACCAGCTTCTGTTTAACTTTTTTAAAATAAGTGATTAGTTCTAGTCAAGATCTCAGTGAAGACTCTGGTAAAAGATGTGCAGCAAAAATTTTGTGGAGTGCTGCCAGCAAAGGACATTGGTTGGAGAGGTGAGAAGTGGGAAGTGGTGCTGAAAACTGCACCACGTCGACTCCCAGCGTTAAAGTAGCTGAGCAGTATCCCATGGTGAAATCTACTTCCTCAGCCCCATCCTCTGAAAAGGGGGACTTTGAAAGTCCTGAAAAGGACTTTGAAGACCCAGAGAAATACAAAGTTGATAACATGAGAGCCTTTGAAGAAAAACTCTGCCACTGTTGCTATTGCCATCTTGCATTATGTTTAAGGACATAAAAAAAAATCTATTTCTGTTCACAAACCTATTTCTAGTCATTTCTATCCAGGTTTTAATCAAGAGTATTAAACCTAAGAAGACAGAGTCTGGCTAGTCATACATGTACTATTTTACCAGAACATTGTTAAGATAATACGTTTTAAGTTACCTTCGTTCCTGTTTGCATTACTGGCAACTGTCTTAGGATGTACTACAGTCCAGGACATAACTCATAGGACACACAGAATTAGCACTTAATTGGAATTAGAGGCCTAATTTATGCATGGCTTTACCACTTGTGAATGATGCAGTAATGCATAGATCTTGGCCATAAAACCTCTGGCTCACAACGTACAATCAGAACTGATCAGGGACAGCTGTGTTTCGTTGGAAAATGCCAATTTCTTACAAGCAAAGCTTTTTCAGAAACATTATCAGTTTTGACAAAATTTTACTTAACATGATGTTTCTGGTCCAAGCTCAAACTTCTGGTCTAAATGAAAAAGACAGACCAGACAGCAAACCTTGTATCACTATACTCCAATGTCTTGTAATTAGGGTGTTTCATTAGGAAGAGGAATATTCAGGTCAATGCCCCTCATCTGTCAGGCAAGAGTTTGACCCTAAGTCTCCCATTTCCCAAGTAAATGTCCTAACAACGACTTTATTAGTTATCCTGGGGTGGTCTCTCTGTGGCTTTCTTCATGGAAAATTTCGAAAGAGTTCAATTTCTTCCTTATGTGGAATAGGAAAATTTTTTGGATCCCAGAGTTCTTGTGGAGTGAAAAGCCTTTCCCACCCAACTACACTTCTTTTCATATACATCTTCCTTTAAAAATATTGGAAAAATGACATGACAAGGCCTGCCTTTGGTTTCTATAAAATAATATCTGGAAACACATGGTAGTGTGTTGTGGTGTAAAAGTTTAATTACCGTGATTTGGAGCTTCAGTGAATTTCATCTCTGAGGAGCTGCTTTTAATTTATAGTAGTTATTTGGAGAAAAATGGGAGATGTAATTTCAAGTGGAACAACTGAAGAGGAACTCTGATATAATCATAGAGTAGTATTCCAAGGCTTGTAAACATAATGCCAAAATCAAAGGTAATCTAAGATCTTGCTGTTATATTATTTGACTTAAGGATAGAGTGGTTTGTCTTTAATAATTTATTTATCTAGGCACAGTGGGTCATTTGAAAAAATGCAACAGCAAAATAAAGGTGTATGATTACGAAGAATTCCTAGAATTTTCCAAGTATACCATTTATTATTTACTAAAGATAAACTTCTCTTGGCTCGAGTGTTGTCTTTAGTCAGGGAAAGCCAGAGCAGGTTGTGATCACCTGGTTCACTCAGTATATGTCCATTTCAAATAACAATCAGATGCAAACTCACTTGACCAGTGCAATGATTTTTCTTATATGTAAGCCTAATCCCTTTGCCTCATGAAATATTTTATCATGCACTAAAGTGGATGGTGCACTGCAGTTCCCTTTTGCTGTTTAGCAAACCCATTGGCGGGTTCTAAGAGAGGATAAGGTTTATGAACAACTTTCATTAGAAATGCTTGTAAAAATCAAATCTGGAGCTAGAATTAAACTATGAAAAATGTTGCATTACTGGAAGGAATGTAACCTCTGTAAATACAGTTTCACCTGTGCATTAAGGGTGGAATTTTGCTATTTTGTTCTATAAAAACCATAGTAATTTAGAAAAAAAACAAACCAACTCAATGTATTATATGTGCTCCATTTAACATACTAACAGCTTTACTGAGGACATTTAGAGAAACATTTGCTTCTACTCTCCTATCTGCTTGTAGCCATTTATTATCTTCTTTCTCATGCTTAGATTGTAAGGTCTTTAGTGTACAGTTTTCCATTTTGTTCAGAGTTTGTACAGTGTCCAGAAGAATGGTCCCTGACAAGTGCCCCTAAGCACTAGAATTGTTTGGAGAAAAGAGAAAAAAAAAAAAAAAAGTAATAGGGACTGCAACCCTTGGTCCTGTGTGAATTCCTGTACTTACTAATTTATTTTAAAAGACTCATACATATTATTACAAATTTCCTACCAGCTGTGTACGTGTTGACAGAGCAATGCCTGTGTTAACAAAGAAAATTGAAATCACAAAGGATGATTAAACATCATGTTTAAGTGTCAGATTTTGCACAGGCTTGCATTTCTATGCTAAACTTTCTGTCTTGCAAACAAGAATCCAACGACAGGCTTTTCAGTTAAGGCAGCTACAGTGAAGGCTTTCTGTGTTCGCCTTTATAAAACACTGTGGGAATAAATTGCAAGATTAAAAGCCTTTTCAAAGGAAAACTGCTCCCAGCTGATCCCCACCTCCTCTCTCCACTTGTATTTGCAGCCAGTTGTTCCTCACACTGTATCTCCCTTCCTATCCTACCTGCACCTAATTCCACTTTGCTGGGTTCCCTGATTACCCGTGCCCTTGTCTCTTCTCTTTGACACACAACTCCAGTGCCATGGTAGCACAGGCTCAGCCTCTGCAGCAAGTCAAGTTCCTATTCACTCCCTCCTGTTTGCACTGTACACAGGACTGAGTATCACCCACTCATCAGAGAGAACCTGCACTGCCTTTGAGGACATCTGGAAGTCAGGTTCACCTGCTTTATTTCTGCTGTGACCTTGAGCATACAGTTCAACATTGTGTCAAAGCAGCTTTTACCTTTGGGTTGGTTTTTTTTTTTTTTCCTGATTTGCACCTTTGACAGCTAGATGTGAATTTGTTCACAAAACCCCCATATTCTCCTCTCTTCTCAACTGCCAGTAAAAACCAAATCAAAGACATGATTTCAGACAGATTGTTTCAAAATTTACTAAGTCCACTGGTAGTCCACTCACATCATTTCCAACTGGTTTTCAAGGGACTGGTGACCCTCTTGTCCTGCTCAGACACTGCAGGTTCCTGCTCACACAGGCAGGGTTGATCTCCTTCATGCTCTTGTTATCAGTAGCAAATTTACCATCCACTACTGTTTTTCTGCAGGTTGACTGTGTTGACTGTGACTATAAATCAGCCATGCTAGAATTTCTGGAAGTGCTTTGTGAGTTGTAGAATTTCTTAGAACTCCAATGTTTTGGGCTAGAATTCCAACATTTTGGAACACTCCTGTTTGGTGCTTGAAAAATCCTATCAGACATCTGTTCTGGTAGTGTCTGGATTCAGATCTGGGCCTGGATGTGAATTCACCCCCAATCATCTGGAACCCATTTCTTCAAATGAAAATAATGGAGGCCAGATAGCTCAAAATCTCTCCCACGTCCTTGGATGGCACTGTGGCTGTGGCACAGGTTTGTTCCTTAGAATATGCCACTCCCATATGGCATGGATCAAGTTTCTGCTCATATCTAAAGGCAGAATCTGCTGTGCCTTTCTTTACTAGCTATATTAGTAATAAATATTAGACAGTCTTCCCTTATGGAAAAGGAAAACTTAAAATTCGTATTGACTGAAGACACTTCATGAAATCACTTAACTCCAGTGTCTCCATCAATAATCCCTTGAACTGAAGCTTGCAGTGAAAATTAGGTGAGAAATAATCAGAACAGTTATCTGAAATGAGGCAGAGAAGCTCTAATCTCAAAATCTTCGTGAGACATTACACCCTCCTGCTCATCCATACAGTCCTAACAGCTTCTGATATTATTCTGCTTGAATAAAGGATAGTCTCCACTTTGTCTCTCAATACTCCTAAAGAAGTCAGTGGAAGTCCTGATACAGTCATAACTGGTGGGCAAACTGCTGTCTTCAAAAGAGTTAACCAAGGATCTGCTAGAGTTTTCATCTTTGCAAGAGACAGAACAATAAATGAATTTTTGAAGCTAACTCATGAAAAAAACCCTGATAGATAATTTCTCAGCCTTCTTGGTTAATAGGTACTGCTAACATTTCAATCCCAGAAAAGATGCTTGCTGTCTTAAAATGTTAATAATATTTCTCATTTGCTCAGGACTTAAGGGATAAAATTATTTTTGTAGTCAGCAATTTCCTTAAACTCCGTTGTATTGGTGTTCAGAAACAATTAGCACTCCCTAATGGAGGAAGAGTAATTATTTGACATTTTAACAAATGCACAGTGAATCATTGCCAGAGACCTTGGGTTTGGGGGCCTGCTAATTTTCAACTCTTTGTAAATTCCTCCAGGCTAAGCTGAAAATATAGCTTCCACATTTTCTAGGTTTTTTTCTTTCTTTTGCAATAAATATTATTACGGATATACAAGTCTCACAAGGAAAACAGAACCCCCAAATAAGTTATTTTAATTACTTACATTTCAGAATGAACAAGACTATGAAACTATATTAAAATCCTATAGGCCATCTTCTCAAAAAGAGGGACCTGAATCTTAATGAATACTTTTGGGAAATCCTAGAATAGGTATCAAGGACCATGAGTACCAGGCAACTCACCAAATTAATCCTGTTGGTGGATGTAAGCATGCAACAAGTTTTTGTTAGTACAACCTACTTTCAGGACAAGTATTTAGAACGATTATTAGCATCTGATTGATGTAGGAAAAATCCTATTTTAACTGATGCTAAAGTATGTAAGCTCTTTTCCTGCAAAGCACAGTGCTCTGCCCAGTGCTAAAGTTATGCTTTCATCTGGTTATCTTTCAAGGCAACCTGGGTGGTCACAAAAAGCACTTGACATCTTGATGCACTTCAGCAGTTTTACATATACACAAACTTTGTAGAAAAATAAATTTGTCATTCGTCACCACATATGTTGATCTGAGGAGTGAGGTTCCTGTGGCTGTAGCTCCTGTGCTGCTCAGCCCTTTCTCATTCTCCCTCCCTCCACCTCCTCCTTCTTTCCCCCTTTTCCCTCTTTCACTTTTTTCCAATTAAACAAATTGCTTCCTCATAAACACAGGATTTCACAAAACAACTCCGAGGGTCTCGCTCTGCAGAATATGAAAATCATTTGTGCTGGCTACAAACTCATGTCAAAAATGTCTTTGTGCTGACTTCTTCTATGGGCCAAACATTTAGAATATCTAATCTGTTATCGCTCTTCAGCAGGCAGTCTTGGCAACTATGATCTATTCTGCTTTGCTTTGGGGAATGTGATAAAGAGCAAGAAACAGCTGGTTTAAGAAAGCCTTAGAAACATCTCTTAGTTTATAAAGACAATAATAATATTTTCATATTTGAATGGGTTGAGATACATGTTAAACCACAGAAAAGGGAAAAAGTAAGTCAATTCAAAATGTTTTCTCAAGTCAATAAAAAAAAAACAAACCTGCAAAAAAATGCCTGCATTCTTGGGGTTCCAGAGAAAACAAGTACACACTGTACACATGCAATTAAAAAACTGTCCTCCAAATCCCATCCACTTAAACTATTCCCTTTACTCAAATATGTTTATATTATATTACAAAGCTGTGTTCATCTGTTAAAAGTGACTATTCACAAATTCATTTTTCATCTCATTATCAAGTCCTTTTTTCCAGTCTGTGTTGCTAGTTTAAAGAAAAAAAAAAAAAAGAAATCTTAACCAATTTAATTATTTTCTCCTGTGTGGCATTGTTTATAAGTAGTGTTTGGACAAGGAAAAAAGCATAGTTTCAAAATGACAGTCTTAAACATATAAATAATTTACTATTGGGAATACCAAAGATGTTATTTAACATAATAGTGTCTTAAGATGGTGTTTCTAGCAGAGCCATCTTCTGCGGTTATTTTGTTGATACAGTTACAAGTGACAGCACACATTTGGTGACTGCCTCAGACAACACAGGGCAAACTCTGCTTTTTGGTTATGTCCAGCTAACTCCACTGACTACAGTGAGGAAGTGTTGGGTAGGTTAAGAATCTGGTTGTTAACAGCACACTGGAAGTGATTCAAAGATCACAGAAGTCTATCAAATAAGGCCCTTTGATTTCAATGGGCTTTAAACCCTGTGGAAAAAACACCAGTTTCTAGGGTAACAAAACCAGAAAAAACACTTTGCTCATCAGCTTTTAGAGGCTACAGCAAACAGCCAGGCCCTTTTATTTCTTGCATTTTAAAGCAATCTATCATTTAGAATAGCCCTCTGGATGGCCAGCTGCTTGTTTGCAATGATTAGAATAGTAGAAATATACTAATATTTCAGCAAAGGTAATAGTTTCAGGTGCCTTTGACAACAATCAAACCATGTTTCTTGGTGAGTTTAACAGGAGGGTGGCAAGAAAGCCCTCAAAGTATTTACCTCCCTACACAAGATCTGCTGTGAAGACATTCTATCCCTGCTTGGGTAAATTCCCCTGGATATCAGTGGGGATTTTTCCTGGTTAAAAGCTGGATCTGTAACTGCTCAGGCAATATCAACATAACAGGACATCCTTTAGCCCCATATTTTGTTAGGAGTTTTACCTGGTATGTGACCTCTGCAGGTGTAATAGAATTCTTTACAATAGTCTTTGCACAGGTAGGGAAGCATTAGTTCTTTTTCAGGAGTTTCCCCTTTCTCAGGTGAGTGGAATAGGTTCTGAGCGTGAGGTGAGCAGTGTGCACACTTGATTTCCTCCAGTAGCTTCGCACATTCTGTGTTGTTGGTAACAGAAAGGACCTGCAAGCCACAAACCAGAGACAAGTGAACCTGTGACCTGTGTCCCCATCTTACCCAAAGAAAGATTGCATGGCCTAATGCCATAAATAATGCTAGTGGAACCGAGACAGGCACTACCAATGCATGGAGTTTCATGTCACCGTTCTGGAGGTGCAGAAGTTATTACTATGAAATGTGCAATATGCCATTGGTACAGTGAGATTTTAATTTCTCTGATTTCTTATAGAGGATTCTTACAGAATCTTCTATAAGATTTCCCATCTGAGCTTGATTCTCAGATAAGAAGAACAGCACTGAAGTTAAGGACCCGTGCCTGCCATCACATAGGCCATCTCTGAACTAGAAGAATCATTTATATGAAGGAGTCACAGCAGCAGGCCTACCCACTTCTCTTAAAAAAATACCTAAAATCCTAACTTGTAAGGTGGCCCACTCGAGTGTTTAGAGACTAAAAATTAAAATTCTCCCATCAGAACACATCCAGAAAACCATGCCGAGGTATTTGTAAAATAGGTGTATCTTGAACAACACCAGAGCCTGGCTGCTGAAATGACTGCTCTGGAATCCAGCAGGTGCCATGGATGTTTCATGCTTTAAATGCTGCTCTGCTTTTTGCTCTCTCTAATGCACACTGTTTAGAGGTGGGAAGCCCTGTGTGTTTTCAGACATATTTTTCTATTATAACTGCAAAAGGAGAATTTGTAATATCTTGTTTGTGTCAATATGGAAACTGTAACTTTGTCCTGAAAAAAAATATATATATTATGCATGCATAGCACTTAAAGAGGCACGAAACCACAACTGATGATGTGCTGAAGTAAAGACAGGAGCCCAAGGAGTGCAATGTCATCAAATCGTGAAAAATAATGGAAAACAGCGTAGTTGTCTTTATTAGCTTTTGAATGCAGTGCACTTTGTTAATCTATTGTTAACCACATGGATTGTTTTTTGATCATTCATCCCAATGGTGGGCAGTGGGAAATATGTTCTCTCCATTGAGAGGGTCTGAATGTGATCCAGTGCAGAAACAAAACTCAGGTTCTTTCTGCTATTTATATAATAGCACTTAGAGACTGCAAGAGACTAACGTTAAGAAATACTGATGTGGTAAATACATGCGTTGCATGAATTTGTAAATACTTGCAAATCACACATTTGAAAATATTGCTAGTTTTTCTATAGCTTGCATCTCTGACTGATTTACAGAAGGACTTTCCAATGTCATTCCCTTGCCATGAAACGTCAAAGGGAATTATGTGAGTTACTTTTGATAAATACGTTATTTAGTGCAGGAACACTCTGGATATGCTTGGGTCTGCTGTCTCATAGGTCAGCTCTCTTCTAGGATGCTGTACTTTGATAACACAGGTCTGAACTCAGCTTTTTTTTTATGTACGGGCATAATTATATAGACCCGAAATGGTTGAGAGAAATGCAATTTCAATTGTTTAAAACAGATATGTATTCAAAATATTACACAGTACATGGCCCATACATTTAAACAACATTCTATTTAAAACAACCTTAATTTAGGAGGCAAACTCTATCCAGGAAAATTTAGTCTTTCCATACATATATTGTCAAAAGACCCTCTGAAATGTGCACTAAAGTTTAGTGTTAGAAGTTGGATCACTGCTTAGAAGAACACCATTTGGCTTCTACTGTTATTCTGGATGTGCTGCCATTGGCTTCAAAAAGAGTTCCTCCAGGTTTGCCAGGATCACTAAATGCATTAAATGTTCTGTTCTTCAGACTGTCTGCTGTCAAACTATCCTAAGCTTCATAGCACCTGCAGGCAAGTAATGTGATCAATATCTGCTACATATAGTTTATCATCTCTCTTCAAACCTTTCTTGAGAATATAATTGTCTCGCATATTTTGTAAAGGGTTTGTCTTTATTTTTTTTAAAGCTTTAAGACAGTAATAAATTAATTGCATGTTGCATGTATGGCAAAAGATTTGCATTAGTCCTGAAATCTTTTGGGAATTTTTTCCATGACCACAGGCTCTTTTCTCCCTTGAGAAAGTTTAGATTCCTTTTGCTAGATTGCCCATTTGGGCCACAGCAGTAGCATTCTTAACTTTAGTCTTCTTTCTTGAGTTTCAGATGTTGTTCTATAGATATGGTAAATCTTGAAGACAGGAACTAAAAATGTTAACTACTATAAACGATAACCAAAATGCATAACAACTAAAATGCTGAACCTGAATACTGCCTAGGATTGCAGTCCAGGTAGTAGAGCAGAGACTTGACATGCTTGCAGCAATCCATGCTTGCTGAGGCAATATTCTGCACTAGAATTCTGGACTTTCCTAAGGGATGCTGTGATTCTAATACAGGGAAGGGGCCTCTATAATTCAGTCAGGTCATTGGCTGCTGAACAGGACAAAGTCTGAGGCCAACAGGGAAGGAGCAAAACCACTATCCATAAATGCTCTTTTTTAAGAACATCATGTCACTTGTCTCTTGAAGTAAGGATGAAATGACCCATTTTGGTGCTTCCCTCAAAGGGCTGTGAGTACAGGCCCTTCAAAGTGCTTGCCTACATGCAGCAGTACCACCTGGTTTGCAGAAGTCTCAGAAGTTTTCATCAGGGAGTTCATCTTGGGCTTTCTTGTGGTAACAGTGTGATGGTGTGTTTAAAAGTACAAGTAAACACAAGGTATTACTAGGTAAATATTCAGTGTGTTTATTGAATTAACTGCACAGAGATGCAGATAGAAAACTGTACTTGTACTGGAAGACTCCAGAACACATTGTGAACAGGGAGGGGGGAAAATAAATTACAGGATGGCAAAGCTAATTTACTGTTTCTTGTGGAAAACGTAATTGACGTTGCCTGGTGATACAGGCTTGCCAACATTTCAGTCCTCAAAGTTAAGACAAAAGGATCCTAATCCCCCTGAGCAGCTGCTATCCAGGAATTAACCACAGGAATTCACCCCCTCATGTAATTTCTGGAATGAATCTTGGTCATATAATAGCTAATCGGAAGATTAAGGAATGAGAGTCAATCAATTATCTGAAAATCAAGTACAATGTTACTTAACTTTTAGAAAGCTCAAGCAAAATAGGGTGGTAACATTTGCTCTGTGTGAGGTCTGATGTGTAACTCTGTACTGGCTTGGAGATAGGACAAGTCTCTATTCTGAATTTCAGTAAATCGATAACGTATTTATCCTGGAGTATATCTGAAATACTTATTTAAATGAAGCTTTTTCTGTTGGATGTCTACTTTGAAAATGACCTTAAAGTTGACAATGGCTTTGGTCTTTTGAAGAAATGTAAACTAATTTCCTGCTTCAATTTTTAAAGTCGTATGTGAAACCATCAAACTGCAGCGGTTTAAACTAACTGCACTCTGGAAAATATGTAAAACTTCCAAACATTTATTGCAACATGCCTAATAATGATTATGCCTGCTGCTGACTAATTTACAACATCTGTAAGATCATCCTTTAATCTCTAGCCACATGAAAGTAAAATGGGTAGACTAAAGGTAAGATAAATCCTGGAATGTACAGGAAAATACAGCACACTAAATTGGTTTATCAACAGAAGGAAGAGTGCAAAGAAGAAGAAACAGAAGATGACACAATAGACAGAAATTCTTTACGACTAATATTGTCATCTGTTTTGTGTACTCTGCCATATCTAGCTAGAGAAAGGCAATAGAATTTTGATGCTAACAAGGGGGAAAAAAAGTGAAATAAGTCATTGCATTGAGCCATATTTGATATACAAGCATTTATGCCTAAAAATCATGTGCTGACGAGATTGTTCAGCTGTTGAGTTGAACATATGCCTCTTCTGTATTATAGTGCTGGATTATGTCATTAAAGAGTTCAGTTTCAATTTTAGGGTAATATTTAAATAGATCATTGTACTAAGGCAGCTGTTAAAGGGACCCCAAGATGAGTTATTTGTTTAGTTGGATGTGTTCAACAATAGCCTTTGTTCATGAAAGAGCCAGAGCAAACAAATGATTGTAAAAGGGCACACTTGAAAACAATTACTTTTCACCCATTCCTTGACAGCCTTGGCTGTGAAACCATCCAAGGTAGAGAGGACTTCTTTGCCTGTCAGGCTGTAAGCAAGCTTTTAGAAAAATTGGTATTACAGTGTTTGGCTGGGATGTCGTAGCCCTTCATAAACAAGGGAATATTGCCAGAAAAATAAAAGAGTTAAATGTCAACAACAGGATGCAGATATTTCACTTGAGCCAGTGCAACGCTGTATCTGCTCTTCACGGTAGCTCCGTTATTGTTCCCAAAACTGCAGGTGGTGTTTTCACTTATAAGCACAGATCAATAATTTGGTCAAGAGTTCTCACAGACCCAGCATCTTAACCAAGAAGCTCTTATTAGAACGTCTACTGAGCACTGTCAATTTTTTTATTTTTTTATTTTTTTTAAAGATGGCACTGCTCAGATTTCTGCTAATGGCATGGCTACTCCATCATGTAGGTAGATGATGGAGTTTAAAAGAGCTGGTTTGGGAACTGTAGTAGAACACAGTTTTAAAATGTGCTTTTAGCAAAGTTACATTCAAATGTATAGCATAATGCTTTGCCATGTCTTTTACAGAATGACCACCCCATTCTGTCAAGTACAAATGACATATATTTTGACTTCTTTTTTTTAAAACATATATGATTATCAGATATGATAAAGCAGATTTGTGAGTTTCATAAAAATTAATCTTTGGTGAAAAAAAGTCTGATTTCACAACCCTGTAAAATAGCATTCCTTAAAAAATGTAATTTATATTTTAAAGAAAATACAAAATGGGTTCAACAGCTCAGAAATAGGTACCGTGGCATATATGGTCACTTCCTCACATTTACATCAGGTTTTTAGTACCGTCAGTAAGAAAAAAAAAACACATTGAAAAGGGATTAAAAGATCTTTTTAAGTAATAGTAAGAAGAGAATAAACACTTCAACTGCCTGGGGATGGAAAACTAACCAAAATTGAACTTCCAGTTTATTGCATTCAACCAATTACCACAAGGGTCTCCAAGCACTGAATAATCTCAGTAGCATATATGCCACCGAGACATTGCAAACAGGGTGAATTAAGGACATATTTCCCAGTCCTTATTATTTTTTCCTCTTTTTTTTTTCTTCCCATTTTTTTTTCCAGTTAGATCTTTCAGGTTATCTGTGTGTGGTTATAGTTTAATTCAATCATCACACAGGAGCCTAATGACACTGTCTCTAGACAACATGAAGAAATATATCTGCCTTGAATCTCAAACTGCTGCTGCATATGGTATGAATAAAGAGAGATCTGCAGCTGAAAACCTGCAGTAAGACAGTTCTCAATCATCTGGGAATAGAGGGGGTAGGACAAATGCTCCCTCAAAAGGCATGAACATTTGGACAGAGCTGGGGACTGAAGGAGAATGATGTTCTCCAGTTTCACCCATTAGTGAACCAACTAACAAACACAATGGTGTTGTTGTTATTCTTTTGCCATAAGCAACAGGACTCTGTGTGTGGGCAGCAGTTTAGTGGGGAGGAGGATAAGTCGACCCCTTTTTGTCCTATTGATTTTTTCCTATTTGCATGACTTGAGCAAATTAAATGATGCAATATGGCTTTTTGTTACAAAACAAAGTGAGAGATACCACCCAGACACATATGTTGATTCGTAGAAGCTGTTTACATGAGAATGGAGTGAAATCTACCGTGAACTGAGCATAAAAATTCGATTCAGGCTGGGTATTTTTTTTTATTATGCTTGGGCCAGCAAGACTGAAACACAAGTTTTCCAAGAGTCTCTCAGACCTTGACAACTAGAGAGTTGTAACTGAGGAATTCTTAATTAAACCTAAAGGAGGATGAAATGTTAAAAAAAAAAGGAAAGAAAAGGAAAAGTAATAATAATTAAAAAAAAAAGGCACCTGATTGTTTATTTCATGTGCAGTGATTCTTAATGACATTATTCAGCAACTTCCCTCCCTGCGCGTACCCCCGGATGCAGCACTGGCCAGCACAGCACAGATTTATCAAACACCGTCCTGCCTGGTTAGGTACCCACGCGTTTGAAAATCTAAGCAACAGGCTGATAAGCAGAATTTAACTTGCTAAAGGATGCAGGGAACTTGACAATTTTAAGAAATCGGTGAGCAGAGGAGGTGCTTCCCTTCACATGACCGCAGCTTGGAATTGGGCAGAGAGGCTGCCAGGTAATGTGAAAGGCAGAGCACCTCAGGGCACCTGGTGAGACACCGGCCCTGGGCAGGAGCCGGGAGGCCGGGGTTCCACAGCGGACACTTCGGGGGGCTGTCGGCGCTGATACACGGAACCGTGAGTAGCACACGGGCCCCGAGGCGGCCGGAGATCACGGAATGTTGGCACGCCGGAATCAAGCCGCTATCCAAACCCCCTCCCGAAGTTAGCATGTGGAGCAAACTGGACGCGATTTTCACTCCAGGAAAAAAACCCAACCCGGATGGCACAGCCGGGCGAGCGCAGAGCCCCTCCGCTGCCGGGAGCCCGCCCGGCTCCTCCGCCCTTCCCCGCAGCCGCTCCCGGGCACCGGCGGTACCTGCGGGCGGCCCGGCCCCGCTGCACGGGGACGGGACCGGCGCCGGGGCCGCCGCCAGAAACTCGGGCGCTGCGGACAAAAAGTAACTCGGCGGCAGAGCCGGCGGTGGAGCCGGCGGAGCGCTCCCCCCGCGGGGCGCCCCGTGTCCCCTCCGGGCGCCGACCTGCGCCGGCTCCCCGCGCCTCCCGCGGCAGCGCCGGCCCCACCGCCGGATCCCACAGCCGGATCCCGCTCCCGCCGCGCCCTCGCCCCCCGGGCAGCAGCGGCCGCCCCCCGCCGCGGCATCGCCCCCACCCGCGTGGGAACGCGGCAGGTTCGCGGCCGGTGCGCGTCTCGGCGCAAAAATAGTAGTAATAATAAAAACCCCAAGGAGCCAAAACACAAGAGCAAAAACCTCCCGCAAAGCCCGGCGCAGCCCCAGGTGGTGCCTACCTTGGCCTCGGCGTGGGGCAGCCCCTGCGCCTCGGAGCGGGAGCAGCAGGACAGGCGTGGGTAGAGGCCGCGGCACATCGCCTCCCCGCCGCCCGGGGCCTCCGGGGACAGCACCCGCCGGTCCCGCTTCTTCAGCCGCCGCGGCGGGGTCCCGTTGAGGCACCTTCTCCTCCGGGCGCCGCTCTCCCCAAACTTGGCATCCCCCTCGAAGAAGCACAGAACCACGGCCACCAGCAGCAGCTTAAACGGCAGCATCTTGAGCATCATGCCTGAGGGAGCGTGTGAATGCACCCAAACCGGGAGTGGGGGGGTGGGTGGGGGGAGAAGGAAGGAGGGGAATCCCACTGACTTTTCTTTGCACTTCAGATCAGGAAACCACCTCCCTCCCACAGAAGGGGAAAGTCTGGAGGAGAATAATAACAGTAGCGGTTAAAGCGCCGACGGAGGAACAGCACCTCGGCCACCCCCGCTTCTTCCAAAAAGGCGGACGCGAAGAGGCAGGAACGGGGGGGACCCGAGCCCCCGAGCCCCGGCGGGAGGATGCTCGAAGCCGGCGAAGTTGTGCGAGCGGCACAGGTTTTTAGCAGCTGCCGCTGCCGCGCCGAAGCGCCGAGGCTCGGGGCGGGCCGGGGAGCGGGCGGCGGCAGCAGCCCTTCACTTGTCGTCCCATAGGAAGGGTGTCCCCGCGGCGGGACTGCGGCGGCGGCCGGGCCGGGCGATGCCCCCTCCGCTGCTGCTGCTGCTGCTGCTGCCGGCGGCGGCGGAGGCTGCGGCTCGTCCGGGCTCTCATGTTTCGCTCCCTCTTTTCTTCTTCTTTTTAAGCGGCGCGCGGGGAGGTGCTGCCACCGCGCGCCCTGCACGTCACCCGGCGGCATCCACCGGCCGCGCGTGCCGCCCGTGGGGGCCCGCCGGGAAGCGGGAGCGGCGCGGGGGCCGCGCCCGGCGGGAGCGAGCGGCGGCCGGCCCCGCCCCGAGGAGATCCCCCCGCCAGGGGGTCCGGCTGCCCCCTTCCCCTCCGGGGAGCGAGGGAGGGGGCGGGCGGCTTCCCGCTCCCCTCGTCTCGGCGGGAGCCGGTCGGATGGCGGCGGTGCCCGGCGGAAGGCGAGCGCCGCAGGTGGGTCCTGCGCCCCCGACGGCCGAGCAGGGCGCCCGCCCATTGCCCTCACAGCTCATCCCCAACGCCACGGAAGGTTCCAGAAGCGTGGGGCCAAGCGCGGGGCGGGCGTCGACGGCGGGGGCCGCCCTCAGCTTCTAGGTGGCTTTTTCCGGCGGGGTTTTGGCACCGTGGCCGTCCCGAAGGTGCCGCGAGTTTCGCAGACCCCTGGTGTGTGTGGGCGCGATGACCGAGGTACAGCCTGTGGGTGAGGGCGGCACGGCGGCCATTTTAAAAGGTGTGAGGGAGTGGCGTGCGGAGGGGTGAGCGTCCTCCCGGTGTGCCGAGAACGGGAGAGCTGCGTGTGGAGGAGCAGGAAGATCCAAGTACTTGGTGTTAGGAAAGCACCTGGGAGGCCAGGAGCCATCCAGAAAGGGAAGGCCAAGGGGTGAAATGGAGGGAAAAGATGGAAGGCCAGAGAAGCCCAGCCCTCAGAGGTGGCTGAGGTGCAGGTGCAGCTACAGCCGCTGACTCTGAGGTGAAGGGCATAACCAAAGTCAGAGGTGTGTTTACCAGGGAGTGGCTGCTCATCCCAGAAACTGAGGGAAAATTGAGGTGTACCCAGAGAGCCCCCTTAGGAGGGAGAAAGAAGTGTTGCATCAAGTTCCTTACGTGCACTGGCGTCTCTAAACTGACTAGGCCCTGTTCCCGTTTATCACCAAACAAAGCGAGTCTCTTTCACATTTGCACTCGAGCTCTTAAACAGCCACACTGAACTAAATAGGAGTTTAGCATGGATAAATAACACATCAGATAAATCACTGAGTAGACAAAAAGACTCTTTCCCTTCAAGTGCCTTTTTGAAGGCAAAGCATGACCACCCCTTGTATTGCCACTGACTCTCATTTGACTGAAGGTTTTCTCAACCAAGGTTTGAGCCACATCCACATGAGTAAGGAAGGCCTGTGGCACAGCTTGGGCTTCATCACTCAGGTTGGTGAGTGAAATAAGGGTATATTCCTGTGGTACAGTATCCTGTTTTAAAGAGTTCTGCTTTGCAATACACAAACTTGTTCCATGAGCAACCTGACATGGCAGAACTGCAGCAGGGCGGTTCTATGAGGACAGCTGTGCCCCTTCCATTACTCTGGGGTGCTGCATAGATTACTCTGAAACAAAAGTGATTCTCTTAGACAGCAGAACAACAGTATCATAATAAAGTCACTTTTATTCCCAAGCAGATCCCTCAAAGGGGGTTACCCTGGTGGAATTGTAGTGGCCTAAGGACGGAGCAGGAGGTCTGTCTGTCTCTTTCCCTGTTGTAGGCATAAGTATCTGTATCTGTTCTTAGAGGAGGTGAGTTTGAGGTGTATTAAGTAGATGGAGAAAGATTTCCTCAAATAGGCTTTAGATCAAGCTGCCAAACTAAGAAAGAACTGACAGTTTGTGACAGTAAGACAGAAAGGACTTAGTTTGTGAACAGCTGTTTCTACACAGAAATTTTAGATGGATCTATGATGGAGACATTTCCCAGGGATTCTGTGGAATGTACTGTTGACCTTGTACAATATAAAGTGCTCAAAACTTCAAGCTCTATAGTGATGGGGTGATGTAAAGATGTATAAAGCAAGACTTGAAGAAGGTTGAATGTTCTTTAAAACCTGTGAATTAGAAATTGCTGGTTCTCAGCGTTTTGTGCAAGAAGACCTGATTTAATCTTATGTTCCTTTCCACTCTCTAAAAAGTACAAGTTGGCTTCTTTTCTAATGAAGTATTTTTCTTGGTTGATGCAGAACTTTATTTTCATTTTAATAATGCAAAGTTAAGATCACTGTTAGTATATGCCAGTTCAGAGTGTTAACTTCAGGTGACTTCCAGCCTCTGATAAACAGAGATAAGGGAATACTTGCAAAGTAAAAACATACACATAGGAAATATGGATAATAAGCACACCAGTTTTTTAAGGCAGCCTGGATTCTGTCACATGAAGCTCATTACTAGAAATAATTAAACATGGTAGTGCCATAAATTCTGAATTTATTCTGAGCTGAATAAATTCTGTCATTTCTTCAGATGTAGATGAGAATCTTTGTAGGATATAAGTAAGAATCTTTGGCTTACAGTGCAATTATGTGTGGAAGGGTTAGAAAGTTTTAAAAAGGGAAGCTATTTCTGCCACACTGTTTGAATGTAGTAGATTTTCTTCTGGTTTTTCCTGGGAGATGAATAGACTGTGCTTGGTTACATTAATTAATTGATTTTATTATGTATCTCATGATACATCCTTGGGTATCTGTATTGTGTGGGTTGAATGTGTCAGAGTGTAAGACTGATTGTGGCATGCACTTGAACTTACTGTTTCTCAAATTATTTTGTGATATAAAAATATTGCAAGGGAATTCAGCTGCACCAAGAAACTTGCTTTCAGGTTTGAAGACCTGTTGGACATCAGGAAATTTTTTTTTTTTTTTCAGTGAAAGGATGGTTAAAGCATTGGAACAGGTTGTCCAGGGAGGGGTGAAATCATTGTCTGTAGAGTGTTCAAGAAACTTCTGGACATGGCATTTAGTGCTGTGGTTTAGTTGGCATGGTGGTGCTCAGTCAAAGGTTGGACATGATGGTCCTGGAGGCCTTTTCCAGCCTTAATGATTCCATGGTTCTAAGTCCATGAAATCCCCAGCAGTTTGAACAAAAGAGGAAATGTGTAGTTAGGTGTAGCAGCTGGAGTCAGGTTTGGGAAATTAGCACAGGAGTTTGCAGATAGGAGCAGAAGCTGGGCAAAGAGATTTCATGGCATCAGGTTTGATAGAAGCAAACAGTAGCATCAAATTATCCCTAAACTACCAACAGTTGTTTGATGGCACAGATTTACATATTCTTGTGATTCACAGGGAAACTTTCCATGTGGTCACCTAACTCGTGAAAAGCTAAGCCCGTGTAGTGTGAGATGTGTCTTCATCAGGGCCAAATTCCAACCTTCCACACTGGTGGCATGTGGTGATACAAAAGGAGATGCTGCTGAAGGCAGTCTCCCCTCTGATATGCTACACCTGTGTTAATTATCCTAGAGTAGAAACACCTTGCCCTCACAGCCAGGGGCATGATAATGAGTGAGTGAGCTGGGAAGAGTTCAGTTGGAGTCTGCTGGCCGTGCTGTGAGACCCAGGGACAGGAGGTCGTGCAAGGGACAGAGGAGGTAAGATATTGTACGTAGCACAGACAGGGTTAGGTGGCCGTGCTAGGAACAGGATGGAGCCAGACCCAAAACTGAAGAAGAGAGCCAGAGCTGTGTGGAGCTGCTCTTAGAAGATACAGAGGAAAGGTACGGGAGACTTTTAGAATAACAGTTACTTGAAGCCTTCTGATGATTCTAATGAAGCACCTCGAGTGCAGTGTCCATGTCGACTGCCACACATATCAGCGACTGCGACAGTGGCAAATACCTGATACGCCATGAGGATGATATTGCAGTGTTGGAACAGGCTTGGAAACGATGATATTCTGAAATTATGATATTCTGAGAAACTGTGGTATTTCAGGTGCTAGTAGGGGAGCATCACCCCTGTGTATCAACAACACAACTAGTTAAAGCAGGGGGACTTCAGTCCTTGAGAGAGTGACTCTGCTCTTATTTTAGCTGGAATTTGAGTTGAACTTCTGAAACACATTTATTTTGTGAAGAGAAAAAAAGGTTTTTTTCTGTTTTTCAGAGCCATTTACTTGAGGGTGAAATCTCTCTGTATCTCATCACCATTACACTTTTCACTGAGTCCTTGCATAAACTGCAGGATGTGTTGTGAAGCCAATGATTCCTTTTTAGTCTAGGTAGTTCTGTGAAGAGCAGGGAGCTGGGCTTGATGATCCTTATGGGTCCCTTCCAACTTAAAATATTCTAAAATTCTATGATCTTATGGGTTTACTCTGTATCACAGACAAGTAAGAAACATTTGGTCATGGATTCTGTGCTGTAGATGCTCAAAACTAGAGTTCCACTTCTAGATTCAATTCTTAAAAACAAAACAAAAAAAAGCTTTTAATTTGAATTTTTTTTTTTTTTTATGTTTCATTTAGAGAGGAAAGCAGAAAATCTTTCTAAAGGTCACATAGTTTGTTTAAATTACTTTGAAACAACACCAAGCATGAAAGCCCAAGCTCTGAGGCTTCTGCCTCAGCTGTGGCTCCTGAAACTTCAAGTTCCCATCTCCCTGTTTTCTGTCAGCTAGATGGACAGAGACACAGGAATCTGGAAATTTGGAATGAGGACTTGGGCAGGAGTTTCAAGGTTTGGCAGTCTGGGCTCCTGTGCTTCTGGCTTTTTTTGGGTAAAAGCCCAAGTGTCCTGAGAGTCCCATTAGAAGTGAAGTTGAGAGTTTTTTCTGGCGCTGGGCTGCATCACTGGGGCTGGAGTTCCTGTGGCTTCAGGGCAGAGAACTGAAATACCAGGAAACTCTGACTCTGGGACAGTCTTAATGGGAGGAGTTCCCCACAGCTGTGAACTCCACAAGTCCACTTGCTGTAGCAGCTCCTCTGGTAATGAAGAAGGAAAACTGCTGGAATGGTTTCATTAAAGTGTCTTGTGGTTAGTCAGAAGTTTATAAAACCATTATATTTTTGCTTATATTTCTGTTTGTGATGTAACAGGATTTTTTTTTTCCAGTTGGTCAAAACATTTCTGGTTGGTTCTCCCCACCCTATACTACAGCCCACATCATTTCGTGGGGTTGAGAATAACACGTTGCTTGTCTTTGCATACCGCAGATACAAGGTGTGAAGGCTGGTGTGGCATGAATGAACAGGACTTGTTAGGATCTTTTTTATGGGAAAATAGGTGCCCAGACAGTCACAGAAAGGTTTTCAGGGTATGCCTTTACCACGGATTTCCCCGTGGCTCTTAGAAATCTTCTTACCCAGCTGAAGCCACCTGGACCGTTTGAGTCTGTAAACGAATGAGTCTCCTCTCTACACAAGACTTCAAAAAGCCCTGATTCCCGTCTGTGTACAAAGGCACTATTGGAGTGATGTTAACTCCACTTGATTGGCTCATCAGGGATTAGGACCTGCAGATTGTTTTAGCACATCACGTCAGCTGCTAACCCAAACCTTCAATTACGTGTGCTCAGTTTTGCAATGAGGGCTGGTCTAACTAGGAGGCAGATAAAGCATTTTGTGAGGGAATGAAGGCTCAAGAGGCCCTCTTGCCTACAGCCTGCAGACTTTCACTACCTGCTGTAATTCACCTCAACAGCGAGCCTCTATTTATGTGTGCTACAAAGAGACAAAGGAAGCTGCTGTGGGAAAAATCTTTCTTTCCTGCCAGGGACTGTGGTAATCCCACTCCGTGCTGCACTTTACAAGCCACGTGTATGCTGTGCCTTGCTCCAGTGTTTGAAGTATCCACAACTTGCTGTAGGAACAATTTGCTTAAGATGTCAACAGGGGAACTCTGAAATGCTTGTAATACTTACCAAAGTAATAAAGGTCTTTCTGGATAGGTGATACTGTGCATGCCAGAACCAAATAATGGACTTAAATATTTATGCCTAGTATTCTTTGTAGCCTGCTGAGTGTGGGGATGGAAATTTTTCCCTGGCAGTGTTAAAAGTAAACGGTCAGGAGGCTCTGCTGTGAGCTGCCCCATGACTGGGATGTCAGACAGGATCCCACAGGTTTTCCCTGTGTTGATGCGGTGCATGTGCATCATGCCCTTTGTTCCACAGAGCAGAGTCAATTCCTATTTGATATGGAAGTTTGGGGAAGTCCTTTGTAGCAGCTTTTGTGTGATGCATGCGAAGGCACCACGTACAACGTTGTGCATATCGGGCATAGAGGCTACATCAACTTGAGGCTACTTGACAAGCAATAAAAAGACTTCTCTCACACAGATGGAAAATAACAGCAGAGTCAGCAACCATTGCCACATATTTTTCTCGAGCAGCATGTGTCCAATTCATATGTGTGAAGCAGCTTTCAGAAAGATGTCTCTAGTTGAGTACCATAATTTATCTTTTGGAAAGTAAGGAGTTCAGCTCTGTTACAATTGCTCTTCAGTGCATTGTTCTCACAGCTACTCAGGGCCCTGGCACACGGGGGAAACACTGTACCTGACACTCATCCTCAGCCCCGTGCTGTCCAGCCTCCACTGACCTGTGCTTGCAAATTTTACCCTCTCTTTTCCTTACATCTTCCATCTTGTTTCCCTGAAGGGGCATTGGGGACATTGTGTTACCAGCCTGAATCCTGACAGGATGAGATCAGTCTGGAGAGGATTAAAGCTGTAGCCCTGAGTCCCAGTCATGTAAGGAAAAAGTGATGGAAACAGGTGATTTTGTAAAAAGCTAATTCTTACAGGTGTTCTTTGGGAATCCATCACTGAAGTCACTCAGTTTGGCCTGCTTGCCCCTTCCCCCCAACACTCCTGTGATGCACAGCAAATTTCAAGCACAGTGGATCTTAGATTATGTACAGTAGTGAACCTTTAACCAAAAATCCATCCTCAGGTTCACAGTAATTAAAAGGGAATGCCAACACTTATTTGGCCATAGCTTAGGATGTGGCCATAAAGCTGCTTCAGCTGCACAGAGTACTGTCAAACCATCAGGTTTTGGAACTCCCTGGTTCTGCAGTCTGATAATATTCTGCCAGGAATGTGGTCTTCAAAGACAGATTGGACTGTCTAAATTCTTCAAGCCTTGAGGTAAAGAGTCCATTAACTTTGGTGAGAAATAAATCTAAGTAGGTGGTAGGTTCACACACAGGTGGCAATGTGTGAGTAATTTCTTTCATTTGACTGTAAGATGCACGAACAAAGAAGATCTTTGGATAAAGATGTAAACTGATGTGGATGCCAGATGAACTTTGACTGAACTTAAGGCCGAACCACATTTTAAAAAATAAATAAATTACCCAGGATAAGGAGAGACAATAGCAGATGCTGGAACCATCTGTTCCTGGACAGCTCTAATAGAAAACTCCTTCTAGTCTATTGCATGTTTCTTTCTCCATTAGATAGTAGTGTTCTCCCTATGAATGTGGTCTGCCTGTGGTAGGATATGAACAATAACAGCCTTGATTTCCAGGTGGGTTGTCCTCAATCCCAGAACTTCCATATGCAGCCTGGCTTCTGCAGCATTTGAAATTCTTCATATAATCAAGTGATTGAGTTAAGCACTCCATCCTAACCTAAGGCATGTATTACAATCACTATCAAATGAACTTTAAGGATGAGCTGTACTGCTCCATGTAATTTGTTACAGATGTGAGGGAATCCCTAATTTCCCAAGGAATGGTCACTGCAGACTGGATGTTGTCTGAATGAGGTAAACAGACTGCACTTAACCCTTACAGCAGGGATTTGGTTTTAATTTGGGCAAAAAGATGATTTAAAGTCATCACTATGCCAGCTTTTTAGCTTTTCCTACTCATCATATAATTTTTTAGAATAGGGCCTAAATTGTAAAAGAGAATCATAGCATTCCAGGGATTATACAAAGTCACAGACTATTTTCTGTGTTTGGGACAAGATTAGTAGGTATAGGTCACCACTCAGATATAATACTGACTTTCATGAGGGATCAGTTTGTTGAGACCTGTGCAGTCTTAAGGATCCTTAAGGACTTTTAATATGGAAGTACACTGTTTTCAGGACAATGTCTATGTCATGGACGAGTTGTTGAATCTTGCGAGCAAATCAGTCAAGTATCAGTGGGAATCAGATGAGTTTCTATTGCCACTCAACATTTTTTGGAAACTCAGGGGTCAGCTGGATGTTCACGAGGGAATTCTTTGTTCCAGCAGTCATTTTTTTTTTTTCTAATATAGAGTCTGAGATGCACTTCTGTGGAACTGTTTATGATAAACTTATCTGAATACATGTAAGGGAGGAAGGCTCTGAGGACATTTGAATCCTGTGCCTCTGGCAGCTTGAAGGAGCAGAGGGACTGTGTGGGTTGCTCTCTCTGGACCTGTGTTTTTTTTAGTAGAACCTCCCACCAAACGTTCAGATCTTTTGGGAGGCTTGTGTATCGCTCCGCCAAGCGTGGCTTTCCAAAGGGTTTGAACTTTAACACCAGGGGCACTTGCATGTCTCAGGAGGAGGTAATCTGTGCAGACAAAACTTTGGGAAACACTTCTAAGTGACAGCTGCATGTTCCTGAGAGTGCTGTTGCACCAAGAAATCAGTGAACTGGTCTGGAAGTCTGCACCATCAAATTGTTTTGACAGAGCTGAGTGGGCAGGTAATAATTCTAAATTTTCCAGTATTTTTGGATATGAGACAGAGTTTTAAAGTTTTAATGCTGATTTGAACACAATGTTAAAAATGTAATTTCAACCAGATAATGTAGTAATTATGAGTTATTTATCTTTCTGCTTTCCTACAGGGAAGGAGTCATGTGGGACATAAATAGAACACCTCTAGAAAAACAACCTGATGGGGATACAGTCCTATGCTTCCTTTGTACTAACCCTTAATTTAGAGATTTCTGGAATAGGATTTCACACTGTATCTTGAGATCCACCCAGTAGCATGAGAGAATTCTGAAAAGGTGCAACATTTAAATGGGTTAATTATGATTTTTATTTTTTACATCCTTTCTCAATGCAGGCATCAATTCACTCCCTGATGGGTAGAACTAGGTAAATATCTGGTTTTTTTGGTAGAATGTTAAGTCTATGAATAATAATAACAAAATTAGACTATAACTGAAAAAATACTGAAGAAAAAAGGAAAAGAACAGCAATTAGTGTTAAAATAGAGAAGGAGAAGTGAGTAATGAAGTCAAGTTGCCTTCCCATGTGCATTATCCTCTCCACTGTGACTTGATCCAGAGCCCTTTCAACAGGTTCACCTGAAATTCGTATCATACAATCATGGCATGGTTTGGGTTGGAGGGTCCTTGAAGATCATCCAGTTCTAAACCCCTGCCATGGGCAGGGACACCTTTCACCAGATCAGATTGCTCAGAGCCCCATCCAGCCTGGCTTTGGACACTTCCAGGGATGGGGCAGCCACAGCTTCTCTGGGCAACTTGTTCCAGTGCCTCACTACCTGCACAGTAAAGAATTTCTTCCAAATGTCCAACCTAAACCTGTCCTCTGTCAGTTTAAAGTCGTTACCCCTTGTTCTCTCTTGATCCTCCTCTCACTGTGGAGATCCTTCTCTTCTGGACCTGAACTTCAGCTGATACTTTATTTCTCGTGAGTGCAAAGATGTCAGCTAGCTATCTATACAGTATTTGTTTACTTACATATTTACATTTATTTTTATACTCATTAATGTTGCATTAATATGGAATATTTCCAGTCACGCATTGATAGGACAATGAAATTGTTTCATGTACCACTTAACTTTTGAGCCGTGGAGAAGCTGTGGGTTTTGGTTTGCTCTGAAACAGAAACCATTGCAGTGTGTTCTGATTCTTACTTGAGAAAACAGTTCTTTTTAAATCTTCCTTAGAGAAAGATGCCCATTTCAGTGACCTTACTTGTACAATGCTCACAATCCTTACGTACTTGTTTGAAGAGCCTTGTGGAAATGCAAAGCACTTCTTAAGTGCTAAGTACTGTTTATAATAGGAAATTTTTCTTCCACTCCCAAACCAGCCAGGCTGTGCTGCAACTTTCTGTAGTGTTTAAATGAGAATAATGTTTCATTGCTTCATTTGGCATGTGAGATACAGTCTTTGTGTATGGCAACCCACAAAATAGAAAGGAACACTGCAGTTTGTGTTATTAAATTACTACATGTAATAAACATGCATCTTTTCATTGGTATCAAGGGCTCTGAGAAGCTATTTCAACATAAAGCAACGAAAATGGAGAGATTTTTGTGCTTTGTCATACAGGTTTGATGACTCTGTGAGTCACAATTTATAAACATTGTGGAATATTTATTACTGTCCTGGTAGAAAAGAACTGAGGGTCTGTTTTATCAATACATGTCAGAAGCACATGAATACTCAAATATTCCCTTTTGAATGAATGATAAAGATTCCTTCTTTTCCACAGCTACAGTTTTACATTTTCCAAATCAAATGTAAAATGCTGTGGAAACGCAGTTTCTTGAATTTGCTTTGTTTGTGGAAATGCAGCTTCCCAAGGAGCTGTATAGGTTGATGCTCTGATTTGTTTACATATCTGTAGAAAGGAGACAATTGGAAATGATGAAATCACTGCCTTACAGGTGGCCAGCACCCTTGGCTGTGTGGATTTTGGCTGAGATGCTGGAGGAGTGCTGCGATCCAAGCGTGATTCCACCGCCAACTCCATCGATGCTTCATACTGAGAATGGGTAATTAATTTTCATTAAACACTTTAGCTGACACTAAAAAATATGAGTATTGCTACAGAACGCTATTTGCAGGATCTATATTGACATTTTGGTACAAAGTGCATCAAAACTAATTTTATTTTCACATGGTGCCATGGGCAAAACAGTGTCTAAATCACCTGCTTTTGGAAATTTACTCGCTACAGTCATGGTACTGGAATGAGACACCCTGAAAGAGAAAGCTGAATACAATTATTTAAAAAATCTTCATTATGTAAGTTAGTTCAATATCACTCTAGACTTTTGTTTTAAGCCTGTTGGAAATTAATTTTCCATTTGTATTTTAAATGTATTTGTATGTTGCCCCACACAGTGGCAATCTGCATTTGATTTTGTGATTTAATTCATATTACAGTAGTTTATAGAGTAGCATTAGAGTAAATTTTAAGTAAACTAAGGAAATGTGGAGATTGTAGAAGCAACATCTATTAGGGTATGGTTGTATATGGAAAAAATGCATGCTTCCTTCTATTATTAAATTAAACATCTCTGGGCAGTAATTGAGACCTGTTGAACTCTGGTGTGAACTCTGAGCTATAGATAATATCCTAAATGGTGATTTCCTGGGTTTGTCTTATGAATAGTTCTAAGTAAATTAGTAAAGATTTAATCTTTTTTTTTTTTAAATGCTAAATTAATAGGTTGATACATTTACTTCTGCGGGCCTTAATGTAAATTTTAACTTTGTGAAAGGAAAACATAAGCCATTACTCACTATCAGATTGAAAATTCCTAAATTACTGAAAATTTGCAAAGTTCTTAGCTTATGAAGTGTCCGTGCTCTAAGAATTAAAGAAGGAAAAGCTTCAGTAAAACCTGTAGCAGCATCAGGTTTTTGTCCTTGATGTCTGAGGCACAGAAATTCTTTGCTGGGACTTCCTATGATCCTTTTATGGCCACATTCAAGTCTCAGTTGTAAAAGAGAAGAGGAGGCCCATCAGCTGTTTGAAACTGTCACGTCTGTTGATTTCTGTTTGAACAATTTCTAACTACAAATTTGGCCCAGGGTCTTTCTGTAAAGACCCTTTTGTGTTATTTTCTTTGAGAAGCAAAAAAACCCTACCCAGAAAACAGCAACAAAATGCTTTGTGCTTCATCTTGTACATTATCACTTTAGGATATTAAAGTGCAGTGTCACTTTGATAGCAAAAGAAAGGAAGGTGGCTTGCCAACTAAAGCAGGATGCAATTTCCTTTCATCCTCTTAAATGATTTTCTGATGTCCTCTTTGTTAGCCAGCCTCTGTTGTATTGAATTTGTCTTCTACACAATACTTTAAATTCCAAATGTAGAAATACTATTGGTGCTCATAAAGCAGAGTGAACCAGAAAAGGATTACACTTGTAGCTATGGGACTTAAA
The DNA here is from genome assembly GCA_017589585.1 of Phylloscopus whistleri. Taxonomy (NCBI): domain Eukaryota; kingdom Metazoa; phylum Chordata; class Aves; order Passeriformes; family Phylloscopidae; genus Phylloscopus; species Phylloscopus whistleri. Next base: position 1,291,040 of record JADMLD010000108.1, on the reverse strand, counting down.
AAAATAATAATAGTAAAAAAGAAACCTTGTGCTGTTTCACCTGTTAACTTAAGACATTTGGTAGACAAGCATGACCACTGAGAGGTCCTGCCTTGAAAAGTGGTGACAGAGGTGGTGTGGAAACACCTGAGATTCTTGCTGTTGTTGGCCTTAACTGTAGGGAGAGTTCACCAAATCCAAAGAACTCTGAAGTGATTCTTCTTCAGTTTGTTGTCCCGGATGCTTCTCATTCCCTATGTCCTGCAGGAAAGGAGTGTCTCTTTTTTGTTGTTCTGTTGTTGTTGTTTCCCTCCCCAGCTCTCCCCCTACCCCACAGGACCAAGTGTTACTCAGTGGAATTCACCTTGCCAAAGAGCAAGACTTTTCAAGGCTCCCAGCCTGCTGCACAAACACAGGCTGCTTGTGTTGTTTTGGCTAACAGTTCAAGTATCCCAGCAAGTCCTACTTAATAAGCTATCTGATAAGGCTTGATTGTGCTTCACTGTGTTTAAATTTCTTGGGGAACTGTTTAGATGATGAAAGTGCTCCAGTGCCTGCATTTGTGTAAAGCTCCAAAATTATAAAACACAGCCTTTTAGTGTCTCAGGGTCTCAGATGACTGAAATACCCAAAGGATTTGCATATTGAAGTATTTTACTCAGTATCTCAATATTGGCATAGATGATGCATTGTGTATATAATATTTATTTATGCTTTGCTTTCTGTGTTACCTTTCATCAGTATGATTGTTAAATAAAATAGTCAGAAAGCAATTTCACAGCTCCTTGCACTACCAGATCATCTAGTTTTTATCTCGGCAGCAGAGGATTGTACCTTGTCTTTTTGAGAGATTCTTCTGATTTGTTGAGCTTTAAACAGTATTATCAAATTGTAGGTGGTGCTATTTTTCTTTGGCATTGTATTTCCATTAAATAATGTCTTTGGAAAATGATGTGTCCTCAGACTGACAGGGTCTTAACACTCATCTGGAAAAAAAATCTGCATTAAATCTTAACTGATCCTGTTGTTAAATGATCACAAAACTGATCAAGTTTTCTTGTTGTTATTATGCAGTGACTTTCTCCTATCTAATTGCTCATCCTTACAAATTATAGAATACATGCTTCCATTATGTACTTGGCCTGAGCCTTAATTTTTCAGAGCTATTGCTTAAAGGAAAAAAAAAATTGCAGGCAAAAGACCATAGTCTGTGACAAATAAGGAATTCCAAAGGAGTTTACAGGAGACTTGCTGAAGTTAACATGTTTCAGACCTTTGAAATGCCATACTTCTTTACCTCACACTGAAGATATCCAGGTGTGGTTCTATGATAGCATTGTTGTAGCTGTGTTTGTTTAGCTTTTTTTTTTAAATATAGCTCCTCCTTTCCCTTCTGCCCTGGCATTATTTTCACTATTCACAGTGTTTTTACTTAAATTCATAATTTTGATAATTCCAACTGGACAATTCTGTTTCATTTACTTATGGCACTTCATGTGAAACAGTTCTGCCTTCATTTCCTGTTTATTTTTAGTTGCTAATTTTCAGACTTTTTCCATCCCCTTGGGTTCTTTAAAATCCTGTTTGGTACAAACCAGGGTGGTCCAACTGGCAGCCCAAGGAACAGTTCCATCTGGCCTGCTGCATTTGCCAAGGAGGAGCTAGGAAATGCCTGTAAGGGCATGCACTGCCCTCACAAGCACATGTTATCTATTACTCAGATACGTAACCATGCTTGAAGCCCAACTGTTGTGCCATGTCCACCTGGAAAAGGAGACTGGCACTAGCCATTCCTTTTCCCCAGCACAGCTACTTGTCTAGGGGGCTAGTTGTCCTTTCAGCAGTCTTCAGAGAGGATGCTACAAGTGGGAGCTGCCACCTGTCCCTAAAACAACTAGACCACTGTCATTTTTCCTGGTTAGATTGATAAATTAATAGACAAACTGACAGGAAAACTGTGCTTAAGCCTGGGACAGTAAGAGCTAGTTAAAATTTTAATATCAACCTCAGCAAAGCTGATGTTACCAATTGATGGGATTATCTCAGAGTTTGTATCTGTCAAGTGCCCTCTGTCAAGTCGCTCTGTCTTTTTTCCTTAGGCAAGATGAGCATGATGGTAATAACCAAGCACTGTGCATTGAAAGCACCCTAAGAACCAAGTATATTTTGTCAAATTGACAATATTATTTCAAAGGGTTTCATTTGGTTACTTTTCAGGTTTCTTTTTTTTGGAGAATCCTGTGCCTTCAGATGCAGATGGGTGCCTCACTTGAAACCAGTGCATCTGCCAACATGCAATTTCTCATAAATTATCTCAAAAGCTGAACTGGTCCCATGTACTCCATTATGTTGTACAATAATTGCCTTTCTGTAGCAAAATGAGCCCTACTAAGCATGAGATCTAACCAGTGCCTCATAAAACAATTATCTTTTGATGTGTATTCCATTTCCATTAAAAATATTTATAATGTTGAGAAAGAATGGGGCAGACTACAACTTGGCAAAAGGCTGAAATAAGCAATCAGGAGCAATATACTCCAATGTAAAATATACATTTACTGTTACCATGTATCATTGTGTGATGACAGCAGAGCTCTGTGGTTTTATAATCCTTGTTCAATATACTGTAGCACATAAAAGTATCAAGAACATATAGCAAAAAACCCCTCCATAATATTCAATCTTAGTTTTATATTTGTTCCTTTTAGCATCTTGCTTTACTTTTCAATTGTAGAGAAACACCAGATTAATGTTCGTAACTTACCTCTTTCTGGTTTAGAGTGTACAGCAGCACAACTGCTCTAGTCACTCTGTGCTCATTTATTTTAAAATGTTTATTTTGTTTATTGTCCTGCTCTGGTCTGTAGTGTTCCCCATTATACCAGGCATCTCCAATTTTGGTTAAAATCCCCCCTTATTTCTGATACAGATCATCTCCCCAGGGCTTTTTTCTTTCTTTTTTTTTTTTTTTTTTTGGCCTTGATTAATCTCCTTTGTTTTCTGTCTCCTCTTTGCCTGTTCTTTCTTATTGTCAACTCTTTATCCTATCTATGGGTATAATGTTTTCCCCAGGTCTTTCTTTCCTTTGCCTTCTTTTCTCCTTTCATGCTTGGCTCTCTTTTTCACACTGATTCGCCCCTGTCTTCCTTTGGTATTCACCCCCTCCACAATTTTCTTCCCATATTCTTCAGCTGGATGTTTCTCTTCTGTTTCTGCTGGGTTCTCTTTACTGCACTGTCCTACACTCCTCTTGGTTTTCCTTTGCCTTCTCTAATGAGAAGATGACTGATGATGACAGAAAAGTGGAAGGGAAGACAACAGCTGAAGTAATTTAGACATATGCCAACTTTCAGAGAAGAGTTTTGTTCAGGGATAAATAACTGAATTGAAGCATCTAACAGGAACAGTAACCCCCCTGATTTCTTGTTGGTAACTATTCATTAGTGAAACTGAATTTTACTTGTTGATTACAGTCAGCCATACTGTAGAAGGACTTTGTGATGGCATACTTAAAAAGAGATGAAGTTTAAGTGAGCCAAAACATAGTTACAAAGTGTATCTAGTGAATAATTGCAGGGTTCATGTCTTTTTAAGTGTTCATGGAGAGAGAAGTGGAGATAAGGCGCTGGAGGATAAAAGAAGCAGGTGAAAGAAATAAATACATAAATCAGATGAGGAAACTACACATGATGTATGATGTGGTGGTGAGTCAGAGGCAGTAAGGACTTGCAACAAGTCTTTGGAGCTGGTTGAAAACCAGGAAAAGTAGCACAGAGCTGAGAACAAGCAGTGATAATTCTGTCACACACAATGGGAAAAACAGGAGCAGTGGAATGGCAGCAGAACCATTTTACTGGGTACAAGACACACACTATTAATTAAAGCAGCTTCAAGAGGGTGCAAAACTTTATGGATAAAACAATGAAGTCCTAGGAAGCCAATGGGTTTGAAAAGGGGTATATTTCATACTGGTAAATTCTTCCTTGTTTGGCTTGCAGAAAGTATTCAACTAGAGGAATTTAGGTCATAGTTACCCATTGAACAGTGGTTTGTCAAAATTTTTGCGTCTTACTGTGGTACAAAGGTTGGGTCTAGATTTTTCTATTTGTATTCATGTTTTCTAACAGAAATTTATTCTCAGAGTTGTTACCCTGATTTAATGAAGTCACAACCACAAGCAGAATACAGTCAATCACTGGCATTGCTGGAGTAACAGTCCTGTAAAAGAATCACAAGCTTTTCAATTGCAAGATGTGCAAGGACTCGATTTCCAAAATAAAAGATCATTTTGGTAGCTTTGTCAGCAATTCCAAAATCCTGGTCACCTCTCATTGGCTCCCAAAGATTATGATTGGGTGGTGTATGTTATAACAGTCTGCTGCTTGCTGAAAACCAATGAGTCCTCTGTAGTATCTCACATTATTCACAGTGAGCAGTCAGCATAACCTTTGTTGCTGGCACATTTTTCTGCTTGAAAGACACATTTCCTGGAAGCCTTATGTTAAAAAATGGTATGGCGCATCTGAGTACCATGAATTTTGTTAAATTAAAATGACAGAGGCACATCCTTAACTAAAACACCAACAAGGTGTGCAGCATATTACAGAAGTTAGATTAGGGGTGGCCAGCATGGCCTCACCAAGGGCAAATATTCACCACGGGCCAATTGTGCACAACTGATCCTGCAGCCTTCAAGGGTGGATTAACTGCATCAGTGAACAGGGGAAGATCTATTGATGTCATCTCTGTCATCTCTCTCAACTTCTGCAACATTCTTGCCTCTAAATTGTGAAAGACATTAATTTGTTGGAAGGACTATTAGGCAGATAAGAGTCAGTCAATGGCTCAGTGTCCAAATGGAAACCAGCACTGAGTGGTGTATTGGTCTCTACTGGCACCAGTACTGTTTAGTATCTTCGCTGTGTCCATGGTGTTTGCATATAAAGAATGAAGGGCAAGAAATGTTTTATCTGGTAATTGTTTTCAACTGTTGTCTGAGGAAGAGAAAAATAAAATAGATGAAAACGTGTTCTTTATTCAAAACCAAAGGAACATTTTATCTTAGACTAGATTGCATGTTACAGATTCATTACAGGAGTGTTATTTTGATGTGTGAATTATTAATTTTTATAGCAATTTGGAGACACTAAGGGAGAAAGAACAGGCAACACTGTAATTTGAATAGCTGTGGGCATTCAATGTCCTGTCTTACCAATTGTGGTAGGCATCAATTGTCTCAGTATCTGAGTGAACTATGTATGTATATCCCTTATTACTGTAATGCATATAACTAAACAATTTGCATGACAGTTTAATCTGTTCAAATCAATAGCCACTTAATAGAAAAGAAAAAAACAACTTTCCTTAGCCTCTAAGCTGTGAAGTGTTTGGGGCAAGCAGGACTGAGAGTGGTTATAACAGCCCTTTGATTTCCATGTTATTGTGTCCTCTTACTTGCTGTGAACGAACTTTTCCTTGAGGGCATATAGGGAGTGAAATTTAGTCCAGCATAGTGTTGTAATCTTTTTTTGTAGATAGTGAAGTCAGAGAAAATGAGCACAATGTAGACTTGTCCTTTTTGTTTAAAGTATTGATTCTATTACATAGTCATAGTTGTAGGAAAGAAATGAAGGGGATTCTCTCCCCCAAGTGAATCAGATATTTTACTGAGCCAAGTTTGAAATTTTGTTCTTTGTAAGGAAGCAGAGGGAATGCCTATTTATGGTATTTTGTAGCTACACTGAAGGAAATGTTCTCTTCAGATTATGTTGAGTGGCTCCATAGCATGCAACGTTTGTGGTCCCTCTGCTGAGCCAAGAGCCATGTAAGGAATATTTACACTGACTGGACCTTAAGAATCTGATCCTCAGACATGAAGACAGATCTTCATGAGTTTAATATTCTGGAAATTCAGGACTTTGCAATATTTTATCCTGTCTGAGTCACATAGGTTATTAAATCAGTTGCTAGTTGTGCTTTTCAAGTTATGTTCTGAGAGGAAATGACATGTAATTGCAGCTGTCCAAAAGAAACAGAGTTGAAATCCATTCTGTGTCTCCAAAGTTATTCAAGGTGTAAGTAAAACATGCTTTAGTTTTATGTTCTGGTGCAACAGATTTTAATGGAGGGCAAAGACTTAAGGATTCACCTGCTTCCCAACTAGATGTGCAGAAATACAGAGACTTCTCCTGGCTACTTCTGAGCTGACATGAAGGCTGGGGGTATTTCAGTCCTTTTGGGTTCCTCTAGCCCTACATCCTAGTTCCTGGCCTGCACCTGTTCTTTACAGGAATATCAGAAAATTCTGGGCAATAACTTTATTTTAATTAATTCAGGAATCCTTATCTTACTAGCCCTGTTGGGCAGTAGGGTGTTTTGTCCCAGAGGGCACAGTGTCTGTGGTTCAGGCAAGCCTGTCTATCCGTATATGGAGCTTTGTTGCTCCAGTTAAATATACCTCAGTTGAGCTGACAACACAGCATAGCTTTGTGGTTGCATAATCAATGTTTTCCCCTTTTGCTTTGTTTGTGACCTCTAGCCAAACCCTGCTTTGAGTAACTAATTTCCATGTGGGATTTTCTATGCAACTGCTGCTATATTAAATGAGTTTCCTGCGAGAAAGAAATAATTTACTTTGTGAAATGAGCTTTTTCTATGCCCCAACAGAAATAGCTGTGTACTTGAGAGACTGGGAGCAAATCCTGTTTTGTCATCAATGCCTATTCCTCAGACTGCAGGAGACTTTAGGCCTGACTGCTCATATGGTTTTGAGGTGCTTATAGAGCTTGAAGTGTGAAAAGCAGAGATCTTCTTGACTTATGTCACTGCTGTGAGAATTCAGGTCTTCTGGCAGACTTCAGAGGCAGAACAGTTCCAACAGAGCAGTCTTCCATTGCATGAGTGAGACCTTGCTTTCTCTTCCTCACCTTTCTCCTGACACAGGCTGCTCTCTCAAGGGCTAGAGTGCTGTTCCTTCCCTCAGGATCTCCTCTTATTCAGCTCAACGGAGACTTTTAAGTTCACATTCAGAAGAGAAGACCAATCTTTGATTTTGCTTCATTTCAGGGTACCGTCTGCCTTTTGGAGGAAATGAGGCAGAAGTCTAATGATAATTCAAAGCCTAGGCCTTAATTGTTCCCTAAACACTGTACTTCCTGACTACTGAATGAAGCAGGGATTCCAAATATATTCATGTTAAAAAAAAACAAGAAGTAGATTCTTTATGCACACAGGAAGCAATTAAAGACTGTACAAGTGAAGTCAATGATGTTTTAAACTGTTTTAAACTTTGCGTAAGACTTTGCAGGATGTGTCATATTTTATCATCCTATCTGACAAGGTAGAATGTAGTAAAGGAAAAAGGACCTTCCTGAAAAACATAATTGTTCTTAGGTGGAGGTACACAGGCTGCTATCTTGGTATTAAATAGAGATTTTACTGACCTGTGGCAGAGGCTTTTGCGTGTCTTCAAATGAAATATTTGGCAACAGCCGTAAGCTGTCATCTCCTTTGTGGGTTGACCACAGTGTGGAGAAGACTCATGCTGTTCAGCAGTGACTTTCCCAACAGGATACCTACAGCAGAGGAATCTTAAAAATTGAGAACTGTGTGTCCTGTTCCAGATTCTTGTGGGAAGTAGCTGTACTTAGTAGTACTAAGTTGGAATTAGTAGTACTAATTAATATTTTTCACACTTTTCCCAGCTGTTTGCCCCTTCTGCTTTTCTTCTGTCAAGTCTCCACGTACACTTTTCACTCCCTTTTTTAATGAGCACCGCATCTTCCAACCCAAGTGATTCTTTTTCTGAGCTGTGTGTATAACAAGAAGAACATTGAGAACGCAGGAAGGCTGTTTGCCTCTTTTCTGTTCCAGTGCCCAGTGCCATAATTGTTTCTGGCATCCATGAGGAGCTGTTGCAAGGAAAAGCTCTGTTCAGTCTGGAAGACAAAATGTGAAAACAGGCTCTGTAAAGAATGTTGCTTGATACCCTGTAGCAAGCTTTCATCGAGCACGTGCAAACTCCTGATTTTTCTCAGAAGTTTAGAGCATGTCTGCACAGGGTGAGACTGTATAGTGACAGTGAAAAGGATCCTGCCAGATTTTAAGTCTTTTTTTCAAAGAAGGAAGATTGAAGACTCTCTCAGTGAAACAGCTGTGAGAACTTTTTAATACAGGCAGAAGTGTATAATGAAGCTACTTTATTGGTCTTTTTAAAGAAACGGGATTAAATCCATTAAATTGAAGTGTATAACCACACACAGATTTAGAACACTCCTAGAGGCAGCATTATTTGCCTAACATCACAGAAAGTTCCAGGTTCACCTGTAGAACAGGACTTCCTAGAAAAAAACCCCAACCCTTTTCGGGGAACCCGAGTTGTCACTGGGGGTTTTTAACACATGTATCTGACAGTCTGCATGAAATAAAGGTTGTCAGACAAGCTAAAGCCTAGCTGACACTTGGTCTCATGTTAGGAAAGAAATCAAAAAGGAATAACTTACCCTGCTGTTCAATACATACAACTGTAAATGAATTTTTGCATAGCAATGGGACAACTTTGCATTCCATGAAACCTCTTTGGCAATTCATAGTGTGGTCAGCTTCAGTATCTGCAGAGAATGTTTTAGATGTTGAATATAAAGCCCCTCTTTCCTCAAGTAGTCAGGTAGCACTTAAATGCTTTGTTAGTCCCTTCCATGGCTGGTGACTGCTCTGAAAGCTACCTTTGATAGCCAGGTTTACTGAGGAATGGTACAGGAGAATTTCAGAGGGAAGAGAAGAGCAAGCCCTTGCCTATCTGATTAATGGCTGGGGAGAATGAAAGGACAAATTGAGAACCTAACATCTTCTGCTGGTCATTCTGAACACACACTGTCATTCAAGAAGAGACAACAAACGAGCCCTGCCTAAGGCAGGCTGAATTGTCAAGACCATTACCTCATCTTCTATTTCTTCTGGGAACGGTGCTGCGCTAAAGTAGCCCAGAAATGTGTGAAGGGTGGGAAATGAAAACTATTGAACTCTTCGCCACATCATGACCCAGGTTTTTTCCTCACACCCATGCAAGTTGCATCCAAATGTTTATTGTAACCTCCTTTGGCTTGGACTATTCATTTTCCCTATAGTGTCATATTCTTTGCTCTCTGGACTCCAGGTTCCATCAGCTCAGAGTGGGGAATGTTTCAGGAAGTAATTAGGAAGCTGTGTGCTCATTACTACCATGTCAGATCACAGCTCACTCTCCAGATAATTCATATAATCAGGCACCTCCCTTTCCTCCTAAAGAAAAGGTATCATTTCAAATTGTCTATCATTAGTAAGTTTATTTAGTTTCTGTTTGATTTTGATATGTTTTTAGTGATTTAAACACTCTTAATTTGAAGAGAAAATTTAACTGCGTGGAATTAAAGCCAGATTCTGGTGACTAGCAGCAGCAGCAGCAATCTGTGAATTACTGACGTATACGTTTAATATCTCCCTTGAGAGCAGGAAAGTTCTTCAAATGTTGAAACTGGCTTAAATGATTTAAATTCATATGAGTGGTGAAAATTCTTTGGCTAATAATGTTAGTCTGATCTCTTCACTTCTAATTTAATCTGGAATATTTGGAATAGTTGTTAATAATATGTTGATTTATTTTAATATCTTATTCAACAGAATGGTTTGCATCCTTACACTTACACCTTAGAAAGACTAGACTAATATTCTCAGCTTGATGTAAACAAATATGTTTTCATCAAGCAAATTATTATGTTCCTTCACATACCTGGTTTTGCCTGTTGCACTAAGAACTAGCAAAATGCCTGGCTGTTTTTCTTCTCTGTTTCTATAAAAGCTGTTAAGGAGGGATAATAATTTTTTTTCCCTGAAAATGCTACTACTCCATGACCACTTTTACTAGGAATGAAGTAGAAAGAAAAAAATGAATGAAAAATATGAAAAATAAAGGGAGCACTGGGATTGGGTTGCAGAAAGCTGAGTTTCAAGTTCCTGCTCTGACATTAAAATAAGGACACTGACAACTGATGCCTTTTAGCTGTTCTGGACTCTGTCTTCCCTGCTTTTATGTGGGGAAACTTTGAAACTTCTGGGGTTAACTCTAATGTGGGGAAGAAATATTTTTGAGATTTCAAAATTTCAGAGGAAAGGAACTATTTACCACCCAGATACAATGTCAAGAAATAGCATGAAGCAAAACAATTGTCAGCAGCAATCATTCAAAGTAATTTCTTGTTCAGGTTTGAAACTTCAAGTTCTTACCCACAAAATAAGTTATTGATAGGATGGTCCTCGTTCCTTTAAAGAAATTGAGCTATTTAGTTTAATAGTAATGGAGTCCTTAGGAATAAAAAATAGAATTTGACATGAAAACTGTTAGGTAGTGTAGCCAGTACATTAGGCTTTCATCTCTTTTTTTTCCTTAGAGCCATCTGATTTTTTTCTGTGTAATTTGAAGACCTGATATCTCTGTACCTGAATATGTGTTGAACATGTCTGTCTATCTCTTTGCAGAGAGAAATAAGCAGCGCTGCTCTCACAGCTATTTGATTCTGGTGCTTTATATTAGTGTCAAGGCCTGCAGTGACTTCTACAGGGTTTCTTATTGTCCTGCCATTTTCTTATGCAGTCAAACCCAACTTTTCCTTTCTTTACAAAGTAATTGTTCACCTTTCTAATAGACACAATCACATTTAATATTTAGCCTCAGAAAATATTTGAATTGTATTTTATCCCTTGAAATTTTGGATTTCCTTGTATTTTACTGTCCAAAGGAAAAATATTGTGATACCTGCCCCTATTTTAATGAAATAACCCAACAATGAACTGGTTTGAGGTCTAGTAAGGGAAAAGTAATGCTCAGTGTGTTCATAAACCTTAATTGTGTGTGTGATCAAGATTACGTGCTAGGGTGATATCAGGATTTCATACTAGCTGTCTCCAAGGGAAAAATAAATACACTTTTCAAGTTTATAGTAGCAGCAACATGGCAAGTGCTGCCAAGTCAAGGAGTCCTGTTAAATTTAGGCAGGACCAGAGATGTGTACATGAAACCTGCACATCCAGCACAATGTAGAAGTACCCAAATACCTGTATAAATAAGCAAGTTTAACCACTGGCAGAAATCTTGCTGGGGAAACATGCATGTTTTCCAGACTAAATAAGCTGATGTGTTTGGCCATGGCCATGCAGCAGGATGTCTTCTTGTAGGTGGCTTAAAGTGAGCTTGGACATATCTGCACTGCAGTCTTTTGTGCAGTCCTTTCTGTAATGTAAATTAGCAGTGGCATACCACCCTTAAGTGTTATGCTATTTCTGTGTGAAAAAATGATGTATTAGAAGATTCAGAAAAGGTATAGTAAATAAGTATTGCTAAAACGAAGTATGATTTATTGTGTATTTTGATCAGCAATCAGGAAAATTTTAAAAAACAGAGTTAATGAGATGCAGAAGCTGTTGGATGGAACTATTCTCATGAGCCCCTGAAAGGGCATAACTATCAGAAAGCGTCTAGCTTGCAGGATTCTATACCTTTTCAGTTACCAGAGAGAGGCAAAATCAAATTCAACAGCTGAGTGATGGCTTTTGACATTCAAAAGCTTTGAAGCTTCTGCCCTGTAAGACAATATTTTTCTGATCATTTTGTGTTGCTAAAAATATTTTGTAGCGGGGTCACTCATTGCTAACTACTTTGAGAACCATTTTTTTTTTGTATCTTACAATGCCATACATGATTTATATCACAGTCTTTAGTTAGTTACTTAAGACTGCTTAGTTCCAAAATGCCTTTTGATAAATATGACAGAGACTATCACCTTCTGACAGCAGCATGTGTCATTGAAATAGAGGCAGTCATACAATAGCTTTAAAAGAGGAGTGCTACAGCTGAACAAGCAGCTTTTATGTTCTTTTTTTGTTGGACCCCCTCTGGGACTAAGGGGTAAGTTTAGTTTATTGCCTTAGTTTAACTTTCAGTTTAGTGCTAAACTAAATTTTTCTGGCAGCAAGCTTGAATAGGATCTTAGTAAGATAATCTTCCCCAAAACACAGTAGAACAAATGCAGTCAGACACGGCCATACACAAAATGTAATAGACATAAAATGCTTTATACACTCTCTTTGTTTTAATGTTTGAGTGTACAGGTACCTGTACCTATATGACTGCATGTATAAAACTTGATTTATGTGTGGGGGTACTCATATGTAGGAAAAGAACCAATAATTTACTGGTGAATTAATATGCATCAGAAATAACTACACTGAAATCAAAATAGTGTAAAGCAGAGTGAGAAGTGAATCACACCTCCTCTAGATCAAGGGCATGGATCAATTTGGTTTTATTGTGACATATATTGTGTCAAAACACAGACACATACTCACACAACCTGTATGAAAAGAACAGTGTTAGAGTTCTCAAATCCAGAAGTCAAATCATAGGACTTCGTGTATTAGTGTGACCTGTGCAGCTTGATTTGAGCTTTTGTGTATGCACCATGTTTAATTAAACTGCTTTTTGTACAAGAGAGCTTGGAGCAGACAAACACATCCTAGGGTATGACTGAGTTCCAGAGTTCCACCTGTGACAAAATGAAGTGTTCAGCTGTGTTCTTCTGTAGATACAATAACCTTGAACTGAACTCCTGCTTTGTACACAAGCACTGTTTGAAACTGGATGGGATCTAGGTCCAGTCATCATTGGAACAAATAATTCAGGCTCTTTTTCTTTTTGCTGTTTTGAACCCCCATGGAAACACAGAGGAGTTGTTGCCTTGGTGGAATGCAGGCCGGGAAAGGCAAACATATATAAATAAACGGAAGGAATTGGGACAAGAACAAGAGGGGCGTGGACAGCAGGCAGAACAGCTTCAATAAGGGATAAGGAATGAGAAAAAGCCTGGGAGATTTTAATGGAGTAAACTTGGTCCCTCATGTGTTTACATTTAATTATGATATTACACTGTTTTTCCATAGAATTCCTACCTCACGCAGGATGCACTTAATGAGCAGCTATTAAATACATTGCTTTGCCCTTATGGCTCCAAGCCCTACTGGTTACAGACATTTCAAATACTTGTTCAAATGTAGAATTATTCATTTTTTTTCTGAGATTTTTGTAAGGCCTCTGTCACTCTTAGCTTTTAAGTGGGGTTGTACCAACAACACTAATTTCAGTGTTTTCTAAATTTTCAGCACTTCAAGTCACAGTTTCAATATATAAATTTTCGTTGTGTATAATTACACATAAGCATTTATATATATGTATGTATATATGATATAGTGTGAGCAAACAGACTGATGTATAAGTGTTACTGAAGGACAGAAAGCTGCTTTAATTTTAATTTTATAAGGACAGAAAGTTACATGAGGGCATGAAGAACTCTGGAAATGACTGGCAATAAAAGAAAGCAAAGCTATTCCTTACTATTTTTAACCATTGTGTTACATCACGTAATTCTGCAGCAGATTAGTCATCACACTGAAAGGTTGATGGAAATAATAGTGAAAAGCACTTGGCGGACTTTGAACATCTATGAGGTAATCCAGTAGAAGTGACAAATTACTTCTGGCATTTAAAGGTGAAATGGAAAAACTACAGCCAGAAAACCTGACATTTCTGACTCTTTTCTGGTTGTTCTTTGGTGTTTTGTTGTTTTGGTTGGTGGGTTTTTTTTTTTTTTTTGCTTAGCTTCTAAAAGAATTCCTGATTGCAATATGTTGATAACAGTGCATGTTCTAGGGGTCTGTTCAGAAATTAGGTAGGGTAGAAGGATATCAGCTATAGTAAAGTAGTTCTGTGATTTAAATTATTTTTAGGTAGTGTAGTCTAGAGAGTCCGTGGGAGAAATAAGCAAGACAAAGTTCTTGGTGGAATGGCTAGGAATGTGATATTTGAGGGAAGGAAGCTGGTGACTTCTAAACCTCATCAATATATTGGGCCAAATTCTCCCCTAGAAGTATATAATATCTGACAATAGTCTTTACAATTCCCAGAGAAAACTTAACCCTGATTATTCAGCAGAGCTCTGCAACAGCATTTTGTGAGGCTGACTTGAAATTATTGACTGGCTCTAATTGGCGGAATCCATATTGGGCATCATTTAGTTAAGAAGAAAGGGATAAAGAAGAGAGTTTGTACCTACTTTTATTTTTTTCCTTTTAGAAACGAAATCCTTTCAACAGATATGAATAGTACATTTCTAGAAAATTACTGCTATGTGTCCTAGGCAGTTACATTACTTGATATGTCTTGTGTGCAACACCCATTATGTTTACCTGTTACGACCTTCAATGGGGCTAAAAATTACAGTAACAAATAAAACAAAGCATATGAACAGTGAGGAAGTAGATGAAACTTGTACTTGAAGATCCTAATTACTACTGGACTGATCAAAATACTGTATCTCAATTTTTTTCCAAAATATGTAACTGGTATATGTATAGTAAAAAGAGCAACTAAGGGACTTGGGACATAAAATGAGAATAAAATTTATTTAACATTTTCACAGCGTGATGAAATGGCAATACAGGCATTTTTTGTTAGGTAAGGTTTAATAAAAAGTTATAAATGTTAATGTTTATGGGGCAGAAAAAAATAGATGAGGCACAAAAATTTATCTAAAAGTTCCCTTTTTCAGTAAGATCTGAAGGTAAAGATCAATGTAGAATAGCGTGCATCTTAAGAAACAGGTGATTCAGTGCTTGATAACGTAGTAAGTTAATTTCTTGTTTGTACATATTACCCATGTCACAGCAACAACTATTTACTTGACCATTTAGTATTCAGAGTGCTGTGCTGTTGAAGATGATGATCAGTATGTTCAGCAAAGCTCCATGTGATTTTAGGGCTGCAGTTTCACAGCTGGTGTAAACCAGTTTAAGTCTATTCTGCTACTGTCCCACCACTTTTTCACTCCAGGCAATGGGTTATAATGCCTTTCTTCTGCTGGCATCAACATTCAGGCAGCTGTGTAAATGGTTAGATCAAAAAGCTGATCTGCCTGCAAACTAATTAATTAATTTTTATAGTTTTCAGCTGAATAGAGTCAATCCATCTGATCCAGTGCTGGCACAAAAGAGGGGCCAAGGGCTTAATGAAATAGGGAGAACTTTCCCTTTTGGTGGCAACGTGGATTTGGCCATGGATTGTGAAAGAAACTAGCTGTGAAACTGTGCCTGAATTGTGATCAACAGCATGGTCTACAGAGGATGGAGAAATAAAAAATGAACTAACAAGTTGTAAATGGGTACAGCGTAATCAGCGGAAGTGTTGTAGGAAACTGAAAACTCTGTTTTGAAGTTAATGCACTGTATCATGGAGTGAGGAGGGAGCTTTTCTTCTCTGTGGGTCTACTCCAGTTCTCTTATAAGTCCATAGAAAAACTATCATGTTTTTAATATAAGATGGGTCAATTTTATGTTTGAACATGAGTCAAATTGAATGGCTGAAAGAAAAATAGTAGTGACAAGTTTACCAAGGAAAAAAAAACTCCACTGAATATCCATAAACCAGTGAAATATTAAATATAGTTATTTGAAACTTCATGTATTAACAAAATATTTCATGAATTTGGAATGTAGTATGGCTTAGTGTTTGAAAAAAAATTAAACTTTATTTTACTTGGTTACTAATGATCACAAAAGTTATACACCCTTACGACTGTGTCCTGGTCAAATACATGATATAATTCTCTTAAGTTCTGATATCTGATGCAAATGCTGGATTTTGCTTTTCATTAATATTTGTTTTAAAATTAGTTCCTTGGGCATAATAGAAGTACTTGTTGAGACAAATGCAATATAGATAGTTAATTTCTTCATTGAATATAGCTTCATGGGTGTAAGGAGATTATAGTATTTATTTACCCCATAAAATTGCAGCCTGCTTCTAATCATCAAAATTCTGGGAACCTTGGAGAGGGCAGTAAAGAGATGAGGTTACCACAATGTTTTAAAAGATAAGGTATATATTTTTTTCAATATTGTATTTTCAGTATAGATTTCAGTATATATTCAATATAGCCGGATGAGTAATCTTTTTCTGGAAAAGATTCTTGAAATTAATATTAGGATTCTCTGTTTAGCTAGTTATGTGAAGGTTAGTAGTTAAGTCTTACTGTCCAAGTCATCTGCCTTTTTTCCTGCTCTTGACCTTAATCCCACTTCCCAAGGATGCAGTATTCATCTAATTCAGATAGCCTTCCAGAATTAGATTTACAAAGTCCTCTGGCCTTCTAAGTTACTTTTCTCACATTCATTCGCCTCTCCCTTGCCAACTTAGCCTTCT
Organism: Phylloscopus whistleri; assembly: GCA_017589585.1. NCBI lineage: Eukaryota > Metazoa > Chordata > Aves > Passeriformes > Phylloscopidae > Phylloscopus > Phylloscopus whistleri. The sequence goes on along the minus strand of JADMLD010000108.1, from coordinate 1,274,779 downwards.
GTCCTCCACCCATCCCTGTTTTGATTCATTTCCCTCATGCCGTGTGCCCAACCCATGTGGAAAGTCCTTAATTCTTGTCAAGACAGGGTCATGACTAGCCCACCCAGGAAGATCAGAACCATGGCTCTGAAACTGGGAACAAGGCTTGCCCACTTTATAGTATAAAAGCCATTATTCCCTCATGCTCATCCAGGCCTTTGGGTTAGCAGACAGTTGGAGCAGAGGCACAAAAGGCATGTGTTAGGAGAGATGGGATACACTGGGAAACAGCAACAGATTCATCAGAGACATGCAGGAGACAATGTGAGGGGCAAGTGGGGTATTGAGACTGACTGTGAGACTGTACACAAGAGCAGTAACCTGGTTTTAGAGGTATCGGACAGCAAGGGTCTGTGGGGGAACCTGTGCAGGGGAAAGAGGTCTCAGTAAATTGGCCAGTATGTTTTCCCTTAGTTAAGTCTGGGCATTTGTAGGAGCTGGGGAAACAAGCTTGGCAGAGGACCAGCAGGCCACCTACTCCAGCTTTCTCACCCCATGGGGGAGGCATGAATTAAAAAGAATTACTGAGCAGACTGAGGCTATGCAGGACTTAGTTGTGGAACAGGCCCACCCTCAGTTCTGTGATGCCTTTGGCCGCCTCCATCCAAGTCTTTGATGAGTGTTGCCCTTGGTCCGCGGGATTCTTTAACTGCACAGCCTAATAGTCCATTGACAAATCCATGGCCTGTAGGATACTTGGAGAATTTAAAAGGCTAGCAAATAATAAGAGGAACAAATCAAGTGCCTTGGGGATTTGAAAAACTGAAAACTGACCACACAAGAATTTTGAGGAAAGGCAGTTTTGAGGTTGGTATCGACAAGTAGCAGGACTTGAATAAATATTAGAAAACTCCATTAATCCCAGCTGTGCCTTCACCAGATGACAGTGGACATATGGTATGAATATAATTGCTGTCTGTAATACCAACCTCTATTTTGCATACCTGGGTCAAGTTTCTGGGATCTATGTAGAGTCTGTTCCAGCCCAGCCTCGAGATATGCTTGAGACAAGCACAGTTCTCTAATAGCTGACATCTTTTTTAGTGCTCTCCAGACAGCAGACATTTCTGACTATTCTGCTGCTCTATTTATCTGCTCTCAGGTAGCAAAAATACATTATGCATAGCAGGATTATTTCATAGGCACATTTTACTAGACCACAACCTCTGTGTCTTATCATCATCATCACCTTAAAATATCATCCACCAAGTACTATTGTTTATAGTCTTGCACTTCCAGATCTCTTCCAGCCTGATTGATTCTGTGATTATGTCCCATCCAACCCAAACCATTCTGGCATTCTGTGACTTACAGTAAGATGCTAGACAGCTGTTTTCTGGAGAAGAATGGAAGAGGCAGTGGTCATGCTGAGGAAGCTGTCGTGATCTGTTAAATGTCTTTGGATTATATAACAGAGGCCAAACTTTGTGGCTACCTACATATATGTTGTTTTACAGATATCTCTGGTTTTTCCTGAGAGAAAGCATATAAAGCATGGGAAACACTCAGATCTGTGTCCTCAATTGTTTTCTTAAGTAGGCTTCAGGTCTGAGGGATGAGAAGTCTCATTTCTGAAGCCTGGTCATCACAGTGGGCTTTACACAGAGCTGCAAAGTTCTGGTTGAAAGGCAGTTACCTCGTTCCAATCAGGCTCTCCTATTTATTCCTTTCCAGAGTGTTGTGTCCTGTGGTGTCTGGCCAAGTAGTGTAAGTTCCTGTGACACCCTTTGAAGTCCTTAGCCTTTCTAATGATTGCCACAAAGCATGGAATTAACTGGACCATCTGGCCCTAAATATTTGGCTCTCCTACATAATATTTGTGACCTGGAATCATCAGAGAAGTGGCTTTTTTGGCTATGAAGTGACTAACCTCAATTTGCTGCCATTGTTGTTCAACAGACTCCTTTACAGACCTTAATTCTGGTCATCTTATCTGTGATTTGTGTGGAGGATGTTCTTAGGAGTTTGTTAGAAGTCCTTTTCAAGAAACCTCTTAGGAAGATGATGCCATGTACATCAGAGATCTGGTTGTTTCCTCTCAGAGCTCCCTTTCTAATCCATGCAGTTCATACAAAATTACTACAGGGAATGAACAGCAGGAACCAAAAGATGACACGGATGTACACGGGAAATGTACATTGTACAGATGTAAAGAAGGCCTAGGGAGAAGAGAGAGTGTTCCCAGCTCTGCTCACAAGTAGAATATATGAAAGATGAATCGAGGGAAAAATACTTTCAATGAGCCTATAGAATAAATTTCCTTACTAATTAGGAGAAATCCTGTTGCTTCATTCTACTCATGATAAAGGATAGGTGAAAGAAAGGTGCAAAGCACTTCTGAATGGACAAGGGCTGGATGAGGTGACCTTATAACTCTGCCAGCTGTAGTATCTCAGCTCACACAGTGCTGGTGGGAACTGCAGTAAGACAAAAGCTCACTACAGCTATTCATGGCTGGCTCATCCCTGTTAAAATTTGGAACAGAAGCACTTGTAGAGTGAAGGTAGCATGCTTGACCAATGTTTGTGGCGTGCTCACTGAAAGTACCAAAAGACTGTCACTCTCCTCCACTGCAGCTATTTGTAGTACATTTGGGGGTTTTACTGCCTGATGTATGAAACCTTCCATTTGATTTATTTGGATGTAAGGTGTGAAAAATATTTTAAATTGTATTTTAGGCATGATAGTTGTCCCAGTTCAACCAGGAAAATTGATTTCAGTCCCTTTAAGCTGTGCTCCAAGATGGGAGCTAAGAAGTGTAAAGGGCTTACTTTTTTTCAGAATTTGTTTTGAGACATGAATTTAATGTCTTCCATTCTTTGGCATTTGACTGGAGCTTCTCTGTTTATATCATAGGATACACTGGTACTGTTTTAATTTTTGTCTGGAAAAGTAATTCTTGTTTCTTTTGACTGAAATTGAGCTGATGGAAATTATTGCTTATAAAGTCATGCAGTTACTAATTACTGGTGTAGATGATGGGACAGTGTGTCTCCAGTTTTCAGGAGCTTGAGGTATAGTCATGTCAAACAGCAATAATACAGTTTAAGTAAGTAATGTATCTTGAAGCCTGTTTCTCTATTGATCACTAGGCTTGATCATTTTCAGTAAGACACTTGCTAAGGCAACAGCACTACAACATCCAGGATTTTTTAATAATTTACTCTAAATTTTCATGTTGTGTTTTTTAAGTGAATTGCAGTAAGAGAAAGTGCCTTAAAATTTCTGTTTCCTTCATTTCTCTGGGAATACTATTTCAGCACGAATGCTAAAACTTTTAATACTTGCTTTCAAAAAGAGTATTATGTGACAAACCAAACTATTTAATACAGTTTGAGACACTATTTCTATGGAAAAAAGTAAGATAAATGTTTATTTGGCACCATTATAAACAAATGGGCTTATTGCTCTACAAACTGTGGCAAGACATAAACTGACAGTACTATGTTTTTGACACCAGTAAATGCTGTAATTCTGTTCAAGTCATGTGTCTGAAAACCTGGGTTTCTGAAACATTGGCATTTAAATACAAAGCAAATTATTTCTTTGAAATACAGCATATACTCTTGTGGATGACAGGTTGGAATTAAAATCTGTTGTTTCTGTGAATGAGGACATTCAGCACCAGAGTTATCCAAATGTCATCATACAGTTTTAGTCTTTTGTCCAAATAGGAGCATTTGTACCCAGGTGTTTCCAGGGTGCATCATGGTGCTAACTTTAACAGGTTTAATCTAAAAGCACTGAAAAAAGGAAAAAAATAAAAAGAGAGAGAAGATTTTAATCACCTTAACTTTGATTATGTTGTCAAGCTTTCTACAATGCAATTGTCCGAATAAATACAATTGTCCAAATGAAGCAGAATATTAAAGACAAAGATTTAAATATAAATTAATAGCCAGAGACACTACTGCTAAAAAACAAATACAATTTATGTCCAAAATAATTATGTGCATACACGATATATGTCTTGTGAACATATGCCTTTGAACATAATTTTGCAACTCTGCTGAGTCTTTTCTATGAAATTCTATTAACCAGTGATACATAGCCACAGAAATGCTCTTTGTGTGAATTATAACTTTGTATGGCATTGTCTTATCTCTTCATCTGGTATTTTGGAGCTGTCTGTGAGGGAGGTAGGAATGGTTTTCTGAAGGTGCTCAACACTTTTAATTCACATTAGACCAGTTGGCCCAAAAGCATGTACAGCCTTTGAGCTCAAATAGAAGTTTACACACTTCAAATATTGAAATAAAATATGCATGGAGACCTACCCGAGTAGATGAAGGGTAGGCTTCAGCAACACATGCTGTGTGTACCAAAGCATGGAAGAAATCCAATGGCTGGTCACTGTTCTTCATTTTGGAAAAGTTGCTTGACTAGTCCCTAAGAAAGGGCAAATTTACTGCACCAGATATTTTCAGGTGACGAGTGGCACTCATTTGCAAATGTAGTTAGAAGTCTTACTAGAGAAGAAGTATTAGTATGTCTCAACTGTTACCAATATATTTGTGAGAGGCCAATCAAAAGTAACTTATATTGTATTGATGTTTTCTGGTGAGAGGAAAACATCCAACAAATGTGTAAATATTGTAATGGAATGAAATGGGGAAAATACAACTTTTGATATTTGTCTCTGTGACAAATATGAAGTAAATAAGGTGTTTAGAAACATGACAGCTCATGTGAAATCCATCCTGTTTGCTCAAAAACATGTTAATGAAATGTAGTACTTCATTGTAAGACAAGCAGGAAGAGTCTTGTGATTTTCATTTGCATTTAAACACTAAATCATATTTTCTGTATTCTTAAATTTTATGGTTTGATTCCTTATTCTTTGTCTGGTGATACTTTATTATAATTGTATTTAATGCATTAATGGTTTCAAGATTTTATAGTATTCTGTAAGAATTGGGGTTTAGACAAACATAGTATTTGCTTATAAGAGGTATCAGTGAAAGAATCTATTTAAAAAAAAAATTAAAGGATATGTCAGCTGTACTGTTTCTTACAGCCACATTTAAAGATTTTTATAGGCTGTTGGAAATACAGAACTAAAATACATAAACAATTAATAAAATATGGAACATACCATGAACGCACATCAGTGAAACTCTGAAAAATGTTAGAATGAATTATTTTTTTGCAACTTGGTGTGGGTTTTGCTTTGGAAATCATGCATCAATTTTCTAGTTTTGACTGAAATAAGGACCACCCTGAAGCCAAGCTTAACTGAAATAAATACCTTAGGAGGCTCTATTTATCAGTTGTAAATTTGACAGCTAAAAAAACATAACAAAATATGCAAATTAGAGATGAAATAAAAAAAAGGAAGCATATTGTGAAAGCATTAAATAGGAGAGTATTTTTTAAATTATACTTTTAATTTTGTTTCCTTGTGTCAGCACAATTTGGTAGATCTAAATATCTTTTACTGGTCATATATGCATTTTGTGTTAGCTTTTTGTCACGCCAAGGAGATGAAACAAGGTTTTCCCCCGTCTTTACTGCTCACAAAGCAGTAATGTAGCCGGAAACTTGAAAGAATGCATGGAAATGAGGAAAAACACTCAGTTCAGGTGGTTGGATCTTGTTTTGATCCTCAGAAATGTCCACAAGATGCTTGTTCTTTGTTGCTCAGTAGCAAGAGAACAAACATACTGCATCCAAGCTGCTTTCAGCTTGCAATGTGGACTTAGTGTTGTTTCTTCTTCCTTCCCTTGCTCATCTTTCAAAAGTGTATCACAGTTCATAGTAGCATTCTTTCCTGTTATTTGGCAGTTCATAGAATAATTTTCCTTTGATAGTCCACCAACCCCTTTCCAAGAACACGTGTGAAATGTTTAAATGGATGTTCCATGTAGAAGTCCTTAAGGTAGGTATTTCAGAGTACTTTCAGTGTTTTTTGGCTCTGGCTGGATGCTGTGTTTTTCTGCCATGTGCTTTGTCATATTTTTAATGGCAATGTACACCTGCACATTTGCTTGCTTGCAAAGTGCAAGTTTTGCTTACATTTTCAATCTGTCTCCCACATGGTCACCAAGAAAAAACAGATTCTGTACATGATTACTCCTATTAACTATTAAAAGGATTTAGTAGTTCAAGAAGTTGGAAAAATACAGGTGGAAGAAACAAAGGTGATTGTATTTACGTGTTGTCACATACACATCTGAAATAAATGCATTATAAATATTTTTATTTATTAAATACCTCTTGAAGTGCCAGACACAGTAAGAATGTGGTCCTAAGAACAGGCTACTGGAACAGATACAGTCCTGGTCAGTGTGGTAATAGTCCTGGTGTGAAGAGTGATAACTTTTAAGGTTTTAGGCCTACAAAGTGACAAGTGGCTGCCTACTTGCCAGAGACAGTGGTGGCCAGCTTTACAACGTCCCTAAGAGACAGACATGGCCCTGTTCAGGAGTTTGAATTATAAAACACCCTTGAATTCTCTGATTAATATTTTCACTACGGGAAGCTTTTGAAGCAAACCCTCCTGTTTACTCTAGTGGCTTCCTATTCAAGTATAGGACTATTTAATTCCAAATCACCTCACAGAAGGAAATCACAACTGCACTTTCCATCAGAAAGGTGTAATGTAAGGAGTTTGTACTGCTAGGGAGGGGTGATTGTGGGAATAATGCATCTCCTGAGATGTGTGGTAAAGAGTATGCTGAGATAACAGGCATTTTACAACCTGCTGTTACAACAGCTTGCAGTCATAATTTTTGTGATATTTCATGGCCTTAATAAAATGGCAGGACTAAGCCCTTAACCATTTTTTTTATTTATTTCTGTACTTTAAGAGTGATACACATTGTGTGTGATATGTTCAAATTACTTATAAGAATAACATCAGCCCCATCAGTTAAAATGAAATAACAACCATAACTCCTGTCTATTTTTAATGTGTAAGAGCATGAGAACTGGTAATTATTTATTCTTATGTATAAACTTATGTTTGGGAAAAAGTTATAATTATACTGGAGCGATTTAAAAATCGTTACAACGTTTATGTTCACTGAAATTACAAGAGCATTTTCATGGCAAGTCATTAGTTTTTAGAATTTGCAGTCAGTTCATCCCTGGAGTACCCTGCATATGTCACTTTTTATTCTGGTGACAAAACATTATTTGGTAGTTTATGTCAGCAATAAATTCCTGTCTATTTGCACTGCACTGACTGGTACCTGTTGTCCAGATAAACCCAGAAAAGGCATGAGGACGAACTCTTCCAACTTAAAACTGGAAGTCAGTTTACTTGCCATTCCTACAGTTCACTAGAACTTTAATGTATTAAAATGTAGACTTAGAAATAAAACTTAATTCAATGGATCTACGATTTGAACTCAAGGATCTCAGAGGAGTTTTCCAGTCTAAATGATTCCATGATTCTATGAATATTTCTGTTACCAGCTTCTTAAGGATGCTCCTACTTGATTGCCAAATGCAAGGCATTGAGATGAGTCAGATTAAGCAAATATTAAAATATCATCTTGCTACAGTTCAGATGAGTAAAAACTGCCATTGAGGTAGACAAAGATTCTCAGGGGAAGAGTGCAACTCAAGAAATGGTGAGGAAGCCTGAAGCATTTCTGTGCATTGCATCATGTAGCATATAGTCTGCTTCAGCTCCAGGCATCTAATGCACCTGGGCTCCCTGAGTTTGGACTTAGGTGATCAGATCAGGAAGAATGCAACTGTATTTTACTGAGGTAGGACACAAAAGCAGAGCGTTTATGATAATATGTAAAGAGAAATAGATGAAAAATGTTCTATACCTCCATGCTTAGCCACCTGCACTTGTGACTCTGAGCACTGGAAGCTTCACAGCTTCTGTTCTTTTCATTCTCTTTTAAAACTTTGCCTGGATAGACTGTTTTCATATTCCACTATTTTTTGATAAAGTGAATGAAATCACAGACTAAGAAAAGATTTCTTTGATTTAGAAAAGTCATTAAATGTTGGTTCTGTGTCACTTGGATCTGTGTTAGCAGACTTGTATTTATTGGGAAGCACGAACAATTCCATTATTTATTATTTCTGCATCTTTAAAATGCTGACTACCCTGCAGTCTGCCTTCTTGGAAATCCTAATTATACAGTAATTCAGTCTGTTTATAACATGTTTTCAATTTTCACTGCATATTGTACTGTCAGAAAAATATGACATTTGGTTTTATGGAAATATTTAAATCACAACAGCAAGCTACTGCATTGGAACTCTGGCTTTTGGAGACAAAGATGGGCTGGTGAAATTGTTCTCTCATAAATGGGACATTCAGAAGAGTTCTCAATTGATTTCCATAACAGACGAGTTAAGTCAATGTGGACAGCATCTGAAATTCCATTGTATTTTAGCAGCACTTGTAAAATGGAAGCAACATCTAAAATGCTGATGAACAGTGTTCCAGTACTGATCTAAATCAACATTTTAATTTATTCATTCACAAATTAAATTTATCTGTGACTCAAAATTTATCAAACTATTTGTGGCATTTTAACATACGTGCTTTTCAAATATGTGTTATCAGATCAATTTTGGGAGTATTTTTTATAAGGCTAATTTATGCTCAGACTAATTTTCAGTGGAAATACCTAAAGAATTCCTATTGCTTTGTATTGCAAGAAAGTCTCTTTTTTATAATGGTGTATGGCTTCTTCCAAACCTTGTGATAGCTAATAAATTAGCATGGGTAGCAACAGCATGCATTATTGGCAGTGTCATTAAAACAAGGCCTTAAAAATAGGTACCTGTAGACAAGGGCCAGGCTTGACTACTCTTCCCAAATCCCATCAGTTCCTGTCACTGTTGAAAACAGAACACTGGGCTGGATGGACCTTTCCCTCACCCAGTGAGGCATTTATTTCCTTACGGTGGTCTTAGAGTGTTTTCTGCTCGCTTTTGTTGCTACAAATATGTGGGGAGACAGACGGAGATGCTGCTGAAGGCAGTCTCCCCCCTGATATGCTACAGCTGTGTTAATTATCCTAGGGTGGAAACAGCCTTGCCCTCACAGCCATGGGTGTGATAAAGAGTGAGTGAGCTGGGAAGGAGTTCAGTTGCAGTCTGTTTGCCATGCTGACAAGAGCCAGGGATAGGAGGTTGTGTCAGGGCCAGAAAAGGTAAGGTGCTGTACATAGCACAGACAGGGTTAGGTGGCCGTGCTAGGGACAGGATGGAGCGAGCCAGAACTGGAGAAGAAAGAGAGACAGAGCCAGAGCTGTGTGGAGCTGCTCTTGGGAGTTACAGAGGAAAGGTATGGGAGAGTTTAGAATAACAAGGTGCTGATGCTTGAAGCCTTCTGATGATTTTAATAACTCACCTCAAGTGCAGTGTCTGTGTCAACCACCGCAAATTGACTACGACACAAATACACTGTGCAGTGTTTTACTTCATACATAGACAAATGGAATTGTCATTTGAGATGCTGCTTGAGTGGACTTGCAATATCAAAGAATTTGCATGTGAAATGTCGGAAAGTGACTAATTCGCTTTGCATGACTAATAAGGTATCTGCTTGAATCTACAGCTCTTTGTGTGAATATTTCCACTTAGTTAAATTTACTCACACTCTTTACATCCTCTTCTTGTATATAGTGATGCTGAGTCTATAACTCTTCAGAAATTTCCAGTGAGTTTGCTGTTTTAAACCTACCATGGAAGCTAGGCAACAAAGCTCCTTTCTGAACTTAGGACATACTTTCCATCCCATGTTTATTGTACAGCAATGCAAAATGCTGCATTGCTGCCATGTGAAGTATTACCACTTGTTTTGCTATTACCTAGCCAGGAAACTATGTGGTAGATTGTTGTTGTACAACACTGGGAGTTTGTGGCTCTGACAATAGTGATTTTCCTTAGGACATTCAGTCATTTCCTCATTAGTCCATGTAAAGAGCTCATCATCTCAACTGGTAGTTCTGGGGGTGGGGTCTGCAGTCAGAGCTGTTGTTGGAAGCTGCAGTCACAGTCTGGCTGGGTAAAAGCTGCAGTCAGACCCTGCACACTGATCCCTGCAGTCAGAGCTCAGCAGGCAATAACCAGCAGTCAGAGGCTGCAAGGGAAACCTACAGCAGGAGCTGCTGCAGCCAGAGTCAGTGAATGGTTGGAGTCAGGATGGCTGAGCTGTAAAGAGGAATAAACCAGGACTCTTTTTATGCTGTGAGAAACAAGAAGTCTGTGTCTTCACTCATTTCTACCGTCTAACAAGAGGGCTGCTGCAACAGTTTCCACAACTGTGAATCATGTATTGATAGGGACAATGGAAATTCTTTGGTATCTCTATCCAAAATCCTATTTTCATACTGTATATTCCTTTCTTTCTCTGGCATTTTACTCTTTGCAGTTAATCTCACTCCTTGCAGTTAATCTGCTGAAGTCCCTGCCATGAAAATTCCCCTCTGCCAGGTTTTACTTTCTGACAGTGTTCAGATAAATACATTTAAAAGACACCTGTAAAAATCCAAACAAACCCACTCAAATTGTATGTTTGTGGTAGCCTCATTAGTCCCATTTTCATCTAATTTTCTAATAGCCATTTATTTCCAAATTTGTTTTCTTCAAATTTCTTAAAACATTAAAAATTTACTTTACACCGATGATGTAACAGGCTATTTTTCAAGGTCTCACTGATAGCTCACAGAGTATTTTGGAGTAAATTTTCTTTCCAAATAATTTACCTGATTGGAGCTTAAATCTATGAACTTTCCACATCTGAAACATGACCTTTTCTTGCAAAAACGTCACACACCAAGTTGTTTTGTCATGTTAAATTTAATATTGATATGGAGAAAGATAGGGAGAGGGCTGAACTGAAGTTATAATGAAAACTAAGAGTTCACAACACCATGCTAAAATATTCCTAGAAATATTGTCTTCTTTCAGTGGATGTTTTAAGACTTGTCTCCAGTTTCTACCTTTTTCAAGTAATAAATAGGAATTCTATCCACTGAAAAGAGGCTTCTGGCAGTCAGTGTAATATAATGGGGAATAGTCAATTTATTCATACTTTTTAGAACATTATCAAATTAATTTTCTGAAAAAAATCTTTATGGAATGTAAGAATTTCAGAAATCTCTAAATCAAGAAGATAATTCAGATAATTCTGTGTGATCTCAGAAGAGTGCAAGTTTTCATTGTCCTAATGCTGATATATTTAGACTTTTCAGGGACAGGATTTAAACTGTTTTTAAAATCCCATAGTAAGGATGTGAACCCTTTTTACGGGCCCAGACTTCGTGAACTCCAGTTCAGTTTCTAGATGTAGCCAGAGCAGATGGGGAAGTCCCATCTTGGGAAGATGCCCCTACCCCAAGACAATGAGAATCTGCACTCATGATATCCAACAGGAAGCTGCTAATGCCACTGTCTTCCCCAGGCAATAGAGAAATAGTACATAATTTCTAAAATCTATCTCTCCAGGCTGCCCTCACACACAAAAGGTCTAATTTCAGATGCCTCATCTGAATCAATACCAAAATAAGTCCCCTAATGCAGTGCTTTTGGAATTAGAAGGCCATATTTAGTTTCCCCATTGAAAATGTGTGGAACTGCATCCCTTTAGAAAACTGCTGATTTGGATTTCATCATACCTGCAAACTGGTGATGTTCATCATAGGCAGTTATGAACTTGTACCTATGAAAGCAGAGGTGTTAATAGTGACCAAGCTCCAGGTTTGATTTGCCTGTCTGCATCTCAAGTTTCTCTTATGTTTGATTCTTTACTTTGCTGCTTGTCTAAACTTTCAGGTGTTTTTGAATCTAGCCACTGTTTAACAATTGCCACATTTCTTCCCACAGGCAGTTATGTTTCACTTGTGGTTTAACTAATCCATAATGTGTTATTGGTTACTATGAGTTTGTCAAAGCATTAGTATTTGACTTACTAATATCTTTGAGAGACAAAGAAAATCTCATTCTCTTAAAAGAGAAGGATCAAGAAAGGGAAATACTGTTCTGGAATGAGATCTCATACTGCATCACTGCTGTGGTATACCATGAGAGAGAAACACAGCTAAAATGCAAACAGAAACTAGGAATTTTTTTTAATTTTTTTTTTATTATTTTTATTTTTTTTTTTAAGAACTTTTGGCCACAATAAATTTGGGGTTGGAACCAAAAAAAAAAAAGAGGTGGAAAGAGAAGACACGCATGCCTAATACTGAAGTAGAACTTGTTTGTATCTAACATATTGGAGAAATTGTTTGAGAACAGTTCATTCTAGTGAAAATATTACTTTTGTAATGCTGCCAAGATCAGTGTTTTCTCATTCATGAATCAGAGTTCTTTGCTCATTTGTGGTTGCTTTCTTCTCATCCTCTTTCCTTGCCTACTGTCCTTTTACAGCAAAAAGCCATCCACAGTTGCCTAGCTAAGCACTTGCTCAAGTATCAGTGGTGAGGGTTCTACAGAACAAGTCAGCTAGGCCTGATGTGCTCTTCTTATTTGTGTAGTCCACATAACTCTTCAATTTTGTGTGGACACACTGGTGTTCTTTTGCAGTTGTTTAGTTCTACTGCAGAAGAACTTGTCTGGAGTGTGGAAAAGGTGTTGAAAGGCTGGGCTTTGCTGCAGATGTGGGCGGTCCAGCACAAGCCAAAGCACAGTGTGGTCTTTAATTCCTGCCACCAGCTGCAAATTACGTGTGGGATTGAAGACCAAGTGAATGTGTGCTTTAAAATCTGGGCAAAAATATGGAGGTAACACAGGTGTAGGTGTCTCCCTCTTAGAAACTGTTATGTAATGACTAGATATCATTTGGATTATGAAAATATTGGTCTGTCACTACAGCTATCCAGGGGTTACTTTTCTGAGATGGATTTACTGGTTCTACCTAATACTGTTCATGTGAAACCTGAAGACGCCTGACAATTACATAGCTGTGGATGTTCTGTGCAGGAGAATATTGGCCATTTCATTATAACAAATCCAACTAAAACAAAATGATAGCTTAGAGGTAGGGGAAAGGAAGGCATTATTCCTTACCACAAAATGTTCCTCTCTTTCTCTTCCTCCCCTAAGCAAATTAACAGAGTAGGTTCTTTGTGTATGCAGGCCTGTGCAGGAAAGTTACTGAAGCAATGACACAGAAGGAAATCATACAAGATGCTGTACCTGGTTCCAGTAAAAGTTGAGTGTGTGGGTGGCAGGGAGCTTAGTTCCATGTGCTTTCCACCCCACAGGCAGCTCCACAACTTCCTGTTGTGGAGGTTTCTCCTCTTTCCTATGTGGCTTTGTGCAGTAGGCTTGCCTTTCCCTTGGTTGATGTTATTTGCAGCCTGTGTACAGTAAGTAGCCTTGTGCAGTTTGCTCATGCAAAAAGGCTGCATATAAATTTGACTTATGAACTCTGTAGGGTGGCGTTATGAAGAATTATCTCAACTAAGAATAATTTTTCATTAGTTAAACAGGAGATGACATAGTCCCTGACTTTTTTTCCCCTGGACTTTTCAGTATGTCCCATTCAGGAATCAGGACCAAAGACAATGTTATTTTAGTTCTTTTTGGAATATATTTACTCGCTCCCAAAGTGTTCTGTTCTTCTTAAAGTGACACATGTTTACTCAGAAAGGAATATACTAATCACTAAAATTGCATATTTTCTGCTTTTATGTGAAGTGATTTTTGGCAGCCTGAAAGAAAATTTTGAGACTAAAATCTGATCTCACAGTCTAAGTAATAGGTCCTGGCTTTAATGATTTACAAGCAGAATTACATACCTACTCCCTTTGCTTCTGAGTTTTCAAACTAAGGGTCGTCATGAGGGCAAGCTGTATCTTGCTGAAACATAGACAAGTGTGACTGAAGTGTTAAATTTATACCTTTTTTATATTTTTTTTAATCCTCTTGATTTATTAAGGGAGAAGAGCAGAATGAATGAAAGTGTAGTTCAGATCCAAGACTTTCACCTTTAGTGTGGATCAGATGTGGATAGCAAGGTGAATGTTTTGTGGTTGAATGACAGTCACAAGAGCATTTTAGTAGTTTGATATAATGCACATGTAAGTAATTTTTTTAATGATTGGAAGCCTTAAGTGTTTTGACCACTAACATGGATAGGTGCAAAAGCCTGTTTGATGATGCAGGACATGGGTAAAGAGGATGAGGGGTTACAACATTTTACATATATTTATCTCTCAGTCATCATCAACAAGCATCACAAGATTCTGTTGACACAGCAGTATTAAAGTTTCAGCTTCAGTAACATGAGTTTGTTTTAGATGTCAAGGGATTTAGCTAAAAATTGGTAATGAAAACGTGATACATATTTTCATTTACCATTTTAGTTTGACTAGTACAGGTCAAACAACTTTGTATTTTATTGCCTTGAATATGTACAGTATATTACGGTGGGATACTTCATGGCTAAGGCAAACTAATGTTTTTTAAATTGAAGGCAATCACAATAAATTGTTATAATGTAAGTAGCATCAATAACTCTAGAATAGGCACAGATGTCAGTTGCTTCATTTAGCAGATAGTTTAGCCAGGATACTCAAGTTAAATAATAATTTGGCTGACTTTGAGGAAACTATTTCCTAAGTTTAAAGAACAAGTGTACAGTCTTTCCGGACAAACCATAGATATGATTTGAACATGTAAACAATATAGATTATATACTCTTCTACCATTTATTTTACTAGCAGAGTTTTCACTTGCTGTCTAACTTGAATCCCAATTTAAATACAGAATAATAAAAATATCAACCTCTGGTTTAATGGTGATACTAACTGTGAGCTACTAAGACTACTTTCTTATCCCATTAAGCCTTTATACAGTTTAAATAGGCTAAATACTTTGGAAAGAATGAGTTTACAGATTTTGATCCTCTGTGCAAATGTGCTTGAGCATTTTGTTTAGTCACAAAAGAGAGTGCATTTGGTTGGTCCAAGTACCAGGCACATGAGTCCCAACTGGCCAATTTGTGTGGGACTGTGGATCTTCCATCTACATACCTCGTTCCTGGCCACTCTTTTTTCCCTTTATCCAATCCTCAATGAGCTGCTGCACACACATTAATTGCCCTGAGCAGACAAGTAATCTTTTCTGTTTCTACCATAAATGCCACTCAATGAACCAGCCACTAGGTCATGCTCAAGTGCAATGGAATCTTGTTTTTCCCTCCCAAATATCTAGCATCACCTCCACCCTGACTTCAGCTTCTGTGAGGCCAGTGAAGTCCTTTCACAAATACTCTTATTGTGGTTGGTATAAAGACAAATGTTTGTACATCAAAATATGTTAAAACTATAAACATTTACAGGAGCAGGATGTAATTGTCAAATTTATCCTTTTTTTCCCCCTAAAACTTCTCTCATATTTTTAAAATTACTTATTTATCACTGTGGAATTGAACAGGACTGTAAAAGGCCTCCTAAGATTCAGCCTTTCTGAAACCACCTCTAAGGTATTGTATCACCAATATTTTCTCCTTCATGAGGACAACAACAATTGAAATATAAAATTCTTTGTCTTTCTTCATATACTTTCATCAACAGATCATTATCTATCTTCAAATTTTGTTTAATTAAATCTTCTTTTTAGGAGTGTGTTTAAGAGAAAAATTCAATAATAATGAAGAGTGTTGTCTGTGAAAACAGGTTAAAATGTTCATCCTCACACTTCTAGTGTTAATACAGATTTTAATTGGAAAAAAATAATCAAGAAAATAAGCACTTCACTTACTGAAGTGCTGTGAAACAAAATAGCAGAAGCTTCTGGGAGGTCTTCACGCAGAAGAAACTGCAGATTTTTTGGGTACACTTCTTGAGTCACTACTATAAAAAGAGTCTTTTAGATGGAGAATATCATCAGACATAAAGCAGTTAACTTCATGTGTGGTGTTTAAGCTTTTTCTAAGGTCTTTGTGAAAACTAGAGAAGACTAATTTGCTTTACATAAGATTCTTTCTGATAGAAGACTGTTCAATTAGCATAATGATGCCTTAGCATTTTGAGCTTATTTGAAGCATGTTGCACATCTGAAATGACTGAGAACCATTGCCTTGAACAGACATTACCTAACCCTGCAAAGTCTGTGTTTGTGGAATTTGATGAATATGTGGAGAAATACATTGAGTGCAGCACTCTTTCCACTGGCTTAATCAGTCCTATGGAATTACCTCACCTTGATGGTTCTTCCTCTAGCAGCTTCCCTTTGAGAAATTCCCTTGCCTTCAGGCAATAGATAAATTGTGACCGTACCAATCTCTTCCAGTGACTGCTGCCTCACTTTGTAGCTTGTACCACTCATTTTTGTGGCCTGTTTGCACTATGTAAACTTGGGATGCAATCTTGGGCACAGTAGAAAAGCTGCAAAGATGGTTAAACTGATGTTCTTTAAGACATGGTACAGAGCTCTAAACAAGTTGTGAAAGGGGGAGCCAAGAAACAAGGACCTAGCAACTCAGGTATAAAGCTAGGATTGGAATTTAAGTCTGCTGCATCATGATTTTAGGTTCTTTTTACTGTATCATCCTTTTTTTTCTGAGTTCTGGCTAATCTTTATCAAACTGTGTTACTGACATGCAGCTCCTGGGCCAATACATTGTAGAGTATCTGGAATTGAACCAAAGTTCAATTGCTTAGGAAGCAAGGTGAGAAAATGGCAAGTTAGACATGTTTTTTATATAGGGTTGTGGAAAATGAAGCTTGTTGTTGGTATTTATCTTCAAAAAAATTCCATGAAGGCCCTGCTGGTTGCTAGGAATCACTGTGGAATGAATATTTGTCTGACTGACAAGATTTAGTTGAGCAATGGCTGCGCAGATTTGCTACTCACAGGGACTTTTTACTGGTCTGTATTGGAGGCTGAAGCAAGGGACTCTAAGGACGTTTGGCACTCACCCATTAAGGATGCCAGACACAGGACTACTGAGAAGGTGATGCTGAGGAAAAGATCAAAGTGCTCAAAACCCAGCAGCTTCTGAGAAGGAGGATTAAACTGAGAGCTGCAATAAAACTTTTCTCTGCCTGAGAGTTTTAAAAGGAGGTCTGCTATGACATCAATTTAGTCATTACTTCTTAGCTGTGAATAATAACTAAAAGTTTATGAAATAACTCCGAAGTGACAAACCATGGCTGGAGACCTTGTCTTGAAAGAAAGTACAGAATAACTTCAACATTCTTAAACCCAGCAAATATTCCAGGCATTCTTTCTATTCTCAATTGCACTGATTTAATTCTGCTTAAGTTGGGGTCAGGTTGAATCAAAATTTTGCCTGTGTTTTAAGTTTAATCACAGTCTGATCTAAGATCTCAAACTGAGGTAGGATAAATCATAGAGTGTAAGTGAATCTACTAGAAATGGAGCTTTGCTTGTACATTTTGATCAGGTTCTGTTATTAGAGTTAGGTAAGCTGAATGCCATTCATAATGCAATAACACATTGTAATGGCTATCAAAAGCTTGTTGTTATCACTTATTGGATTACAGTGGACCAGATCTCACACTTTAGAGGCAGCTATTTTTTGTGTTTTGTTGTATGTTTGGTACTGAATGTGTATGTGGTATTTGGTAAATAGTGAATCTGGTATCTCAGTAAACTGCTGCTGTGTTACTAAGGCCTTTGGATTTTAGTGCAAGCAAATTTGGATTGGAAGAAACACATGCTTTATTTGCTCTTTCTTCAGCATTTCCTAGGGCAAATTACTGTAAACATATCCAACTCAGTATTTAATTAGTAATGCCATTATTTTAAGAGCCTTGCTTAATGTGCTTTTTCACATCCTAGCAGCATCACAGTTAATTATGTTAATTTTTGCATTCAGTCGCTCTCAAGCAACATGCAGTAGGTTCTCAAGAAACAACAGATGTGTAGAGGTAAATCTTTTCACCACCTTACAAGTACAACAGGGTTCTTTGGCAGTGAATATGAAAGAAAAAAAATAGCTGATCCTGAAAATACCATTACCATTATTTATTTTGAAATTGACACTGCACAGTTTTCAGGCTAACACCCAGATTTAGCTGTGTATCTGAGATAATCCAACACATACACAAATCAGCCTAAAAAGTCTTTTCCTTCATCTCTGTTATATCCATTTAATTTCTTGAAAAGGTGAAGAAAACATAGATCGAGAAAAAGAAATCAACTAAGGAATTTTGTTTATTATGATTGGACAGCTGCAGTTGGTCCACTAAGGATCACTTTATGTTTTATTTTGATTAAGGAGATACCAGTCTGCCAACCATAATTTGTACAATGCTGCTATTGCAGTTGAAAATAGATGACCTTTTGCAGCTGACAGTGGTACTAATTAAGGTGTCATTGCTGGGCAAAATTTTCCATCTGTGACATAATCAGGAATGGGATTTTTGTTTTTATTTCTGCATATTGGTATGGTGCCAATTTAATCAGTTACTCTTTGCTGAGAGTTGTAGTGTTAATTAATATCTGTGAGGTTTAATTCTAGTTGTATATTCAGTTAATTACATATTTAGTAAATGTTGATTAATAATTTGTACACTCATTCAAAGTTAACAATTTTGCTGAATCAGGGTTAAAATTTAATTTTTCACCACCTGACTTAGGTGGAGAATGACTGTTTGTCCAACCAATATTTGTTTCTACTTTGTTAGGAAAATAAGAGTTCTCTTTTTTTTCAAAATTTCATCTTCATATTCTTGGATCTGCAGTCTTTGCCCATGTGGCCATGTATCTTTCCTAGCCTTTGCACTGTCTTTTCCTTGTGTAGGAAATCATGGACATCATAGTAGTCTTCAGTTTGTTTCTCATTTTATGCCTGTTTTTCCATCTCAGAAGGGAGATGGAGAACAAAATTATAAGGTCCTGCTAAAATCATGGGTACTGAATACAGTGATTGCCTTTTTTTTTTTTTTCCCTGTGGTTCTACCACTGAGTTTTAAGTATAAAAGAGAAAAGCAGAATGCCATTCTATAACCATCATGTAGATTATGTCATGATTCTGGTCTTGTACTGGGGAATATTTTCACTCAGATTAATGCCAACATTTATTGAATTAAGAAAGATTAAAGAAAAATTAAAGAAAAAAAAGCAAGCAATACACTACTGGGTTTCAAATAAGAAAGTAATATACTGTGCTTAATTTACAAAGGCCATGTTTGCTGTCTCACCACCTCTTAGCCTTTGCTGACTTTCTCCAAATAACAGGAGCATGTGAGACAGAAATGTTTCAGTGCCCATTTTTTTTTATTTATGAAATAAATCTGAGCAGAAGAAAGAGCAGCACCTAGCCTCTCATGAAGGAGAAACAGGTAGCAACTTGAAGGGTTTTGGTTCTGGAGTTTGCCCAGATGGAGTTCAGGTTTATTAATTTTTGGGCCATTGCTCCAAAAAGCTG
This sequence comes from Phylloscopus whistleri, assembly GCA_017589585.1. Taxonomy (NCBI): domain Eukaryota; kingdom Metazoa; phylum Chordata; class Aves; order Passeriformes; family Phylloscopidae; genus Phylloscopus; species Phylloscopus whistleri. The sequence continues at coordinate 1,255,413 of JADMLD010000108.1, read as the reverse complement.
TTTAAACACACATTGAGCATATGAAAATTAATTGTTTTGGGGGGAGAAAAAGGACAGTAGGATATGACAGGCATGCTGTGAGACATTCTAATGGGCTTTACTAATTGTCAGCTCTGAGGTAATACTCTGTTGCTGTAAAAAAATTGTTTGAAAAAAAGGCTCTTAAAATTTACAAAACAGAGGTGTAGCATTGATGCAATTCTATATCCAGGCCAGTTGAGGGATAAAGCAAAAATACTCCCAGAAATCAAAAGTTTCTGGATTGCTGCATTACCCTATATTATTTCTCCATGAAAATATACCTTAAAATACCAATTTGCAAGGCAGAAGTAAAGGCTGATCATTTGATTTTTACACCACTACTGAATTTAATGGAAGATTTGGTGTCTCTTAATAGGATTTAGACTTTACTGTTTCATCAATAATGATTTCTTTTTAATTAAATTTTGAAATACTTCTCAGTTTGATTATTTTTCTAATTCCCTGAGTTTAGCAAAATTCACACTAAGAACTGTGAGTTTTGTATCACTGACCACTTAGAAAAGTAATAAAGTTTCAAATTATCTTTGAAAAGAATAATAGCATGGGCTTCTGCTTCTATGTGTAGGATGCTAATTTTTTTTTTCAAACTGCTAGACATATTCTTTACCTGAGATATTTCCAGTCAGATATAAACCAGGGATTCATGTATTGGTGAATGAAACATTTCATTCATCGGTGAACGAAACATTTCCATGAAACAGAAAAGAAACACATGACTTGCAAATCCTGTAATACTTTTATTTCTAGAATTTAATGCATCAGGCACCAGACTACGTGGATTTCAACAGCAGAGTTCAACTAAAGTGATCAAAGATCAGAATTAAAACTGCTACTTACTCTCCTGCTTTAGTAGTCCTGCAGAAATACCCGAGGTTCTGTCTTCAGCACTGGTCAAGGCCTTTTAGTGGGGCACCAACTTAGAGGTGTGAGTAGCTCCACTGCTGTCACTCAAGTCAAGCCTGTGTTTTCTTCCTTAGCAGAACATGCTTCTAAGGCAGTGCTGATGTGCTTAGATTTGGAATTTGGACAGTTTAAGTGTAGTCTGAGGTATTTGTACTATGAAGCAGCCTGTCTCAATACAAGTGTTTAAAGCATCCAGCTTGTACATGTGGCTTACCCTTATATCCCAGTTTTAGGGATAACTGAGATGGAGCCACTCTCGCTGTTGTCTCTGCAGAACTGCAGCATAATGGTAGTAGTTTTACACAGAAAAATACTGACATGAGGAAATCTATTTTTATTTGCCATGTGCTTACAGTTCTTCAGGTTCTGGGATGATGTGTCTCACATCTCACTTGTAGTTTGTGAGATTATTTGCTGTGATGCAAAAAACCCAGAGCTGACACAGCAATTCAAAATCAGTAATGTGAAAGCAGTTTTACAACAAATATGTGAGTCTAGGTTGCCAAAAAAGCACAAAACCAAGGGATACCATGCAGTGGTGAGATTTTCAGTGGAGAGGGAAAGGCAGCTGTAGCTGGAAGCCTTCCAGGATGCTCTCTGCTGCATCTGTCCTTGCACAGACTGCTGTCCTTGGTTGCAGCAATTGCAGGGAGCATGACAGACGCAATAATCTATTTTCAGTTTATGGTCACATTTGTGCAACCCATCAGCTTTCAGAAGTGGCTGTGATTAAATAGACCACACCCTGTCTTTCTTTAGATGTTTGTGCAGTTCATTACAACTAATTTCAGTAGGGTTGTGAGACAAGACCTGTGAGATAACATGAAAAATATTCACATTACAGTCTTCCTTGCTTTTTCTTAGGAACATGGTGATTTCTTCCAATCTTCTACTTAAAGTCTACTTGTGTAATTGAATTTTTGTGTTTATTGAGTTTTGATGAAAGTATTTTGCAGTCTTCAGCTCTGTATCAAACTACTGGGAAATAAAGGAGATGTCTGGATCTATGCCTCGGCAATTTAAAACAATTATTTCATGCCATCACTGAATACAATCTTTAGCACTCAGTCTACAGTACTGACTGCTTTGGAAAAGAACTCTGAATTTTATTTTTTTTTCCCACATAATTTTGAAGTGGGATCTGGTCAAAAACAGCATTTAAGAAATAAGGCATGCTAGCTGTGATTGAAAGGGCACTGGAAGTGAAATAATGTGTCAATAAGATACTGTTTACCAGAAATAATATGTTGTATATTGTACTGTTTCTGTGTGGGGGGAAAAATTGATAAGATTGACCACAGTAATTTTTCATGAGTTTTGATGGAAGCAAGGGGGTTAAATTATCCACTATCAAGAGATTGATTGGGTTTTTTGGCTTTCAAGCAGTACTATGGTGATCTCTTACTTTTCCTCTCTAATTATACGAATATTAATTGATGATTCTGTGCTGTCTGGATGCTATCCCAGGTCAAGTGGTTGAAAAGCCATGGTGTATTGTGACAGGTTTTTTCTTCAGTGTGATGGCATTGTGATTGTCCAAACAGGTTCCTTTCATCCAAATGAAGTAGTACTGACTGCCAGCAAGCATTCACAACAGGAGTTTTGAAAACTAAGTTAGATCCAGTGAAGCAACTCAGAGTAAGAAAGAGGTTAAAGATACCTAGAGGGACTGAAATTCAGGTACTGGATTTGAGCACTGTACACTTCCCCTTTTGGGATCACATCTCTCAGCCAGCAAAACACTGAGAACAGTGGTTGGTGGTCATCAGAAAAAAACCCAAAAGGCTTTTGATGGACCCCCAACAACAACCCAGAGCAATGTACATACTGAAAATATCTGCACTTCTAAAACCTCAAATATGAGGAAAACCCAGGAATGAAGAGAGTGTTCCAGCTAGTTCCCGATTGCCATTAGATCTATTATCACTCATTATTGCCCACCCAGTCTTCACTGTGCACTTGACAATTTCTTTTTAGTATTCATAGAACCACATGCAAGAGTCAAAACCACAGATCACTAGGATATTTATTAGGAAATTAGACTCTTGAATAAGAAATGTGATTCAAACAATCTTCTAGCAATATATTATCTTGACCTCTGCATATACTTTTGCCAATTTTATGACAGAGCAACATTAAATTGAGTGGGTGGTGTAAGCTAGGAAGGATTATACAGGCCAGAGGGAACAGATCCCATTACTGTTGCTTTCCAGATATTTCTAATTTAAGGGTTTTCATAGGACAATAGTTTTGAAACAGTACACACAGTACTTGTTTACAGGACTTATTGGACTTCACTGAAACATATGTTCAACTTTCCCTCTTTTTTATTAATATTTTTGTTTCTTCATCCCAGAGTCTGTAAAGAGGCCCTATATATGTGAAGTGAGTTATGCATGGGGTATGTTGGAAGAGCCACATCAGGGTGTGTGGGAAGTCCTCCATCTGAGGCCTTTCAAAGCAGGTTCTTCCACAGGAGAAGTGTGGTGGGCTGTGGGAAACAGAGGATGGTGAAAGGGAGCTGGCAGACATATATTCACATGGAATATATTAAGCACATTCCAGTTGCTCCTCTGGGCTTCCCCAATAGCTTGAACCTTTGCATCTGACTCACTTGGTTTTATGACCTCTTATTGCTCCTCCTTTTGTGCTTTTGATGTTCCTTCTCCTTCATCGTGTCTTTGTCTGCCCACACAATTTGTTTCTTTAATGTGCTTCTTCTTTCCACTAGCTGAAAGCAATGTGCTTTCCATCCACTGTTCATATACCCTTCTCCTTCCCCTTGCTCTCTGCTGTTCCCTCTGCAGAGTCTCAGTATCTTTGTGTGGTAATGGGTAGCTGTGCTTTAATATTAAATGCCTTCCCACATGGCTGGCAGCTGGTTCTTGGCTTATCTTAGTGTGATTATAAGTCTTATAAACTGTAATGGGCTTCCCTTTGGTGTTCTGGGAAGATATTCCCAGATTCCTTCCTTGCATTTCTGTTGCTGTGCTTTTCTCAGAGTACTGAGTGAATGAGCAATCCTGCTCCACATTGGAACTGTGAGATGCATTTCAGAACACCATGCCTAATTATGTTTGTCATTCCACAACATTTGGCATGCTGCTGCTGGTGGCCTACTTGTTGACAAGTAACAGATTTTGTGACAGGCCACACAATTTACTATAAAATACTGAGTATCAACACTGGGCAATCAATCAAACAGGCTTAATAATACAAAGAGATTATTATTTGAGGAGTACTAAGTGTTCTTAGGAGCCCAGGCAGAGATGAAAGTGGTTTTGCAAGCTCCACTAGACCAATGAGGACTACTGTTTTAATAGAGGGGGTAAAAGAACTTTAGTGTTAATATCTTGTCAAGGTAGATAGGGGAAACCCTGAATGAGGGGAGGAAGGATAAAAATGGCTGGTCTAGAAATCAACACACTGAGCAGCCAAGCTCCGAAGAGAACTTACACTTTGATTTATGCTTTGTAGCCACTGCTGTGTCCCTTTGCTAAAAAAGACAGGGCCCAGGGAGGGAAATGTTTGGACTATATTCACTGTAGAAACAGTGTGGGAATGGAGCACTGCTTTTGTTAAACCTTTATTAAAGCAGGATAGAAATCAGTTGCAGTCGCTAAGCTTCCATAAAAGTAATGTAGCCCCCAAAGATACCATTTTTCAGGCAGCTAGCTGGCTTGAAAGCCAGCAAGACATTCATCTTGATCAAAACTTTATTTGCAATGATTGTGTATTTTATAATAATTATGTGCTAAGAACAGCTTCTTACACTCTGAAAGTTCACGTGGCTCTTCTGAATAGAACATTTTACAGACTTGCCCATGGTGCTGTATTTGGGGTTACAACTAAATTGTGCAATGGGTCCTCTACTGCCATTTTTAGAGTGCTCTCTGTTCTCACACTTGTTTTAAGGTAAGCTTACAATATTTACAGTGCAGTCAATAACCTTTTTGTAAGATAGCACACGATTTTTGCCTTTGCAGGCAGTGAGTATTCAAGAGAAATTTTTAACCTGAAAGTTCAGAAAAAAAACCCACAACACATCAAACCACAAGAAATGGTGGAAGGCTTGTGAATATTAGGTTTGTGGATAAGGAGGCTGAATGATTCATGCAGTAGTCTCTGTGGAGGGAAGAGAAGTGTTAAGTATGGAAGAAGATCATTAAAAATGATATCTGTCATTCAGTCTGATCTACAAACATCCACAATGATTTCATGCTGGATCATGCTCTGACTCACTTTTAAATGAGGAGAAATGTACAAACTGATGGGGTACTAGCCCAAACTCTAGTCTTAACAGCAGAATAGAAATAACCAACACCTGATTTTCATCATTCGCTGCCTTGCCTTGTTTTCCAAAGATTATTAAACAAGATTTACAGCTCTGAAGGAACAAGTTGGTCTGGTAGTTGCATTCTTCAATTTTGGTGAAAGCAAGAGTCTTTTTCAGAGAAACCTAGAGGAAAAAAGACAACTACTTATGGCAGCTGGAAGAGAAGGAAAGAATGTCAAAGGTGAATGACTGAGAGAGAGGAGGAAATGACTGAAAACAGGCAGGAAGCAATACAGAGGGTTTGGTTTATTCCAAACCCCATTTTGGAGAAACATAAACTGTTTTCCATTTTTCGTGTAAAATGCCACATGACCACTTTGTAGGAAGAGCCTTTGGCAGTTTCTGTTGGTTAGCCAGGGATGTGTGACAGTTTCCAAAAGTAGGATGTGCATATTGGGTCCAAATGTGCAAGTTGCTGCCCACTAATATTACTGTGTGTAGCATTCTGGCTAAGGATGAAGAGGCCCAAGTTCTCATTACAAGCTAATCTTTTATTTGCCTCATTGTGCAGTCTGCATGAGGCCCCAGTGGTTTCCTAGAGCCCTTTTTATGATGTAGTGGAGTCCCTTTTGTTAATATCATTAAGATCATCAAATTCCTTTGGGAAATAGTACATGTACACAGGCACAAAGGTGTTAGAGGCAGGTGGTAAATCCAAATGGAGCCCTGCTCCAGGTGGATGCAGCTGATGGTACAGACAATAAAGCCTGGTGGTAATGGAAACCCTTGCTTCAACGTGGTAAAAATGAGGCTAAATTCTGATGCAACTACTAAAAGAAATAGAACTGTAGCCAGAAAGACCTATTAATGACTCCATTTAGACTCAGGTGTGGACTTTGGACACAAAAAAATTCCTTTTTTTAAATTCATAGTTCTGTTTACTATTATTCAAATAGAAGTTTTGCAGAATTGGTACCTTATGTTGGTATCTGTCTTGCTTAAAACTTGTGGTTCAAACTATGCTCTAATAAGTAATTGCCAGTGGTAACACCTGGCAGTGTTTTAATTGAAGATTCATTTAGAGGTGACTAAGAAAGGAGATTATACCAGAGGAAATCTGAATCTTTCAGCATATTTTTTTCCAAATTTGATGGAAATAATGAAGCACCAGTTACACGTCTTCAGTTCTGTGCTTTATACAATGGATTAGAGTTCTCAGTGAGAAGACCTTGTTCAAATTTCAATGTTTGTAAAAGCACTATGTGATAAATTATTTGAAAACTCAGCTCCTTAATTTAAAATATCACTTTCTTAATATTGAAATTGAGCAAAATGACATAGCCTCACGGCATTTTTGCTATGGTTTTCAATTAAGTTAAAGTAATATCTCCTAAGGGAGAAAACAGGGTCTGACTCATTTATGTGCACTTGCATGTTAGCCAAAATGCTGGGGTGTTAGAATTTTTTCAAAGAATATTATTTATTTGATACTTTTGGAGTATTTTTTATGTCAGCATGAACCTACCTTAATAAATCTTGGTCAGCTGGCATGGAAAAAAAGTCTGTACTAACAATTACATTCACTCAGTATTATTCATGGAGGCTAGCTTTGAATAAAAGAACTCTTTGGGATTTTTTTAAACCAAGTTCCAAAAGTATTTATTGGGATGCTGGCACTGTGAGGCAGGTGTGTGCTTGCTCTGACCTTGATGACACATCCATTTCAGAAAGCCTGAAATCTGACTATTAAAATACTGCAACTTGACCATCTGGCTTTTAGTGCTTGTCTTAGGTTCTCATCTCATTTACAAATTAGCACTGGATGCCCGTTATGATGATAATAATGGTGTTTACATTTTTCTTATCTGCTCTGAAAAGTGGAGCTGGGTTTGTCCTTGCCATTTCCCTGGGCAGTCATCTGTTAAAAGAGAAAACAGAGTTCACCCATGAGAGGGAATATAATAAAAACCTGTAACAAGGACAAATTTGGAGGCTGGTCGTGCTGAAAGATAATTCTTTTAGCCACACATTTGCATTTACACTGAAGCTATGTAAAATGGAGCAGCTAATGCAGGCTTCTTCCTATTATTCAATCTCAAGCTATAGGATTACTTTGTTTCTTAGAACTTTAATTTTAGAACTTTTTTTTCAGCAGCAAACTAAGGGATTTACTTGCAAATATCCAGAAAACAGTCTCTCAAAGAAGAAGTGCTATAATTTTATAAATAACTTCATAAGCAGGAAGGTGTTATTTTAAGAACAGTAATCAAGTCAGCACTACTGTAACCTCAGTAATAAAGGTTTCATCTTTTAGCCTGATCCTTGAAGGTTTGCATTGACTTCTTTAAATGGCACAAATTAAACCAATATATGCCTAGCAACAAAAAAATACAACTGTGCCTAAGTCACAGTAGGAGATGTCAATTTTTTTGTTTGTAAATCATGTAATACAAAGCCATCTTTCTAGCTTTCTCAAAGTCATGATCTCTTGAGGTTACTGGAGGTACATTATTAAAGATAAGCAAGTATATATGAGAGAAGAGACTGTCAGAGCCAAATTCAATTTCCAGAAAGATCACCCATGAGAAACAAGTTGGCAGTTGGTTGGTGTTTTGTGTCAGTATTTCCCCACTGTTTGTTTTTCTGTTTCCTTTATTGTGAACCTGCAGTAAAGATTGCTTTATTTAGTAGGCATAGGATTTACTACTGCTGGTAAACAGATTCAGCAACCCAATATTAAAATTAACCAAAAAAAATATTATTTGTAATTTCAAATATCTCTGCTTTTCGTAGTAAATAATATAAACAGAAACTTTCAGTGTGTACTTTTAAATGAAAACAGGAGAAGTGATCAATACCAAACCAGTTCTTGAGTAGGCCTCTGGCATGAAGTTTGAGTAATTTTCTCAAACATGAGTATAACTTTGGTGTACTTTCCACCAAAGACATCTCTCATGCTACTAGACCATAGTTTGTTTTTGTTTTTGTTTTCTGTGTCCTAATAAGCTGGAGTTTTTTCCCAAAATATAATAATTTTGTTGGGACTGATGTGGTCTCTGAGTAGTTTACGTGTTCTTCTGGGAAGTCTAAGTTATCAAGGATCACAGAATATTCTGAGTTGGAAGGGACCCAAAAGAATCATCCAGTCCAACTCCCAGCCCTGCACAGGACAGCCCAGAAGTCACACCATGTGTCTGAGAGCATTTTCCAAGTGTTTCTTGAACTCTGTCTGGCTGGTGCTGTGACCACTGCCCTGGGGAGCCTGTTCCAGTGCCCAACCATCCTTTTCTACTATCCAACCCCAGCCTCCCCTGACACAACTCCAGAGCACTCTTTCAGGTCCTGTCAGTGGTCAGCACAGAGAGGAGATCAATGCCTGCCCCTCTGCTCTTCCCCTCAAGAGGAAGTTGTATGTTCTCACTTCAGATTAAATCAGTGGTTTGAATCAGTATGTCCCGTATCCTGTCTTTGTGCAAATTTGAGGTTTCTGACCTTAGATTTGGCTGGGAAATTCTGCCTGGCCAGGATTTAACTTCCTGGTGAAAGCTCAGTATGTTTCCATGAGAAATTGTTGTTTAAGTGCATGGGCATTTTCAATTAGAAAACCAACATTTATTTGGTTAAGGAGAGGAGAAATGAGAGGAGGAGGAAAAAAGAAATCTTGACTGATTGTATGTTTTTCTAATGTTTTTATCTCTGTGTGATTCTTGAGGGCATTTGCCCTAGTGAGGCATGCTGAGTTCTTCCCCGTGGCAAGTCACTAGTCCTCTTAGGAGATTGCACCCCACCTTGTGTGCTGCTTCCAGGTGTGATGAATCACAGAATATAATTTGGCCTGGCTACACAAACAGGAATGGAGGAAAGAACTTTTAAATTTGTAGATCTCTAGTTTTGTTTAAAAATCTGAACCTCACTGACACGATTAAATGATTCCCATAAAATTCTAGTGATGATAGTGGGGAAGAAGGTAGCAGTTTAGGCTTTTAGGGCAACCTGGATTTATACCTTGGAATAGCTACCAACACTTGGCAGTAACATTTGACATTTTAGTTAAATTGCTACTGACTTCTCATCTTAGTGCCAAAAATTCTAGAGTGTTTTCCCAAATGGAGATGAGGAAATTTGCAGACTATATTCTTGAGGCTTTTTTTCTCTTTCAAGATTGTAGGACAGGATCTTTTCACTTGTGGCCTCTTGATTAAAAGCAATTGGACTTTGGCCATTTTGCTTTTCCTCTTCCTAGGACTGCCAGTGTTTTGCACATTGGCCTGGGTTGTTGCTGGAGGTTTGCACAGTAGGTTGTTTTTTTGCCTGATGCCCGTACACCAGGGTGGCCAAACTTTTTTGACGTGTTGGCTGCGCAGTGATTTACAGATTAAGGCTCTGGCCAGCAGCAGTGCCAGCAGGGCTGCTGTTCTCTCTCGCTGACACATCGTGCTGCTTTCAGCCACAAACCCTTTGCTTACCCTTTTGGACTTGTTATACTCCTGGTCCCACATTTCCCTTTGGTGCAAAGCACTCCATTTGGCACGAAACATTTATGCTCTGTGCTGGGCTCTGCTCCTATCTCTGTCTCAAGTAGCCCATGAAAATGAGAGAGCAAACAGAAGCAGCTGGCTGTGGCCTACCTGTCTTGGAAAGGGGGCACAGAAGGGAGCACATCTGCTGCAGCAAGGAGTACAGACCTGGGCCAGATGTTGAGGATTGTTCTAAAAATGTTTGCCTTGCAGCATTGTTCTCTGCAAGTCTCTACAGAGATCATTCTTGAAATATGCAGCACACGAAGAGGGTTGGCATAGGACTTCTTAGACGAGTGTGTGTTCATGGATCCTAGTCAGAGCTGACTTCTGAGTCCTGAGTAACTGTGCCATTTAAAATGCAATATGGTAAGTTAAAGGTCATTCAGTAATGCTTCCATGAAGCTTTGTCAGAACTGGGAGTTGCATGTAAAGGAAGAGAATCCATTGTCATAACTGAGAGTTCCCTGAAATCTCACCCTCACAGTGTGCAGCAGCAGCCAAAAAACGCCAGTAAATTGCTGGCACTATCAGGAAGGGCACTGAGAACAGGACAGAGCCTAACTGTAAAAACCCTGATGTGCCCATGTGCTGAGTACTGAGTGTACTTCTGACTTCTGCGTTTCAAGAGGAGGTAGTGGAGGTGAAAAAGGTTCAGAGGAGGGCGTCTTAAAAGATAATGAAGATGAAACATCTGCCTTATGAAGAGCAATAGTACTTTTGAAGCATAGATGGCTGGAAAGAATTTTGATCAGTTTGCGAAGACATGAAGGTGGTAGGTGAAATGAATGCAAGATGTCAATTAGCTCCTAATGTGGTACTTCTACAATTGGAAGTCAGTTGTTGAAACTAACAGGAGATCAATTTAAAATGGATAATTCCATTCTACAAGGAGATAGCTGATTTTTGTGTGCACTTTGACAGAAGACTATGGAGACATTATAAATGGGTTCAAAAGAATTCATGAACATCTGGTTCATAAACAGACACTGAACAAAATAGGCAGGGAGGTAGTCTTTAGCATCCCTAATCTGGAAATTTTGATTGTTGGAGAACAGGGATGACTCTGGATAAAGATCAGGCTTGTGCATTCTCCCTAGTCAGGATCTCCTGTTGTTCTTTTTCAGGATCCCAGGCTGAGATGGACCATAGCTCTGACCCAGTACAACATTCACCACATTTTTATTTTTAAATGTAAATGGGCGTAGCCAATGATGGGAAACTTGCAGCAATGCATTACAAGTTGTGGGCACTAAATTGCATATTTCCTAAACTGATTTAACGAAGAAGTTAAGTTGCTAACCAGAATGTTCCTTATGTTTCAAATAGCTGTCAATTATTGATACAATGTTTATATTTGGTATAGAACACCAGGGATTTGCAGCCAGTAAGTCACTCCCATTGCATCCATGTGCCACTTTTAACTCCTGTTTTTATTATTGATTGCTATATTGCTCTTAAGTACAGAGAAAAATGCTCATAGAATAACAGAATAGTTTGGACTGCTCTAGTAATTCCAAAGTTGGAAGGGAAAAAAGGTTTGCTTATTTGAACTCCTAACCTTTTGCTCTGTAATTCTTGTGTCAGAGTGTTTCATGAGTATGCTGCCTTCAGACATGGCAGAAATATCACTGAGATAGTCTCTTTTGCAGATATTTGATACTTCCACTTCCAACAGAGATCAGAAAGTGTGGAGAAGTGTGATTTTTTGCTTGTTGGTTTCAGTTAACCAAACTCTTTGAATGTTTGGAAACAAAACATGGTTTTCACTCAGCTTTGAGGTAAAAGAATAATTGGCATTACACATATTTTGAAGTCCCAGTCCAGGTAATGCTAGGGTTTTAGCATTTTTCTTTTATCCAAACAAACTTGTTAGTCTCTAGTAATGGAAAGCTGCAACAGCCTTACATGATATGCTAAACATCAGCAAAACACACCTGATTGCTTCTATATTTGTAAATGGTTTGTGTAATCTCTGTAAGAGGGCAATTTGAAAGATGTTTTTACAATTCAACCATTAATTGCCAGCATAGAATCTTTATCTTTGATTGACAAAGTCCTGATTACTTCACCTGTAAGCATTCCATGGAGAGCTTACAGAACTAAATATCACAGAGTTTTGGGATGATAGAGCATGGACATTAAGATACTATTCAATCATTATTGTCTGATTCTTGTACTCCTGAAAATCACTCTAAAAAGTATGCACTGTGGTGTGAATATCTCTTCAAAAAGAATGTGCCATGGAATTAATGCAGTTAAATACTTCCACTGGTCATCCTGCACATTCCTTACAGCACTGCTTGCCTAAGAGTTCTGCTGCTGTTCTCAGACAGTGATGTGCAAATGCCTGACAACTTTGTTGCTAGAAAGCTTTTTTTTCTTTCCTTTTTTTTTTTTTTCTGTTGAGCTTCATCATCCTATCTTCTAATTTATTGAGGCATTTATTCATGAGAGGCAAAAGGGATAAGATGAACAGTAGGCAGTGAAGAGCCATTTCAGTCTAGTTGCTGGTACTGCACATTTTATAAATTACTACAGGATCTCTCCACTGTATACAAGAAATAAGTTTCTAATTTAGTGCCCTTCTGTATCTAAATTTTCAGTTTGAGATTCTGCTGGACAAGTAGAGGTTTCTGCTAGAGAAGTAGTTCCTAACAGGAAGCGAGTCAGCTTTGCCGCTGTACTAATTTAAAAAAAGAGTTGAGGCTTTTGTGGGAAGAAATAATATGAAAGTATTCAAAGAATAGTAGCTATTTAGTAGCATTAAAATAATGAAAAGCTGTATGATTCTTTAATTTCCTGCTAAAAAAAGTTTTTTCCCTTTTTCCCCCTAATTATAAGAAATTGTGATTTCCTTCTTCAGATGGAGCATCCATTCAAATGTGGGGTAATTCTTGATTGCAACCTTTTCATTCTTTGGTGCAGAGAGTGGAAATTTGTTTTGCATAGGACAAGCCTGTGTTTAAAATGTTTTCATTGGATTTGTATACTAAGATCATTTTCAAAGAAAGTTGGTGAGTTTTCTCTCTCATCTAGACTGTCTTCCACAGGTTTTCTCCCCTTTGCCCAGTATCCCAGCAGAATGGTCATCTCCCTGGAGGTTATCCAGTACATGCCTGAAAGAGATGAAGGTAGTCTGCAAGGGTGGGAGATATTTCATCAGGATTTATTACTGTTCAAAGCCACCAAAAGGGTCTCCATTGAAGTCTTTAGTGTTAAAACCCATGAAATTTGCTGATGCCATGGCAAATTAAAAATGCTGTAGGTGTTTTCCACACAGTGTTCCAAGAGAGACCACAGAGAATCAGCAGCTGAAAACTCAGTTGACTCACCTTGAGACTTTTGCCATGTTGAAACCAGGTCATAACTTGTGTTGTGCAACAGAGAGATAAACTTTGGGTCTATGTACCTTTCCTGCTGTTAGTGAGTGAGTTGGCTTAGTTTTTCTCCATGTCTCAGTAAAAGATGCAGAAGAGCCCAAGAAAATATCCCAATTATAAAATTTTGAGCCTTGAAAGCTTAAAAAAAAAAAAATAAAACCAATGGATTAGAAAGCAAAGGGATGTGCTTTCTTAGCAAACATTCCATACATAGCTGTTACATCAATTTCATCATAAATATCTTTACCTTTAATAGTGTGGTCCATCTTCTTATGTTGTGTCCTGAGCATAGTAACGAGATGTAAAAGATGCTGTGTTAAACCACACAGTAAAATACTCTGGGAAGGCCACAGTAGTGCTGAATTCTTTGTGATGTGAGAGCACTGTAGTTCCTCTCATTTCCAAAGGGAGCAATCCATGGTAACTATGTAAAATATAGCTAGAATGTTGCAGGTAAGGTAGGAGAAATCCAGTGGATTTAAAGAAATAGGCCATTTCTCTTTTTGCCATTGTTTTTGCACATTCCTGTGTGAGTGTGGAATTGTTCAGTTAGAAGAAAATATCCTGATAATTCCTAGAGTTAAGAAATAACTACACACACACCCCCTTAACAGAGATTTGTGGATGCTTTTTAGCTACCAAGCTAATATTGATTCAACAGCTTTATCTGGAAAGAAACAAGATTCACAGCAGCAGGAGTCACTGCCATGCCATGTATCACAGTAGGTATCACTCTCTCTCCACCTATTTCTCCCTACATCTGTGTTTTGTTTTTCCTGGTTAACTGAAACAATGCTGAAGCCAGTGGGACTTTCCACTGTCCAAAGAGTGCATCTTTTTAGACTTCAGGGTCCATTCTGTTGTTGCTGTCCAAAACAGCAGTAAGATTCTGGCTTCAGGAGTATGAGCAAGATACCACCCCTGACTGCCACTGGGGAAAGGTAGCATGTTCTACAAGAGAGACATCAGCAATCATTTAGACTGCTGATCCTAATTCAGAGGGGTTTGTCACCTCCTAGGCTGAATCTCCACCAGTCTGCCCTGCCATTTTGAAGAGACTGGCTGTGTTCTGTGTGTCAGCTGGGAACCAAGGGGAATGCTGGCATGTAGTTATTTGATTCAAACTAGTGAGACAGCACAAGCATTCAATAGGCATTCCATCTTTTTGATAGTGGGTAAATTATATTCTAATCAATTTTTCTGGGATTTGTGCTGGTCTTTAATTTCAGAGAAAGTATTTTCCACATAAATGATGAGTGTGATTTATAGTGACAAAGTGACAAATCTAGGGCTATTTCTTTTTGTCTCATCTTTTAGGAATGGAGAATTGGATCTTTTTCAATCCTGTCTGTTGTTGGCAGATTCAAAAGTATGAACTCATTGAAACCAATTTTAGGAACAGGTGCAGAAACCTGCCACTTTCAAGGCATTTTCAATTATGTTCTAATCAAGGGTGTAGAAACTGAGGAAATCAGGTTGTAGGCTGTAATAAAGCAATAAATCCAAAATATTTATATTACTTTTTAAAAGAGATTAAGTTCCACCTATCTTGTCATCTTACCCAGAAAAAAACCCCAACAAGTGTTATATCAATTATTTCAATTTTATATCAATATCAATTTTATAAGGTGAAGAAGTTTCTTTCAAATATAAAAAACCTAACACTGCCTTGTACACTGAATATGATAGTGAATACTGTAATGTTCCACATTATATTTGAGACAAACAATCTGTACATGTATATGTATGTGGTGACAGTCACACCAAACACATGCATAACTATGTTTCTCAGTAGTTGCATGAATGCCACAAAGATAATACAAATTTGCTCAGGAGAGAGATCTCTTATTTTATTTTGTCTTTTGAGAATGAACCATTACAACAAACCATTGATCTGATGTTTAATTTACAGTTATATGCAGTATCCTGCTTGGCATCAGTTTTTTGTTGAAGAAATACAAATTTATCAACAGATGCCCCAACTTTTTCTTTGTATTTGTTCTCCTATGTCTACTTGATACAAACACCTTCCAGAAGTGATGCCTACACGTTGCAGTTTGGTTGAACAGTGAGTTGCAATCCTTTTTACTTTAAGGAATCCTCAGCATTCCACTGAAGATTATGTTCTTTTAACATAGAGAACACTTTTCTATTAATGTTTACTATTTTTCTGCTGGAAATACTTCTTTGGAATGTGCTGCTCAAGACAGTCAAAGTCACATGCAAGTTAATGGGATTCCTAAATTGGATTCTTCTATCTGATTGAAGTTTTGTCTTTATGACTCATGTTCTTTAAATTCATATGCTCTTGTCAAGACTAAAATAATTTGTGATTACGTACATATTTTTATAAACCTATTTTATAAATGTACCCAGAGATTTAAGGCAGAATCTTTTTTGAAAGTTCTTGAAGAGACCATGGGACATTTTCCAAAGATAGCTTCAACTTCTGTGTGCCTTGCTTATTTGCATCAAAAATATGATGGAATGAAGTGAACAAACTTTGAGACTATAAAATATACAAACTGAGGAAATTGTAATTTCACTGCAGCAAAATTCCTGTCATTTTAGCGGAGCCAAGATCTCGTTCTCCTGTACTTCCTGGAGGGCTGGGCATTAGGACATTGACAGAATAAGCTTCTCCTAAATTCAGAGTCTTAAAAGCTTAGGGTTTCAAAGTTTCACTCTGGATCCTGCTTTTTCACAAGTTCAGAGGGGTCTCTGAAGTTCTGATTTAAGGCCATGTCTGCTTATGATTTAACCATACATGGTAATAACTGGAATACCTTAAAGGACACTTTAAGGGCTTAGGAAAGATGACAAGGTAGTAATTGCTGACTTGTCTTTCATGGTAGTTAATGACAATTAAAAAGTTTCATCACTGATCATAACAGTGATGTATAATATGCTGAATCACTTAAAATGAGGTTTGTTTCATGGTTTGAGGGGTGCTTTTGGCCAATAAAATTTTGTTGAAACACGCATCAAAATTAAATATCAATGTACATGTATATGGAATCATATCTTGTATCTTAATGTCATCTGGTCCAGTCCCCTGCTCTAAGCAGGGCCAGCTTCTGTGTTGTGTCAGCTTGCTCCATGCCTTGCCTAGTAAAACTTCAAGGGTGGAAAACCTCCAAGGATGGACATTTCACAGCCTCTGTAAGCAGCTTGTTCCCTGCATAGTTGTCTTCTTTTTAATGTTTTTGTATGTGATTAGGATTTCATTTTTTTTTCTTTCACTCTACATTTCAGCAAATACCCTGACTGGCTTTTAGATGGCTGAACAAGAGAAACCCTAAGACTTGACTTCACAGATTCAACTCTCAGCCTCTTTTCTCGTGTCATGTGCTCCAGACCAGTTTAGTGGTCTTCCTCTGGACTCACTCCAGTTTGTCAGTCTTGCTTTTACTGGGGGCCATGGACAATGTCACACCTCTATAAATTGTTCAAAAAAAGAAATTACCTTCTGCATTAATAGCCTTTAAATTAAGGGGCTTCATTTCATCTTTAAATTATTACACAAAAAAAGAAGCTGTGAAATTTCTTCTATCATTTAATTTTTGTATTTTCATTTAAGAAATAACTAAACTGAAGTAAATAGCCATATAAAGGTTGCTAATCTGGATAAATGACAGACCTGAAATTAAGTCAGAAGCCCTGCTGCCAATTTTTCCATTTGACAACTAAGTTAAGTTATTTATTTTCTTTTTTGGTGCCTGAAAAATCATCTCAGTGTCCTAATATTTATATTTAAGAAAATTCAAAAGCACCTATGTAAAGTCTAGCTTTTGTATCTCTGTTATTTTCTAGGTTTCTTTTGACATTTGATGTTTCTTAGTACAAATGAAAAGAGGCTAGCTTTTACTTTCTTTCATAGCATTCAGATTTCTTTTTTTTAGGTATACCTTCTCTGCTTTTTAATTTGGAAAAATTTTCTCCTTCTGATTCACCTTCCTGTGTACATTATTCAAGATGTGCTGCCCCCACAAGCAGTCTTACAGCAAACTGCAGAACTCAGGGAAGTATAAGTTACTGCTCACCTGTAAAGCCTACCTAACCCATTTTTCTACTAACTTAGGTCCTTCACTGCAGCCGCAGAGACAGGAGATGCCACGCTAAAGAAGACCCCAGTACTTCTTGTTGGCTTTGGAAGGTTCATTTCAATAGGGGTTGGCTGTATTAAAGAGCCATTTACACTTTGTTGTCAAGGAGAGCTTGCCAGGGGACCTAAAGGGTCATTAGCCTCCACTTAGCACCATGCAGTGTAGCAGATGCTTCATGACATGTGACAACGAAAGGCTTTAAATGGAGTGTCAAGAAATCCCAGCCTCATCACTTAATTTTTTATTAATCTGTTGCTGTCTAGAAATTTTAGCCGTTTTATTGATAGTTGAGCTTTTACTTATACGTGCCAGTGATGACAGTAGGAGGAAATTAAAGAAGCATTGCCGGGGACGTTGCATATTTTACTTCTGCTTTTAGTGATTCATCCTACTACATACAGTGAGTTGGCCCTTAGACAAGAAGTAAACCCAGAAATGTAAATTCCTTGAGCTTTTAAAATTCCATTTGACTCCTTAATTGTCAGTACAGACTATTCAACCATTTATTTTTTTTTAAATGCACAAAAATTTCAAGGGCCAGCATAACTGTCACTTCCTCTGTGCACTATAGTTACTAATGTGTTGTGATCCACAAGTGGCAAATGTGAGCTATGCACAGTTTCAAGACCCTTCCTCAAAGACATCAGGGAATAGAAAGATAAATAGAAAGATACAGAGAGTAGTACCTGGGGTACTTGTTGCAGAAAATGTTCCTTTGCAGGAATCTTTTGTCATTCCTTGTGTTTCAAATACATATAGCACATCATCTGAGGAGATACAAACAGCAGCACAGATTGCCTGAGGACACTGTAGGTAAAGTTCCAAACCCACCAAAAACCCCAGCAGAAAGGAAGCCCTTAAAATGAGGTTCTCTGGTCAGACAGTATGTGACTGCTTCAGGTTTTACTTGATAAACAGGAAAGTTTGTATGATAGTTTGTTTGAATTTAGCCACTCTTTTAACCATCATGGTGGCCCTACAACGTGATTTTCCTTCCTCTCTCTTATTTAGACAACTGTCTTCAGTGCTACATAAATCATTTCAGTTGATCTAAGAGGTGAAGCTTTCCAAGTAAGAGCGGCCACACCCTGAAGGCATGACTTTTGAGACAGAATGCCTTCTATTTTAGGAATTTTTCCTTTCATCCAAAGAAAATCCCTCAAAAAGTCATGCCTAGCCATCATGACCCCCTGGATAAATGAGAATTTATTGTCATCTTGACACTAGAAAATACTGATTTCCATTCTGTGGTTATGAAGTGACCAGTGATCCTTGGTGTTCAGGATGGACAAACAGATTTCACCAGCAACCATTAGCTGTGGAAAGCCTTTATCCAAAGGGGAACAGCTATGCCTATTTCTTATTTGCTCCATTTGAATGGGGTAAGTTTAATAGCATTTATCTTTGCCCTGTGAGGCAATGGAAACCACTCATAGGGAAAAAGGAAGCATATAGTTAACCAAATTCCCATTCAGGGGTCACTTCTCTCAGAATCATGGGGGTTTTACTAAATAAGGTTTCCAAGGTTGAGTACCTCTGTCTGACTCTTTCTGAAGGGAAATCTTTGCACAGGTATTGAGTAGTGAACGTGTGGAGAGCCCAATGAAGCCCATTTGTATTGGATCAGCTGCATGTATAGATACCAGAGAGCTTGTACAGGTGCAGACAAAGTCTGCAGATAAGGCTTCCTTTCTCTTCTGGCTGTCTGTAAATCACTGACAGATCATCAGAGTCCATTTTTTCTGCCCAGGCAAAACTTCCAGCTGGAAAAAGGATGTCATGGCTGGGAGAACTGAAGTTTACAGTATCTCAGAGTTCTCCTGCTCAAGGTTCCCAGTCACTTTTTAGTGTGGATCAGAACAAAACAGAGAGGTGGTACTACAGGGTACTTCTTTACATGTTTGCAGTCACACCAGGTGTGTTTCATCTGATTCACAATCACATTGGGACCCTGCAATTTGCAGCTTTGCAGACGGAATGCTGCTGTTTTTATAGCATTTAGCTGTGGTTTGGTAGGTAGAAATGATCAGGGGTAGAACTGCATTACTAAGCAGAATTGTGACTTGTGAAACAGAAATCTGTGAGTTAACAGTGCTCAGAGCCGAGTTTTGAAATCTATCAGGGTTATATTTTTGAGTTCTTTTTTGAGAACGTGGGGACACTCGGTGATTTCAAAATTACTTGTCTAAAATGAGGTAGAGTGTATTACTTGTTTAAGAGATGCATTGCATTCCCTTTCATTTTGATGTATATACATTGAAATATCTTGAAATATGAACTATATGAACATATATAACATCTTTTGGCCTCTCCAAGTGAGATTTCCTAACTTATGCTTTCAAAATAATGTACTTTTTCAAAGTAAGGTAATTTTAAGGCAATTACACCCTTCTCATAGAAAATATCAGTAAAGTTACTCACATCACTATGTATTTATCCTATGTCTCAGTAAAATTGCTTCGTTTGAAAAATAGGCAAAGAAATTTAAAAAGAAGAAAGTGCTGTTATTGGAATATACAGCTACTCGTAATCTCACTGGAAGATCCACTGTGTATTATTTTAGGAGTGAGAAGTGAAATAGACATTCCCTAGGAAATATTAGAACTTTTAGGACACATTTGCAAGTCTCCCCACATAAATATGCCTTAATGCCATCCTCACCCTGTTTATGTTATTCCAGTTCTGGAATTAGATTCTCTCCTGGGTTAAACAGGTATTTTTACTGCTTAATTCACTGGTGTCAAGACTTAGCTGTTACCACTTGTACCAGGGTTGTCTTCCTATGGAGCTGTTCTGTGATGGAAACACGTGTTCACAATGAAGTAGGACAGATGCAGTGATGCGTGACAAGGTTCTGATGAAGGGCAGTAGCTTCTTGCAAATACAGATATTTCACAATGAAAAGAAACACTATATGTGAAAAAAATGAAGGAGCCATTCTTGTTATAGGAATCTGTAACATAATTAGAAGGAAGAAAATGTGCTTGGTAGAGAAACAGCAATAAAGTGAAGACAAATCAATAAATCAAAAGGTAATGGGATCTGCACAGACTATGGAGCCATATCTAACAACTGCCAGCAGTGCAGTGCTTGAGAATAATATTGTAGCTGTTACCTGGTAAATGGTAAGAAATCTGAGAAATGCAAAGATGGAAGTGAAGCAGCTCAGAGCAGAGCCAAGCACCATACTCTGTGTATCTGCCCAAACAAGGGAAATGTACAACACTAATCCATTAAAAGCTCCCATAATGATAATAACCTGAATTAGAGCAATGCTTTCTGACCTTTGGCATAAGCCCTGGAGCCCAGTAGATCTCACAATATAAAAACGAGCTTGAGCTGCAAAGTGAGCATTCATACTTTGAAGATGTGATTTTTCTGGACCACCTCCATTTCAGCTATTGGAGTAACATGCAGGAAGCAGAGAATAGATCCCCTAAGAATAACATTTACCACTGAAAAAAAGTCAAAGTAGATGTATTCTGCATTTTCCTCCTCAAAAGCCTCCCTCAATAGAAGAAAACAGGGGAAAAGCATGGCTACTTCCCTATCCAGATGACAGAAAGTCTGCAGGGCGTGCCATCAGATGACATGTTTTCTTATTACCTAGGGTTTTAGCTTTAGTTTGAGTTTGATTATATTTTTATTTGTTTGGTTTTTTTTGTTCTGGAATGCACAAGTAATTTTAAAACTGTTTTAAAGAAGAAAGGAGAGTACAGTTTGAATTACTTAGTTTTTCTTTTCTCTTTGCAAGAAGGCCTATGGAATTTGGCATCTTAACCCAGCCTTGTCTGATGTGATCACAAACACAGTTAAATTTTTATTAAAATGTTTTGAATCTTTCAAACATGATATTGATAACTGAAATGGAGCAAAGAGACAGTAGCATCTGGTTTTAATGAACATGGTCTGCTTATACTTGAAAGCAAAACCATGCAGGAAAAGGCTGGAAATTCTTGTTCAGAGAATCAAAGTGCAATAGTGTTTTTCAATACCTGACATCTGTATGTTTAGAATGATCTGGGTGACTTCACTCAACCAATTGTTCATATTTTTTTGATTAAAATGCCATATTTAGATCCAAAATATAGTTGGTGCTTTTTCTTTTTTTTTCCAGCCTGTTGTGTACTTCTTTCTTTTTTTTTTGTGTTTTTTTGTGTACTTACCAAAGTTCATTCCTTTGAGCTCTATTGTACCTTTTTGACTGGTGACCTTCTTCAATATAGTACATATCAAACTATTTTTATTTAGAAGTGTGGGTTCCTGTTACTACATTGTAGCCTAAACAAACAAAGCAACCCTTTGTGGGGATATTTTTCTCCTGTATGTATTAATACGTGGAATAATAGGATTGCCTGGAATAACCTCCTAAAGTGCAGGCCCGTATAAAAGCCAACCTTGTCAGGGGAAGTGGTCAGGGCATTGTCAAAACAGATTCTGCAAGAGGCCTCACTGCCTCCAACTCAAGTTCGTTAGCAGCACTTCAGCCCAGGCTTTTCATGGACATACTGCAAAGCATGAGGGTTTGAACTAGGGTTTGAACTTTTTTATCAGAGCAGTAGTGATAGAATGTACTAATTCAGCTTCCTGCATCTTTTCCTGGAACCCAGCTTGCATATGTGAGATGGGTGAACATGTTTGGAAATACAGCTTAGATATCTGTTCAGGATTTGTAGTGCAAGCTCTTCCCAGTCAAGATAGTGATGATTTTAAATAAATAATAATTTTTATAACCTAACCACTTTCTCTGTTGCTGCCTTCACAGCGAAATCTTCTCTTGGATTCAGAGAAAAAATCACTGAGGCTTGTAGCAGAACAATGGAAGGCTGTGAATAACTACAGGAAAGAGGTAGTGGACACTTTTCATACCATAGAGAAATTTAATGCATGGTAAATGCCATTAACTGTGAAAAATACACCGGGTCCTTAAAAATGGTAATTTAAATTCTATTTATTCTGCTTATGTCATTCCACTTCTTTTAGCATAGCATCATCCTTATACTGGAATTTGAATTAAAAGTAAAAGTTTGGAAAAGAATAAATGCTTTTGACCATAAGCACCTACCCATTGTCTGTATTTTGAAGTTTTTCACATAAAAGAAATAAGGATAAGTGCCCCAATTAGTTAGCAATATCCAAATTCCTAAACTTTTCAGCTCTTAAAGCTTTAGTAAAAGTGGCTTTCAGTTACCACTAATAGCTTCTTTGAATTCTTTTGTTTTAGCCCCAAAGCTGAGAAATCAATGAAGTTGGCCAGTTTGATTAAATAGTTTTCTGAAGTCAAGCTATTGTAAAGTTAGCCTTTAAAAACAAATATGCTGCATCGCCTTTGACCGTTTACAGTTTTTCTTTGGCTCCACCAAGCATGTGGATGTCTAATCAGGGGATTATCAAGTAGACTAGAGAAATATAACAAAGTTCTGTGCTCTAGTAAATATTTGTATAGCACAAGCCTGGAGAAAGTCCATGTTATATTTTACTGTTGATAATTTAATAACTCTGTGGCACGCCTGAAATTGTACAGTAAATGTCAAGATGTGTCAAGTGAGGTATCCTGTAAAATTTAATAACCTCATACTTAAGATGATGTGCGTGCATGGGTAGGTAACACTGTCATTGGAAAATATGTTTTGCAAGTAATATTTAGGGCATTTATTTGAATTGTGCTGGGAAATGTAGTGAGCAATGGCCTTCCAGCTGATAGTTAATAACAATGACAAGGTAAGTGACAAACACAATAACTCATGCAGAAATAGTCTGGTCTATGAAATGATCATGAGGGCAAACCAACAGATTTCATAGAACAGTCAAAAGATCTGTGATTTCCTCCTGCTACAGAAAATAGCCCATACAGTAAACAATTGATAAAATGAAGTGAATCTGTGTTGCTTGTGTTTAAGGGATAGCATACAGCACACTGTCTGCCACAGTAGTTTGTTTGCACTGAAATTAAGCAATAATGATTGAGGCACAGAGCATTTCCTGGGGATTAATGACCGTCTGAGAGGAGTTGATGGCCCAAGGAACATCCTGGCCATTAACCCCAGCCAGTCATTAATCCAAAGGAAATGCCCTACCCCAAGATCTTTATTACTCTTAGAAAATGAAAATGAAGAAAAACAAACCAGTAAGAACCTAGATATTTGTTCTGAAGGGTGAAGTTTCAAATAATTTAGTGCATGCAGATTTTGATAAAATGAATACCTTACCAGTTATTTAGCTGGAGTACTTTGTTCTCTCTGAAGCATCTTGCTATCATCCAGGCCTACAGAGGCAAACTAGAGAAGCATTATCTTTTTTTCACCTTTATTAATCTTTTTCTCAGTATGGAAGGCAACTTATGTCTAATTGTAATGTGATTTAAGTAAGATGACTGTGTACTTTAAAGAAGTATCTTTAAATAGTCTGTATTGTGTTAAGAATCTAGAGTAAGTGCTGGCAGAGCACCAACCAGATCTAGGAGCTGCTCTTGTTATATTTAAACCCTTATTCTCCTAGTTTTGGAAGCAATGAACCAACTATACCTTTATAAGCAAAAGTAATTGTAAATGTGACATTACACAAAAAATTATTATTCAGAAAATGTATGTATTGGATTTCTTGAAGCAAATTATAAGTTAAATTCCTGGATGTTTGTTGTTTGTTTCCTTTGGGGTTTTTTTTTTTTTGTTTTGTTTTTTTTTTTTTTTTTTTTTTTTTTTGTTTTTGTTTTTGTTTGTTTGTTTGTTTGTTTGTTTGTTTGTTTTTTCCTGAGCTGGAGAGCACTTCATAAAATTAAAAAAAAAAAAAAGATATGGCCGTTCTTTAAATAGAAATTTCTCATTCTGGATGGTCTACCTCTGGCCACTCCTAATAGGAGGAGAGAGGCCAGAATAGAATTTTCAGTGATGCAACTTAGTTTCATGTCATACACTAACCTGTATAGGCCAGAGATTTGTATACAACTTTTAGGGGTTTTGTGGGGATATGCTATAGCACAACTGAATACTGAAAGATTGTTTTCTTGTTTTCTTAAAAGGCAGATTTATGTTGTCTACATAGTTCAAAATCAAATTGTTAATTTACAAATAAAAGTCTCTATATAGATGAATCCTAAGAGTTTGGCTAAATAAGAGGAAAACAAATTGATGAAGATAAAGGTCCACAAAGAATTTGAGGCAAGATGCCTTTTTTTAAATTCCCTTGTAACTACAGTACAATTTAAATTAATTTATTGTAAAGATGTGTTGTGCTTTCTGTATTTCATTATTTTTGTATCAAAGTAATATGAATTATGCATTATTTTCAAAAGTGAATGTAAAACTATACTTAGCAGTAGTTGTGGGAGGGTGTCCTGGGGGACTATAGTGACTGGCTTACTACCAATCAAGCAGAAAACTGAAATCCTATTCTTGCATTTTCATCCATATAAGTATGTATATGTGGAACAGAAATCTTCTAATAAAGAGCTCTTCATTCTAGCAGGCAAAGTTAGAAGTCGGCACAACTGATAGTTTAGCTAGAAAAATTTTGAGTTCAACTAAAGTGTTATTTCCAGGAGAGAAGGTAAGTAACCTTTGGAGCAGTGCAAGAACAGGACAGTCACTGAGCATCTTTAATTTCACTTTATTTCTTACTTCCATCCATGTATTTCTAGAAGATATGCACTATTTTAAACCAGATTTATTTATTTAAACTCCGGAGAGTCCTTGAGCGATGCTATTCATGAGATCAGACAAGATGATTGCAATGGTTTGTTGTGCCATATTAACCTGCTCCTAGGTTGTTGTACAATACTGAGAAAATTGCTTTTTCCCTATTATTTAGTGTCTCCATGTCTAAAAAAACCCCATTTAAACACTTATATTTTATTTTGAATTCTTTAAAGGGAACCAGGCGTATAATTTAGGAATATTTTGATAAAATTACCTCTGTTATGTATGTCATTGATATAAAGATTTAGTCATTAGTCAAACAGTGCTAAGAAAATGTTAACTCATAAACTTCAATGATTATAGTGCTGAAGCTATGGAGAAAGGTTTTCACATAAATACATTCTTCAGGTTAGTAGAATTTGCAGTGACTTTACTGGGACCAGGAATAAATGTTTAAATAAATGTAATGTTGTACCTGTATATATTTGTCATCTCCTGTTAACATGGAAGAGAACATTCAAATCACTGTAAAGATACTGGGACTTGGTTCAAAACTGATGGAATTTGCCCTGTTTGGTGTGGAGGGTCTTTCAGTTAAACTCACTGGGATTTGGATCAAGATCCTGTTTGGGAATCTTTAGTCTTGTATGCATTTTAGAGGCATTTCCAAACTAGTAGAGATTACAGCAGAGTTCTTTGTTTTCCCTGCTTTATACTGACTACAAAAGGAATTACTTCTGTTTGGGTACTTGACATCCCTGTTATTTCCTTTAGAACAAGAGCTATTGTGGATGTGGAAAGCTATATAAATCAGGTTTGTAGTTAATATAGTTCAAATCAGCATGTTGTATAGTGAAAGTGGAAGAAATAGTATAATCTTTCTGGCAAACTTAATTAAAAAATGAAAACAGCTTACGTATTAATTTGAAGAGGAAACAACTAGCTTCAATTTAAGTTCTTATTCCTTTCCTACTCAGGATGCTATTCATTAGGAAAGACCTTCAAGTATTGCTAAAACCGAGGAATGTATAGTAAATGCTAGCTTGGCACTTGCAAATCTAAACAGAATACTCTATGTTTCTGAAAACACACAGATACAAAGGTACAAGCAATATCATTCCACCCTACGGGCTGGAGCTCACTACTCCATCCTGCCATTCTCATGTTGAGCTTGTGGCAGAGGTGCATGTTGAATTGCTGCCATAAGATGTTTGAGGGGTGAGCACTTGGTTCTGTTAGAGCAGCAGAAGTCCCTCTCCTAGCATAACTTCAAGAATAACAGAAGTTTTAGTAGGTTTCTTTGATGTTTGGTTTGTTGTGGTTTTGTTGGGGGTTCTTTTGTTATTGTTTTTTTAAAAATCTTCCAGTGGCCATGACAACCTCCAAAACAATTAAGATGTCTGTTACTAGTGCTCACACACTGGGCTTGCAAAGTACGTAGTCCTTTTCCATTACAGAGGACGCAAACATTTCCTCTGCTTTGATTAGTAGAGGCCATCATTGTCTCAGAGGGATAAAGGGACACTGACTCTTCCCTTGAGTCTTGACCACTACAGATGAATTCCTTGGAGCAAGTGTTGTCAGACTTGGTGATGAAGCCTTCCCTCTTAACAGCAAGAGACCCAGGAGCTTACCAGTGCTAGAATCATCTGTTTATGGACTAATTTTATTTTCCCTACAAATTGTTAATTCTGTTCTTGAAGCATGAGACAAAACTCCAGTTCCATGCCTTTTCCTGTTTTGTTCTAGTCACAGAACAGAAACCTTCAAACCTTGATTTTTCCCAAAACAGCTTCAGCACGATGATTCTAACTGCTCTTCATACACACACGTCCATTTCTTTTCCAGCCTGCCTTGCTTTGCAAAGGATTTGCATCTTTTTAGGCAGAGGACAGTGGATTCTGCAAGTGCTAGATTAGAAATAAAAAGTCATGGTAACCTAATCGTTTGCCATATCTTAAAAAACCAGAAGCTGTTGTTACTACAGCATTAGTTTTTGAAGCTGATCTCAAGTGTCTCCAAACTGGCCAGAGATCCTCAGGATATCATGGTTAGGCAGGAATTAAGGTCTGATGAGCTGTTCTGCTCTGTGGTAACTGATGTGTTTAGAGGCAGGCATGAAAGCAACAATGAAGGCACTCAGGACTCTTAAAAATGAAAACTGAGGAGCTTTTAGAGTTTGATTATATTTGGTGGGACCTGAATAGCCTTTTCACGATTGTCTAAAATCTACCTGAATTTTCAATTGTATTTCTGCATCTTTTTTTTTGTGTCTGATTATTCACTGAATAAAGATCAAAATCACACCTTGCACAGTTACCATATATGGCAAAAATTCACTGCTTTTGGTTTTCATTTTAACATCAAAGTGCTGTAAAGAGCATCTTCCCAGAGTTCACTGATGTTCTTTGACAGAGCAGTCTGTAAATAGTCCAAAGGTTTGCTTCCTCTATTGGAGTACATGTCTTGCATCACAAGCATACAGTGTAATTCTTAATCAGGAATCCCAACATATTTTGGGAGAAGAAGGGAAATTTAAATTATTGGGTGCAAATTTTTGTCTCAGAATGAGAAGCAGTTGGGCCGAGTTGTTCCTCTCTCTACAGAACATACTCACTATCTTAAAGGTCTTTTCCAACTTAAATGATTCTGGATTTTATGACCTGAAACAGTTTGCAGTTTGTCTTCAAGGTAATTGAACCAATTCTAAACCCATATTGCTGTTTTCAAAATATGTCTCATTTTTCAGTCATGCAGACAAGTGAACTGTAAACCAGAACAAAAAGTGACCAAACCAGTGTGAAAAACTCATTTTCTGCATACAAAAAGGAAACTGGAAGCACAGCTTTTGGAATGAGTGTCTTCTCTATATGTGTAAGGGAAAGCTGGGACAGTCTGGGGACCAACAAGTCCTACTCT
The DNA here is from genome assembly GCA_017589585.1 of Phylloscopus whistleri. NCBI lineage: Eukaryota > Metazoa > Chordata > Aves > Passeriformes > Phylloscopidae > Phylloscopus > Phylloscopus whistleri. The sequence goes on along the minus strand of JADMLD010000108.1, from coordinate 1,227,633 downwards.
GAGCTTTTTGCACCCTGAGAAAAAGATGTGTTATGTTAATTTTAGTGAGATAAAGATGCAAAAATCAGATAGATGCTCTTAAAATATATTCCAACTATTTGTCAGGGCATAGAATGTTGTTGTAAAATCCTGCTAGGATTCTCTCTCAAGTAAACTCTCTCTCATCATCAAATAAAACTTTTACAGGGACCAAGCTTGTAGCCATAAATATGCTCCTGTGTTAAACATAGCTACCCTTTAGAACCATCCCAAGATACTTCTGTATGTAAACCCTCATTTCCAATTTGTGATAGATGTTAGGAACAAGAGGGTATCTCTTTCTATATATATTAATTCATGTAACTTAATTCTGCAAGATGGCACACATTTACTCATGGGTTAAGATTATAATTGCATTTCAAAGCAGTTCTCTTGAAACATTCTAAAACAGATTATGTTCTTAAAAACTCTGTTCTTTACTTTGCATGTTTTAGTACTACATCCCATTAAAGCTGTGTTTGAAGTTACTAGGATTTGTTAAAAATTTGATCATGCCTAAGCAGATAAGAGATTATATGCTTTATGTATATATTTGAAGGATTTGTTCCAGCTTGGATACAGTGTATTAATTGGCCACCTACAGTGAACAGCAGTGTTTAATATTTAGAACCCTTTTCCTCATTGTTTTCCAGGCAGAAGAGCATGTAAGTATTCTTTTAACTAAATTTGCTAACTTTCTGGAACACATTTAAACAATGTGTGCTACTTGTGTCATATTACATTAACTTCACTTCTACAGACAGGTTGTATACATATGTAATAAATAGCCCCTCAGGGATCAGATCTAGATTAACTGAGAAAAACGTACTCTGCTGTACGTTAAGTAATTTACAATATCTCAGTAAACATTAGGAAAGACATGTTTGTCTCACCAGAACAGGTTAACAGTGCCTGCAGACTCAGTAATGATTGTAGAATGTTAAACTATCAAGTGGAAAGTTATAATCACTTTAAATAGTCTAATATTTTCCCCTAAAACATCAGACTATCTGGAGTTTGATACCATGATGTCTGTAATAACACTGAATGTTTATGATAGAGATTGAAAGTAGTAAAGAAAGACACCAGTTCTGCAAAGGATCTAAACAGAATGACTTAAAACTGAGAGGGAGGCTTGGAGAGAAAACTTGTTTAAGTGGGTAATCTTTTATTTAAATATTATTCCTTTTAAATTAAATTACAATATCTACAGTTAGATATGAAGCATGTTTTAGGCATGCCAGTTTTATTTACATATGACAAAATCCCTGTAGCCTCGCTATTTCTATCAGCTCAGTTCTGCCTGGTAATTATTTAAATAGGGGTGTGGTAAGTGTGCTATCACTGGCTTTGGTTTTTATTGCTCCAGTTCCAGTATAATTAACAAAAAGTGTTCTAAGGAAGCATGTGAAAGTTACTTCAGCAAACTTCAGATGTTTGACGTGGACATTCATTGCAACTCTAGAACTCACTTGTTATATCTGCCAGATATTGAAGGAAGTAACATACATATGCCATACAGCAAGAAGTAAAAATTGTCTTTTCTTCATGTTAAATCCATGCAGCTGCTGGCTGCATTGATTGGCTGTGCAGATGTTAAGTTTTCCCTAAAAAAGGAGCACTCACCACATAGCACTGATGTAAGCTTAGGATAAACCACATAACGTAAGAAGTGCAGTGATTTCTGAATTTAGCCTAGCTGCCTTGCCTCTGATACACAGAGGGAGATAGAAAGTAGGCTAAATTCCAAATGAGGAAGCATGTTTAGAATTCTGTCTTAATTGATCATTTAAGGACAATCATCTTAATTGTTTAATTACATTATTTAACTGTCTTAAACTCAGGCAAGAGGCCCACCAGCATAGAGAAATAACAAACTGTAGTAAGAGTGGCTGGAGCAAAGGACCCAAAGCCCTGGATTCTGGAGAAGCCATTTAACACTGTTTGCTTGTCCTGAACTAGAAATAATAAATACTTCATTATATTCAATCATTGGAAATCCTAAGACAAGCAACACTGTATTACAAATAATCATTATTATTTCATTATATATTAGCTTTGCAACAAAAATAACGGAATGCTTTTCTCCGTGGAGTAAAGGTAATTCAATATCCACTGTGTAGGAATACCTTGGTGTATATTAATTGAGTATGAAAATGTCAAAGCAACTGAAAAGCAGTCGATGCAAATGTTCATAAACATTGTGGCTGCTGAGTTAAAACCCAAGGTGTCATATTTACTTAGTCACTTAGTCTGATCCTACAGACTAATTGATTCATTGTACATGTACTGTTTGAGGGGAGAGAAAAAGTGCTTAAAAGAGGACTGTAAAACCAAGCAGGAGGAAGACTGAGAGAGGGACACATATTTAAGGGAGGACTGATGAGGGATAGTGCTGTAGAGCTGGTATCAGTTGGGGTCAGAATCCCTGAGTGCATTGAGTTTCAGGTAGGCCTGACTCTCTCTGCTGTCCTGTTCCATTTGTCTGCAAAGAACAATGGAAAAAGCACAGTCATTTGTCTGTCAGCTGAGGACCTGACATAGTGACATATTTGTCAGGCTTTGAGAGAAGCTCAAAAGGGGAGTTCAGTGGAATTTACCAATTGATGCTTTGCAGTTATCCTCTGCAGCTGAGGGGATTCTGTGCTTTCTTGTTTACTTATTCCTTTCTATCCAGGGAATAACTGGAATCCAGGACACAAGTGTTGTATAGTGCCAATAACTCAAAATACAGGTTCATCTGTAATGAAGCATAGTGCCTTTATTAAAAGAAAATAACCAATAGAGGGAAATCAGAGAGATAGAGAGAGAGAAGTGCTTTTTTAGAAGGATATTAATAACTTAAAATTAGTGACATTGAATTTTAAAGAATGCTGAGTTGTATCTCATACCAAAAATGAGAAAGTAAATTAGAAACCTACCATGAACTCAAGAATTATGTGGACACAATCCCTGTTACTTTAAAGTGAGATATAAATCCAGAGATTTCTCATGCCATCATTTTGTAAATAATTACAGTTCTGCTGAATCTGTTGTATAAAGTTTACATGGGAGGTTCAGTGCACCCTTGCTCTTGTTTAGAACATTGGGAACCACCAGAGAGATGTTGACATATGGCTGCACTGTTTTAGTGCACGAGACATCGACTACATGGGAGCATAATAAACAGGAGCATAAAGACAGGTTTGTGCAAGCAGTTTGGATTGACCTTTTTGGCAGCTGAAATCCATCTTGAGTACATGGTGCTGATGTGGGCAGGCATGTAAACCTCATCTTGTTACTGCAACTACCAGTTTTACAAATATATTCCAATGCTCAAAATGTACATCGTTCTTGAGTAAAGTGATTTTAAATGGGAGAGGGGTTGCAGCAGCAACAATTCAAAGTAAGAGTAGAAACTTTCTCTTAAATTTGTGGAATTACCCCCACTGATAGAGAGTTAGATAAGTGTGTTTTACACCAATAGAAATTCTTACAATCATTTCAGGGTGATGGATTATTTTGTGTATTTTTTCTCTAGCAAAATATTTGACTGACTGATACAGTATTTTAATTTTGGCTTTTATAAAGAACAATCTATTGTCCTTTCATTAAGCAGTTCTAGTATAAGCATTTTCCAAATTAGGAATATTTGTATAAATACCTTTTACTTTTGAACAACAGTGTCTGAACCTGGTCTACAGCAGTGTTCTTAGAGACAGAACGAATGCAATTGTAATGCATTTTTGAAGGAACATTTTTAAAGAACTTAACACTTTCTTTTGAAAAATACCTTTTGAAAACTATCTAACATAGCCAAATTTAGTTTTCTTTTAACAAGTCTCAATCTACTGTTGCATACCAAAGTATGAGCCTCTTTGTGTAGCCACAGTAGTGTTTGGATTCAAGACTATAAAGTAATCACTCATTGTCATAATAAATTTTAACGTTTAATCTTAACTGATGGGATGTAGGCAAATGTCACCTCACAGTTTTAAGTGCTCATTATGTCCTCAGTAATTTCTTGTTTAATCAGTGGAAGCACTGTGCACATGATGTGTGAATATTGCCCATCAGTTCTAAATAGTTATGCAATTATTAGAGAGTACACCTTTAACTTCTGAGCATACCTGTAGTATTGTGAGTAGCATACTTCTAACAGTTTTCCTAAATTTATCAACTCACCAGTTAGTAAAACCCTGAAATCAGCAAAAGTAAGATGAAAAAAAATTCTTGTTGTTGTAGTTCTATGTGGGGAGACAAAAGGCGATGCTGCTGAAGGCAGTCGCCCCTCTGATATGTTTCACCTGTGTTAATTATCCTAGAGTAGAAACAGCCTGGAATTGTGGGGAGACAAAAGGAGATGCTGCTGAAGGCAGTCTTCCCTCTGATATGTTTCACCTGTGTTAATCATCCTAGAGTAGAAACAGCCTGGAATTGTGGGGAGACAAAAGGAGATGCTGCTGAAGGCAGTCTCCCCTCTGATATGCTACACCTGTGTTAATTGTCTTAGAGTAGAAACACCTTGCCCTCACAGCCAGGGGCATGATAAAGAGTGAGTTAACTGGGAAGAGTTCAGTTGGAGTCTGGTGGCCGTGCTGTGAAGACCCAGGGACAGGAGGTCGTGCCAGGGCCAGAAAAGGTGAGGTGCTGTACATAGCACAGACAGGGTTAGGTGGCCGTGCTAGGGACAGTACGGAGCCAGATCCAGAACTGAAGAAGAGAGACAGAGCTGGAGCTGTGTGGAGCTGCTCTTGGAAGATACAGAGGAAAGGTATGGGAGACTCTTTAATAACAAGATGAAAATACTTGAAGGCTTCTGATGATTCTAATGAAGCACCTCGAGTGCAGTGTCCATGTCGACTGCCACATATCAGGGACTGTGACAGTTCTAAGGAGCAATGAAAGTGCAGAGGAAGGTAGCAAAAGAGTAATTACTCAATTGGGCACCTTAGAGAAGCTGGTTAGCAAGAGGTATTCCTTGGCTGTCATAAGGTATCTTTAAAACAGGAGTGGCTGGTATTCTTGCATCATAACCACACCCCTAGGTTTAGTCTTGAGTTTTTTTGGAAGAGCTTTTCTGGAAAGAGGGGCTATATTTTACATGTCTGCTTGTGCATGTTGGAAATAGTGATGAGGTAGTAGTCCAGAGTACTTGAAATTTAGTGTACACCTAGTCACACTTAATACGGAGTTATAGAGTGAGCAACATTTTTCTTATATTGAAGTGTTATTGCAGTGTAAACTGTTTTTCAGTATGTTGTAATAAATACACACTCTCTTAATCTCTTATTTAGAAATACAGAAAAATGAACCTTTGCGTGACTTATCCAAGTCATGCAACAAGTGCACTCTTTCATACTCTTCAGTACAATTAGTAATACTACAGTTTTGTCTAGAATTTGTGGCCTGAAAGTGCCACAGATTCAACCTTGAAATTTGACCTTTGCAGAGGTTTGTAAGTCAACATAATCACAGAATGGCTGAGGCTGGAAGGGGCCTCTGGAGGGCACCTGTTCCACGCTAGGGCTCAAGCACAGCACCTGGAGCCAGTTAGGCTCTTTCCAGACATCTGAGTATCTCCAAGGAAGAGACTCCACAGGCTCTCAGCCTGTGCCCGTGCTTGGTCACCTTCACAGTTAAACCTGAGGTTCAGAGGGAACTTCTTTCGTTGTCCTTTCACTGGACAATATAAGGAGCCTTGATTCATCTTCTAAGCCTCCTCCCACCAGGTATGAAACACATCCCCATACACTCTGAGCCTTCTCTTCTCCAAGCCTTTGCTGCCATGGGAGGTGCTTGCATTTTTTATAAATTCTATTATGTGGGTTGATTTGCACTACATAAAGATGTGACTTAGGCTCTTGTGCTGTTCCTGGAATTTGCTCAGTGAAGGTGGAAGACCCCTGTATTGGCTCAGGAAAGCTTCTGACTCTTAGGATTTCTGTGATTTGGGTTTTGCTGGTGTTGGTATTCATTAGTACAAAAGACACCAGTGCAGAATAGGTTGTCAGATACTATTCTTTCATTTAAACATCCTGGATCTTAGGTTCATTGGCAAAGGTAGAAATAATGGTATGCAATGGAAATCAATGTGCTTGTTCTGGTTGTTGTGTATTGTAACCCTATACCTTTTTCTCATCTATACATCTGAGGAAGATGTTGCTATAGATGGTGCTGTGTTGCTGATAGAACATATTATTATTAGGATTAAACCATTTCCCTATCTCCTTTTTGTTTTCTTCAGATGGGCAAAAATGCATGAAGACTTCTGTATTCTGGGAGTGGCAGAGTTAAACTCAATTGAAAGCTTTGAGCTTTGGTTAGGACAGCAGGCAGAGGGGGAAAGTGAGAGGTGAAGATTGGCCTTTTGTCCCTCACCTGAACCTTTAAGGCTCCCTTCTCCTTGCCTTGAGAAAGCCTTTCTTCCTTTCCTTTACACATATTGCATTACCCTACCCTGGGCTCATGCCAGATTCTGGAGAGCATGTACCCATGCCAGATTGTGGAGAGAGAATTTGGCCTCACAATGTTTGCATTGTGTTTGTTCATTACGAGTGAGGCTGCTTTGAAAGTAGCCACGCTTGAATCTGTAGCTGTCCTTGTATGAAGCAGGCCTGTGAAATGCTCTGTGTTGCTAATGTTCATACACATTTGGACAAAGCAAGTATATTTTTATATGGTTTTAATTTTAAAATCATTGAAGTGGTATCCTTGGTTCTTGCTGCTAGTGGAGTCTAGTATTGCTGTCCTCACTTGAGCAAATCTCCCAGTGAGATCAACACAAATTCTGCCTAAGGAAAAGGTTAAAAAATTGGCTTATAGAGGCCAAAAAGGAGCTGTGCTTCATGCAGCTTCTCTGGGTAATTGCATCAGTTTGAAATCTCAACTATTAGAGATCTTTTGCGAGCTCCAGTTTCAGGGAGAATGTGCTGTATGAGCTCTAAGAATGTCTTTTGCTGGTGAGGAAAACACATGTATAAAGATGTTAAAAGCCAGCTGTTCCACCGGAATGAGTGAAATCTTAAATTTTACACAGTTCTACATTTTTCCACGGAGGGATTTTTATTTATTGTTATTCTGGTTAAAGTGGTACTTAATCCATCAGTAAGAATTCCATGATAAAATTCAGGCCGTGCCTTGGGTGACCTGTCAGAAACTGTATATCTTACTGCTCAGAATCTTTTGAGACTTGGGATTTGATTTTTCTCCTGCACGTATATGAGATGTCTTTGGCAAAGGTCACATAAGTTTTAACCCACAATATTAAGTCACAAATGAAATGGATTTAAGTGGTCTTGCCCTACTCCCCTGTGAGTGCTTGCTCACATCTCAAAACCACCGTATAATTTGTCACAATTCAACATGATTATCTGTCTTTGCTCAGGAGGACTATAATAGCTAAAGAGTAAGTTATATTGCAGGTAAGGATATAGGATTACTGGTAGAGCTCATTGAAAGCTTTCTAAACTCTGGTCTAAGCCTATCTGACCCTAGCTTACTTTCTTTTATTTCCTTTTTTTTTTTTTTTTTTTTTTTTTGGTTCTGTTGTCCTTCAGCTTTTTAGGTTTGTTTTTTTACATTTTTCTTCACTAGTGGTTTTTTTGAGGGTTTTTTTACTGTGCTTAAAAATACCCTAGATTGCACCAAAAATGCCAACCCAAAATAGGAGAGGCAACAAAGGTTCAGCTGACAGTGTGTAAATAGACCCAGCAATCCCTGATTCAGCTGTCCTCCCTGCTCAGCACGGTTTTTCAGCATGTAGACAGTGAGGCATGTAAATGTTATTTTCTAAACACTGCATGTCCAAGTGATCTAGACGGGATCACGGAACAGAACCTGGTTTGAAAAGCTGCCCTCCCAGGCGCTCCCCCTGCCCGCCCCACCGGGGGGCTTTGAGAAGCAGGGCATGTTCGAGTTGCCAATCAAGCTCTTATGTAAAGTCCTGCTGAAGTTTAGTGCACTTTTTAAAGTATTTCGGGGTTTGGTACATTTTAAAGAAATACTCCTTAGCATAATGAGCTGTGCATATCTTCTCCATGTTCATTAGTTGCATGCTAATGGCTATGTTTAAAATTCCTTCTTATCTTGTTTTCTGATTGATGGGAACTTGAACCAACCTCTAGACTTCCAGACCTTGCTCAGTTACTGTTGTTTTCATTGGCAGAATAAATCTTTTGATGTGAAAAGTATTGTGCACTATTCTGATTTCTTGTTCAGTCCTATACTGTATATTATTTATCAACATCTATTTTGATTTCTCTGGATATCTGATGAGGTTCTATATTGTATGACAGCCTCTAGTATTTAACAGACCAGCAGGATTTTTTTACCTTCTGCTGTTGCAACATAGGACAAAGGAATTGCATGCCACTCTTTTTATTTTTGTCTGCTTTTCTTCTTTGCTATAGCTGCTTGGGTTAAAAGACAAACAAACAAACAAATCTCTGTGGACTTCAAAGAGATCAAATTAAAAAAAAAAAAGGCAAATAATTTCTTAAAGCTAGGCTGTTTTGCTGTGTTTCTCTACTGTTTTTCTTTTCTTTCCCCTTTTTTTTAATTCTGAAAAGAAATAGCAGGCTGTAGGCACTGCCTGTGGCTTGCTAGCCTTGCTTCTTGTGTGGTCTGTGCAGACTTTATGATTTATTCAGCTAATGGGAAAGGAGCATGACCCCCAGTGGCCACAGAAAGAGAGCTGCATGTGGGTTTAATGCTTTCACCACAAAAATGTCTGCTATGACTAAGCTGTGTGGCTGAAGTCACTGTCTGAATGGTGCTAAAAAGGAACTTAGGCATTAAGTGTGCACTATTTACTATAGATTGGCTCTTGGGATTAGGCCAAGGGTTTCTTACTCAGTTTCAAAGAATAGCATGGAAGCTGCTAGGAAAATTAGAGCTGTGCAATTTATTTTTACCAGTCTCCCCAGTGAGTGACCCAGTGAAGGATTTGCCTCATAACACTTTTTTTCATCAGTTACCAAAGAGCAATTCAGAATGTACTGGTTTGTTCGGGAGTTTTACCGGGCTTATTGTTTACATTTTCCCATCTTCTACTTTTCTTCATGTTAACATAGCTTTCTAACAATATTTTTCTTCATGTATTGCCTAGAACTGTAGAGGAAAACAGGTTTGGACAGGCTTTGAGCATCATTGCTTGAGACCAGTTACAGTACAGTACTCTGTTTAAAAGGATGAAACTGTGGGCTAAATTAGGGGTCTGCCCTTGTCTTTGCTCAAGAGAGCTGCAAAACCACAAATTCTTCATTGGGAAGAAACTGAAATCTTCTGTTTTATTATGTCAACTCTGCCACTAGGTTTACTTGATCTTGTTGACTTTTAAGGGCAGGTTAAAATGCTCTATATCTATTTTCCTAATGACAGCTAACTGTCTTCGTGTGGATGTATTAAAAAACAAACCCACCACCACTACCTGTATAGAGAGAAAAAAAAATTGTAAAGTGCTTTGTAGTCTTTAAAAAGCATTCAGAAATTCTGCTTTCCCAGCACTAACATTCTTCTTCGTGCCATGTATGAAACCCAGTGGAGCATTAAAAATTAATCACAAACACTTTGCTAGTGGTTTTGTTTGTTTGTTTTCTGAAAAATGTTCTTTGTTATCTGAAAATGGTGAGCACTCCTCTTAACAACTAAATATTCAAGAGAATGAGGGGAAAAAATACAGAGCTAGGAACTGATATTCCAGATTCATTCTGTCCTTCCACAGTTTGATGTTGGTCAGCTCCAGCAACAATAACTTCAGTATAATGAAAAGCAAGATTTGTTGCTAGTATTTAACGAAGTCATTGAAACATGTAGAGAAAGAAAATTTTAAAATCAAGTATAAAATGTATTATATTCTTTTAGTATCAAATATCTAACAAGGTAAAAGTGGCCAATTTTTGTTACTAAGTTTTGGAAAATGTGAAGAATTAAAATTTAACAGATTTTTTTGTAAATAAAAAGTACTTTATGTGTATGTCTTTGCATTTTGTCTTGCAGACTTGTAGATTTTTGACTTGTAACCAAAATTTTAAAATCTAGATGACAAATGTTAAGATCTTAAATTGTATTTCTGCCCATGAGCATCAGTTTCTATAAATGCTGAGAACCCACAAAACAGAAGTTGCTTAAGTGAAGGAGTACTGCAAGTGTTTCACAGTTTTAAAATTCAGGCTATTTTTACTTATAAATATTATTGGGGAAAAAATGTCATGCAAAATTTCTTTTTGGAGAAAATAAAGTGTGGACATCACTTGAAAGATTATATATACATAGGAAACTATAGTGAGTTCTTTGGTGAAAAATATTTAGGTGAAAAAGGCTAGATATAATACTCTTGTGTTTTTAAAAAAATATATTTTGGTCTTGAAACAATCTTTCCTATGTGTATAGCAGTTCTTTTGTTTTAATGAATTCCAAAATATTGTTTGTATCTTGTCAGATGAAACCCCTGAAAATAAGCTGAAACAGGTTTTAAAAATCTTTTTTTCCTTTAGACAGAAACTGAAAGAAGTTATTCATAAAGTTCTGTTTCATAATCTTAAGGCACAGAGGTTTGAAATTTTTGCTTAACTCTGGTTGGAAGTTTATCCTTCCTGTCCAGTTTGCTGGGATGTCTGAAATAAGGGTCGAATTCTCAAGGTGGAAGACTTCCTGCTGTGCTTAGTTTATTCCTGATTCTTGCACAATCAGGAACAAAAAATGTGAAGAAATGAGCAGTGATGCTGTTATCTCAGCACAGCAGTTTGTGAAAATGGAGTGAGGGGGTTCTGCAGTAGAGGATTAGGCCTGGTTTTAACCTTATAAACGTTTGTATTTCCTGTCTAGAGGAGGGCTCTGACTTCATGCTGCCCTGTAACCCAAGACTAGAATGATGTGGTGATTGTACCATAAGAGAATTTGAAAAGCCATCACTTTGGGTTATACCGAGCATATTTGCAGGGCTGCTGTACGTTGTGGAGAAGTTCCCCTCTGCAGGCTATGGGGGATGGTAAGGAGAACTGTACAAGAGCAGTGGGAATAATAATCCTAAAAGTCTCCTTACCTACAGCAAGCAAACTGGTGTGTGTGGCGTGCAGCACAGATGCCTTGTCAGCAAGAGGCAGGGCAGAGGGACAGCTGGACGTGTCTGGCGTGCAGGTGTTTCAGCTGGTATTCACACTGGCTACTGGCAAACAGATTTCTTTTTCTCCTTTTTTTTTTTTTCTTTAATTTCTTTTTCTGGTGGAGGAGGAAGAGACAGTGGGAGGTAAAAAAAGAAGAGGGATCACCCACAGTCATTTCCCAGAATGGAAGAGGAGAAAAGCAACACATCAGCTCAACTCCTGTTTACACATAGAACTGGCTCAACTTTCCTTTGCAAGTATAAATCAAATGGTACAGACTTGGGATGTTTTTCTCTCTCCTGTGAAGACAGCCTCTTCTTTTTTTTTGACTTATGAGGATTGTGTTAGTACTCCAGGAGTTCTGCATTGCAAGTGGTAAACTTGACTCTGGGCTTTTTTGACTGAAAGAAAATTTTCTCTTCAGTAGGTTTCTTTTTCCCTGGAAAGTCCCATAGTGACTTGTGTCACTAAGAACTGCTTCAGCAACATAAAGTGATTACACGTTCAGTAGCTTTAGATCCTTCCTTGGGAGCATTTTTTTCTGAGGAAAATATTTTCCAGATTACCATGACTGCACCTGCTTTCTGTGACTGAAGCGTGAAGGGCATGGAGAAGTTACTTGAATTCCAAAATTCTTGACAGTGATTTCTGAAGTGATTGACAGCTGGTAAAAGCTAGAGTACCCTTGGGATATTTGTACCTAAGTCAAGCTGAAGACCAACTCAGAGAAGTTGTAGCTGATCTGCAAGGTTAACTTCACTGTTCACTGTGCAATTTAGGCTTTTGATAATGAGATCCTAGTATAAATTACTGGGGTCTGTCTGTATTCACATAAATATTACAGTTAAAATACATTTCTCATAATTTCTTTTTTTTTTCTTTTTTTCTTTTTTTTCCTTTTTTTAGTTTGGTTTTTGTTGGTGGTGGTTTGTTGCTTTTTTCCTTTCCGCTCATGTAAATGTAGCAGTCAGGAATCAGGAATAATCCATCTATACTGGACATATATACAGTCATACAGTCCTACATCTGTTCTCTGACAGTAGCTAGTTTCAGATGCCTTGAAGGAGAGTATATAGCAATGTAAATTATTATTACTGTTACTGTATTTGCTACAGTACAGAATTACTACCAGATGCCACTTGAGGGTTGCATCTCTCCTCCTTTGGGGTATGCATTATACTTAAATCTCATCAACCACTTTTCAGTTTTGTCAAGGCTGCATTGGAACCATCACTCAGAGTAGAGAAAATCAATGTGCTTCCTCAGTTTGTTCCACTTTCGTTCCCATTCTATCAGCATCGTTTCCCGTAGAGCTTGGTTTTGCTCTTGAGTCAAAGGGCAGAGTTTTCTCATGATTCTCTACTAGCTAGTCATAAGATCTGAATGATTTTGATCTTTTAGTTTATGGGAACATTGACTTCCATGTCGCTGAAAGCTAAGCTAAGATGCCTTTGCTTGCTGGAATTTCTGATACAGTTTTAGAGTGGCAATTATGGTTAAGTTATTATAATAACAACCAGGGCTCTAGCCTGTTTCTTCATCCTTGAGGCTTGCTTTCCTTCTCCATGGAGCTGCTCTATTAATATCATACAGTGGTTTGGTGAACAAGTTTGCTGTAGCACAGATTATTGTATGCATCTTCTTGGACTAAACTAGAATTAATAATATGTAACATATAAGTCAGTGATGCCATTGGTTGAGAGAATGCCTTCTAAACAATTGGCAGATTTGCCCTTCACCAATCAACATGCTGACATGTTTAGCCATGTGGACATTATTGTCTATCCTATAATTGCTTGGATTTATGTAGGTCTTCAGGAGACAAATGATTTGGGTTTGATTTTTGGTTCTCTCATGGAATATTCTTGGGAGTGTCACATTCTGGTTGATGTTTAATTTCTTCTCGTTGGAATGTGTGTTCGAATATTCCCTAAACAGACAAGTGATCTGTGCGGCCTAATTACTTCCCACTTCCCAAACAATTTCAGATCTTTAGATTAAAGTCACTATGAAAGCTATTGTATGGATTTTTCATCTTATTTAGAATTAGTTCTTCCAAATCTAGAATCAGTTGTTTCCATGTTAGGTGCAGACCCTGTCACTATAATTTTCTCACATAACTTACTGCTTCTTTTTTTTGCTTTGCCTTTTTAATATATTTCTGTTTGTTGCCTTCATCTTTGTTTTTGTATGTAGACCTTTATCTCCCCTATGGCAATTTGCCAATGTATTCTACAGTCTCAGAACAGGATGATCACTTCATTTCCCCTATCTGTCCTCTGGAGATTATTCTGCAATACATAAGACTAAAACTCTGTCTCTGAGAAGTAGTTACAAATAGTCTTGTGAAAAAAGTGTTCTGAGAATTCATCTTGAAGCTTCTTAGCCCTTACTCTAAGAATACTGCAGTTGGGATGGGGTTTTGAACCTCAGAACATTTTCTATTGCATTAATCTTAATCAATATGCTCTTTCTTTGCCAGAAGGTGCTCCTGTATCTTTCACTCCTGTGCAGGAGTTAATTCTCCCTTACATCAGATCTAGCAGGTCGTGCTGCTGCCAGGGTGTCAGCTCATCCAGCATCACTCATTGCTCGGTGGGGAAGACAGGATTTTTCCATTGGAGCAGCTCACTGAGCTGATTCAGCCAGGGCCCTCGGGATCTTTGCTTCCAAATGGAACTGGAGAGAGGGAGAGAGCATTCAGCTCACGGGTTGGGGGCAGGGGGATCAGGATTTCCCCTTTTGGCAGCCACCTGCAGCTAGGCATCATTATGTATAATGTCAAGCCACATTCTTAAACAACTCACAGTGTTTCTGATCTAGTGAGACCGGAGTGTTTGATGTGCTTAGTGGAGATTTGACTTTTCAAATAGGTCTGGCAGCAAGTACTAAAAAGCAGGTGTCCTCCAGATTGGTGTATGACTTACATAGCCAAGAGAAGGCTTCACAGAAGGGCAGCTACTAGGAAAAAAAAAAAAAATCATAAAACAAATAGGACACCATTAGTTTAAATGGGCAAAAGTCCACAAAGGAAAAGACCCGGCAGCTGACACCAATGTTATCATTGGCTGAAAAGAGATTTGAACTTTTTGGCAACAACAAATGTCAGACAGTTGGATTTGAACAGGTGAAATTTATTACAACCTTTGGACACAAATAGTCACAGAAGATCAGCATAGGTGTTCAAATAATGAGGACTATTTGCAGCAATAGGTAAAGAAGAGAATCAGAGTATATAAAATTGTCATTGCAAGAAAGTACAGGGAAGAAGTGAAGTTTTCCTAAGAATATGAGTCACAGAAAATCAGTGGGAACTGGGTGCCTTCTTTTCTCTTCTGAAAAGCCTCCAGCCAAGCTCCCTGAAATGACACTACTGAGGAAATGTGATCTTTTTCAGATCTTCTGAATTCAAACCTGTTCAAAGCACAGGAAAGTCACGTATTTCAGGGCCTTCAGGAAGGTGGTGGAGGACAATTACCAAAGCAGTAAAGATTTTAAGGAACAGAGAAATTGATGTTGTGCTCAGTAAATACAAACCTTGGGTAGCGTTGATGGTGAACTGTCAGCTGAGACATTAAAATGACATTTTCTCTGTCTAAAAACTGAAGAAAACAATGGCACGGTTTTTTAAAAGTAGGATTTCACCTATTTCACTTTTTTCTTTTCCTATGCTTCAGTGAAATGTGTCAAGCATAAACTATGCTCATTCTTTTGTTCAAAATGCAATGTATAAATTCAGTTTCTACATACAATATTGTCTGCATTGCACTTAATGTGTTATCAAATAATCTCTGTTCCCAGTCCTAACAAAAATATTTGAAAATTAATGTGTATGGTAATAAATTCATATATTGGATAGAGTAAGTTATTAGACTAAATATATGTCAGCTGGGCAGAATTTAGTTTCTGTTCTCAAGAAAATACGGTGTGCAGCTGTTTTTTAATCTGCTTTCTATGCTGAAATGTGTACTGATACATATTCTTGTTCTGCCCTAGGACAGCACTGGGGATAAATTACTCTATCTGAATGGACCATTTCCTATTGAAATACTTTAATAAACATAGGAGAAACTAGCATATATGCAGGCACTGAGGTACTCATATTTACATAGGCTTAGTCACTCAGAGTTTGTAATTTTTTTCCTTTCCTTTTTGAGGGGAAGAAATATTATATCATCTGCTTTTGAAGTAGTGGTGTGTTTTATTTTTTTTTTCAGTTTGAGGGAGTTAGTTGTTCAGGGTTGGGAGGGTTGGATGTTTTTGTGCTTGTTTTTTTTGGTTGGTTATTTTTTCTTTTACTGTGGGATGCTCAAACATTGGCACAGATTTCCCAGTGAGGTTATGGAGTCTCTGCCCTTGTATATACCTAAAAACCCAACTAGACATGGTCCCGGGCAACCTGCTCTAGGTGATCCTGCTTGAGCAGGAAGTCCTCCGGAGATCCCTTCCAACCTCAGGAATTCTGTGGCTTTTAGCTGGAGACTTACTTGTATTCTTTTTTTTAGCTGGGTGTTTTTTCTAGCACAGAGAGAAAAATAAGTCATGCAAGGTAGGATTTTATAAAGAGGTTTAAAAACTGAGAAATGGCAGAAAGAAATTCAAGTGAACAATGTGCATCCTGCCAAGCTGATGGTTGATGGGCTGAGGAGCAGTGAGAGCTTGGAAAGGCAAAAGCACATCTGGCAAAGATGGTCTTTCCAGAATGGTGAAAAGGTATAAAAGCTCTTCATAATGAAGAAAGTATGAAGCAGTAATATTTTTGGTTAGTTTTTTATTTAGCTTTCTCTGTGATTTTAGATTTTTCAAGGACATTTCTTTCAACAACATCTGGTTTTCTCAGTTTTACCAAAGAGCGAGTCTTGTTTTTCTGAAAAGCTGGAAATGCTGCTTACTGTACATGGGTTACTGATCTTTCCAAAGCTGCTCACAGCTGACATGTACAGATCTGTCAAGTGAGTCATAAAGCCCAGTCAGCTGTACCTTTTGCTTGTTCCTAGGTGAGGTTTAGTGGGTACTTGCTTTGTAGACTTTGAAAGCTGGCCAGGAGCTTTGACAAAAAAACCAACCTGAATGGTGTTGCTAAAAAAAAAAACAAAACAAAAACAAAAACAAAAAAAGAAACGTTGGGAAGTTGCTTTTTCATAATCCAAACTGTATTTTCTGCTGCAAGGAGGTAAAATTAAGTTGTCAGAAAGCCCTTTCACAAATAGATGGTGAGATTTGTGATGGATAGAAGATTGTCTTTTGAAATAGCATTGCATTGGCATGACAAAGCCTTTAATTTTTTTATTCTTTAAAATGAGTAGTGTTTGTGTTGGAAGAAGACTTTTAACCCTTTAATTCCTTTTAAGGAATCCATGGGTCATGCGAGATTGAGTTATATCGGACAACCTGACTCCTGTTCATGTCCTTTTCATGTTTGTAACTGTCATACCATGGATTTAGTTGGAAGCCTCTTTAAAGATGGATATTTTCTTCTATGGTAGAGTAGGGAGTTGGGTAAGTCAGTTAAAGAAAGAACATTTCATATACCTGCCAGGAGTATGAATTTCTTCTCCTCTCGGTGTATTTTGTTTCTTTAGAGCAGTTGGAGGGACTCTGTATTGCTTGCCAGTGGAGAGGAACTTGGTCTCTATATGAGCTTCCTAATGCTGACAGTCTTTTTGAAAGGCTACAGTTCAGATGTTCTCTCTTTTGAAACCTTTTATTCTATGCTTTTATCATTTACTGTGTTTTTCCTCTTTTGTTTGAGCTCCAAATTTACTTGTAAGCTTTTTACACTTCAGAAAAATTATCAGAGATTGAAAGGTAAATGCTTAGATTTAGGAACTTCATTCTGCAGTTGGCAGAGCTTTGTTTCTTTGAACTATTGAATTATAATAGGCCTGATTCTTACTTAAAAAAGTAATCCATGTTTTTAAAACCCTAAACAAGCAAAGATGATAACACTGGTTGATGTTGATGAGAATTACACAATAGACAAAATTTTAGATATTTTAGATATTATGCCTCTGGTACACCAGTGCACTCAAAATTTTTGTTGTTCTTTGAAAATGCCATTTAATAACCGTCTGGGTGTCACTTACACATACCAGTAGTTTCTGGATGCTGAATACTTTTTCAGAATAAACATGCAGGAGATGGCCAAAGGTTCAAGGTCAAGTGCAAAGTAGGACAGGAGAGGCAGGACATCATTTTCAAGTGCCTCCTGGTAAAATAACCAGAGAAGACAGTAAGCCATTCATAAGGATTAAGGCTAATGGGTGAAAGTAAATTGTTTTAATTAGGTTTCTGAGTTTTAATCCAAAACAAAACTTGCAAGAGGCGTGTTGTAGATACCAGCATTTGATCCTACCCTATTAAATACATTTTCAGCATCTCAATAAAAAGCAGCAGTGGGATCGTCATCATCTCTCACCTCTCATAATATCTGTAGCACTCTTCTTAAATTATCAGCTGCCTCCCTGCCTGGCATGAAACTGCCTTGATCTTGATTTACAATGGTGGTAATGCTTTTGTTTAGTCTCGTGGTTAGCCATTTAGTAAATATTTTTAAATCTACATTTAACAAAGATACAGAATGGTAGTCCTTACATTTCCTGAGACTTTATCAGGTTTCAGAGTGCACAGATTCTCCTTCGCTTTTCATTGATAATGGTATTGCACCTTTACCTGGTTTTGTGCAAAGCATTTTGGAGGCACTGTTTTAGGTTAATGTAGGGTTTCTGACGTGCTGTCACCCACCCTGATCAGTCCAATTGCCAGACTCCAATTACTGTGCCATTTAATTTGCACTTTCTGTAGTGGTCCTAGATATGATATAGGCAAAGAACAGAACTTCTCTCTTCCTTCTGGTATTGCCAAGGAACTCTTCATGAGCCTAAAAAACATGTGAATGATGTGGACAGGGACATGAATTAAGCATGTGCGTACCTGGGGTTGTCCGATAGCTAAAAAGCATTCAAAGCTTTCCTCAAGTGTGCAGGAAAAAAAAACCACCAAAGATGTATTTATCTGCTTATTTTCTCTTCCTGTAGATCATTATTCAGTGGCACTTGAATTAGTTTTGTTTGCAATCAGTTCTTCCACATTTAGACCAACTCCAAATGTGCATATCCTCCGGTATGATAAAAAAATCAGCTGAAGAAACTTAAATTGAGTAGTGAAAGTTCTGAAGATTTTCAGTAACAATTTTTTCATGGAAGAACCATTGCTTCTTCTAGGTCAAGTGGATGCAAACAGTGATTGTCAGACTTGTTTGAACCCTACATTAATGAATTCCTGGTTTTGACTGTCCTAAAAAGTTCTGTGATATTTTGTTATGTAATCAGTAGCCCGTGCATCTGAAATGTTTATATAATTTAGCAGCATTTTACAGCTTAAAACCTTTAATAGATCTCAATCAGTTGTAATGTATCTCACTGTCTGATTGGGTGGGACATAGAGGAACTAAGTGTCCATCCACTGAACAAGAGAAACATGAAATGTTTTTCAAATTTGGAGGGACACTAATGAAAATTGTGGATGTAGTCCTTTAATCTTTATTGAGACTTTGTTTTGAAATTAGGGTTTCACAAAATAGGGTGATTTAAAGCTTAGCAAACACCTTCTTACTGAAAGTACCCCTCATGACTTATTCCTAGGGATGATCCTGCAGTTAGTGGTTTTGAAAGAGTTAAACTCTTTACCTCAGAGAAAACATTTGCTTTTAGAGTAATTCCTTATCTTTCAGCAGTATTCAAGGAAACTGAGTGAGAGAACATACTATAACATTGAATAAGAAGGAGCTAAAGGAAAGCTTCCTTCATTTTCTTGCTTTCCTTGCCAGCCAGCACTGTAGCTCCAACCTTTTCCTTGGCAGGAAGGAGAAAAGAAGAAAAAAAGCAGTGGATTCCTCAGCATAACTTCCTCTGTTCCTTAAAGTTTAGCCACCAGTCTAATCTCTGAAAGTTTTTCCTGGCTTGCATTGACTTGCTGCTCAGACAATGAGCACTTTTTTAACCTGTCAGGAGCTGAATTGCTTGGCCTGCCATCGGGCTGACAGTGTGCCACTGGTTCTGAGACTACTCTGTTCCCGAGATGCAGTGCTGACACAAATCTGTACAAGGGCTGATTTTGTGAGTGCCCCAATGGAATCCCCTTCAACCGCTGTCTACTTAGTAAGGTTCAGTGAATACTCAAGGGAAGACTCCTTGGCAATGGATTTTGCCTTTTGCAGGAATTCTGTGTTGGAATTTTTAATATAGGATGGCTCTGTTGGGCTGTGTGCTCTTTTTTAAAAAAAATCACTCAGCTTGCAGTTAAAGTTCTGTTTATGTTTCTGCAGTGTTTAAAGTTGTTCCTTATCTGTTACCTATGCTCTTTATCATTCATAGGTCTGAGGGAGATGGAAAAGATCTGCTGGGTTTCAGGGAGAGAGACAGGCAAGCCAGAAGCAAAGACAAAGGTAGGCTTGGTCCTCAAGAACAAATAACGCAGTAAAGAATGACATTTCCTTATTATACTGTTTACCCACAATAAATGTGCCCCCTGCTGCAGTATTTTCAACCAGAAATGCATGTATATACACACACACACACATATATACACACACCCCTGTGTGTGTGTCTGTGTAAATACAGGCTTCATGATGGCTGAAAGTCTGAAAACTGAAGAACTGAAACTATATTGATGTGGTTTCAGAGGTTGAATGTCACCCACCTGTACCTGCACTGAGGAGATTTCACACCACCACATCAAAACACACATAATTCACTGCGGTGTTTGACAGCTGACATCACACACAGAACACACCCAGACTGCCTCAAGCAGTGTCACACGGGCTGGCCCTGCACAGGCAGTGACAGGGGTGTCCAGAGTGACCTACATGATAATTCTGTGCATTATTTGCTTTGCATTAAGCTTGGTGGCTCCAACTAGCATCTGGTTCTTGTTGTGTTTAGTGTTTTTTCCAAACACATAGGAAAATCTGTGCTCTGAAAATTTTATCTAACAGTATTTGGGTTTTCTTCTCATGTTTATATGTACTTTTCGAGGGGCTTGCAGGGGGCTTTTCAGCTCTCACTTGGTCTGTCAGGAACAATATTTTGTCATATCTATAGTAGGACTGAAAAGATCACTTTTCCAAAAGGTGAGGCTGTTTAGATATTTGCTTCACACTTACTGTTTGATTTCCTATTTCCCTGCTAACTAGTGGTTTCTTTTAATGCCATGCTGTAAAGGAAGGTTTGGCTTCTAAGTCTATTTTAACTTTTATTCTTGGTAGCTTTCATTTCCCAGTACGTGGTAACTTGCAGGATTGGGTCCGTGCTGTAGAATTTACACAAAAAGCTCTATGAGATTTGCTGGGCACAATTGTGAAAACTGTTCAGTATATCCTGTTTTCTAAATGTCAGCTTTTTTCTTTTTTTTTTTTTCTCTTTCATAGTGGGTGGGCTGACTAAACAGAGACTTTTTTACATGGTACTTTGCTGTTTTCTAAACAGAGCAGCTATGTATGCTATCTAGTTTATATACAGCTTCTCTTTTTTTTTTTTTTTTTAAAGCAGGGTACCCTTATAAATATGTTGGATTTAAAAGAAGCTAGTCCTACAGAAAGTGCTTTGTTTCCAGTATCTAAAACTTCTCTTGATTTTTTTTTTTTTCTTCATATTTTAGTTGTTGCTTTGCTGTGTGCCACTTTCTGTGTGTTTTGAACTAATTATGCATAGGTCCTGGAATACAATAAGGCCAATGTTTGCAAGAGTTTTTGTTCTGATATATAGCATGGAAAGGAGCTAATCAAAACCTAAGTGTGGACTTTGCACTTAGTGCAGCTTCTTCAACATTATTTTGGGCCTTACCGACAGCATTTGGCTTTAAAGCATTAAAAAAGACCATTCCAAATTAGGAAAATTAGAACAAACAGCTATTGTAAAAGAAATAATTAGTATTCTTAAAATATATCAGCACGTAAATACATCTCAGATAACTCTGCCACTTTTGGGCTTGCTGGAGAGTCAAAGGAAGACACACTTTTGCTGCAATTAATGCCCTCTAAATGGACCACATACAAAATTATTATCCTCAATAAGCTGCATAATCCTACAGGCAGCGTATCAGCCCAGGTTTGAGGTACTGAGTGGCAGAATTCAGAGTGGAATTAAAGGCTCTTCTGAGCAAAACTGGTTCCCAGCCAGGGCAGCCCTCATTAGCACTAGGGAAGTCACCTGAAGGTTGCTGTTGGGGATGTTGCCCAAGCATTTTTCACTCTAAATCTGAAAAGAGGTTTCTCTGGATCTGTTGGGACCAGATCTCTGTGTGTACCAAGAACTGATAAATCGTGTGCTGAACTCTCTTCCTACAGCTCTGCTGATGTAGCTCTACCTTTATTTCCATGCTACTCTTTTTCTTTGTAGTTTCTTCTGGTTTGATTTCCTTTTCTTGATTATTTCTTGCCTTTTTTAGTATTCTGTCCATTCCTGGCAAGACTGAAATCCTTTTTCTAGCTGTGCCCCTATCCACATAAAGGTTCTTGACTATGATACTTGATTTGATAAGGCCTGATGAGTGACACCTTAGAATTGAAGGCAGTGATAACCAAGCAGCTAGCCAGTTTAAAAATTCAGCTTAGGTTTCCTTTGGAAATGATTACTTAGGGCTGCATCAGCTTTCTGTTTTGTTGCATAGTACATTGCTATTTCTGTGTTTTAGAAAGTGTTTTATGAGGATGTGCACTACTCTTAGATGAAACCTGATCTTGATCCTATGACAGTGTGAGTGTTCTGGCCTTGATCCCAAGTAACAGTGAACATTAGGAGCACAGAGTTCCTGTGGGTTAATGGTACGAGTCTCATATTGAATGTTCTGTTTTTTGATGGAAAAGTGTTTATCCAGAAAGATGCTTTGGAGAGAAATTTTTTATTCAATATGATTCCGTTTGATCAGTCATTTCTGTTGGGGAGGTGATCTTTGATGCTTCATTTGGTTATTTGCACTACCACAGGAGTGTTCCTGGGGAGTGATTGAATTTTAAAGAGGAGCCAAAGGCAGCCTGTTACGTTTGCTTCCCGGGTTCCACTGCCCACAAAACAGCATCACTCCGTGGGGAAGTAGGAGGTTCTAGCATTCCTTGGGATATGTGGGAAATGGCGTGTGTGTTTATATGGCATGGTTTCTCCTTACACAGGGACCACCAGGTTTTAATGACACACTTGGCCACAGGAGGTTCAAGCCACTGACCACTGTGTTTATTCCAATGAGCCAGCCCGTTGGCACTGGGAAATCTTTTACCCCAGTTTACACCACGACATGAAAATAAGACAACACATTTCTTGTCTATAGTCACATTTTCCAGTATTGGCACTGGAGATTCCTAGGGAAGGCTTTTTTTTTAAACTTATTTTCCTCCCATATACTACCTGTTAAAGGCAAATGTCATGGAGGATGTTTTGTTGAAAGGATGTAGGACAGCATCAGTGTGCAAAAAATTAATTTAGTCAGCACAACTTTAAAGCAACTTCTAGAGTGTGAGGTGAAAACAGTCCAGCTCCCCATGATGTCCTGTTTCTAATGAATGCTTTGTTCCACATCAGAGTCTTGCTTTTCAAAGTAAATAAAGTTGGATGCTGGAATTTTCTTCAGAAACCTCATGTTTGTTAATACTGTTTTGGGGGGAGGGAATGGGAACAAAACTTTTAATCAAACTAAATTCTAATTTTAAGATATCCTCCATTAATTTTTTTTTCAATTCATTCTTAAAATAACTGGGGAGAGAGGAGAAAGTCAGATGGCCCAGCGATTTCAGGCAGATTCTTCTCTTTACAAAGAATATATGTCCCCTCTGGTATTGATGCAAAATGAAAGGCTGTTACCTATTGATGTATGGACGACTGACAAAATTCTGATGTAAAGGAGGGATTAGATGGAGGTAAATTATGTAGGGCTAGTAATGAAATGCTGTGCTATTAAAGTATTGCAGAAAATGTTCTTGTGGAATTGGTTTAAGTCTGGACATGTCTTGTACTAGAATTATAAAGCTTAATCTGTTCTTGATTAAGTCAACTAACCGAAATATCTAGTTGGAGGCATATGTGTATTTGTGATTGAAGTCAACCCTGAAAACTTGTTGTGGGATTGGTGAAAGCCTGGTTGTCTTTGGTTTGGACCTTTTAACCATGCTTACCACAAGCTACCTAAAATATAAAGAGCCTCCTTTTCACTCAGGCCTTTTCTGATGTTAAAAAATATGGGCTGTTTGGCAGGGTGACATGATGGAAGTGCCCTCCTACTCTCCTATATTGTGGAGTAATGGCAAGATTCATTTAAATGCTTCACAAGCTGTTATTCATAATTACTTGTTTTAAAAGGTTTGAAAGGTTTTCATTTCCAGGGTCTGGTTGTTTTAGACATTTCCACAGTGGTGAGGCTTTAGTTTTTATAGTGTGTTATCAGATTTGCTTCTCTTTGCAATCATTCTTCCTCACTTGTGTTTGGACCACTAAGAATACATTCTGCTTACATACCGCATCTATTTATTTTCTCTTTCTCAGTATATCACCAACAATGATTGAAATGTGGGCTGCACTCAAAAACATAGAAGCATTCACTGAAGTTCTTCTACTGACAAGAAACTTTTGTTTGTTTGTTTGTTTGTTTTTTACCTTTAGCACCTCCTTCCTACCTGCAATTCTGCTGTTCCAGAAAAATGAGAGAGCTTAGGATGGCTGCACCTACATTTTGTTGCACAAATTAAATACATGAGTTATTAGGCAATCTCCAGTCCCACTAGCTGCATTTAATGAGATATATCTTGAGAAGTGCAGTGAGGATTAATTACCATTTGGTATATTGAACTTGTGAAGTATAAAGGCCCTAATTCAACACTATTTAAGCATGTGACCAGCTCCAAGCACATCTGCTTTACTTCCATAGGAATCAATGGAATTTAACCATGTGCCTAAAGTTAAACCTGTACTAAATCACTTTTCTGAGTACAAACAAACTGTAATTTAGAGCTTATAAAAGCTATCTCTTTTCCCCCGAGTTCTACAGAGCAATTTCTAATCAGACTGAAGATAAGAAGATCTCTCTTTTTTTAGAAGTAATGTTCCATTTTCTTTTCAAAATAGCTTTAGTTTATTTTGATAAATATACTGACTTCAATGCCCATGTTTTCTCATAGGAAATGTCTTCCATCTAAAAAAGAAAATCGTAACTATTTGAAAAGCAATAGTGAGTCATAAAGCTTGTCCAAAACAATCACGGATTCTCATTTGTGTGCAAGGAAATATCTCAGATTATACTAAAAAAAAAAATTATCAAAGGGAGATTGTCAGAAAAATTCCTTCTTGTGACTCATACTCAGAGATTGGTATTTAAGTTAGATATTCTACAAAATAAGTTAATCTGATCAATGGTTAAATAAAAATGCAAATCTGTAATTTTTATTAGCTCTTACTCTTCTGTCCAAAAAGACTTGGAGACCTGAGTCGTTGATCCATGGTATCAATGGTATTCAGTATGTACTCTGTTCCTTAAATATTTGTATTTCATGAATAGTTGTCATGCAGAACTCTGGACAATTACTCAGAAGAGGTAACAGCAATACCTGGCAGACTGATGGCACTATGATTCTTGCTCAGTAAAGAGTCTTGTAAGATGAGTGCTATTGTCAGAAACCTGTTTTGGTGAAAGTAAAGGTGGGAAATTTTATAAGGGAGACAGTCAAGTCTGACAGAAACTTCCCTGAGTCAGCTACATCTTGTCTCTCTGGTTTTCAGTAACTATTTTACCAAGAACAGGCAAAATCTTCTGAGCCTGATTCCACTATCTAGGAAGTGCAAAGACTTGGTCAGCAGTTGGAATTTCTGATATCCCAGGACTTTGCAGGCTTCAATAAATTCCTACAAGTAGTCGAAATTTCTGCAACAGCAAACACAGCATTTCTTTTCTCCAGATGTTAGTCCATCCCAACAAAATGGGAAATCTGGAAATGATCAATCTTCTTTGTGAGAACTCTAGTAAACACATAGCAGCTTCATTTCCAGATGGTGAAATCCACGTGCACCAGGCTTTCCACCAAGCACTCAGATTCACCTGAATGAGGCTCTGTGTGAGCTCACACTGTCGCTTTCCTGCTCCTGCACACATCCCCCCTTGCCTTCTGTGTCTGTTCAAAGGAGGTCTTACTTGCAGTCAGCCCTACTCAAAATGTGAGCTCATGGACTGCCCTCTTGTCTCAGGTTTTACCTGTCATATTGTGCACATGATGAATTAAGGCCTAACCAGTTAGCTCTGTTGTGCAGCTCAGACAGTGACATCTAATGCTAGTAGTCATTTTTAACCCCCAAATCCCTTTGTCCCTCTTGCTTTTTCCAGTTATTAATTCTTAAACATCTGTGGTGGTTACCTGCACAATGACATATAGAATAACCAGGGAGAACAGGAATAGTGGATTATGGATTTGCTCTTCTTTGACATAGCCCCAAAAATTCATAAGGACAGGGAAATACGATGGAAGTGGAGAGAGCAAAGGGGATTCAGAACCACTTCTAAAAAGGATGTTCCACGTTTTACCTATGCTTTGAAAGTTGACTACATTAGATAATGGTATTTACTTAGAAACTAAATTAAGTAACCTTTAAATATTATGTTTTAAATATCATCTGGAGTCTACTACCAGTAAGAACGCTCATTTAAAATCCTTAATTTGTGTTAACTATTACTTAGTTTAATGTCCTTAAAAAATGAATTGCATTTTAAAGTATTTTTTCATTCCTGCTGTGTGGTATAAACTGCTCAATGAGGTTGTTCCTTCCCAACAGTCATCAGTCTATATAGACAAGCTACAAAGAGCAGAGAACATATAATTATCCCCATTTTGCAGCTGGGAAAACCTGAATTCACACATGTGAAAGCTCTGTCTAGAATGAGAAACTGGGGTGAGTTTAGCAGGTTCTTTAGCTAGCACATTTTAATAAAATCTGGTTTTAATCGTCTTTTGATGACCAGAATGTACAGATAGATTAGTATTTTAAAACAGGCTGTGGTCTGTGATATTGTTACTATTTTATGAGAAGTGGTGACTTCTATTTTTCTTAGAGCTGCAATTTACTATCACTGCAGTTTGGGTGTTTTCAGCTAGTACTGACGTATTTGTCTGTATTGTTAATGATATGTAATACTGATTTTTGCAGGTGAGATTTTTGGAAGAGCATATATTCTGTGTCAACATTTGAACTACAATCCTTTGACCAATGGGAATATGCTAGAAAAAGTATGAAAATTATAGCACAGTTGCTCAATTGAATACAGTATGTTTAATTTAGTAAAGAGGTGATCAATATATATATCAAGAAAACAAAACTAAAGGGTTTGCCTGATACTTTTATTGCACTGGTTCGAGGAGTTTAACAGATGTACTTATTATTTAGGAATGCTGTCTATTATACTCAAGAGGTTATTGAGAGATGAACAGTTAAAAAATTCTGAAGCACCTGAGCAATTTAAAAAAAAAAAAAAGGCATGTGTAACTTTGGTTCTTTAGTGCAACAGAAAGACTTGGGAGCCTGGTTTCTGTTGATTTTTAAGGAATTCTCTGGTCATAAGTGCCCATGATATTTTTAAATAGAGACTCTAAAGAAGGATTTACTTCCAGAAGAAGACGCTAAGTTGCAGTTGTGATGTTTTTTTCCAGATTAGAATTCTTCTGTCACATAGCTGTTCACAACTTGCTGGGAAAGTTTCTTGTCCTCTTGGTGTTAAGGAGTTGTCTTCTTCCAAATGTAGCTTTGATAAAAAGTCTTAACTCGAGTTGAAATAACTCTTCAGATGGCCATACCCAAAACTGTGAAGTATTTTGGATGTGGCTGTCAAGGCCTTTCATTTGTCTGTGTTCAACAGAAAGCCAGTGAACAGAGAAGCATACTGGGGGAGGCTTCAGATATGTTTTTATTATATTCTAGCACAGCAGTTTCAGTGGCAATAGCTGAGATCAATGCCCGAGAATTTTGCCCTCTCCCCATGCATTTTCTCTTCAGAACAGTCCCTACCCTGAAGATCCTGTAACAACAACAAAAAAAGGGATCATATAATGTACAAAGGAGAAATTGGGGATTAAAGGATTTTCCAAAGGCCATAAACAAGTGAGGGAAGATATTCTATCCCTCACAGTGGTGATTTTCCAACAGCAAAATTTTAGTGCATCAGTGGGCAGCCAACAGAGGAGTTTCTGACTTCGGACATTTTTCATCTACATCCGTTTTTCAGACTAATACATGATGAAATCATTAATCCCTGTGAATCAATGGGTATATTGCCACTGATTTAAGTGGAACCAAGTTTTCTATCTGGAACTGTTAGTCTTGACCCAGCTTTAAAAATAGAAGTTTCTGCTTTAACAAAAAAAAAATGAGCTCCTTACCTCAAGCATTCTCCTTTCCTTCCTGCTCATTAGGACAACTGATTGATTTTTACAGAAGAGGTAGCTGCAGCCAGGCAGTTGCACTGATAGGTAATTCAGTTTTTAATGGCCTGAAGCCTCTTGGTAAAC